>JAPXFQ010002931.1:0-670335 GCA_028564705.1 Apricaphanius iberus
TATGGGCTTAATATAAGGCCATATATATTTCACAGATATATATGAATGTTTGCGGAAAAAAACAGCGTTTGCATTCATAAGTCAAATCTGTATGCAAAATAAAAGTTTGCAAATGTGTAAAAAGGATTTGCATGGTTGTAAAAAAAGTTTTGCATTTGTGGAAAAAATACACGTGCTTTTGCAAAACTTGCTGTTTACAGATGTGACACAAAAACCTGCATGTGACACTCTGAAGTTTCGGTTGTGAATTATGTCCCTTTCTTTAAACATCTACCTGATTGGATGGTGACAAATCAAAGTGTCCAATCAGAGAGCAGACGGTTTCCAGGCCTGTCTCACCGCTGCAAACTCTTAAGGTGGAGCAGAGTTCCGAGATGGAGGAAGGCGCGAGCTCGTCTGCTACTCAGGTACGTTATAATTTATGATATTGTCGAAATTAAAGTTCACATTTAACGTTAGCCTACATTTAAATTTAAATAGCACAAAATAATCTTGCTTAAGCAAATTGTTTATTTGATAGCAGACAACTGAACATAGCCTACTTATAAACTATTTGTTAATAAGCCTGTTTACGGAAGAGCGTTATAACGATGATTACGTTTACAATGTATTATAATTTTCAACAAAGTGTGTTTTATTATTATGTTGGTAGCTAAGAAATAGCTTTTCCTAGCTAGCCATGTTGTAACCCCAAGCTAGCATCTGCACCGGGGTTTCGTCCGACATTTTTGGGAACCCAGCTAATGTTAAGAGTATGTTGAAGTCATCAGTTGTTTTACTATCTCTCCGATGAAGTTGTCTTAGTATAACGGTCCTCGAGGGTCAGTTTCCTGCACGTTTTGTTTTAGCAAGTTTTTCTTGATGAAACAAACTTCCCTCAAATGAAAGGGTGTATTTAGGATTTGATGTCTGTTCCAGAAAGCTGGTAGCCTGACGTAGCCATACCATTTCTAATCAGAATGTGACTGATCTGCTCCATTGGGCTGTGATTATGGGGCGTGTTTTAAACGAAACATAAAAGAAAATGCACGTTATCTGATCCTCTTTTAAAATTCTTTTTTTTTATTAATGCGCTGCTGACACCACGTTGTCCGTGCGTCCTCTCCCTTGCATTTTTTTTCTGTTGACTTACAACATTAATAGCCTATAGTTAACTATATCTATATCTATCTGCCTATAGTTAACACCGCAGTAACTTTTTACAACGGTGTTACAGCGGAGGACAGGAGAGCGGCCCTCATCTGTTTTCTTCCGCTGGGCAAATTAGCACCCGGCGGAGCACCTGTCTAGGAGAAGCGTCTTATGTGCGGCTTTATTTCGCCCCATCAATCCGAATAGGTGTGTACATGGACGTCAATCGGGATGACGATCGGACAAAACCACAGTCCCTCTCAATCCGAATTGATCAATTGATCCAAATGAGTTTGATCGGGTCAGTGTAATCTGACTGGCATGTTTACACGAAGCATTTTTAGTCCGATCAGGCTTTTAATCTGATTACTTGTGTCCATGTCGGGACTAAGTTCGGCTGGCACCCAGGCTATAAAGCTGGAGTATGGTCGGGAAACAAACTTGTCCAATTCCAGCAAAACGAAGAATGCGTCACCCCAAGTCTGTTACCATGGTAACCGACTCCGTAAAGGGAATCTCCTCGCTCACCTATGCTTGCTGACAAGTTCCCTGATTTCATACCAGTCTCAACCTTGTGAAGCAGCTGTCAGACATCGCTTGTCACCACCACACGGTTCCAAAGCTGCAAAAGCTGAATTAATACAAGTATTACACTAATAATAATCAACAATAATGACTTAATACAATCATGATTTACGCAGGAAGAAGATTTAGCAGAACTCGAACAGACATGTTATTTCCTGATCAATATCTCGTCAAACAGTACCGTTTTACATTCTCGGATTCTCCGGCTGTAGATAACAGACCTGACACATCGGGTGTAAGCTGGACATTATACAGTCAATGGATGTAAAAGACAACGTCACAGTAATTTTTTCATCATATTTTGAAAATGGGAACTTTCTTTATAATGTTGAAAACAGAATATTTTAGAAAGACAATCAAGTAATGACATCATTTTTATTTTGTGTATCAATGACTGTGAAATAGACACAAGAGTGTCCAGTCATGGTCTAAAGTAATTGCACATAACTTTTCTAAAGGATGTCTTTATAGTTCATTTTTAAATTGCCTCTATGTGTATTATTAAGCAGTGGCATTTACGGTACTCTAAATTCAATTAAGATTCTATGCACCAATATTTTAACCCACGTAGTCCAGCTTTAATTAGGTTAAATATCCATTCAGAGGACCAGTGGATTCAAACTTCCACATTGACTAGGGCAGCAGCAGTAGTGTTTGTGTCTGTAATGGTAAAATTTGGTTTCCCACAGTTCTTCGGATAACAGATATTTGCTATGTTGATGATGTAATGTGACATATCCCATTTGGTTCTGTGAACTAATCTTGCTATTGTCCTCTGATTGCTCTGACTGTTCCTTCTCTCAGCAAATTGATATCTTCAACCTGTTTACGGTTACATAGAGAAGTGTAACTTTGGATTTGTCAGAGTACATATTTCAGGAGAGATGGGTACATGCTTACATATTTTGTTATTGTTTGTCATAATAGGGGGCTGTAAACTCAGAGGAAGCTGGTCTACTTCTCTCTAGCACGGGGGCCTACTCTGACTCCATGGTGAGTTGATTTCAGTTGTTTGCATATGTAACGAAAAAAATGGTCTAAGTTAATTTATTTTGTGTAAACAGTTGGGTGGCAAATGCATTACAATGAATGTACAAATATCTGTATAATATTCTTAATTGTTTCTGATGTGCATTGGCACATATCAAGCTGCTTGTGCAATATTTTCCATCAATAGTAGTATCAATAGTTTAATAATTCCATTTCCTACTTATCAGGTGGATTTAGGAAGACAAGTCCTACAACAGTTGCAAAACAGACTGGAACAGGCCTGCCTGCAGCAGCCATTGGACCTTGACCATGTGGAGTTCCTCACTACAAGCACAATGACTCTGATTCTCTCCTTTTCAGCTCATGTAAATTTTCCACTATCGGTGGGTTAATTGGAATTGTTTCTGGTACAACTTGAAATTTTTAGGACATGTATTTCTTTACAAACATTTTCTACTTAAAAGTAATAAAAACCTCTGTATCAATACATCCGATATGTGATGTTGGTAAGGAGTTATTTCTTTTCTTTTCTAAAACATTTTTCTAGGTACTTGATGGTCTGGAACAGCTTATTGCCCTCATCCAATCTGAAATGGACAGGAGAAGGCCAGCCATTCTACTCGACAAGATAGCTAGTGAACGGGGGCGCCCCAGGTTGAGCATTTCTGAAGACCACCTTCAAGAACTAATTAAGATGGACCTTTCTGTGCCCTGTATCTCCAAGATTCTTGGTGTATCAGTAAAAACGATCCACCGTAGAAAGAGGGAATGGGGCCTTTCAATTAGAGATACCTACAGCTCACTGTCAGATGATGAACTTGATGGCTTGGTATCAACAATCAAGCAACAATCAAGAAATCTGGGTCAGTTTGACCTGTTGACTTTTCATGCCACAGCCTTTTCTGAGTTTTTGTAAATTCTTTTATTTTAAGGATTTTTTTTCAGTTCCCCTCCATGTTTCATACAGAGTAAGTTATAATCTGCATTTAGTTATCAGTGAATGAACATGGCAATGTAATATTATAATTTAATGACCTTGCAGATGGAAGTTGATCATTAGGATAAGTAAAAGCCAGATGCTTCTCAACAATTTAAAAGTAAAAGGACTCTGAGATTTGAACTTAAATTAATAAAATGGAATACCTCCAGTAGAGGAAGTTTGTTCCAATAATTGCTCACAATGTAAGGAGGATTAATGCTCTACTGTAACATGCTGAGGACTCAGTTAAATGAAATAAAGTTATCATTCATTAAATGTTAAGTTATTCTTGATACAATGAGAAAGCAAGGGTGAAAACTATTTAATAAGATGCATCGTAATAGTGTTTAATGTAATTGTTCTCCATGCAAGTGTGTCAGATTTTTGACTTAAAAACTGTACTATCAATTTACATAAATATCAGATATAATGTTTGGTCATTCTTTTTCAAATATGTCTTGTTGCAGGCCACAGAATGGTGAAGGGACATCTGAGGGCACTGGGCCACAGAGTGCAGTGGACCAGAGTATGGGATTCCATGCATCGTGTGGACAGTGCAGGAATACTTCAGA
This sequence comes from Apricaphanius iberus, assembly GCA_028564705.1. Classification (NCBI taxonomy): domain Eukaryota; kingdom Metazoa; phylum Chordata; class Actinopteri; order Cyprinodontiformes; family Aphaniidae; genus Apricaphanius; species Apricaphanius iberus. Next base: position 4,258 of record JAPXFQ010002931.1, read on the forward strand.
GGATGGCAAATCTTGGTTGTGTAGTCAGAAGGGCATACTGTGTTCCTGGTCCTCTGTTTCTTGTACATATTGACACCAACCACAAGTTAATCAGGTGAGTTTAATGTACAGTAAAAGTAAAAATAATTATCACACCCACAGACTTATGTAACTGTGGTATATACTTAATGGATTACAGTGTTAGCAGTCCTCTTTGTGTCTATTACTGTGCAGATATGGGATTGTGATGTTTGGTAGCATCGATGGCTTTTCAAGAAAGGTTTGTGTTCCCTATCATTTCTTTTGTTCCTCACCCTATGCTTTTTAAGTCACTGAAATTTAATAGAAGCAGGAATGGCAACAATTTTTACTTGTAACCAACCTATTTGACTGGCTGTCGGAGTAAATACAAAATGTGTTATCATAGATCCTGTACCTGAATGCAGCTAACAACAACAAGGCATCTACAGCTCTGGACTTCTTCCTTGAAGCTGTAGAGCGCCACGGCTGTCCATCTCGGTATGATGCAGATTCATATTTGAGTTAAAGAATAAATTATAGCTTAAAATGATTATTTAATTTTTTTGTATACAGTACATAATTATTTCATAAGTCATATTGCTTTTACCTTGCATGTGTTTCCCAGACACTTATGATGTCTTGCCCCTTTTAAAGGCAAAGCAAGTCTATTTGTATGGCACAATTCAACAACAGGATGCTTTTCAACATAATCTTCATACCACATAAAACAAGCAGCATGATTTAAAATTAATAAATGAAAAAGAATATTACTTAAAAATTCAAACCCCCCCCCCCCCCAAAAAAAAAACTTTAGAAATGTAGAATACAAATGATCAGATGTAGTTGAGAAAAGGTGGGTCTTTAACCTGGATCTAAATAAACTGAGTGTTTCAGTTGATCTTAGGCTTTCTGGGAGTTTGTTCCTGTCATGTTGAGCATAGAAGCTGAATGCAGCTTCTCCATGTATGGTTCTGACTCTGGGAACTGATAAAAGACCGGATCCAGATGACGTGAGGGGTCTGGTAGGTCCTAAACCAGTCAGGGCTTTATTGACCAGCAGCTGAACTTTGAAGCGCTAAAGCCGAGACTCATACTCTTGCAACCAATGGCCACTGTCCTGCAGATTTTTAGCGCTTTCCTTGAGGAAGAAAAATGATCTAAACGGAATTGATCAAGTTGCTTGTAAGGTTCTGCACACTCTATTAATCTAAGTCAGGTGTGTTGGAGCAGTGAAATATATAAACCCTGCAGAACAGTGTCCCTTGGCCAGACTTTGAGATTCCTGGGACAGAGAATATCAAACTTGATTGTAACATTATCTTGCCTGCTTTATCTAGATAGGCATGGACTTGAGCAGGTAAACAGTGGGTTCAATCTGCCACAGCCAGCACTCTCATTGGGATAACTGCAATTAATATTGGACCTACATGTTGGTGCTCTCAACAAACACCATCAAATCATGTCATGTTTCCTACCAATAACAGACATTTCACTCAGCTTGTTCTGATGTGGATTCTCAGGGTGTGCTAAGTTTTGTTATGAAGTGTATTTTTTTTATTTATTGTGCTTTTATGATTGTTACTAGTGTGAGAGGAGACCAAGGAGTGGAAAATGTTGACATTGCTCGATACATGTTTGATGTTCGAGGCTGTGAAAGGGGAAGCTTTATGTCCGGAAAAAGTGTCCACAACCAAAGGTAATTATGCAAAGTTGTAATTAGCTATTGCATCTGCTGCGTTAAGGTGTTTGCTTGTCACGTTGGAGAATCCACAAGCTTTGTTGTTAAAATTCCTAATTTGAATTAACAAATCACTTCATTCAGAACTGTTTAAAAGAACTGTTTTTCTGTTCCATGAAATTGAGAAATTCTATCTTAAAATGTATCATTAAATGATTGTTTTGAGATTCCTCCCCCTTTTTTTAGTGCTTCTGTGATGCCATTTCCCAATTTTTATTTTATTCTTTTTCAATATCTTTTATTTGTTCTACTTCCTTGTTCTTTAAAACAGTGTTTTTGCAATAAACATTGGTTTGTGCAAATAATCTAAAATGTCTGTTTTCAGGATAGAGCGGCTATGGCGGGATGTTTGGAATGTTGTGACAAACATCTACTATGATGTCCTTCATGGTCTTGAGGAGGATGGACAGCTGGATCCATCAAACAGCACAAACCTGATTTGTGCACAGTATGTGTTTCTACCCCGCATCCAAAGAGATTTGGATACATTCACTGTGGGTTGGAACAACCATTCGCTGCGGACTGAACAGAACTACACTCCAAACCAGCTGTGGGAAATTGGGAAGACTCAGAATCCAGTCAGCCCTCCTGAAAATCTTGATGTAAGACTGAACATTTTTATGTTTACTAAATTTCCATTTTGTTAAAAATACATGCTTGCCTTTTTTTATTTTTGTTGATCTCAAATGTATGCGAAATCCTACTGTTACTCACATAGTGCTTAATTTCAGGCCACCTTTCAAGAATTAGACATTACAAACATGGACCATGTAGGCATACAGATCCCAGAGCTGGTGTCTCCACTTCAACAGGAGGATTTGGAAACGCTGAGCCAGCTTTTCGATCCCATGGCTCCTTCTTCTTGTTTTGGGGCCGACATATACAGTTCGGTTGTCCAGTATGTAAAAAGTGTTGAACCACAACAGTGTTAATCATAATCATTAAACATCTTAAAACTTGAAAGTCTACTGAGTCACTAGCAACCCCCAAGTGCCATCACTTATGTTGTCAAAAATTTCCCATGAATATTTGTGTGCAACTGGGGGGTAAATTGCAATGCATAGCTTACATTTATATCCTGTTCAGGTTTGGCAAGTGGTTTTCTACTCTCGATTTTGCTACTTTAAATGATTAAATTGTGTAAATTATTGTATTGTAGGCTACCTGTGAACAAAGTTGTTAAGAACATAAATATGGATCAAATGAAAAGGTACTAAAATGGAAATTGTAATAAAAGCCAAGACAAACCAGATAATTCAAAACATTGCACTGTCTTTATTAAACCGATCAGTGTACATGTTGAACAGTAACCTTTTTCTTACTTTGGATTAAATACAAATGTATGGATATGCAAAACTTAAATCTTCAATTAAGAATTTATTAAATTAATATCCTTGAAAATTTTTCAACAAATTACCACACTGGGGTAAGCAATGAAATATCCCGGACTAAGAACAGCTTTTCGGGAAGGGGCAGGGAAAACGGTTGCAAGGACAAACAATCAACATGCATAAACCAGGACTAAATGAGGCCAAAACCAGTATCACAAGTTCTAATGCAGCTATCAATATGTTTGGCAAAGACAGTATACTCATTTAAGTGCCCAGGCACGCGCAACGTGGCAAAGCATGTTGAGGATTGGAGGTAGTCTCCCTTGACTACCTCGACTTTCATCTGCCCAGTGGGGATTTCCCATCCGACCCAAAACTTCACCAGGTGGCTGAGCTGCAGAGGAGTGGCTGCAATGATAATATATGAAGTAAAATTAAACTAAAATGTTGAATATGGAACATTTTCATTAAAAGCTATACTTTTAAAAAGGCAATACCTCCCTGGGGCGTTTTGAAAGGTGCAGAATGAAAGTTCAGCATTTCCTTAAAAAATATCTGAATAAAAATATACCTCAACAGGCACGACGATGCCCATGTGTTTACATCTACCAGCCAATAGCGGCCGCCATTTCGGGTTGTGGAATTTAATATCTACATTCCAACAATATGTTGGGCACAGCTCAGCTGGGACTGGGAAACATGCTGCAGTTGGCAAGTCCAGCAACTGCTTCGGTCCCCCGTAGATATCGTTATCAGTCTCAGGAGAGGAGTGACCGGAAAGAGCAGAAACTAGAGGAAATTCTGGAGAAGCTAATACCAGACATTTACTTTACTTTCTTTTTTTATGAGCTCTCCCTCTTTTGTTGCTGATGCAATATTATTCTGAACACCTGGAACTCCAGTCAAAACTTGAACTCTATTTTTTCCAATTCTGAGTTGAAGAACTCTTGATTTTTCGGTTTTAGAAAAGTAGTTTAACTATATTATTATCATTGTATTTTAATGGAATTTTACATTGTTACATTAAAAATTCAGTGAAACTCTTCCTTGAAATGTCTGGTGGTTGTGACCTGGGACAATATGCAACGTTTGCAAAAAATATTAAACGTAATAATGTACTCACCTGTCTCAATAAAAGTTCTCAAAAACCCTGCTATCTCATTCTGCACACACTGTGAGTAAGGAGCATCATCATCTTCATCACTGTCTTCCCCTGGCCAAACAATGTGGCTGAGAACTGCCTGAAAAGGAAGAAAATGCAAAAACAAAGATTTATTCAACCCACCAAATATTGAAGTTACATTTGTTTTATCAAATATGGTCTTGTGTATATCAACAACGATATAAGTAAAAGCTGGCCTGTACCTGGACAGTCAGAACACTTTCGGCATTACGGGGGAATATGATTGACGCAGTTTCGGGCCTCTCTGTAGCAGATTCCAGAGACCGGTATCCTTGAGTCCCTTTCGGATTTGCTTTGTTTGCCTAATGGTTCGTCCAATCACCTCAAGAATTTGATAAGAGTTTAATAGAGATATTAGTTAGGGAATGTTGTCAGATATTTGATTTATCTGCTAACTAAACCCTTACCAAACAATTTATTCACCAATGTGTTTGGAACCTTGGACCTTTGGATGAGTCGAAATAAGAGTTTTTTTCCGGATTCAGACATTTTTGCAACAATTTATTAATCACTGAGACCATATTACTGCAGAAAAATATATGAAAGCAACCTTATTTGAAAAGTAATTTAATAATTTATTATGATGATCAAGATGATAATGCAGTATTTCGATTTCACTTGGAATAATACGAAACAAAACTTAGTGTAACTTTTGCTGGTTATGTGCAAGAAAAATTTAGTTAAGTGCATCTCAGCATGTTTGGGTTTAGAAAATTTCAAATCATGATGGAGATGACACAGACAGTGATGAATACTGAAGTGATGTACATGTATTATACCAATAAAACTATATTTTTAAATTAAATGACTGTGTGTTCGTTTTGCATCCAAGAGACGATTTTGGCGAAAGACAGATGGCTGCAATCGACCGTATAAGGCTATTATGCAATCAACCCTGAACCTGTATTGGGAGAGGTGAGTGGGAATGGGTGGCATAGTTGTTTTATACATTAATAAGGTCTCAGTGATTAATAAATGGTTGCAAAAATGTCTGAATCCTGATAAAAAAACTCTTATTATGACTCATCACAAGCTATCCAAGGTCAATATGAACTTTTTGGAATTTTGAGAAAAATAAGTATTCTATACCTAAACTTTGAATGGTTACAGCGAAAAACAATACCCGGGTTTAAGTTCAACTTTTTAACACGTTACAACACACCTTTTCAAACACATTGGTGAATAAATTGTTTGGTAAGGATTTAGTTAGCAGATTTGAATAACTTTTCCTAACTACATGGGATTGTTTACTGCTGAGTTTCGCAAAAACACTATCTAAAATAACTAAGGTGTCATCTCACTGAATGATGTAGTAATTGTTGGAACAGCCATCTACGATTTTCAGTGTTCACAGGTGGCAAGTCCCAGGATATAGCTAGAGCAGAAACTTCATTCCTCTGCTCCTCGGACAGGGGTTTGTGGCCATCAAGCTTAATTTAAAATAAAACAAACAAATAAACAAAAAAATAGTTGCTAGTTTAAATGTTTACCCTAAATTTATATAATAACATTTTCATGTTTTAATTTTCAGAAAAAAAAAGCAGGACTAAATTAAGATTCATGACCAGTCATAAGTAGAGAAATTAACTGAGAAAGGCTTTTAACTTTTTATTATTTACCATTTGGATCGTTGTCCGGATATCAATATCTGGCACATCTTCCAGGTGTACTGTGACTGTGTCTTTGTCAGCATACAGAAGCATGTGAAGGATTGCATCACTGATCCCATGAAGACGAGGTCCATCGTTCAGAATGGAATGTCCAATCATTCTTCCAGCCACCAGAAAGAGGTCACTGTCAGCTAAAATCCGAGAAGTGCAGGGGATGAGATGGTCTTCTTGTCCCTCAAAAAGAAGGGTTGTGTTGGCTGCACCTGTGAAATGCAGATGTTTGGAATGAATAAACTGTGTTGGGGTTATCATTTGTAGAAGTCAAATAGCTAAAAAACAAACAACAACAAACATAAGAACGAAGAAAAAAACAAAACAGTAGAGTACTTTTAATGTATTATGCATAGATCTTCACAGGTAAGAAAATGTTAAGACAAAAAGCACAGGGGGAAACATAAGCAAGTGTTTATGGAACATGTCTTTTAATGTAAACATACCACTGTTGATGTTAAAGCCTTGCTGCAATTTTTGCATGGCCAAACTGAGAAAATGTCTTTGGACCCCAATGCCAACAGCAGTGTCACCTATTATATGAAGCATAAAAAAAAAACAAAAAGGAAAAAAAAATCATTGACCATAACAAAAAATTAACTAAATACTTAATTGAAGACACATGGTTTACAATTAATTGTTGAAAACAGACTGTATTTTACGTAACGGCCGCAGACATGCTGATTTAATACTTTAAAATAAAGGATGTCAAAACATAGTGATCACCTTGTATTGAACAGTGAAATGGCCGGCTCCAGTCAACCTTTGGCCTTTTGTAAAAGGCAAGGATGTCACGACTTTGGCATGTTTGGTCATCACGGATGTCAATGCTCGCCATGATCGGGGGTTCATTCTCCTTTTCTCGCATAAGGCGCTTTTTAAACAGTGTTACAGCTTCTCGGGGACTACTAACATTTTTCCAAAGGTCAACTGAAAAAGAAAAGTTTTACAGGAGACGATTGCATATTTTATATATAAATATTTATACACTGCTCACAAAAATTAAAGGAACACTTTTGTTATTGGCCCTGGCTTGAAATCAATAAAACCTGTCTGATAATTTTCTGGTTGGTTAGGCAACTGAGGGCATCGTTAATCACTTTCAGCTGTATTGGTGTTCATGGACTTAACAACAGGTGCTACAGTGGCAACAATTAGAAAACCCTCCAAACAGGACTGGTTTTACATGTGGAGGTCATTTCAAGTTTCTCCCTCTAGATCTTTTTTGGCCGGTGTTCCACTCGTGCCTGATTTGGCTTGAGTAATAATCTCTACTGGCAGTATGAGGCGATTCCTTAACCCTACAGAAGTTGCACAGGTTATCCAACTTCTCCAGGATGGCACATCCACACGTGCTGCAGCAAGAAGGTTTAATGTGTCTCCCAGCACAATCTCCAGAACATGGAGATTTCAGGAGACTGGTGGTTATTCTCGGAGAGATGGACAGGGCCGTAGAAGGTCCTCAACCCATCAGCAGGACCGATACCTGGTCCTTTTTGTGCAAGGCGGAAAAGGCTGAGCACTGCTCCTGCCCTACAGAGGGCCACTGGTGTGAATGTCTCTACCCAAACAATCAGGAACAGACTTCATTGTCGTTCAACATGACAGGTTTTGTGGTGGGTCAGTGATGGTCTGGGGAGGCATATCCATGGAGGGACGCACAGACCTCTACTGCCTGGGAAATGGCGCTCTGACTGCCATAATGTATCGAGATTAAATCCTTGAACCCATTGTCAGACCCTACGCTGATGCAGTAGGTCCTGGTTTCCCCATAATGCACGGCAATTCCCGGCCTTATATGGCAAGAGTATCCAGGCAGTACCTGGAGGATGAAGGAATTGAAACAATTGAATGGCCTTCACGATCCCATGACTTATACCCAATAGAACATCTGTGGGACCTTATGTTTCGGTCAATTAGGCGCCGCCAGACTGCTCCTCAGACTGTGCAGCTCAGGGATGCACTCATACAGATCTGGGAGGAAATGCCACAAGACACCATCCGTCGTCTCATTGAGAGCATGCCCCGACATTGTCAAGCATGCATACAAGCTCGTGGGGGCCACACAAGATACTGAAAAGCATTTTGAGTTGCAGAAATTATGTTTTTTTTTTTAATGGACTAGTCTGCCACATCTTCATTTCACTTCGATTTTAGGGTGTCTACACAATTGAGCCCTCTGTAGGCTGAAAACCTTTATTTCCATTAAAAGACTTGGCATCCTTTTGTTCCTAAGACATTGCCCTGTCGTTATTTGTATAGATATCCAACTTCATATTGAGATCTGATGTATTTCATGTGTTTTTTTAAAGTGCTCCGTTAATTTTTGTGAGCAGTAATATATATATATATATATATACATACAGTGGCGGTCTTACACCATTTGGTGCCCTAGGCGAGCTTGACTGATGGCGCCCCTTGCCCAAGAAAAAAGAAGTCATGTCCAAAGAATTGCACATTTATTTAGCTGTCGACACAGAGCCAACCGACATACTGCCATAGAATACTGCTCGTCTGTGTGCGCGCCGCGCAAGCAAGTTGTGACCCAACTAAAGGTCACGTCAGAAAGAATCGTCATTCGTTTTTATTTATGTTTAATTTATTTTTTATGTGAACGTATTGTTATAGATAGAGGGTTGGTAAAAACTGTTGAAAAAATTAGACATTATAATTTTTTTTTTTTTTTGCTCTCGCCACATATTTGGCGCCCCCCACTGGATGGCGCCCTAGGCAACCGCCTATGTCGCCTGTAGGAAGGACCGCCACTGTATATATATATATATATATATATATATATATATCAGTAAGAGATTAAACCATATTTTAACTGTTGCCAGGAAGCCAAATCTACAGCTTAGTTTTCAAGCACCTGCACAGCTGGTGACTTCGCACAATGTTGCAGCATTTAGGTGATCTCCATCAATGTTCAGTAAGGCTCCGACTTGTGGCCTTGACGTTGTCGGCATATCTTCCATTGGACTGAAGTGAAATAGGAAGAACAATCAATAAATAAGAATCTATTGATAAATGATTATTGGATAGTGAGGTTGTGGTGAATGCTTTGGGTTAAGTAGCCAGAGCAAGCCACACACACACACTATTGGAGACTGCTGCACTGATTAAATAAGGGTGCAAGCTAGAGATAGCAGAAATATGAGATCCCAAAAATAAATGAGTGAAAACATACATTGAACGGATACTGAAACATTTCAGAAGGTGTGATGCATACAGTTAGGGTATATTGAAATGTGCTGTTTATCGTATGAGAAGCACACTGACATGGCGCTGCCTGGCAAAGAAAAAGACAAAGGGGAGATTTATGGGGGTGGTAAAAGTACATGTTTGTTGACATTACAAGAAAATGCAGGATTCAGGAAAGATGCAATAGATGATACATGGTTGTGACCATTAAAGGGTCAAAAGAACACATGCAGTATAACACGAGAGTGTCACTTGTTTTTGACCGTTTATTTCCACTTTTACAGTAAAATGAACGTACCTTTCACCACATGTACTGGCATGTAACATTAACACTTCTCCAGGAAACTGCATGCCACAAACAGGACAGGCAGGCTGGGGTGGAGGGGGGAGACCAAATTAGTCTTGATCAACAACTCAAATTATGCAAAGAACAGTTATTTCAAATGTTGTGCAAATCGACACAACAACTGATGATGAGCAGGAACTAAAGGCTAGAACACATCAGCTTTGAACAACACACATCCAAACATTCACCCCAACTATCTTGATTTAAAACCTACTATAGCGCAAAGATTATTTGTTGCCTTAACAAAAAACATTTTCTTTCCAAAGTCAAAAAATATTTCAAGCTATATCACAGATGGTTCTGTCATTACAGGAAAAATAATACCTAGTTATGCACTGGTCAAGAGACTGACAGTAGTGGGTGTCCACACAGAAATGGAACATTCCGAATATATATTAAAAAGAACTACAATACACATTATCAAGTTTACAAAAGGAATGAGAAAATTACTTGTCCAAGGTTGAATTCCACTATTTGTACATCCATGATCCCAACTGATAGAAATTTGGACATACATTGAACCCCATTTAAAATGTATTAAGATGCCCTTTGAGCTCTGTTACTGAACAGCTGGTATGTGCAAGCCTTTCTAAAATCCAGATTGTGCTACTGCTTTCAGAGCATAATACAATTTATCAAATATTGGGCACTGCAGCACAAAGTTTCCTACTGGTGCTACTGTATGAAGGCTGCTTGACAGTTTGGAGTGATCCCCCACTGTTATGTTTCCAGCTTCAGCGATTGATGATTTTCATCAGATTAAAGAATAATGTGCGGATATATTCCAATATTAAGTGTATTGTGACCTTACCTGGATTTGAACCTCTGTAGAAATAACAGGTTCTGTGTGTTGTGCATTTACAGGGATGTCATCAAAGTCAGATTCCTGGAAAATGTCAATTTTAGTGATACTTTTCAAAATAATGTATGGTTGGTTACAAAGTTTGATCATTTAGGGGCCTTTTTTTCAAGCTTATACACACAAGTCACACCTACACAAACTAATACTGTATTAACATCCTCTTGAACAGTATAAAAAAAATTACCACATTAGAACATGTTTATGAAACAACATATGAACAATGCTTATTAGGAATAATTATGTATACGTTTTAGTGTTTTCTTTATTCAACCAGGAAGGTGCCACTGAGGATAGAAGATAGGTCCCTTCCTCCAGGATATCCTGGTCATTTACTGCATGGTACAGTTTTGTTAACACCATACTTAGTGGCTTCTATTTTTCTCTGTAAACTTACCTGTCCACAGCTTTCAATGTGACTAACAAGTAGTTGAAGAGGCATATTCAATCCACAGCTTTTGCACTGGGACTTTGGCATTTTTCTGAACTCTGCAGCATCATGAGGGAGAGGTGTAGTATCAATTTGTTCTTGGAGAGGTACAATGTAAAGCATGTTCTTCCCATTGTTGGTGGCCATCTTAAGGATCTTATAAGTGTAGCCCTGCGTTCCTTGAGTGACCAAGGATAAGTTTCTCTGTCCACTACCACCTGGGATGTAGAAAAGAGACAGAGGATGTTGTAGAGAATGTTACCCATAACACATGAAAGTCATAAAACTGCAGTCAATATACTATAGTAAATTGCTTTTATGTGAAACATCTATCTGGGTAGCAACACTATAAATTTAGATACTTTAGTTTTTTTGTACCAAAAAAAACAAAACAAAAAGAAACAAGGATTTTTAACAGAATAATTTTTACAAAGTATTATATTTTGTCTACTTTGTAAGTTATGTAGTACAATTAAAATTATTGTTACCTGCAGCTTTATACAAAAGCCATCCTCCGGTTAGGGTCGTCATTTTGGGATATTCCTCATGAAGAGCTTTGGTGATCTAGGTTTAGATAAAGGAACAGAAATAATTAAATGGAAAAAAAAGAAAACAAAGTGCCATTTCAAAGATCAGTCCACTACATTCCCAAGAACTACTAACTACAGTATTCCAGGAGAAGCAAGTGCCAATTTCTATCAATAGACTCCAATAATCTAAGGGAAAAATAATTACCTGTTCATGATCAGCATTATCAGCTATGTCAATTGTCCGCCTTCCCAGTCCAGCTTGAAGAAGCCTTATTTCATTCTTGGGAGTTTTTGTAGTAGAACCAGGCAGAAGACAGAAACTGAGCTCTATGTGGCGAGCCACTGGTATGACGACACTTGGTGCTGGAAAAGGCCGCTTTCCTCTATTCTGTCTTCTTTGAAACATTGCTGGAAACGACCTATAATTAATTTATTCATGAATAAATTAATCAAAATGGAAAAACAAAAACAGAGAAAAAACCTCAAATGAGGCATTACAATACTTAACAGAAAATAGAGCCAAATGTCGTGTAAAAAATTGCTAAATAAAACATTTTCAATTATACTAGTTAACAGATACCTTTGCATTTCACTTTGAGTGTTCTCTCTGGTGGTCTGCGGGCAGGCTGGTGGCTGACTATTCTGTATACGTGTTCTTCCAGTTACACCTTCCACTTGGGGCCGGGCATTTGATAGAACATTAACAAAGTTGCGTATAGCTCTCTCTATTGACGATTTCTGTTCCTGTGGAAGACATGCATACATTTTCATAAATACTAGCAACAAAACACTGTGACACTGAACTTTCAAGAAACTTATTATCCAAATATGATGGATAAGGTGGGTGAAATAAAATACAAAATATTGTGTTTAGTAAGAAGAACCATCGACAGATATTTGTAGGCAAGTTATTTTATACAATACAGATAATGAGCAAACTAAATGTAATTTATAGAAAAAATATAGAAATGTGCATATATGTCATCAATGCACAGAACAATGGGATTGATTTGTCATTTCAGGGGAACCAATCTTTTGTTTATAGCAGTTAAGTATTGGCCATTGTAAATTTCTCTCTCAGTCTTACTTAGAATTTCATTTATTTTATAATCTTTTCTACTTTCACTGATTTGTGTGCAGCAGCATGCACAAAAATCAAATGAAGCAGCAGATTTTAACCCTCCATTTACAACTTGGGGGAAGTGCAGTGATAAATATATCCCAGAGAACAGTTGACTTCTGCAGAAACTTCTCCAGGTGATGTGGTTTTGGCTGAGCATGGTTTAGATATAAAGGACAGTTTGGCCTTTTTGTGAGCTAAACTAAAGATTATGTCAACTAGATTAACAGGATGATGATGCGAGAATAATATAATAATAATAATATGCTTTATTTCGGTCAACAACAACAAAAAGATTATTTCACATGATAGTAATCATTTAGACAAAAACTGGAAAAAAGGAGTAGAATTAGGTGAGATGGTACACCTGAGTTGCATGGAGAAAAAGTTACTGGGTGCTAGGATTTTAAAGAATACAGTAATGATCTGGATGAAATATATGAGAACATCACTTTCCTCCTCCAGGATTTGATGTTTGTTGATCTCTGATTAACATGAATCCCAGTGTTGATCTGTTACACATTCAGGACTATTTACTGGTATCAGATTGTTACTGTCATCTGATCCAGTAAGGTTTTTGGTACATGTAATTGTTTTTGTAATACATTCCTCAGTCGGTTGCTAATCAACGGTTGTTAACTAACAGTTTTCACAAAACCTGCTTTCTGAAACGGGTTGTACGGACCTACGTTCTGGTTAATAATGTTTCTGTATTATAGTGACTCTTCTCAACTGATCATGGTCAGGACCTTACTCTCCAGTATGTTTTCAGACAGGTTTTTAAAGTGTGGTTCCCAAAAATGTCGGACGAAACCCCGGTGCAGATGCTAGCTTGGGGTTACAACATGGCTAGCTAGGAAAAGCTTTTCTTAGCTACCAACATAATAATAAAACACACTTTGTTGAAAATTATAATACATTGTAAACGTAATCATCGTTATAACGCTCTTCCGTAAACAGGCTTATTAACAAATAGTTTATAAGTAGGCTATGTTCAGTTGTCTGCTATCAAATAAACAATTTGCTTAAGCAAGATTATTTTGTGCTATTTAAATTTAAATGTAGGCTAACGTTAAATGTGAACTTTAATTTCGACAATATCATAAATTATAACGTACCTGAGTAGCAGACGAGCTCGCGCCTTCCTCCATCTCGGAACTCTGCTCCACCTTAAGAGTTTGCAGCGGTGAGACAGGCCTGGAAACCGTCTGCTCTCTGATTGGACACTTTGATTTGTCACCATCCAATCAGGTAGATGTTTAAAGAAAGGGACATAATTCACAACCGAAACTTCAGAGTGTCACATGCAGGTTTTTGTGTCACATCTGTAAACAGAAAGTTTTGCAAAAGCACGTGTATTTTTTCCACAAATGCAAAACTTTTTTTACAACCATGCAAATCCTTTTTACACATTTGCAAACTTTTATTTTGCATACAGATTTGACTTATGAATGCAAACGCTGTTTTTTTCCGCAAACATTCATATATATCTGTGAAATATATATGGCCTTATATTAAGCCCATACCAAGCGCCTGACCCACATGCAGAACCACACTGAGACTGTATGACAATTCAAAGGGGTTTATTTAAATAAGGAAATAAACAGTTCAGCTAGAGAACGTCGGGAACTGGTAGGCATCTGGAAACGGAGAGATTGGATTAGGAAGGAATGATGGCTAATGGAAATTAATTGGATTCCTGAATGTGTCAGTACTCACTGATCCGGGGGGATGTCTGATCCTGGGAGGAGTAAGTGAGGTTTGCTGAGCGGAGACTGGGGCTTCTGGGGAGTACGGGAGGAGACGGTGTGGCTGAGAGCGAGCAGGCAGGTAGAATGCTGCACAAGAAGCTGACTGTGATGGAGGTGAGTAATCCACTTGGAAAACAGCTGTCAAACTTGGAGGCTTGGACTGGTTGCTTCAAAAAACTCCATTCAAAAAAACCTGAAGACAACAAGAGGACTGAGAATCACAGGAGACCACGAGAAACTTGGATCTAGAAATACCTGTGAAACAGAGGCTTGGATGTACCGGTATGGTAACCATCAGGCGCTGAAGAGTTGTCAGCCAGCTCCTTATAAAGCACCAAACAGCTGATTGGGAACAGGTGGAAGCAATCAGCCAGTGCAGCAACTCAGTCACAGATCCTCTCTGAAAGAGAGGACTCGCTCCGGATACAAAACCTCACACTCACAGACCTGTTACTTCATCTTTAACAAGCTATTCTATCCTCCACTCATTACCTGTATTAATGGCAACTGTTTAAACTTGTTATCTGTATAAAAGACACCTGTCACCACCTTCAAACAGTCAAACCCCAATTTCCACCATGGCCAAGACCAAAAAGCTTCTTTAGAACGCCAGGGACCATATTGTACACCTGTATAAGGCTGGGCTTAGCCAGTCTACATTATTGCCTCACCTCAGCTTGGTGAGAAGATATCCACTGTTGGAGCAATTATTAGAAAATGGAATAACTACAAGATCACTGACAATCTCCCCCTACCTGGGGCTCAATGCAAGATCTCACCTTGTGGGGTACACGTGACCTTGAGAACCATGAGGAAACATCCCAGAACTACATGAGGGGAATTGCTCAATGACTTGTAGAGAGCTGGGACCCCAATAACAAAGAATTCTTGTAGTAACACAGCATGTCATCATGGATGAAAATCCTGCAGCGCTCAAAAGTTCCCCTTATTTTTGAGCCAGTATATGTTCAGGCCAGTATATGTTTGCCAGAAACCTCTGGTTGATCAAGATTGGGAGAAAGAATGCCATGGGGTCAGATGAGACCATAATAGAACTCTTTGTTATAAACGCTACTCGCCGTGTTTGGAGAGGGAAGAATTCAGAGTTGCATCCTAAGATCACCATACCCACTGTGAAGCATGGGGGTGGAATATTATGCTTATTTACCCAAAGGGGACACAATGACTGATCCATATTAAGGAAAGGATGAATGTATAACAACAGAACCCTACTTTGAAGTTTTTTTTTGAATGTTTCTAAGTTTAGAAGGCAGGATTCTGCTTAAGAAAATAGCCACTCACCACTAACTGAAAAGCTTAAAACAATGGGAACTGTGACAAACAAAGTTATAATTGGATTCAAGTTAGTTGCCCCAACATGTGTAATCATAATGCTAAGAGATGTGAAATAATTTCAAACATTTGCTGTTAGTTAACTGCAGGGAAATGTGTCTATTAAGTTAAGCAACTACAATAAAACAATCTTATTTTAAAAATGTCCTACTCATTTTTTACTGTGCCAATGATATGGTTGCTCAGCATAATTCTTCATGTTTTTTCTCTTTACCATTGTGTATCTGTCTCTTTCAAATACACATTCACCTCAAACAGGCTGGAATACAGCACTCTCAAATTAACTCAGTGATAGCAATACAAAATCGCAACATGTGGTAGCAGTTAAGCAGGCTTTTGCAATCCAGTAGGCCTAACCTGGAAAAATATAGGTGGAAACAACTCAGAACTTCTTGTCAAATATGTGACTATCAAAAGAGATATCCTTTGCCCCATATACTTGATCATATCACGAAACAAATGTCCCCTTGTAAAACAACAATAAAATCTTCAAAGATTTTCTGCTTATTTGTTTTCTTTTTTAATCAATATACCCAAGCTATATGTTTGAGTCTCATAAATAAAATTCAGTAAGAAGGAAAAAAGCACGTAGAGAAGTTATAATTCTCAAAGGACGATGCATGCAACTGATTGGATAAGACAGTTGGCGGGATTTGTTCTCATAGATATGTTTTTGGTCATCAGTGTATTCACCAATGAATTTGAAACATGTTTTATGCCGTGTTGAGCCAAGAAGAGAGATGCCATGTTGGCACATCACAAATTGATGACTTAAGTATTTAAATCTCAGGGCTTTGCTGTCCTACAAAAGCGCTGAGGAGGACATATTCATAGAAACTCTGCGTCAGCCTCAATATCTCAGATGGTGCTTAAATCTTAATGCAAAAACGTCAAAATCTACGGTGACAAACAGTTTTCCCAGTTAGAAATTATGCAGGGGTCTGAAAATCATATTGTAGATACATTTCCACTGTGAGAGACAACATTAAAAAAAGGAAATCACATTGAATGATTTGTAAAGAATTTATTTGTATTTTATTGCTGCACATAATTATTTGAGCATTTGAAAAAATCAGCAATCATTTTGGTTCTAAAAGACCTGTTACTTTATCTTTAAAAATTCCGTCTGTATTTCACTTATTAGTCTAAATTAGTAGCACCTGTTTGAGCTTGTTAAAGACACCTGTCCACCCCACTGTCAGTCAGACTCCAACTGCTACCATGGGAAACTTCAACTACTTTCAAAGAGCTGTCAAAACACCAGAAATAAAATTGTAGACCTCCACATGGCTGGAAAGGACTACAGGATAATTGCCAAGCAGCTTGGTGGAAATAGATAAACTATTGGAGCTATTGTTAGAAAATGGGAGAGGCTAAAGCTGTCACTTTCCTTCGGATTGGGGCTCCATGCAAGTTCTCACCTTGTGGGGTATCACTAAAGATAAGAAAGGTGAGGAATCAGCCCAGAACTACATGGGAGGATTAAAATCATGCATTGCATGAAAGGTTCCCATGGTCGAGTCATCACATGTCCACGCCTGTCTGAAGTTTTCCATTGGCCATCTGGATGATACAGAGGTGGCATGAGAGAATGCCATGTTATTAGATGTGACTAAAATAGAAAACATTTTTGTCTAAAATTCACTGTGTTTGGAGGAAAATTAAGGATGAGTTGCTTCGCAATATCAAAATCCTTTTTGTGAAGCATTGGGGTGGAAAATTGTGTCTTGGGTGATTTTTGAGCAAAAACATCCTTCCCCCCAGTCACAGCATTGAAGATGTGGTGGATTTTCCAACATGACAATGACACGAAGCACACAGCCTGAATAACCACGAACTGGCTTTGTAAGAAACCTATCAAGATCCTGGAGTCGCCTAGCCATTCTCCAGTCCTAAATCCAATACATCTTTGAAGAAAGCTGAAACTCCATGTTTCTCAGTGACAGCCCCCAAAACTGACAGATCTGGAGAAGATCTGTGTTGAGGAGTGGCCCAAAATCGCTGTTGCAGTGTGTGCAAACCTGGTCAAGATCTACAGGAAATGTTTGCCCCCTGTAATTGCAAAGAAAGGCTTCTGTACCAAATATTAACCCTGATTTTCTCAAGCGTTCAAATACTTATGTGTAGCAACAACATGCAAAGAAATTCTTTAAAATCATATGTCATTTCGTGAATTTAAAAAAATGTCTCTCACAGTGGAAATACACCTACAATGTGAATTTCAGACCACTCTATAATTTCTAAGTAGGAAAACTTGCAAAATCACAGGTACTCAAATACTTATGTTCCCTACTGTACATGTGCTCTTTATAACGCCCCATAAGCAGTGAGCCAGTTGCAGCAAAAAATAATCCTTTTTCATGGTAATTTACTAAGAAATTTCCTTAGATATTATTTCATTGCAGATATTTCTAATTTAAAAAACAAGATGCGTATAAAACTATCCTCTCTGTCCTTCCTGTTAAAGAAATCTAAAAAGTAACTGCACTTATTTTGCCTTTCCACAGGGATCGTTTGAAGGAGCAGGTTATTTTTGATTGACAGAAAAAGCAGAACCAGAACAGGGATTGATGTGGTTGTGTGGTCCAAAATAGCAAACATAAACAGGCTAAGTCCTGGGCCAGTGTTAAGTCAAATGGTTTTACCTTCAATCAGAGGAGCTCTCATCATTGCTTACACAGCTTGTCGGACAGCCTGAAGGTTTTACTCACAGCTTCAGGTCTAACAGGCTAACGCTTATCTTAAAAGCCGTGGAATGATATTCAACCCTCTGCTGAAGTCTAATGCAAAGTTCTTCTGAAGTGAAAACAACGGACCTTGGATCGCATTTGTATGCTTTTAAAGGTCAAAAAGTAAGGTTAGTGACTAAAATACTCGTATAGCTTAGTATGCATGATGCATTTAAGTTTCTTTTTTTTCTAGTATATATTTTGTTTATTTTTGTTTTTTAATCTGTCAGAATCACATTGTAACTTTAAGAAACTGAGTAGACCCCAGCTTCTTGCTTGTTTTTGACTGAGCTGGTATGTAGACAGAAGCTGATTAGAGCCAGCCGCTTGCAACCACTGGCATGTTTCCACCATATGGAACAAGTCACACTGTGTTGTACAATAAATGCATTTCCTTCATCCACCTTCACATAAAGCACTGTGGTTGCAAATTTCCTCAGATCACATTGAAAATCAAAACCTTTATCAAAACCTATCCAGGTAGAGTGACCTTTTAAATTTGTTCATTTTTATCCTGAAGTCATTTATAAGCAAATATAATAAAAAATAAAGAACAAGACAAATTTGTAAATGATCATGCTCACTTTGGAATTGGTCATGTGAAGATTTGGTTGTTGGTAAAACGTAATAAGAATTTTCTAAATACAACATAGTTGCATGGGCTACTCGGGTTGACTAAAACCTTCTGCCAGCAACATGATTGTTCTCCTCCCACTGTGTTTGTCTGTTCCAAGCTTCATCATATGGCAGCTGAGTGATCATACCAAGTCACATCTGTGTGAAAAGAGTTTTATCAACAAGTATTTGTGGCTCTGGCAGAGAGTGAAACCACACCAAAGCCTTGACTGTTTTTGCGCAAATGAGGACAAAGCTTATGCGATCGTCTCAATGTGCATGCTGCTGGTTGGGGTTCTCTGATCAGTTGAGTTAATAAAAGATAAATGATGAGGAAAGGCATCTCAAGAGCTTAAAAGAATGTGTAGCAGAAAGCACATTGAAACTGCAGAAATATTTGCGGCCAGAAGTCTTGAGTACTAAATGAACTCAGCGCTCATAAACTGTCTAATTCTGTTTAAGGCTTCCAGCTGTGGGCATACAGAAGGGAGCATATTTACCTGTGACTAGCAGAGGAACCATTCTCAGCATACCAGGGCATATGGATGCCTCTGGACATCTAGGACCCTGCTGTCCTCTTACAGTAAATCGCAGAGCAGTCAGGGTCACTGAAAAGGTTTAAAAGTCTCTGTCGATATTTCCAGCTAAACATGTCATTCCTGGACACCAGCTGTTTGGTTCAGCACCAGCAAGCTAGATCTTTGTGGTTTTTATAAAATGCATAAGATGACTTTTTCCAGCATCTTGTCTTCCAGATTTTTATTTATTAATTTTTACCAAAATCTAATGTTTATATTACCTGTACTATAAATATGTGTGTTTTGACCATTGACACTGCAACTTTGGGTAATGTGAGCCTTTATTATAGTGCTCATTAAATGTTACAGTGTTTTCCACAAATACTAGGAAAGATTTGGGGAAAAAAAGGAATCATCTTTTGTTGCACAGTAAAATGTGAAAAAACCCTTTAATTTGAGTTCTTTTCAATCAGTTTGGGAAAAAAAATACACATATCACATAACATATCAAGATATACTGTCTCAAAAAAAATAAATGGGGCCACACTTACTGGGATTCCTGATCTTGAAATTTTGCCACACCTTACTTTGTTGAAAGGATACAACAATGATTAATTTTGTCTCTGGTAAAGCCGGGCTGTGTTGTGTGTTTGGATCTTTTTTTGCCAAAAAGCCCAAACATAAGTGCTCTAATTTAGTCACAGAACATCAGATTCTTGTGTGAAATGCTCAAAGTGTTATTTAAAATAGTTCATGATGTTAAGAACTTGAGCACTTGGTCTTTAGAAGAAAAACAGACAGCATAATACATCCTCTGCTGTGATTTACAGCAGGTATGAGGTGTCAATTGGTGTTTCATTAATCATCCAGTGATCTGTTACTTCAGGCTTGATCCACACTTGCTTGAAAGCAGCAAACAATACTTTTTTAATCTAATAAAAGCATATTTTCAGTTAAATTAGAGTTTAGAAACCTTCCCACATTTATGTGGAAAGTGGGACAAATAAACCTCGACATGGCATCCGTGGTTGTTACAGAAACAACACTTGGTGACCCCAACATGTCTCTCTTTGCTGTAGGTCCTTAACATTAAGCTTTGGATGCTTCTTGCTTCCTCTTCCATTCTCTTGTCTGTACATTGTGGAGAGAAAGACAACAGGTAAATTATAAAGAATAATTTTGACAACGTAGTCTGTCTGTCTGTTGGACACTATTATGACTTAAAAAAAAGAAAAATATATATTTTCAAATGGCAGTCAGCTCCCAGTCATATTAGCGTTAGTGTGCTTACTCAGTAGTCAGGGGTTTTCATAGTCTAACAAACTTGGCATGATTGCAGTTTGTGTGTGCTATGGATTTCTTGCTCAAAACTGAAAAAAACGTTGGCTACCCTTGACTGTCTATTGAGACGAGCAAAGTTTAGGTCTTCCCTATTTTTGTCTTTGAATAAGGCAAGGCAAGGCAATTTTGCTTCTATAGCACACTTTCAACAATAAGGCAATTCAAAGTACTTTACATGATTGATTTGGTGGTAAAGAAACAAACCAAAAATAGAATAGAAAAATTAATACTATATATCCTATCCTATAATAATCTTTTATGTGTCCTACAAGGGTTAATTTGGTTATAACAGCAGCAAAAACAGAACACAGAACGAAACACAATCTCTACAGAAAAAATATTTACATCATGGACATAGTTACAAAAACAGAGAACTGTTCAGTTATTGAGGTTAAAGTTCATATTAAGTTGCATATCCAGGTTGTAAAATGCAACAGAGCAGGATACAGAAATTAAGAGATTAAACAATCAAAAATATTTAGAAATATGTACAGAATGTGCATTATACCTGTGCATTACAAAGTAAACATGTAACTTCCAATAAGTTAGCATATATAAACTGAGAAAAATACAAGTTACAGTGTTGGGTGTAGCGCGTTACAAAGTAACTAGTTACTGTAATGACATTACTATTTTTGTAACATAGTTGTGTAACACCTTACTGCGGCAAACACTGTACTGACATCACAGTTACTTTTGAAAATATGATGTCGTTACTTAAATGACTGATAATCTATTCTGAACGGCGCCTAAACATGCAGTTCTTTCCTGATGTGATCAGAGCATCCTGAATCACGTACAAGACACAGTTGCAAGGTGGAGAAGCAGAGTGATACCAGCAGAGCAATGTCTCTAATAAAAATATCCCTAGATGAATGAAAATATGGCCAAAATACAGCGTGTCGATTTCCAGGAACCCAAAGTAAAACTAACAACGAAGGCAGACTTAAATAAACTTGTGGCATCTTTCCTTGTGGAGGATACATAGCGTTACATAGCGTTACATAGCGTAGGGTAACTTGATGTTTGACTTCATACCTAGAATTTAAGTGATGCAAAAGTAGTGTAACTAGTAATGTAACTATGTTACTTTCCAAAAAGTAACTAAGTAATGTAAGGGATTACTTTTTGAGATGTAATTTGTAATGGATTACGTTTTTGAGTAATGACCCCAGCACTGGCAAGTTAAAGCAGGAGCAGTGTATACATTAGATAAAAGCATGGAAAAGCATGACAAAACAACCTTCCTTTTAGTTGACAAGACATCTGCAAAGAGAAGAGAGAGATCATATTCTATTTGGTTTTTTTTTTAACATTCGCTTATTGGAGATTTACAGGCTGTTTGGTGGGCTAAGACAAAGTTGTTGCTTTCAGTTTTGGTTTGGTTTGATTCTGCCACCCTAATGCAACACTCCAAGGTCGTATATGAAACATTTTCTCAGACCAATCTAGTTCTCTGACCTAAGCAGCCACTGACAAATGAACTCTGACTTAATAAAATTTTGAATAAGCTTCTCAATGGATACAGGATAAATACACATGTGTCAGTGCAATGTAGTTTATTATACATTTTAAGCAGTTTCCTGAATTTTACAAACACTAGAATGATTATTCTGAGGTTGAAACACTGACAGTTTGAGGTCTTGTGAAAATTCTGACAATTTTCCAGCTGTAGGTGGTCTGACTTCCTTTTGTACACGAAGCCATTATATTGGATAAGCTGTTAAAATTATGTTAAAAGTATGTGTCATTGTGAATGTGAGGTACTGCTCGGTTCTGAGCCAGACCCGTGACACATGGCCAGCCTTTCTGGGCAACTCTACCTTTCTCAACAGCCTGAAGATTCCAGAGTGAGTGCGAGGTTGATCCATCACATCCATAATCACACTGATAATTTTACTCATGATCTAAAGCGAAAACTTTTTCATACTTGCAGCTTGTCACAGTAGACACCTCAATCGTGCCAATCCAGCAGTTCTTTCAAAACGACAAACGTTGTTAGGAAAACGCAATCTTTCGTACCCATAGAAACACTGCTGGAAACCAAAATAGAGTTTTGACTCAGGTTGAAACAGAAGGCACCAGGGTGTAAAATGACAATAAATCACTCAATTGCATCCCCCTTTGGAAGCGAAATGTCACAATATATGCAGAAATAAGCATTGTTTTGTCACAAAGACTGCAACTATGACCCAAGAAAAAAGTGGTAAAGCTTTTCCTTCTTTTTTTATAATGAATGTAGAGACCATGGCCATGAAAGTGGAGTGTCTGCCTGCTCATGATGAAGACATAATGGGGGGTGATGTTTATATTCAACCACAAAACATCATGACTTTACTCTCTCTAGAAGCTTTGAGTCGATTGGATGTAGGAATGTGGTAAGTAATTTATTTTTTTTCTGTGACCACGTTAAAGAGGAAGTATGGCTTGTATGTTATAGAGATCGTGCCGGTGGTTGCCTTTCCATTAGAAATATATTGCATGCATAACCAAGAAACAGACTGGAGGGAAAGAAAAATCCTTAGTGACACACAGCACAATACTCCATCTATGGAAGTAACTTTATATGAGTTGTGAGATTTTCTGCTTAAGCTGGGTGACGAGAGACACGGCTTTACTCTGAATTTGGATGTGTGAGCTTTGTGGCGTTCCTTTGTCATCCATCATGTGGTGTGTGGCTTTAGTTTCCACATTCGTCTGTTACCCACTATTACTACTGGCACAACTAAACCTGAGTAAGACTCTGCCAGGGATCTGGAAAAGTTAGCATGACTCACTCAAGTCAGACAGATACATTTTCTATTCTCAATCTCTGCATGAGGCCCTTTAATATGTTGTTTTTTTACTATATATTTTGATTTTCCATTTGTAATCCGGCACTAATGAGGTTGCAGCACTTTCAAAATAATCCAAAACGCCACATAAACTGCTTGTAATGTATGTCAAGAATTTTGTAATGATTTCTTAATCATTTTAAGACTTTCAGGATCTGCATGAAAAGCATATCTTAAAATTTCTTATCAATAGATGTGTTGATTTAGAGCTTTATTGTCTTTATAAAGTTATAATACCATCTTTGTCTAGGTTCCGCAACTACTTTTTATTATGTAGCTTTTTAAAGTGGTGAAGACAGGGTAGCATGGAACTTGAAGGAAGCAGTTCAAGTTGTTGGTACTGCTAAAGTTGTTTTGAAACTCACATACAGCCAATTTTAAAGAAAAGTGCTAGCTCTTTAACCTTTATTTACCGAAAACATTTAAATAAGCAGCAGAAAATTCAGATTTCATGTGGATTTTGAAATACATTCCTCAGGTTGGAAATAATTATCTAACTCAACGGAAATACTTGACCTACAATTGAAATAACAACACCAAAGTCCAAGCAGCTGGTGACACTGCTCAAAGTCATGAACAGTTCAACCTGAAAGAAAAGCTACATTTATTCAGGACTAAGCTCTTTTCAGAAGTTGTTCAGCCTTTTTTAATTCAATGATTTAACCCTATGCAACAGTATGAATCCAGAAGGCTTTAATTTAGTGCAAAATTCCTGAAATATCTGTATTTCAGAGTTAGAATGGCTGTTCAAAATGGGCCACTTACTTATGCATAGTTATATGTGGGATGCATATCTTTATTTCTTCATTTTAGCCTGGATTTCAGTGGTTTGCAAAATTGTAAGGAGGGAGAAGGAGGAAATGATATGTACGTTTAATGATTTAAAAGAAAAGTAAAAGGTTGAAAAAGCAGGGATGAAGTTGTGGAGAAGTTCAAAGCAGGATAAGATTATAAGCAACATTCTAAACTTTGAAAATCTTACAGAGGACTGTTCAACTCATCATCACTTTTACCATTGCTATTAAACTGATTTTGAATACTTCACTTGATTTACATTAAATTTTACCTTCTAAAACTTCAGCGAGAGGGCTAAAAAAGGTTTTCTTGGCATGGTTATCTATCCAACCATTACGTTGCCCATTTAGACGAATACTATTTTCCTAAAAGCATAAAGGCACACAACATTCAGTTACAGCCAGAGATGTTTCAGGATGAACTCTGAAACCATAAGTAATTAACATTCCAGTCTCCGTTCTGTAAAGGAACATGCTTTCTGCAAACTGGCACAAAAACCACAAAATTTCTTCCAGGCTGCATTCTGTCACTCTCTACAGAGCTCTCCTCATTCAGATCGGTTCATGTTGCACGGTGCTTCATTGTTTGTTGACACTTTCTTCCCAATTTTGAAACAAGCGCCGCCATATTTGGTTAAACAACACATTTGATTTTATTTAGGAATGTTGATTTACTTAAAATTTTCTGAATAAAAATAGTTCACTTTGATGAAAGTAAGTATATTTTCCCTCAATTCTGAGTAATAAAAGTACAATATTTTCTGAATTCTTTCTGAAAAAGCAAAATACTAAATGGGTGCTAATTTGACATCAGAAAAGGGTTTTTGTACTTTACAAAAAATGAATATGCACTAAACTCCAAAAGATATTAGTAATATAGCAACCAGTAGAGATGCTTCATAGAACAGCCTGGCCATTTCTAACTTGTCATGCAGAGATTAGCTTGAGCAAGGCTGTTTGAAAGAATTTGTGACTTCTTTCAGAATTTGTGAGTGCCAGTACAAATGAAACATTTGCTCTGAGGACAGTGTCTGTACCTTTGTTTTGTTTATCCAACAAAAACTAATTCTGACAACTTCCTGTTAGACTCGGAATAGTAGTTGTTTCTTCTGCTATAAAACATTTAATGCTGCCTATGAACACAGAAGTCTGAACTGCATGGAGTTCTCTTAAAAACAATAAAAAACGGCATGCATTCAGTTTGGTCCCGCGGTAAATTAGCAAACTATTTTAAAGCTGATGACTAACGGTGTAAAAAGTTCTAGTTTGCATAATAAGTACTAATTTTAGAAGCTGATCTGGAAGCCATCTGGATATTAAAACAGGCAAAATGATGAATAATGTGACCCCCCAACGTCTTGTTTGCTTCATGTATTTCACAGCCCACAATGGTGGACAGGGAGCTTCCGCAAACACGTTCTCCAGGTTAATGGTTTATCCAGGACTACATGCCGGAAACTGTGCTGCAGTTTCTCCCTGCTGTCCTCACAGCAGATTACTCAGATCAACAACAAGCTTCTGGAACAGCAGCTTGTTTGAAAAAGTTCCTTGGAGGACTGTTAGTGAGTGTAGTATTACCCAAAACTCATTCATTTTTTCATCTTGCCTTTGCCTCACTTGGCTGTGATTAATGGAAAGTTACATCTCCATGGGCAATAACTCTCACTTTGTGGACCTGAATGTTTGAAGAACCATTACCAAAAAACTTCACAGGAAGTAACAGAAATAACAAGAGATGGTTTTGATAACTGGACATGTGCAGTGGGACTGCATATGCAATCCAAAGATGGAGGAGGCTTCACACCCAGATCTCAGAGACTGGACATTCTGTCGCAATAGGTTCACCATTTATGTCCACACTCATTCATTGTCAAGTTTTTTTAGATCCAAAAGAAAAGTAAAGAGAAACCTTGAAGAGTGATATTTAATATCCAACAAAGGTTTTTTTTCATCCCTGCCTGGATTTAAAATCAATATTATCTGGGTTTGCCTTTTCAAAGATGTTTAAAAAGTGTTTTTATGAGATCTATAGTATATATTAAAAGATAATAGACAATTGTTTGCAGCTCAATCCCCAAAAGAACCACATGAGGATATGCAACGGTGTTTATTTGCTTCCTCTTGAAATGATTCTTTGTCATGGGCTCAAAATTCTCTAAATCTGATTATGAAGTGCAACGCAACTTATTGTTGATGACTATATGTTACAGTGAAGAATTCACAGCTAAAGCTAAATACTTATTTAAACAACATAATAAAGGGAGCACGGTGGTTTAGCTAGTAGCACAGCTCACCTCACAGCCAGAAGGTCCTGGGTTAGTGGAGGGAGAGCAATGCCCAGGACTAGACTTAAGGACAGACACTGGGTGATAATGGGAAAAAAAACGTGGGATATAAAAAAATAAAAACAACAGATACAACTATATTTTCCTCACTGTCTGACATTGTTTTATCTCAGGATTCACTTATTTCTATTTTGTAGGTATGTGAAAACTTAAACAATATATTTTGCATAATTTCTTCAAATTCAGAAGTTTACTATAGTTCTGAAGAAATTAGGAAAGTCCAGTTGATGTTTAACTCTGTAACCCCTCCTTTCCACCGGACGCTTCAGCAGCAGCACGTCATACGCGGCTGTTAGCCACCGCTGTAATCAATATAATCCTTTCCATCGGAGGCGAAAGCAGCATATGTTTGCCCAGTCACAGGAGCGTCATGTCGCAGCACTTTTCAAAATATACGCGGCAGTCCTATTTTCTACGCGCTACGCCTGTGAAACGTGTAAATTTCGACATTTTGGATAGGACAAGACAGGAAGTCAGATGGCTCGGCATCCGGAAATTTTTGAAAATAAAACAAAGGTGCTTCTTTCCGGTACCTTTACTTTACTACCTGTGCAGCCCCATGAGAAGTCAGGAGGTCGCGGGAGGGTCTACACTACTTCGGATCGCCACTAACATTATTCTTTTACACTTCGAGGGATTTTGTATATTCCCTGACATAACATAAACTTACAGACGAATGTAAAACGGACAGAACATAAAACAGACCTTTTGGAGCCATATTGTAGTTTTTTTTCCTGCTTGTTGTCGCGTTTACTGACGAAACCACGCGTGATTTTGCTGATTTGGGGCTCCTTCGGTGACAGCTGCTTCCCTGCTGCTAGGTGCTGCTGACGCACCCCGTGGAAAGGGCCAAGCAACAGAATATTCAAGTAAAACGTGCTGCTCCTGTAACATGCTGCTGACACGTCCAGTGGAAAGCCCAGGTAAGCCTCTGATAAACCAATTGACTTGAGGTAACTGGAGGCACATCTCTAGTATCTCAAGTATTTCAAAATAACATCTCAAATATACTTCTTGTGTAATATCGAGGAAAAATCAAAATCGGGACAAAAATATCAGGAAGAGAATTAAATCAGGTCTAATTTATCCTTTTCTGAAATTTACAGATTCCTGAAGTTTGGGCACATGTTCAACAGTTTAAAATGTCATTCTGATTGGAGGACCCAAATATGGAGCACAGATTGCGACGATAAGATTTTAATATCAAAAGCGTCAAATTGGAGACAGTGGAGAAAGACAGCAAAAGTACATAGATGGATCAAAAAAGATTTCCAGTGACTAAGGAGCTTAAGTATACTGGGAAGAAGTGGAAAGTGACGGGAAGAACACCAGAGACTAATTAGTGAGAAGTGGTTGTAGGTGAGAGGGAAAGCTCAGGTGGAAACAATCAGTAACTGGGCTGGGGAACAGTATGGCAGGGAGACAGAAGGAAACAACCCTCTTAAAAAAAAATAGAGATAAGATATCTAAGAAGGAACCCAAATTAAGACTATGGATAAGAATACTAATGAACAAAGGAGAGAACAAAACAGAATTGAATAAATACTGGAAGGAGAAGTAGAGAGAAATTAAGAACTAACAAGGACTGATGAACTAAGTAAATTTAAACAAAACATAAAACAAAAACAATTAAATAAAAGGTGAAAACTTCTAAGGACAGGAAGTGAAAAATAAGGAAGCACGGAAGTGCCAAAATCATGACACTAAAGTCCAAACCGTAAAACATAACAGAACATCAAGAAATAAACTAAAATGACAAAGTAAACTAAATAAGCAAAAGAACTAACAGAAACTCAAAACACATAACATCATGACATAAACAAGAATTAACATAATACGAATGGCTAGCCGTTACAGTGTTTAAAAATAATAAGTGTCAAAAAGATATGTTTGTCTAAAATATGCTTTTTAGGCCAAGAACAAAACCACAAAAAAAGAACTTGTGAAGATATCGGCTAAAGCTGGTGAAAGAGGAAGAAGCGCCAATATCAACATTAAAGGCAAATGTACCCTTGGAAGAAAACCTTCGTTACTGGAATCGTGTTCCTGGATCTGATAAAACTTAAACTGAACTGTTCTCCCAGGATGACTATCTTTAAAGTTGAATGACATTTGGAGAACCTTCCAGTCCTGACAACTTAATTCCAGCTGTGAAGTACAGCTTGGCACATCAGGATCCTCTTCTCTGAAAGCATTCTCTTCCTGTCATTATTCTAGTATTTTTCCATTAGAAGTAATGTTGATATTCCTACTTGACATACTTGAGCAGTTTAGTCTGTTTTCATGTCAGACAGTGAGAATAAAGGATAAAGCGCATTTCTACACTGTGTCTGTAAATATCTGGTTTAATCTGTATGCCTCAAGTAGTCACAAAGGCTTTTCTTGTTTCCCTCAAGTAAACTTTTAGAGAAACCATATCTGCTTTTAAATTGTTTGCAAAAAAACATTGTATTTTAATATATTTATCTATCACATTTGACTTTTTCTTTTAAATCTAAGTAAAAGTAGAGAATATCATTTAGAAAGTAGCATTTTAAACCAACTTGCCAGGAACTCCTGAAAATCCACCTTGGAGGTCTGAAACTTGACCAGGTTATGATAAGTGATAGATTCAAGGTCTCAACAGGAGCCACTCGCCCAGCATGAATAGATATATAGCATACAAAATGTGCTTTTCTGTTTCTGTAGGACTCATTATTTATAGCCTGGGAGGATGATCACATACCACAGTCAAACTGATAATCCAGAGGTGATTGAGGTAATTATCTACAGTTGTGCGTGAAGAGGGATTGGAAAAAGGTGAAGTAACCACATCTCTGCATTGTTGAGTTCAGGCTGTATCTCACAGAGGGACTCTATCTGGCTTAAAACTTCAAAACCTTCTCAAGAGGGGAAAAGGAATAATGAAAATAAAATGAAGGAATAAATAAATGCACACAAGATGATTACGTAAACTGGCAGAGAAGAGGACAAGTACTCAACACTGACATTGGCTGGAACCCTGGTTCTATTCAGAGCTTTAATGCTAATTGCAGGTTCTTCTCAGATCTACCATTTGTCTTGCAGCCTGACAGGAGACTGTTCAGCAATGAAAGTGCACCCACAATGCCAAATGAAATTCTTGTCATGAAAGATTTCATATGTAAGGAGACCTTGTTTTGTTACAGTGACTACCAAACCGCCATAAGTTTTTGGTTTCCCCTTCAATGTAGATTATGTTTTATTCCCATGTTGATTGAAGAGCAGGAGAATGCTGCCTACTAAAATAGAATTACTATCTTCTCATAATGTAACTAAGTATTCCTCTTTTTGTGTTTAAACCATTTAGAATCAGCAGAACAGCATCCCTGTTATGTTGATAATTTAAGGTTCAGGGGGAGAACTGTAACTTCACCTGCAGATGTGTGCTCTCTATGTGACCAAGGATTTTCACTTACTTTCACTCACCTTGCAGTCATTTCAAGATGTTTATCAGACGTGCTACGTAGAGACGTAATCCACATAGGCAGTTCCACAGTGGGTGCAGGACTTAATTTCCTGACTTGAGGTAAAGTGAAACTGGCCAGCTTTTGACTGAACAGAAGTGGTGAAGGAAGAGTAAATCCAATGAGTCTTTAAGCACTCTTAATGAAAGCAAGTATTGCAGGGGCTTGGTGGGTCAGCACACATGCCGTGTTGATTTGGGTGATCTGCAGTGGCTTTTTGTTAAAAAAGAAAATTGGCTATGGTTGTAGCCTCAGAAGGTATGTATTTCAGAACGTAAGAGATTTTCAGGTTGATAGGTTATGTACTTTGGCTACATTTTGATGGCCTATCACATGCTTCCATTGACTTTGGCTACCAATCTGACCATTATGGGCTTTTATTGGTAACTTTTATCGTGGAGACTTTTTTTCATGACTTGCTCCCAAAAACCTTTGCATGACTAAAGCTTTACATTTCTTTCCCAAAGTAAGTTAAAAAATTGTGTCAAACCTTTGGAGTTTCCAAGCTTCAGTTTCAAAAGTTGTGCTTTTCAAAAATTGTGCTTTCAAAACTACTTCATAGTTGTATGATTTTTTTAATTATATTTTAAATTTTTTTAAATCATAAAGGTCATGCTCAAAGACAGGCTGCCACCAAGAGGAAAAAGGAGGGACGTAGAGTATTGAACACCTTAAGTCTACACACTTAGAAGTTAAAGTACAGAACTGTACTCTTAGGGGTACAATGTCAGGGGTACAATGTCCTTTGACAGGACATTGTACCCCTTAACTGCAGGTACCTATTTGTACCGCTGTAGTCTGTACGTTTTATCAGTGCTACCTTGACAACCAATCATTATTGACTTGACATGATTGACACATCACCTGACCACAAGGTAGTCAATAATCACACATTTGTTTATTTTTTTTTCCAAAAAAATAAATAAAATAAAATAAAAAATGTGTTAACAATAAAACGATGAAGCCCATTTACATAAATCTAGCTTAGCTAATGGATTTATTTTTTAGTAAAAAAGTTATTCACCAGAAATTGTTCCCTATCCACGAAATGGAACAAACATTTTCTTTTTAGTACTGAAAAACATGTACTGTTCAGACAATAAAAAGTATAGATAGTTACCCTGAGGTCCAATATTTGTCCTTAAACTGTATTAATTTCTCTTTTGTATCTTGGGCCTCAGTAATGTACCCATTCTGTTACCCTATTTCTGACAGTGTAGTTTATACTTCTCTGTCTGCATAGGTGTGGAGACACTCACTACCAGCGCTGTTCATAACTCATGCAAGCAAGGACGGGGTAGAACCTGATTTTTTTTTATCAATCTGCAAACAGATGCAACAGAGAGAGAACATCTGTGATTTACCAGCCCGAAATCATCGTAATAGCCTACTTCACAGTTGACATTACAATTTTGCTGTACAAGTGTAGCAGGGAGCTAATACTAGACAAACAAACCACGTTTACCAGTTGATAAAACAGACACAAAGTGTTTGTATGTCACTGTGAAGGCACAAATTATGTGTGAAATTTAAATGTGTCTCACAAATTATATAAAAAAAAGAGTAGTAATAGTAATTTCCAGTATAATTACCCTATAACTATATACGTAACAATGAAATATATGTACATGGGCTTCACACCTCAGAATAATTTTTGCCTTTATTTTTCCCTGTTCTGTGAACTAGGATTTATGAAGTTTCAAGGTTCTTTTGAGGTAAAGACCATATAAAAAGAACACAGTTACAAAATCAGAAAAGTAAGGCAGACATCTAAATTGCATCTGTTAGCCAGAACTGACTTACCAGCCATAAAATTCACCCCAGTAAATAATTGTATTTTAGTTTTTACTACTTATTGACATTTGTTTTCGTATTTGTAGTTTCTTTAGATTCTTTCATTCAATTATTGATAACCTATTTGGGAAGGTTTCTGAAAAAGTTTAAAAATAATCAAAAACAAAGGAAATGGATTAATACTTCATTAATCTTGTGGAGAAGATATTAATTTGTCTAGTTCAGTTGTTCTCAAACTTTTTACAGTAGGCACCAACTGAGAAAAGGTCGAGCTCTCCAAGTACCATGATCATGACCAACCTAAACATACAGTAGAGAAGGTAACCCTTTTAACTATAGACAATTAATAAACTAGGCTTATTTACTTCTAATAGGGATTATTTATTGGTAAGTGTTACCGGCCACATACATTTTTTTAATTAATTACATTTTCAAAAAATATTTAGTACTTTCCTCCAAGTAGCACTAGGGAGAGCTTGGGTACCACTGGTGGTACACGTAAAACAGTATGAGAATCATGAATCTAGCTCAACAACATTAATAATCATAAAGATGAACAAACATAAAGCAGGAGGTGGTGGTGGGGATGGAACAGCCGCTGGGTGAAGCAGAGGAGGCAGCAGGTACAGAGATAAAACAGTAGTTGTTTCAGATAATTTTAAAGAAATAAAAACAATTCACAGATATATTGAATAACATACAAGTAAATGTTTATTTGTATCAACTATTCTGAGGAACATTATCTCCTCCAGCCATGGCAGGAACCTGTTAAAACCAAGCATAAACATAAGTCAAAACACACAAATAGCTTAGCATGCAAAAATAACTTTAGCAAAAGCCTCTTTTAGTCAAAATCCCTCTCACCAACGGCAAGGTACAGGCTACAGAGAAGGGCTTCTGCTGCTAATAAATTAAAAAATTGAAGTTAGGGTAAAGTCACAAAAATGTTGGTTAGCCTAACTGCTCGTCCTGAACATGGACAAATTATGGGCTACTTTATGGGAAACTTTTAACAGGGTTCCTACAGGTTCATTCAAGTCTTTTTAAGACCATATATATAACAAAATTAATACCTGTTTCATGGCCTATTTTACATAACATTGGTTATGTTTTTTCTAATAATCATGGTTGACAAATTAAACTTTTGACGAATAAAACAATTTGA
Source organism: Apricaphanius iberus (assembly GCA_028564705.1). Taxonomy (NCBI): domain Eukaryota; kingdom Metazoa; phylum Chordata; class Actinopteri; order Cyprinodontiformes; family Aphaniidae; genus Apricaphanius; species Apricaphanius iberus. Next base: position 37,381 of record JAPXFQ010002931.1, read on the forward strand.
AGGCATTAAATGCAGCAAAAATGTTAAGACCCAAATATCAAAATGAAATACTTTTGAAAGGTCTTTTTAAGGTATTATTTCTAAATCAATAAATTCAATGCTGTTAAGATTTTTTAAGACCCTGTAAGAACTATTTTCTTTAACCAACTATCGAGGTTATCATTATGTAATAAAATGCATTTTCTCTTTTCCATGTAATTAAGGAAGAGTCCCATCAACTTATATTTCATCTGAAAATTATAGTCATATTTGTGTAAACATGAAAAATCTTGAAACCTTATAATGTATGATAAGGTGTTTAATAAGGCAAACTGTTTGTAAATCTGTAAATATTTAATAAAGAGTATTTTCATTCAACCTGATTAGCCTTCATAATGCACAGATATGCTGGAAAAAAGTTTAAGTTATGTTGCATTTCAATAGCAAAAGCGGTCATTTCAACATGTACACATATCCTTTAAAAGCCTATGTATAGCAAGGTTTGTAATAAAGCAAACTGCTTGTATACTGTTCATGTTTCCTTGAGTTAAGATTATTTTTATGTAAAATGATTACTCACCTTCCATCCACTAGCCTAGAGGACAGCTTCTCAGTTGACTGAAGTAAGATGGCCACAGTTTACCTATGCTGGTGTATCCCGCTTGCGTCATCTAGTGTTTATACTTGTCTATGGTTTGTACCACCAGTAACAGGTAAGAAAGCTGAGCTAGGTAAGAGCTAGCCCACAGAGTTAGCTTCCAGACCTGTTTCAAATAGCTAACAAGCTATGAGATGAAAGTCCTCAGATATGACCGCTGCCATTTTAGTATGGAGGACCTCCAATTATTTGATCATCATGCCTTGACTTTACACAGCAGAAGCAAATAAGAAATATAAGCCTTCATCCATCTTTAAAATTAATCATAAACATGCCTAGGATGTTTAACCGATGGTGTGAAGCTAAAAATAGAAGGGGCAATCCTTTAATTTTTTAGCTACACTTGTAGGCAGGACTATCTGTATCATCAGATGGCTGACCAGCACATAAAGAACCTACTAACTATCAACATGGTTTTGGTACACATCAACATTGATTTACATGTTTGTATATAAAGCAGTTTCATGGTCATAAAAGTGTGTTAATCTCACATATTTTTAAGTTTTCTATGCTAAATATGCTAGCTAAATATGCCCATCTTATATTTGACTTAAACATCAATATACCTCCAATGAGGGAAAGTGAGCAGATTCTTTAATGAGACTTTGGCTCCCAGCCACTGGATGGATCATCCACTCTCATATTTTGTCAGCTAGAAACCTATAAAATATTATTGCAGTCATTTTTTTACTCTATTTGTGCACCCTACAGCTCGGAAAATGTTAACAATGATGATAGATTTTTACTTCAACGCCATTTACCAATGCCTTCCTATCAATTGTCAGATCATTTGCTGACTGGGATTGATCTAGCCTCCTGCTACAGGGAAGTAGTCTAAATTTTGGCCCCAATCCTTCAATCTGCCATGGCGACATGGCGAGAATTTTATGGCATTCATGCCAGCAACCTTGGTAGTAATATTACTAAAACACTGAAACAACTCTAGTTTTATGAATGAAGCTGCAACCTCTTTCCTCAGCATAGGATGATGTCATGATCATGTGTTGAATGTGCACTGAGCCCCAGCCAGCAACAGTATGTTAAATGCAAGTTAACATAGGGAGTTGATTTAACATTTGTAAACCGTATCAGCTGACATGGCAAACTGTAATGATACAGAAGTCAAGGAGGTTCTGGCTTTTAGAGCTGAACAGCAGATTGCCAGACAGTTCACAGGGACTGTGAAGGACATCCAGCTTTTGGAGCAGCTCACAAAAATACTTGAGCAGTAGGACTTCAGTTGGGATAAAAAAACAGGTCATGTCCATCTATTTTCTCTGTTTACCAAGCACTCTTCTGTCTCACACTTTATATGTAATCCTGCACATCACAGTCCAGAAAAGCACTACTATCCCCCCCTTTTTCCCGACATGGCGTAATCTTTTGTGAAAAACACCTGATGGCAGCAAGTTGCCACCACATACTGATGCTTATGAATGACGAAAAGGCTGCCTGACACCAGCATTGTCTTGTGAAAGACTCTTTAGACTGCACAGACGGCTTCAGGGAAAGCAGGACTAGACACACTGTGGGCATGAAAACTGGCAGTACACACGATTACAAACCGGCAGCGAAAAGGAAGCACAAGGAGGTATAAATACTCAGGTGTGACAATTAGTGAGACTAGAAACAGCCGGGGACAATTGAGGGACTCAGAGACTGACAAATGTTAGGCAAATCATGACATCATAAAACATTCCCTATAAGAAGTATTAAAAAAATGTACATTCAACATATCTGCATCTTACTTTTGACTGGGACTAAGATTTAGCATATAAACTTTTAAAAGGATTTTAAAATACGATGTTTAAATAAGCATTTCATAGCCCACAGCCGACTTCATGTGATAAGAAAGAAAAATGTATATACAGTTGTAAAAGCTAAAGTGCAAGAAAGATGGGTAAACACATGATTTCAGTCCCAAACCAAAGTGAAAATTTGAGCTACAGCTGTGCATGTGTGACATTTTGTGGCAAAGCTGTGGACAAGAGATCCACTAGGTCATCACAAACTGATTTCAGAGGAGCCAATGTACACAAGCTATGTTTTATTACCTAAAAGGGATCATTATAGATTCTGTGCACAGGAGTAGGAATATGAGGTAATGTAAAAATCCCACATTTCTGTTCTGCTGTTGAAACACTGGTAAATTTGTGGTTAGGAGCCATGATGATTGTATGTTGGCATTTAGCTTCATTCTGAAGTCAGATTAGTTTGTAATAGGAAAAAGAACTGTGGTGCTACTGATCCACTGTATACTTTTTAGCTTTACCACTCTGGTGACCTTGGTAATGTCTAATGTCTTACACATGCTTGTCTCTTTAGTGAACCCTCAAAGTGTTTTTGATGAATTGCTTCGGTGCTGTTTTGATTGTTGAAGACTGTTTAAGCATTGATTTTGTTTTCTAAAAAAGAAAGTCTCTAAAACGGAAAATATAACATAGCTTAAAAATAAGTCATTTTCCTCTTTTCAGCAAGTTATACTGAGCATATTTTTAAAGACAGTACTCCTCCTGCTGTGGAAGAGTGGACCACCTCCTCCTCCCAAAATCTCCTCCTACTTCTCATATAGGCAGGGCTTTGACTTGAGTCAATCAGAAAGGGATCTAAACTGTGCCTGCAACTGGGTTTCTGCACACCCTCACAGCAGTCATTACTCAAACACACCGTCCCACACACGCCTGCAGTAGTAGACATATGGAGTACTACTGCTTCTTCTTGCTCTGGATCTGCACCCAGCATTTAGGTGAGTAAAAGCTGTTTGTATATCTCTGGGGTTTTTCTGTACTTTATTTTCAGAAATCCATTTTTTGATTTTGTATTGAAATCATTTGTCTTTGATACAAATGTTTTAAAGTTCATTTTAAATAACTTTTAAGTTGATGTTTTTAATTTTAGGTTTCCATTATGAAACATTCAATTCAAGAATATTTATCTGTAAATATCTTACATGCATGAATGATTATATAAGTCACAACATGACTCTTTATCACGTCTACTAGAAAAAGGAAGGTCAAGCTTTGCGGCTGTACTAAGGTATATCTCTTTATTACAACAAAATCTAAAGAGGTATATCACACTGCAAACACGGATATTTTAAAGTTGATGCTTTTCTACAATACAGTTTCTATGAGGTTTAAAACTGTTGGTGCAAAGCCAGATTTGTTGCCAGTTAACAGAGCCATCACTAAGACAGTGTCACATCTAGATATAATTAAAAGAACAAAGGTACAGACACTTACTATAAAGAACTTAAAATAATATTAATGGCTTCTTTTAAACACCAACTATTTAAAAAGTCCTATAAACAAATATAGAGATGCCACAAGCACTAAAGTTAATTAAATCCACTACATCTTCAAATGCATTGTAATTATTTTTAGACTGGTCCACCAAAAAGCTCAGAATACACCAGTTTAAATTTTATTGCATTCTGAACCTTAAACACATAGTCAAAAATATGTGTTTTTCATTAAAATTTCTGAAATGGTTATCTTTCCATCTGTCAGAAACCTTTCAGTTAATTATGCTATTTTCAGGAAGAAACATATTATTAACCTATTTGAAGTCTGTAATGCTGGAAAGGTTCAACAACAAAAAATCAATGGATCCTCAGCTCAGACACTTTTTAAATTATATAAGGCTGTGAAAATGACAAGAGGAAATATTTTTCAAATATTTGGTTGGATTTTGGAAAATCTTGGACCAGCGCCACATTAAGGGAGACCATGACCTTGTAAATTTGAGTTTATGGGGTATGATTGCACGCTGACTGCGGTGGAAGATGTTTTGACAAGAGTGTGAAAAGGCAGGCCTCTTTTTATTTTACAATTCTTGGACCCCTGTGACTGAAAAGGCCAAATATCCTGTCTAGATAGTAATGTGAATGGTAATCTCATAGTAACGATGACAGTTGCTGTTTAAATGGAAACAGCAATGTCAGTTCTCAACTGAAGCACAGGCGCTCATAATCACTATCCCAGTAGGATATGAAAACTTAAATGTTTTTTTTCTTACATGAACTTAGAATTACCTTTTTTTTATATGGGCATTCACTTTGACCTCTTCATGAAGATAAGCCATCCTGGCTCAAGTGTAAATTGTATGTCTTTGAACAGGGTAAAAAGTGCGAATGTCAGAAAGAATAATGTTGATATGGAGATAGGAAATTAACTTTTAATTGCTCCCCTGACAAAACGACAGTAATTGTACAAAATGTGACAGATTCCAATTAGATTAATAAAAAGCAGTAATACAGTTGCCGTATATGTTAAGAATATTCTCGTACTCATATTCATAAATTGGATTTTTAGAGTTAAATTTCTTGTCATAAAATGAGAGTCAACATCCCATTCCACAAAGCTACATTAAATAACAAGCCACTTCATTAGGTAAACCTTGTACCATGTTGGACCCCTGTCGCCTTGAACATTCTCAACTCTTCTGTAAAGGTGCTCCATTGGATTGAGATCTGATGACTATGGAGACTATAATAGTACAGTGAACTTAGGCTACGTCCACACTGAGCCAATAAGGTTATACGGGGAGTTAGACGCCTAATGTTATCCACTCAACACGAGCTCCGTTTAAGGTCCCATGATTGCGCAATCCCATACCGACCTGTGCATATACTGGGCATGCGCGAAAAGACGCACGAAACACAGACTAATGTGTATAATCGGGGCTTGCAATCGGAGGGTTGTAGGTTCAATTCCAGCTTCCTCCAATTCTACCAAGCCATGCTGGCTATTGGTGTATGAATGTATGGGTGAATGTGGCTTCAATGTAAAGCGCTTTCAGTGGTAAGTTAAGTCCATTTACCATTTATAATCTACGTCACTGCCGGCACCTACAAAATATAAACAAAAAGCTCTACAGCACAGTACATATCTGTTTGTCCCACCAAAGAGAACAATGGCTGCTCAGAAGCTCAGAAGAAAAGAGAGTTTTTGTTACTCGAAGTAACACAAGATTAGATGTAGTGTGTTGAATTAAATAATTATCATAATTAATTCAATGCATGTTCAAGCAGAGACAAAATGGAGCCAATTTCCAGTTCTTAACATCTATTTTGAACAGATTAACAAATTGCAGTTTTACAGAGGAAGTTGCCCCCCTAGTTCCTCTGGGCCAGTCAATATATTTCTGACAATTGAATGTTCTCCATTTCACAAGCTTTATAGACACCGGGCCTCGCCAGGACACTAGGCGTTTCTTCTCCCTCCAATCAGATCATTTCCAAACAGTGTCTTAGCCATTATTGGCTGTCAGAGAATTATGCAGTCATAAGGTGAGACGTGTCTTTTCTCTTGGTCAAAAGCTCATTCTGAGTTTTATGGTTTTATGGCAACACACTAAATCTACAGACATCCTGTTTTTACAGCTTGCAATAAAACGTACCCAAGAGTTTTATGACTTAAAAGCTTACCCCCATAAACAATACTGACAGACATATTTTTACCATCATGCAAGCTATATAAACAGACTTTTACCTTCTGAATAATAAAAGTTTAAAACATATATAGAATAACACCACAAGTGTCGCATTGTTGTCGTCAACCTGGAACGCAGCATTTCATTGACGTCACTTCCTTTCATTATGCGGGGAAGCTGTCCAGACCTGCTCATTTAGCCGTTGAATTAAGAAATAGACGGCCCTCTTACCCAGCTAATAATTATCTGGGCACAGACCTTAAACAACGCCGGGTTAGTTGGACGATAGGGGCGTGTAGACTAAATAATTCTACGTTTAAGGCATTATCCGGACAACAGTGGACATGGCCTTATTGTCACCTACAGACCAGTCTGAGATAATTTGATAATAATTTGCTAGAAGTACAAATCAGAATTTGGTTGTACTTTGGACATAAAGAGATGAACATGGTCAGCAGCAATATGCAGCTAGGCTTCAATGTTTTACAGATGCTCAGTTGGTACTTCAATGAACACAAGAAATTACCCCCACACCGTTAAGCCCCCTAGAAATAGCAGTCCAAACGGTTCAAAATTAGGAAGGATCAATTCTTTCGTGCTTGCACCTAATTGTGACCTTACCTTCTGAATGTTGCAACTGAAAATATACATTCTTTTACCACCAGGCAAACTTTTTTTCTTGCATTATTGTTCAATTATGATTAACCAAAGCAAACTCTAGCCTCAGATTCTGTCCATTACTGTGACCGGCTCTCAGTATGGACTTCTACTGCAGTAGCCCATCTGCTTTAAGATTGAGTTTCCACAGATAGTATTGGAAAAACCTTGGTTTCGTTGAATGCTTATCTGAACAAGTGTTGCTTTTTTGTAATCTCACACCAGTCTGCTCATTCTTCTTAAATTGTTGACATCAGCAAGATTATTTAAATAATTTCCCATTATTTAACATTTCGTCTTTTTATGAAAAGAGGAAACCAGAGACTTTAAATAGCTAAAAAAACAAGCCTCTATAGAAATCAATCTGGTGGACAAGTTTAGCAAGTGTTCCAAAAAGAAGTGAAGAGAAAAAACTGATTTGGATATTTGTATAAAACAAAAGGCGAATTAGTTTGACAACATAGGCCACAAAGCATACAGTTTTGTTACCAATGGAAGATATTTTAGCAGATTGTGACTTTTTTTTTCTCATTGGTGCCCCAGCCAAACTGCTATGGAGGCCTGTACAACAAAGCAGGATTTGTAATTTAAGGTAACCTCCTTTCCAGGTCAGGATTTTTTCAGAATCCCAAAAGTAGTTTTTTTCTCACCATAGTAACTCATTACTAATCTAACCTAACCTGTGTGAAAGGACTGGCTCTCAACTAATAATACCCTGAGCAAATTAGTGTAAAAAAGTTAGATAGTCATGCTATTCGAATGTGACTGCTTTATTTATAGATTTATTAATTTGAGTGTTTTGGTCAGGTTTTGCCTTGAGCAGAGGAGGTGTTGTTCATAAGTCATTGAAGGATGGATCCAATTTGAGCTTTGTTTGCTATAATGTGGACAGGGCCCCAGCCTCTCTTGGGGAAAAATGAGCAGAAGAAAAGGAAAAGCTCTCAATTTAGAGCTCAATCTATGTTCTGACCTTCTTCTTGGGTCATGAGAGGACATCACCAAAAAAATGATATCCATGATGCAAGCATCTAAAATGAGCTTCCTTCATATGGTGCAGGGGTAAACACCTAGAGCAGTGGTCTGCAACTCCAGTCCTTGAGGGCCTGTATCCTGCAATCTTTAGATGTATCCTGTTCCAGCACAGCTGATTCAAATGGCTAAATTACCTCAGTATGCAGATTCAAACTAATTATCTGATTATTTGACACAGGTGCGCTAAAGTAGAGATTAGGGGTGGAGCCAAAACCAAATACGGTATTTGGAAAGGCCCAAATAACATGGATTTTATGAATACTTATTTCAAATAAATACTTGAAAAACTATTTTTATGCTCATGCAACTGAAAGAAGTCATTTGATGAAGGTGGCCATGAGAATTGCCAGGAACATCGCGTGTGGTGGAGACTAATGACAGATGTGCTGGGGAGAGAGATGGGGAGAGAGCAACTTAACATGACAGTAGTTTCAATTCAGTGATACATACATTACATTCCAATTAATCCTTCTTCCAGTCAGTCCCTCAGTGCATTATTCCAATCAGTTTTAAACTTTTCTAAGGGAACTGAACAGATTGCTTTAAGTACACGATCACAGCGATAGGAAGGTTATATAGGTCATGAATATACGTGTATGTAAGGATAAGGCCTTTAAAGCTTTTAAGTTGGACGTTAAGATTTTACAGTGATCAAATAAACCTAATTCGGAGGCAATCTGAGGAGCAAGAGATGTTTTGGAACTTTTTGTCCTGGCAACAGCAAGAAATGGTGAAAGCTGGTCAGTTTTTGTATTTACTAAGCTAATCAAAATATGCTGAAAATGTGACATTTGTTTGCTCATAGGTGCTGTTTAAAATAAGCATAAATAAACGTTGAAAATCAGGTGTGTGAGCTATTCAGTAAACTCGACCAACCTTTTAACGACATTAAGACACCCATAGACCTCTTTGTGCGAACATCTTTTCCCCCTTTTTCATCGACAGTTGTACATCTTATACGTTTATATTTTTCAGCCAAATCAGATAGATTTAAGATATTAAGCAACATAGAAGTGCCTAAAATTAAATAAATAAATAAATAAAATTTTTTGAAATGAATATCTACATGAATTAATAATGGACAAATATATAATGTTACAAAGAAATCGTAAAAAAAATGAATTCATGAAAAATTCTTTGCTCAGTAGTATGAAATATTTTCCATTTTCATTTAAAAATATATGTCATTAATCATTATTTAATTGTAATTTATTTTCCTAATCGATTTTTTTTTGTAAGCCCTTGTTATTTAATTCTATTAGTTTTTATTCTAAGACATCTTTTTCCCAAAGTCAGTTTTTATTTCATAATGATGTTTTCCCCGGCGACCTATTTTTTTTTCAGAAGGGCGTTTAACAGCTGAATAACTTCATCAGCCAATGAGACTGGTTGGTTAAAGGGTGGATTGCCAGTTTTACAGAGGAAATTCAATATTAACATTTTCTTTTTCCATATGTACAGTCTGACCCTGCACAGGGAAAACACTGTAAAAAAAACTGTAAGGATTATTTTTTTAGGTTAAGGCAGTCCATCCATCCATCCATACATACATGCATACATACATTAAAAGGCTCTTAGTTTTTAAAAAGTACCATGACTTGAAAATAACGAGAAATTTGTAAATCCAGATAACCTCTGTGTGATACACTAATGCAGTGGTATCCAACTTAAAGAACTAAAACTAGGATCAAACTAGGTAGTTAGTATTCTTCTGGTTATACTATAATAGCCCTGGAGCGGCCCAAAAAGGTGCATCAGCCCACAGGGCATTGCAGTCAGTGCAGGTCTGGTCCTTGATATTTTTTTCTTTGCTTTCTTGGCCATTATTTTTGGGAACAACGCAAGGATTTCATTTTGGCAGATGATGTGGTGTTACCAAATATGGGTAATTTAGGGCATTTCTGTATGCAAATGACTGTGAACGGCCACAGGCAATTAGTTACAAAAATGTGAGATTTGTCAACACACGATTGCGGAGGAACATGCGTACAAGTGGCCACCGCACATTTCATAAATAAGACTTTTGACTGTTTGTACGAACATTCTAAATTTCATTCGTAGGATAAAATATAACGCATTTTCCATGAAGGCTTGATAAATGAGGACCCTGGTCTTTTACCTGAAGAACATGCCTGAATTCGCGGGCATAGCCCACCTTTTTGTTAATTTTCTCTGCTCTAATGATGCAACATTTCGTTGTTTCTTTTAGTGACCTTTTGTGTATTTCTGCTATTGGAAGCTACAATTAGAAAAGGCCCAAAAATGTCTGAGAGCTGTAAAATGTTAACATTAATGTTGGACATTTCTACCGGGGTGTCCTCCATTCTTCTCCTGCATTAGTGGCTGGCGTTGTGTGGTTGTAACTGAAATAAAGATACTGCTGTAAAACCTGAAGTCTTAAAAGAAGGTTAAGCCCATGACATTTGAAGCTCAAATCTAAACATGTAAACTAAGTAATAGCCTAAAATCTATATCTACATTTTTGGAAATTATTATAAAACTGGAGATGTGTGCATCGAATAATCAATCCATTAATCTTTGTTTTACAAAATGTATAAATGTTTATTTTAATGCAAACTATTAGTAATTACTTTATACATATTTTACTTCATTGCCAAATGCTTCAGAACATCATGAGCGTATATGCAAAATTCTTTAGGGATCCCTAAGATACATATACGCAGAACTGAGCAACTGCCGATAATGGAATCAGCCCTTTGCAAGCAGGCGCTCTTGAAGACTTGACTTTGGTGCCCCTGACTTTGAGATAGGTGTGTATGTTTCTATAACATACTATTAGATTTTACACTTTTAGGTTTTTCAAATTAAGAATGGTTATATTTAAAAATGCATTACAGAGTTCCCGCTAATTTTTTTTCTTTTTTTCTTATACACGTGTTTTTTCCTGACAATCTATTTTCGGTCACCATTCAGGGCAAAAGAAACATCAAAAAGACTTTTAAAGGTAGGATGACACAGGAGCCGAAAATACAAATCCCACTCATCAATGTATGGGCTATTGAATTTTAAGTGCTGTATGTAATTAATGTGCCACTGTAGAATAAATCACTTATAGAGTAAGTTGAATCTGTCATTGCAAATTTCAGGCTGTCAGCTTCTGATGCAGCCATGCATATGTGTTACAGCTGGTTGTATAGCCTATGTTCTGCAGCCACTGAGACCTTAAATCCCCCTCAGGCTTTCAGTTGGCTCTTAAGGTTAACAGCTTGTTAAGAAGTGCCCATTTGGCTGTTGCATGATGAGAACATCTGGATTTTGATACCCCATAGCTTTTCAAACTATTTGCTTTGGCATAAGGAAGGGTGCCAAAATGTTTCATAGTATATTGTCCACTGTGAAGTAGAGTATCTTTCCAGAGGAAAAATATTGGAATGGAAACACACAGGGATTGATGGAAAATCATCACACTCTTTTGCAGCTTAGAAATTTCTTTTTTACATTAAAAATGTATTTGATGGTACACTGTTGTTTGTCCCACAGTCAGAACTCACTAGAATCATTATGATGCTGTCTGTTGCCAAGAAATTCAAAAATGTGTTTAGAGTTATAAAAAAACGGAACTCATTAAGGATGACCTGAGGAGACATCCAAGCCAGCTGTTTGCATGACACATCCACACGGCTGCTCTGTGTCAGTGGGTTTGTGGTGCGACTCCAGCAGCTTGGTGTCAGGCCAAAGGTAGCTGCGGACTGTGTAGTTCACACTGGCAGCCCCCGCCTGAGGTTTATTTATCTGGGCATGGAAACCGGTACACAGGAAACCCAACAAGATTCCGACCTAGCGTTCAAAACTGCTGATATTACCGAGAATATTAGAATTCTCTGGCACATTAGTAGCTTTAAATGAGAACTGGAGAACCTTCAGTTGCACAGTTGGGATATTAGGACACTTTAGCATGTGTTTTTGAAAGTCGACATTTAGGTTTTTCCAAATTAAGAATGGCTCCTCTTGATGCAACTCGCTGCCCTCCATTTCCAAACGGATTTATGCTCTTATACATTGTCTGAAAATTCATGCCTATTTTTATTTATTTCTCACACACCTGTTTTTCCCCACAATTTATTTTCATTCACCCTTATATCTTTCTGGGCAAACAGAGACTTTAGAGAGATGTTTGGAAATAGGATGAAAGTCAGGGAAACATGCAAACCCGTTGCACAATGGGAAATAGGGAATAATGGGTTTGAGTCAATATTTACATAACAATTTGCAAAGATATGTGTTTATTTTAAAGAAACCAAACAATGGTCTCTGGTAGTGGCCTTCAAGGTGTGACATGCTTGTAGTGAAATGACAAAAAAACAAAAAATGACTGACTGGGAGCCCAATCACATCCTAGCTACAGATAAATTGTGGTTGGGATTGTTTTGACATTGTCTGCGGTCATAAAACTCTAAGTTTGGGCCTAAAATTTACAAATGTGTGCAAAGAAACAGCAGAGGTATATATTTACTTTGCTGTGTGTTTGGACAGCTTATTTACTCTCCTAAACATGCGCTATCTAAGGAATGCAGCCAATTTCCCATTTCTGTCCATGAGCCATTTTCCTTCAAGGAATACAGCTGCTCAGTAATCATGATCTGCATTCATAATGAACACAGGTGCACACAGAAACATTTATTTTATCATCTGATAACTGAAGAGAAGCAGAGGTTTTGTATCATGTCATTCTACCAAGGCATTTAAAACCTTTAAATGACATTCCGATTCAGAAATGCTATCATTAGGTATTTGTAATTATTTAAGTGAGTGTGTAGTTTTTGCAGTACATCTTTGAAAATAGCCATTAAAATATTATGTAAAAATAATTACGTAAAGCAAATTAATTGCAAAATATTGGCAATATTGTAAAATATGACTTTAAAAATCAGTTTTAAAATACATAGGTGCGGGTCCTCTTTTCAGGGGAAAGCCATATTAGATGACGTCTGTACTTCCACAAGAGCCCGGATGGACAAAGCGCCGGAACATGCCCTCTATTAAAACATTGATTTCCCCTCAAAATGCAAAAAAGGTTTCATTATAAATACATTTCTACCTCTTCGCTAGTTCCGAGCGATGAAAGAGAGACTGATGTGCTCGTCATGTTGCTGCAAATAGATAATTCTCAGGTAATTGAGCATTTGAAAACAGCACTAGTTGGACTTCAGTTGTTGAGTTTCTTACTCAAAGACACAGATACCGCATGCTTGCGATAATATAGGTATGCACTGCCCCATCCCTGCCGGAAATTACACACTGTGCCTTTAAATATATTATACTACTAGTTCATCAGTTCCATTGCTTCAGACTTCCCATTACCCTGATCTTTCAGGGTCTATCAAAAATATTCTTCATGGTCATACTGAAGCTTAACTAAGGAATAAGAAATGTAGGGAACAGAAAGGGATTCTAGAGTTTTTCAATGACATAGAACTTAGTGGCATGCTGAAAACAGATTTGTTCAGAAAATAAAGTTTTCCTTATAATTGAATAAAAAAAAGGTCTGCTGATAATCTAAAAAAGTGTGACATGTATTTGTATTCTGCCACCTCTACACTCATACCACATAATAAAAACTAATACAATCTATAGTTATTAGTGTCACTTGCGTTATTCAGTTTCAGTTTCAATCCAGTTTATCTACAAAAGCCTCAAACGTTTGTAGAAAACATTAGTGAACAAACAGTATTACAATGACCAAGGAACATAGCAGGCAGGTCAGAGATAAAGTTGTGAAGCATTCCAGTTATTAAAATGGCATCTCAGAGAGCTCTGTTCTGTCCATTATATAAAAATGGCTGAAGTGGAAGTGAACTGCAAACCTATCTAGACATGGTCATCCAAAGAGTCTTAATCCAAGCAGCAGTCAAGAGTCCCTAAATTCCTATGGAGAAGATTTTGAGAGCCACAGCTTAGATGGGACTCTGTTGACACACTATTAGTCATTCATTCAAAAATAGTTTTTTTATGGAAGTGTGGCAAAAAGTAAGTCACTTTAAAAAAATCCATAAGAACTCTTGTTTGCAGTTTGCCACCAATCATTGAGGCAATGCAAACATGTAGATATAGGTAGTTGGGTGAGATGAGACCAAATTTGAACCTTTTCTCAACACATCACCCTGAAAACACCACCCTATGATGTGGTAATACTTTTATTCAACAGAGATAGAGAAACTGATCATAGCTGAGGGAAATATGAATGAAGCTTAAGACTGGGAAGGAGGTTTACCTACCATAAAAACAACAGCCCAAAGCATTTAGCCAAAACTCTAGTAGAATGGTTTAGATCTCAAACACCCAACTCCAGTATTCAAGTGCTGCTATTCTGCAACATCTGGGTGCATTCCTTCCCCAACACAGCTGGATCAAATGAGAAGCTTGTTATCAGGCCTTTGCAGAGTTACATTACATACTGATGTGGGAATTTGTTCATATGATTTAGGTGTGTTGGAGAAGGGATGAATCCAATAGTTGCAGACAATAGCTGTTCACAAGGACTGGACTTGGGCACCCCAGCCAAGGTCAAATTACATTAATGATTTAAAATGGGTTTCTCCCCATCTAGTCAACTGAACTTAAGCTATTATCAAAAGAAGACTGGGAAAAAGTTTCATTCAAAGCAGGGAGACAGACCCAAAAGGACTTGCAAATGTAACTGCAACAAAAGGTGGATCTACAGAGTATTAACTTAGGAAGTTTAGGAAGAAATGCAAGACAAACTTTTCAGATTTTTCACATTCAACCAATGAACAAGCACACTGAAGAAAATAGAGAACCAAAAAAGATGTCAGCTTGTTTTTATTCACTTTTATCTTTGTTCAGTAGAGTAAATGTGTGGTTTCACACACTTGAGATTAAACTGAAGCATTTTAGGGTCCGATTAAGACAAGAACGTAAAAATGTTGTTGGGGAAATTACCAAGAATGTAGTCACTTGGCTATTCATAGTCAAAGGACTACTTTTGGCAGTCAATTACATTAATACTTTATTGAAAATTATTATTCGGTGCACCACCTTTATCAGGAACTATTTTAATAGCCAAAATATATCACTCTCATAAGCTGAAGGAATTAATTCTTTACCGTTTATTGACCATAAACTTTGCAATATGTGTGTGCTGAACAAGAAAGACAACGCTTACTTTCCAAGATACAAAATTTATTAAAAAAAATAAGAAAAACATTTTAATTCACCAAGCTAGAAAATGGTACAGTACTGATTAAAATAAACGAATAGTTAAAAATAAAGAGCACAAAAAGATGGATATGTAATACGATGAGAAAACATGAATTCTGATATAATTCTGGAGGGATCTGGGTCTTTTAGGAACCAAGGCTTGATATGCAGATGCTGGAATAAAGCTGAATTAGTTTCACTAATTGTAATTAGTTTAACTAATTTAGCACCAGTGGTTTACCTCCAAATGGATTAAGGCAGCAACACGCGGAACAGTCTGCAGGGTTCAGGCAGAACAACGGGGTTTGTTTATCAATGTTTTTCAGTCACCTGATCGGTCGTCCATCGGTGTTGCACGAATGAGCTCCTCCTAGAACTCAGACGTGTCTCCTTCACCCGCCAAGGAAGGTTCTTTGAGTCTTGCTTGTGTCTGCCCCGGCCGGAGGCAACTTGGCTAAGAACGACCAGCTGGGCAAGCACCCTAATTTATAAATTTCCACGCCCCCACTTCCTGTGGGGCTAGAGCAGAGTAGCGTCACCAGATGGCTGTGTGTGACCCAACAATGTCAAAACCTTACAAGTGACAGGAGGTGTACTTTGGTGTTGTGATGTCTGTAAGTAAAATGTGTTTCCAAATACTAACACCTTGAATGGGGATTTCCAATCTTTTTCCAATCTCGTAGGTGTATGAATCCATCAATATCATATTGACATCGTTTAATTAATGTATTTTCTGAATTAATGTAAACTAAATTAAAACTTTGTGGTGCTTCCGACTCTCAGTTGGTTACATCAGGGGGACATTTTGGAGGAGCATAGGCAAAGAGAGGAAGTTAGACATACAAGGTGAAAACAAACCCTGATTTGCTGTCATGGTTGTTTCTCCTGTCTCTGTTTTGATCTGCACTGTTATTCATTGTAGATTTATCTACATGTGTCCAAACTTTGCTGAGCATTTCTTCACCTCATGGCTTAGATTTGACTGAGTTTCTATGCGCCAAGGAAAAAAAGCATATAATATAATTAGAGTTGATTGGATTGAGAATGTGAGTGGAGATGATTAGTGTGATGCCAGAAGATTCAATAAACCAACACTGGGTGGACTAAAGCATCAGAGATAAAAGCAGTGGGAAGTGTGTGGTGGCTGAAAGCAGAAGCCTTCATGTTCTCAGCTACAATTTTCAATATAAACCGTGAAAACTATTTTATTCTCTTCTTAATTTCTTCAAAAATAGACCTATGGGGCTCACTAAACACAAGCCTCATTACATTTTCATTCAATTTGTTTTCTTTAACTGTCTCTTTTGGCTTTGAAATGTTCTCTAAAGTATTTTGGCTTCATCTCATGGAATATTAAGAGGCAGGAGTTTGGGAATGTTGCCCAAAGCTGATCCAGAATGATGCGGCGGGGTTGGAAGAGGACGTTTCTGCTGCCTCAGTGAGTCCCTTGGCTGTTGATTTTGAGGTTCCATAAGAGGCCCCTGCTCCTGTACCAGAAGACCACGACTGTGTGGCCTGTCCTTTCCTGGTTGTTGATAGAATAGAATATGATAGCATGGTCAAGGAGATCGAGGAGCTCCGGCCGGCAGCAAGTGCAGTCCCTGTACCTGACACAAACATTTTGCTTGGATCAACCAATGTTCAAAGAAGCTGCAACAAAACCTGTCCTTGTAATTAAAAAAAATCTATATATTTTGCAGATGTTAAATGCTTAACACAATGACGAGACCAGTGTAGTTCAAATAATAATTAACAGAGAATACTCCCACACGGTCGCACACTGGAAGTATCAGGGATGGACTTCCTCTATTTCCTGAATCCTGACAACAGCACTCGAGAGCATAAACCCCCCTCACCCCCCCACCCCCACAGATGCTCAGCACCAATATAAGTCACTCAAAAGTCAAATTAGGGTAAGAGAGCAATATTAGCACACCGTTAACATTTCATGGTATAGTTCAGAGGGGGAAAACGCTACTGTGGCGACATGCTAAATCTAACTCTGCCAGCGTGTCCCATGGCTACTAGCTACGTAGCCAGGCATATGGTTCCTAGCTGGCCGGCAGGCAGTTGTTGAGGAGGAGAAAATATGCAGTAAATTTTACACAAAGTTAGATTGTAAATTGATGTCAATAATTGTCATATGGAAATAACGTACGTATATGAGCATATATGAAACATATATAATGTTTATATGCACATATATGCTGCCTATTTACAGAAAAAATGCACATTTCAAAATATATATCCATTACAGCGGAAAAATAATCATGGCGACCACCTTGTCCCACACCTAAATACCTATATGAGGATATATGCGCATGTATGAAACTGTGTGGGACATGGTGTGGTTGCATGATTTATTTATTTTTCTTCCTGTAATGGACTTCAGACAAATATGCAGTTATTACCTTGATAATAAAAATATGAGCTAGGCATCATGTATGACAGCTGCCAAAGTGAGATAAATGTCCAAATCCTGCTAGGAGCTATATAGGAGACATACATTTACATATAGGGCTTATATGTGGATATAAAGAAGCAACACCGGGGACATATGGCCTGTATATGCACATATATACGCACCTCTATTTGGCCTATCTGTGGCATATAATATATGTTCATATACAGTAAAGAACAAAAGTTTGGACACACCTTCTCGTTCAATGAGTGTCCTTTCATTCCATGACTACATTGTAGATTCTTAATTAAGGGCATCAAAACTATGAATGAACACATGGTGTATGGAATTACTGTATGTTCTTAAAGTGTAACAGAACCCCATGAAAAAGCGTCATCCCGCCCCCAGGCAACATTTGAAAAACTCCACCAAAGTGGGCAGGACCAGGAGACATGGAGGGGCATGGCCAAGTGTGGAGGATGAGCGCGAGGAGGGGACGAGGGTCTGGAAGACAGTCACGGCTATACTGTGGCATGCTGCCAAAGGGAGAAATTAGGTCTCTTCTCCACCATACACAATAGGTAAATGGAGGCTCTATGGAGCGTAGCGGCCAAACAACGTATCAGTTCAAGCCTTTGGCTCAGGGTGCTGAGTCAGCGCTGCCTGAAGCCAACAGCACGTATAGTATCAAGCACAGAGAGTCTCGCACTAGCATAGATGCTAAGTAGTTTCGGAGGGAACTACCGCAGCTTTTGTTTCCTTATTCACAGCATGTTTAAAACTCATAGGTAATAACTTATGGTTTTAAAACACTTGGACGTTGTTGTCCTCCAAAAAGCAATATATGGATTTCAGATTCCTCTGTTTCTCTCAGTATGCTTCTTATGTGCGCACGTAGCACCATAGACTATAGCACACAAGATAAGCTCGACTCGTCACGGGGCGGGGAGAGTTTGTGTGAGAGAGGGAGGACGTCTCTGTGAGACCGTGCCTGTGACGTAGGCATGAACTCTCATGTACCAATCTCAGCCAATCAGAAAATTCAGTTGCAGTACCACACAATGACCATGAACAGCAGCACTGTGATGTTTTTAGACCAAAAAGTGTGGAATTTAACAAGTTTACACAAAAAATGTCAAATATATGCCCTTAAACTGAAACATTGCATGTGTAAAAACCAATTTATACAGTTTATAAGAAAAACAGTGGTTTTGGGGTTTAGTTACTGTACACTTTAAACAAAAAGGGTGAAATGACTGAATACATGTGTTATATTTTAGATTCCTCTAAGTAGCCACCCTTTGCTCTGATTACTGCTTTGCATTCTCTTGAGCTTCAAGAGGTAGTCACCTGAAATTATTTTCCAACAGTTTTGAAGGAGTTCCCAGAGACGCTTAGTACTTGTTGGCCCTTTTGCCTTCACTCTGCGGTTCAGCACACCCCAAATCACCCCAAATGGGTTCAGGTCCGGTGACTTTGGAGGCCAGGTTATTTCACACTTCCATCCATCTTCTTAACCGCTTATCCAATTCAGGGTCACGGGGCAGCTGGAGCCTATCCCAGCAATTATCAGGCGTTAGGCAGGGTACACCCTGAACAGGACGCCAGTCTGTTGCAGGGCCAACACAGAGAGACAGACAACCATTCACACTCACATTCATTCCTACGGACAATTTAGAGTGATCAATTCACCTATCATGCATGTTTTTGGACTGTGGGAGGAAGCCGGAGTACCCGGAGAGAACCCACGCATGCACGGGGAGAACATGCAAACTCCATGCAGAAAGACCCTGGACCGGGATACGAACCCACGACCTTCTTGCTGCAAGGCAACAGCGCTAACCACTGCGCCACCGTGCAGCCCCCTATTTCACACTTTTTTTGTAAAATACTACATAATTCCATATGTGTTCATTCATAGTTTTGATGCCTTAAGTGTGAATTTACAATGTCAATAGTCATGAAAAGAAAGGAAACTCATTGAATGAGAAGGTGTGTCCAAACCTTTGGTCTGTACTGTATGCTGTATATATGTGCAGCGTATATGTGCATATAAACTGCATATAGGTTTCATATATACACAGATATCCTCATGTAGATTATTTATATGTGAAAGATCGATCATTGCAATGCATCAGTTGCAAACCTGGCTGCGTCAAACAATGGGGCAGAAAAAGCTTCATAACTTTGTAGCTATGCTAATTGAAAATTACCTAGTAAGTCAGCTGAGTGACAACAAAGTGATAGACCGTTATGCCACTATGAAAAAATGAAGTCCTTCTTTGATGCTTACACCCTCAAAGTAGACAGAAAGTTTGGGTGAAGTCGTTATGCATACTGATCCAAGTGACGGGACTGGATAGTTGGCTTTCTGTATTATAAGTTCAACTACTTGCTGGATAGTTTTTACATACTGTTATTTTGTCTTTTAATTGATTATTCAAAGACATTTCCTCTTTTCCATATCATATTAGTGTAATGTAAAGTTTTGAATCTGTATTTGGAGAACCCTGAACCTCCGACCTGTTCAGATTCTACCCTGAACAGGTCACCAGTTCATCTCAGAAGTGGCAACAATACATCTTACACTTAGACAACTTAAAAACCTGCCTATTTTACAATTAACAATGCTCCGGTCCACTGAGACCCCTTGGCTGAACACAAATGTCTACTGAGAGAACATATGTAGCGTTATTCCTAAAAGTGACTAAATTAAACATCTGCTCCTAGAATACAACTTGGACTTCATATGTCTAACAGAGACATGGCTTCACAAAAATGATCCAAAATTGCATTTGAATAAATTGCAATACATTACATCCAACATCCTTTGAACAGATGTGACTAAAGTACAGTAGAGGTCAATGCCCATGATGTGCAATACCCTGTCTGGATTTGAACCAAGCAAAGCATATCAACCAACCTGTAATGATCTGCTAAGCATGGTGGTGAGGGTGTGATGAAATGGGTTTGATTTGCAGCTAATGCACCATGACTGGTGTCCATAAGTCAGGTATGAACTCCTCTGTTTTTAAGAGTATTCTAGGGGTCAAACAGGGGACCATTCATCAACAGCACAATTTATGGCAAAAGGACAAAATGTAATAGGAAAAGAAGTCAATACACAGGGCTGTGCAGAAATAATGTCTTCAAACCTCTCCAGAACGATGTGAGACTTAAAAAGTCAAGCAGGAAATGTCTTTGTAAAGCTAATGCAAAGGTTTGTTCTAAGTGTTCAATTTTGGCTGTTCTCTACTGACATAACATTTCTTTCTCTTTTCTAGGGTTCCATGACTGCTTCAATATTGACACAAATAAACCCAGAATCATCAAAGGCCCTAAGCAAACCCAATTTGGATACACTGTTCAGCAACATGTTGCCGCAGGAGGAGAAAAATGGTACGGGACTTAAATTATATACATACTGCATTCAAAAACACAAGAGACATTTTTTTGTCTGCATGATTAAAGTGGTTTTAATTAATTTAAAGTTTAATTAGACAAAATGTTTAGTAGTAAAAAGCGTCATAGGTATTGTTATGGTCACCAATAGCACATTAATTATACTCTTGTGATAAAAAGCATAATTACAGGTGTTAAGGAGGCATATTTCTTTCCCTTGTTGAGAAACAGGAATTCACTTGACTGGTGTGATTTAAACTTTCATTTCTTTTGTGAAGATGTATGTCCTAGCTTTTGTGGTATTAAATTTACCTCAATGATTGATAGCTTTGAGCCAGATATCAAGAGTATTATGACTATAAAACAGATGCTGACAAACTGTAGCGCTGAAATACTGTCTGACTTGGCAGGAGGACAGTTGGATGCCTCATATATTTTCCTTTCCTGGAAAGAAAGTGATCTACTGTACCTCTCCTGGGGTACACAAAGCCTCCTCCCATTGACCTGAAATTGTGAAACAAACTGTAGTCCTGAATTCTCTGCATCCATCATTTTACCTCATAACCAATCCTGATTCCCACTGCACACTATTATTAGGTCCACTGGCTCCATGTGGTGGCCAAAATTAGATCCTGGCATCCCCAAAATGTCTGTTGGCAAGCACTGAGCTGGCTTTTCGTCAATTTTTAGCTTCCATCAAATGTCAAATGTGTTTTTTACCTTTAACTGCAGAAGCTTTTGTGTTCATATTATGAGGTATTTGGAACAAACTCTGGGTCCAGTTTTATGAAAGACAAAGATAATTGTAGAAATTATAAAAGAAACTGCAGAACATTCTTATATATTAGATTTTTTTGCAATTTTTATACCGTTTTATTCAATATAGTTTGTTACTCATTTCCTTCGCCAAAAACATATTTTATCTTATCTCAATCTTATTTAATAACACATAATTAAATTCTAAATCCTGTATATTTTAACACCTGATACTAAAAATGAACTAATACCTAAAGAGTAATTCAAATGTGGTTCCTCTTCTTAGCCCCGCTCTTTTGTAGTGGAAGTGAAACCAATTATACAACAGCTGGTTCTGACCCAGTAATTTAATTTGACAAGAGAATTTCCATGAGTGCTGATATTATTATACAACTGCGCTATATGGAGGACCAAAACTGACATAATTAAGCAAAAATATCTATATGTTTTGTTTTTTTCTTTTGTCTATACATGCACATTTTGTGAAGAAATGTAAATTTTTTGTTTTCCTTTTCCTTATTACATATAAAATATAAATTTTTCTTGACAAAAATGCATGTAATAAGAAAAAGGGAAAACAATATATATATATATATTTTTTTTTTTTTACTTATGTCAGTTATGGTCCTCCATACAGTGGGACTTTTTACAGACTCCACTGTACAGGCATTATTGGTGCATTCACACTGACCAAAACGGCAACGGCCATAACGGCAAGATAACATGTTAAGTCTATGGTTGAGGCCATCAGAATCTCCGTGGTGCTTTAGCTTTGGCAATTTTCAAAACTTTTGCTGCTTTACAAGCTTCAAAATGGCAAGAACAAGCAATGCAGAAGCTAAGCTAGCACAACTTTCACCTCCGTCCCCTCAAGTAATTGGAGCATCTCATTGTAGTAACGTTGCCCGACGTTGAGGTCTAGCCAGCCACGATCTACCATTAAAACATCCGGCAGAAAATGGCCCGCCTATGTGTTTTGCTACCTGCAGCCTTAAAAATGTCTAGGCTTTAAACCATAGACATTATTATATTTATACCTCAATCTCAGTCAGGTTGGAGAGAATGTGCCTGTGAAATTTGAGTTTGAATTCTTGGCACATGTTCCCAAATGGATCCCCTCTGAAGAAAAACATACCTTTATAGTTACTTTAAAGAAGGGGTTTAATGCCAGAGTTTTTATACCTCTGTAGATGTGTAGTTGTAAATTCCATGTTTAACTTGTTTCCCTTGTGGATAGTTTTTGTGTCCATCATGGCAAGATTTCCGTTCTTCTTGCTCTCTGAGCAGCCAGAAATACTGTATGAATCCTGCAGGGTTTTATGCTAGAGACCATGAGAAATGTGAGTGAATACTCTATTCATCTAAAGAGCACTCAGACTACTAAAACTGGAAATAAAACAGGATATTCTATCAGTTCTGACAGATTACAACTTCAAATCCTGCAACACCAATGGAGAGCTTTCTGATCTGACGATCTTTACAGATAATATACTGTTTTGAGGCATGAGAGAGCTCTTTCTTTGCTTTAGAAAGTCCATTGGAACTTAGTTGTGATGTTAAAGGTAGAATTTGAGGTCTGGTGCTGCAAAAACAGCCCTACATGCCCCCATAATCACAAATAGTCTGAGTAAAAAAAAAACAAAAAAAGACAAAAAAGCTTGAGCTGCCAGTTCAATTTGAGCAACACTACCCATCACACTGTGAAACGGAATGTTTTCTTTTTTGAGTAAAACTATGCATACCAGTAGTGAAAAGGGCCTGATGAGGCTGACGTATGTGGAATGAAGGACACCAGAGACCCAGCCTGAACTGAGGTCGATGTCTGAGAATGAAGTGGAAACATTTTTTTTTTTTTTTTACTGGAATAATAGTTCTGTACGGACTGTAAAAACAGCAGATGTCCTTGTAGAAATAGATGGTTGACACCTTTTAATCATATCAGCACCTCTATTATTCGCTCATTAAATTGATCTGGTGTTTATCTCTCATCAAGTGTTTTTCCCCGTAGTAGCTAACCAACTATGGTTAGCGGTGTCAAACTAATTTCCAATTTTGGCCACATCAAGCTGATGAATATCCTTAAAAGGCCAGTTGTCGCAGAAAGTATTGATAAAACTATAACAAACTGTTAAAAACCACCTCCACATTCCAAAAGTACATCTTAAAATTAGATAATCCGGAACAACTTTACATAATCATTTGATTAAAGACTGTTTAAATAAAAACAGATTTTATTTGACTAATAAAATTGGATTGGGGTGCAAAAAAAATGGAACTTAAATTGTCTATCTATAAGGTTCTCTAGAGTTTAGAGGGCCATATAAATGGCTATGGAGGGCCGGATTTGGCCCCCGGGCCTTGAGTTTGACACGAGTGATCTAGAGTGTCTAGTATCCTGATTGTGTTACACTTTGGTCTGTCTCTTTCTCTAGCTAGTAACTCTGTCATCCTATAGATTTAAAAAAGAAAGTCTGCTCTACAAACCAACAACTGCATACTCACAGATGCAAGACAATGTTTTTTTGCATGTCTGAGGGGATAAACAGCCCTGAGTGTGATGGTTCTTAGCTGGGGGAAGAAATCATTCTTCATATGAAGTTTATAGAGAAGACTTTTAATCCTTTGAAAAAAGAACACCTAAAAGTTATTGTGCAATGCTTACAGCTTTTGCCGTGAGTGGTAATGATGTATAAAAAGCTTTAAGGTCAACTGATCTTTTATTGCAGCAGCATAATCTCTGATTGAAATTGGTCATTTGACAGATTAGTCTCTTTTCTCACTCTCATCGTGGCCACGTAAAGCCAACTCAAATGCCCCACAGAATTTCACACAGTCGATTATCCTGGACAGAACATGACGATTTTTTGTCACCTCTTCGTTGTGCCTTCTAATGCCAACTCTGTAGCCCTCGTCTAATTGTTCAGCAATGCTAACGCGGCCAAAAAACTGTAGCTTCATACTGTTGTCAATGTGGCAACGGCTACTTTCATGACGTTTGCATTTTTCAGAGAGATGTTTCAGGTCTCTGACCCCTGTTGTTGTCCACAACACTTCCGTGCCAACACTTTGAAAAAGCAAGCAGGGAAAACAAAAAAGAGCATTGCTTACTTCGCATCCAGCGAGCCAACTGTGTTTAGCATAACACAGACCGGAGAAGCCTCGGGTGTAACTCCGCCCACGGTCACTTGCCTGCTGCTGGATCTGTAAACCGGGTTTCTCCGGTCCAAGCTCCTTAATCCTTTTTTTTTCCTCCAGCGAACGTCTCGTGAAAGGATTGAGTTGTAAAGAAACAACCGAATTTTCTTTGGCCATGTCTGCTGTTTTGTTGTACGTCTATCTCGCTTCTTCGCCTCCGTAAACCCGCGCGCGGGAGTGTCTATGTTGGAGTGACAAGCGCGTTGCCAGTGACTTTGACTGACAGCCAGGTATCATGAATCAATCAGATCGCAAGAAAAATTAGCCTAGCGCGCTGATTCGTCAGGGGCGCAGCTCTCTGCGCCCCGAGGAGAATCTTTAAGTGACCAATTAGAGACCAGCATGAAGTCACATGGTAGCCGCAAGTTTGGAAGATACATACACACTCATTTGGCCGGCGCCCCTTGATATTAAAAACTAATAAAACAACCCAAAATAAATCCGATATGAAATGGAAAGGCTTACAAAAATAAAAGTAACACCCATTGTATGAGTGAACACTGAACAGAAGTGGTAATGACTTTTTATTACATAATTTATGTTTACTGTGTGTATTAATTCTTTATGAAATTTTGATGGGGGCGGCGCCCGAGCGCCCCCTATTGACAAGCCGCCACTGATAAGGACCCATGCTTAAGTTGCAAATTTACCTAATAAGGGAGGGTAAAACTAAATTTTAGGGAACGTTTAGCTTATTGTTAGAAAAGTGCAATAAAGAGCAGCATCAGGGTTTAAAAGTCTCCATAACAACATTTAAACACTTTATACATGCTAATGAATTGCCTGAAATAGTTGCAAGATTTATTTTTTAACCCACCACTACAAACATAAACATGAAAGTTAACTTGACATGTTTTATCTGGTCGATTGAGACTAAGATAGAGGTTTTAGGCAACAAATGCTCCATGTCGGTTGACAGTAAAAAAATTTAAAAATTACCTCCACTGTCCAATTTTAAGTATGGTGAAAGGCTGTGGTATTGTGGGCCTGTTTTTCTTTTGAATAAGTCATTTTGGCCTCTGCCAGAAACCTGAAAATGCGTAATTATTGGTTCATTGAGCATGAATACCTGAATAGTTTAGAGAATTAAGACAGAAAATATTAAAACAGGGTTGCCAGTAATTATACTCCCTGCAACTATTTCTTAACATGGGAGATTTTCCCCACCCAATTATTGCATTAGATTAAATCTTTATCACCTCTGAAAAACTACTCAAATAAAAAATGTGATCCTAAATCTTTTTCAACATACTTACCTGTTATACTAACAAGTGTAAACAGCACTGGAGGTTTATGCTTAATCTCTTTTTATATACTTTGTAGTTACCGCCTCAAAAGTAAATGCACCAACATGTTACAAGTACAATGAGTGTAAAAACTAATTGTGTGAAACAACAAGCTAACACCAATATGAATGAGTTTTGAAATAAATATATACAATAAAGGCTTATTTAAAGGACTTTCACAAATCAGACTGAAATAATCAAGACTAGAATTAGACCGAATATCACTAATACCAGCTGACCAAGAGATAATTGTAGTGTTGTCTTATGGTGCAATCACACCGCTTCAAACTTCAGCATCAGTTGCGGCAAGATTACATGTGGTCTATAGTTGAATCCGTCATAGTCTCTGTGGTGCTTTGTGTGCTTTGGCTCCAATAACTTTTCAAGCATTACTTGCGTTTCAAGCGGCAACATGGCTTCCGCAAGCAACGCAGAAGTTCAGCTAGCTAAACTTTTGACTGACTTGACGCAGTGCGCCAGCCAATGGGAGCGTCTCACTGTAGACATTGCCCGACGTCGTCTAGCCAATCACGATCTGCCAGTGTTTAAAAAATCCGGCAGAGAAAGGCCTATCCATGTGCTTTGCAAGCTTCATCTTAAGAATGTATATACATCAGACTAGATGCGTTGAAAGCGTTGCTTGACGCAGACAATGCATGCGGTTTTAACACACCATTAAAGGTTATGCAGTTGTTGTTTTTTTCATTTGGCTCCAGACTATCCATACATTTTCCTATTGTCATTCCTCACACTTAGGTGCCGTTTAACATTCTAACCCCTGTTGTGCATTTAAACTGGTTCCCACATTAACCGAGTTTTGAGATGAATCACATTTACTACTATTACTAACAATGACAAAGACCATTTGCGCTAAACTGTTTTATTGTCATCTTTTCCAGAGCTGTCTGAATTCTGAAAAAAAACAAAAAAACAAATGTTTATTTAGATAGAAGCAGATTCCCAGCTGGAAAGTGTCTCTGTAAAAAATAAGGTTTATTATGATTTAAAGCTAAAGAAAGGCAGGCATGCTGCCACCTTTAAAGAGGTCTTGGGATCCCAAAGTAGAAAAGTAGAGGTGGAAATTCAGGTCAGTTTTTCTGCAATAGAAATATATTTCCCAATGTATGTATTTAGCCATTTTCCAGACAAGGCAATTACTGGCATTATATAGCAGAGCAAGACTTAGTTGTAACTGAAGTTTTTGCAGTTTTGTTTTTGTTTATATGAAAAGGTTGGCACATCTAAGGTTTATGACTTTTCATAGCTACTCATGAAGCTATCAAGCTAAGGGAATTATGGCCAACAATGAGCTATTTGGTTTGTATCTGTCTGTCTGTCTGTCTGTCTGTCTGTCTGTCTGTCTGTCTGTCTGTCTGTCTATCTATCTATCTATCTATCTATCTATCTATCTATCTATCTATCTATCTATCTATCTATCTATCTATCTATCTATCTATCTATCTTTTTCCTTTAACTTATACATGCATTTTTGTCAAGAAAAAAATATATTTTGTTTTTTTTTTCTTTTCCTTATACATGCATTCACTGTAGTTACATTCCCTCTTCTCCTCTTTTCACTTTACCTTATTAATTTCTGCCTCATTATGCAAATTAGGAGGGCTGTCTTTCTTCGTCCAACTCTTCTACTATTGGTCAGTAGACAGGAGAGAGCAGGATCCACGTGCAGATCGATTGTGTATGCCAGCAACAAGCCAGTTCCTCCAAAATCTGGAGAACTAATGGGTCAGCTTCATTATCCATGTCTGCAGCTAACTGGAGTAGCCTCTCACTCAAAGTGTCTATGTGAAACAATAAATAGTCATCACTGATGCACAATCAATCCTCACATGGATCATGCTCCTTCATCTTCATTAACCAATAGTAGAGGAGTTGAACCAAAAAGGGCAGCCCACCTCATTTGCATAATGAGGCAGAAATGCATAAGGTAAACTAAAAGAGGAGACAAGGGAACAAGGGATGCATGCATAAGGAAAAGGAAAAACAAGTTTGTTTCAACAAAAATGCATGTAGGCTATAAGGAAAATGAAAAACAATTTATTTTTGCACCCAAAATGCATGTATAAGGAAATCCTCCATAGTGCGCTTGCTCTGGTATAAACATACTGCCGCTTTCAAGAACTATTTGAAATATATTTATTTTCCTGATATGAAACATCCATCTATATTTAACAGTTCCATATTTGATCTTTTTGGCCCAATAGCAAATAAATGGAATCTTCAGAAGAACCTAATTGGCTTCTGACTATAGCACTTCAATATGGGGTAATACAGTACATAGGCTGCATAGTTGAATTGTTCTTAGCATTGTAACAACAAACTAAAGGTGCTTTTTGCCAATGTGTTCCATGACGTTTTCTAACCACAACTTAATTTTCCTAAACCTTCAGTTTTACGCACGTCTGTTGTGTGTCTTTCCAGTGTAAGGTCCAAAACTGAGATTTTTGTCTTTCTACTGCAACAGTATTATTGCTTAGGAGATTTATTAAAACCAAAAGGTCAAAGGCATCTACATATCCTGTCTATCTGTTAAATTTCAGCAGTACAGAGTGAATGCTTGTTGCCTTTTGGAAACACAGCATTCCGACTCCACCCCCATCAGGGCTCTAAAGCAACACAAGACATTCATTTGGGATATGTGTATTCCACTTCTATCTATGGGATTGGATTGAGCTGAACCAAATTTAGAGAGGAACCGCTGGCCACAACAATTACAAAAACATTTAAACTAAACAAATAATCTCATAGTCTTTTAATGCAATAATAGTTTAAAAAGATAGTAAAGTGACTCCAAAGACTACCTGCAATGGACCCTATGTCTGGAAGTAAAAATGACAAGGGGGGCAATCACAAAAAGCCTTTGATTTTGTGAGGTAAAATAATGAGTCTCTCAGTGATTACACTTTGTAATTTATGTAAAATGACTCCACTCTCCATGCAAAGGTGCAGCTGTAACAAATGTTGAATTCATTCCGTCCAACCAGACTTAAATGTAAAAATGTCTTTATAAATACTGCTGCTAGGAGCTTGTAATTATATTCTTTTTTGTCTTGGAACTGGAATGTTGTAATATATTTTAGTACTACCAGTTTAAACCCTTAAAATGGGCTTTGACAATTGTTTATCGTCTCCGATTCCATGGTGATAACTAAAAGCTGAAGTCCACATGTCATTTATTCCATGAATTTAAACGTTTTTACTGGGGTTTGCTCATTTTATTATTGATAGTAATATTAATAGTAATTTTCAGATTATAATAAACATAAAGAGCATTGTAAATCATAGGACCCCATTGCGCTCTGATTTGATCTGATTTTTTTTCACCAAAGAATATTTTCTTGTGCCATATTGTCAAATCACTTAATCTATTTCATTGAGAATCTGGAACTAGACTGCACACAGACTGCTTAAGTCATAGGCAATAAATGTGTAGGTGAAAATTTTCTTGTAGTGCTATTTAAAAAAGAGCATGTCTGTAATTTCTTTTAAAATAGATTGGAGCGCATTTTAGGGCACAAAATTACAGTAATAATGATGTTGTTATTGAACTTCTGTCTGTGCAAAAAGACTGTGAATAGACAATGAGTTATTGCTTCACTCAGTTACTGAAGCATCTAACTGAGCAGTTCCCTTTCCTCAAACGCTGACAATCTAAATGGTGCCTTCTGCAAAGATTTTCCTCTGTGCCTCTAAACAGCTTTTTGGAAGCTTTTTCATGGAAACAGTTTGTAAATTTTGCCTAAATGTTTTTCAATCACAGATTGTGCCAAAGTAAAATACAAGCAATTAATACGTTCAGCAATGTTCTTTCAGTGGGGACCATAAATACATGTGCCAGTCGTATTTATCCTTTTGAATAAATTTTGCAATACATTTTCAATGGCCATACTTCTGATGAGCCTGCAATTATATGACTAGAAATGTTTATCCTTTGGGGAAAAAAACGAAATGTCACTGAAACAAAAATCTCTTGAATGACAACAGTTTACAGGAACCAGTATGCATCTTTATTTGCATTGTGAGTCTAAGAATGAGTCAAGAATAACGTGCCCATTACAATTCAATTGATTTATGAGACAGCATTAAGAGAAAAAAATACCTTATCTTGTTAATGTAGATGGATGGGCTGTATTGAGCAAGCGTGACAACAAAGCAGAAAGCTCTTGTTTAGAGCAGGGATGTGGTTTCACAGCATATACATCTCCTTTCTCCAAGTCAGGAAAACATTACCACACTAATGGCAGCTTGGGCTTGGGGATGGCACTTCATCAAACCAAAAAAATCTTGTATTCCCTAGTAACCATGGTAGAAATGGGTTCATGCATTTACTTTGGGTCAAGTTACATTTTGGAGCGTCATTGTTTGACGTTTTGATAAAATCCTCATTGTTTCCGCAAGACGATTAGATTAAAGAAAGGAAATAATTTTTTTTTTTTCATCGAGGTAGATGTGTCCCGAACTGAACTTAAGAATAATAAGACAGACCAACGACGTAGGTAATAATCGTGATATTAATAGCAATGAAAATATGTCCACTGCTGGATCCACAGTGTTAAGATGATTTCCAGATTCTGTGATATTTAAAAAATTGGCAACAAGAACAAAACACTCATGCTTGCTTCCATATGAGTCACACTTTGTCCATTGATAGACTGTTAGAACATTTCCCCATGTCTGTTGTTTTTTTGTTACAATATGATAGACAGTAACTGGTACTCTTGGAAATACCGTATATCCTGTATCAATCTCCTGTTGAAATTAAATAACAAATTATCCTAAAAAAAGTCTGCATCTGTAACTGTTTCATTTTTTTGTTGTTTTCCATGGCTGTCTTTCTCAGGTAATCACAGGATCTACACAAGAAAAAGAGCTGTAAAGCAGAGATACGAGCTAAATACCACCTTGCTGTCACGAAACAATTGATTACTCATCTCTGCTGCTCCCTTTTCTTCTATCCTCTATGATAATCATAGATAGATAGGAGGATTTGTTAACAACTACAATAAAACACTTTTAGAAGAGTGAGAGACCTCAGATTTTTGCTGGTGTTTTCAGCAGTTATAGCTGCAAAAAAATGAGTGGAATATTCTGCTAATGGAAAGGAAAATCCTCGACTCAGAGCTCTCATTATGAGCAAGAAGCCCTATCCTGTATCCTACACTTTGCGGCAGTCTAAACAAAGCACTCAGATTTCCCATGAATACATTGTGCAGCATTCACCGTGCCCTGCGTGATCTGGTCGAATTCCTCTCTAGAGTATTTCAGGTTGTAAAAATGCATCTGAGATGGAAAATTCCCCACTGTGAAGTGCCTCTGTGCTGGGGCCCCTGCAAAAAACCTCAGACCTGCTTCTCTAAACGTTCTTTGATGTTCATGTGACAAAACAGCTGCACAGTAGTACACTGCAAATGTTTTAAAGCCTTTAGACAGACTACTGGAGAACTCTAATCTTCAATTTAGACACAATTAACTACACGATTTGTGGCAATTGTTCAAAGTTACCTCCACCGGTTATGTTTTCATGCCCATCTGTCTGTTAGCAACATGACTTTCATTCAATTTTGGAGATGATTCGGATTGCCAACTTGTGTGTGTGTGGGCTACCTTCTTATTTCTGCCAATAAGGTAATGTTACAGTAGGAACATTTACAGCAAATTTAACTTGCATGCACAATTCTCCCCTTTATGCTTGAAGGGCACAGCAACAACGAAAACAAAACCATGTGTTTCATTTATAGATAATTTATTGGAATAGTATTGAAAGGTAGAATTACATAACACCAGGATGTGGAGGGGAGGGGTGCTTTTCTAGTTCTTGTCATGCTATCTGTCTGCCTGTCTCTCTGTCTGACACGTTTTCCTAAGAAATCCACGAGTCAGATCTCTAATCAGAGTCTAATGCAAAAATTTTCCTAATCAAAGTCTTGAGGTGATCTTCCTTTCCCGTAGGATGATCTCAAAAGTCTTTCCTTCAAGTTTTCACTGAACTAGGTTATTCCCATGCCTGCTGTTTCCTCTATGGTTGTTACTTTACACAACATCATTGTTAAAAAACTACCTGATTTGTGATAGATATGTGACACATTTATGTAAAATTACTAAAAATTGAGCTGCCTTGGTGGAGATGTGTGTTCTACAAAGGCTTTTCGTAGTTTATTTTTTAGTCTGTTCCTTTTTTTAACATTGCTTTCAAGGTTCAACTGGATAGAAAAAAAAATGGTCAGACATAGAAATACAAATACGCAAGAAACAGAACAAAGGAATGGACTAAGAAACCACGCATAAAAGTCTGGATCTCCATAGCAACTCCTTATATGTTATAAATACTGAACTAAATAAGGCAAAACCTGTTTGAAAATAATAGGCAACACAAACACAAATGAAAACGAAACCCAAACATCCAATGATGGTATCAAATATTTCCTTTTGACATCTTTTAAGTGTTACCTATTTAAAAATTGAACATTGTATCTTGTTGTGATTTATTATGTCATCGATGCATCTTTCTTTACATGCTGAGATTGTATCCATTTTAGTTGAAGACAGGTTCGACGTTTCAGTGTTAGGCAAAAGAATTCAAAGCCCTTAAACTTTAGTTACATTTTATGACATTAAAGCCATGAAGTTAAAAGTATTTTAATGATTTTAGGTGGTGATATTGTGGAGCAAAATCGTGAAATGACAGGTGAACGATACATGGCTTTCTTGGGTTATTGTTCTTGTTTTTCTTTTGATTTTACAAATAAAAATCTGAAAAATGAGGGTGTGCATTTGCATTCAATCATGTTTAATCCTATCCCCCCTAAATTAAATCCAGTGCATTCATTTGTTTTCAGAAGTCACCTAATTTGTGAATTGAGTCCTCTATTGTGTGATTTAATCTCATTATAAGTCCAACACCTCTTTGAACGGTTAGAGGTTTTTTAGACCCCAGCAGTGAGCATCATGAGGACCAAAAGAAAACACCACAGCAGACAGGTCAGAGATAAAGTTAAGGAAAATTTTTACATTGTTTGAATCCAGACCCAGTTTGCATGTCCTCCCTGTGCATTGATGGTTCTCTACCGGGCACTCCAAAAACATGACTGCAAGGTTAATTGATCATTCTAAAATTGTCCTTAACTGTGATTGTATGTGTGCATGGTAGTTCTACCCGCCTGTCTCTGTGTTGCCTTGAGATGAACTGCCCACCTGTCCAGGGTGTACCCCGACACCCAATAAAGCCTGGAGGTCAGCACCAGTCCACCCATTATACTGCAGGGATAAGTGGGAAAAGCCAATGGATGGATAATAGATAAGATAGGGGTAGGTTATTATACAATATCCAAAGCTTTAAATATCAAATGTAGGAATGCTCATTGAGTATAAAACAGCTGTAAGCAGACTGTTATAACCATCCAGGTAAATAAATAGGCCAGACAAGTCGAGCAATAATGAGAGAAGCAGTCAAGAGGCCCATGGTACCTCTGGAAGAACTGCAGAGATCTACAGGTCAAGAGTAAGTATTTGTTGGGAGAGCAATTATTACTGCCTAACAAATCATTCCTTCATTCAAGTTTGGCAAGAAGGACCCCACTGCTCAGAAGAAGTTAGAAGTCTTTTTTGTAGCTTTCTACAAGCCTAAAGGGGACCTAGCAAACATTTCGATGAAAGATTATAAAACATAATGGTGGCAGATTTTCTTTGAGACATAGATTAGAAAGGTAGATCAATACAAAGCAATCCTCATAAAAAACCTAATGACATCTTCCCTAAACACACAGCTCTAATTACGGCATTGTAATGGCCTAGTCAGAATCTGGGCTATGTGTAAATGAGAGTGTGGCATTTGCTGTTCACGGATCCTTACCATACAATCTGACTCTGCCTGAGCTATTCTGTAAAAACAATGAGAGTATAATTAAAAAATATGCAAATTTCTTAAGGACAGATACCTGTATTTGCAATGAAATGTATTTCTACAAAGAAGAGATCAGGGCAGTCCGAACCTTAATATTCATCAAACTTTTCATTTATTTATGTATAAATGTTTTTATGTTTGACATTCATCTTCATAATTATATTTTGCTTTGTGCTTGTGTGTCACATCCAATTCAACAAAATACTCTGACTTTTGTGATTTTTCTAAGTAAAAGACTAAGTGTGTTGAATATTTTGTATAAATTAACTTTGGGCTATATTGTCTAGGAATCTGAGTAGGTGAGTTATGAGAAATGTATGTTTGTAAAAGAGCTATAAACATGATAAGTCATCTATGGCACAAGAAAAACAAAAAGAAATTACAAGACATGACATATGAATCACTCAGGACTTCAGAGGTTTAGCCAAAGGGGATTCTAAATACTGAGAAAAACAAGTAAAACGCAATTTCTGTGTTTGTAACAAATAAATCTTGTTGCTCTTTATGCCCTAAATTTGCTCTGAAGTTTACTCATTTCCCACATAACATCAGGTCATTTAAACTTTATAGGTGACACCCTGATGTCACACAATGCTGGCAATTTAAGTTTTTCATGTCCAGAAGAATGTCCAGCACTTAGGACTGCTTATTGAGGACTTCCATCAGCTTTGGTGGTCTGTAGAAGCAAAATTCCTCTGATCTAATTTATTGACCTAACAGCCTGCATGAGGTTAAATGTTATTTTTTCAGACATTCCAGTGAAAGATTCATCACAACACTGGTTGGAAGAGGATAAACAATTACCACTGAATAGGCATAACACTGTGACTACCGACAGGGGAAGTGAATAATACTGATTAGATCTTCATGATGGCAGCTGTCAGTACTGGGAAGTATGAAATTAATGTTTATTCCTCAAAGATGACCAGATAAAAGCAGTAAAGTTGAGCAAGAGTAAGGATTTTAGTAAACCTGACCAGGATCAAATTGTGATGGCTGGATAACTGGATCTAAGGATCTCCAAAACAGTAGCTCTTATGGGGTGCTCCCAGTCAGCAGTGGTCAAGCATGAATGAAAAGCGGTGAACCAGGGACAGGGTCATGGGCAGCTAAGGGACATTGATGCATCCGGGGAATGAAGGTTGGCCCATGTGGTCTAATGCTGCTTTGACCTATACCATCTCTAAGAATTGATCCAAGTAATGTATGTGAAACCAAAAGGGTTTAGAAATGGTTTGAAGAGCACAACAGCGGGTTCGAGATTTTAAGCTAACCTCCAATTTCCCAAAGTTTCAATCCAACATGTTTCTGATGCCCCTTTTCCACTAGGGTGTGTTTGGCCCAGGCCGGGTTAGCCCCTATTAAGCGCATTTCTACTGACTTTGTCTGGGCGGAGCCAAACTACCTCTGGCTCAGTCCAAAATAGGCAGAGGCGACCTAACTGCCCACGTATGCACTGATTAGTCCAGTAAAGGGATGTCACACTCTCTCCTACTTACATAGTAATAGCCACTGATTGGCCTTGTGGCGGTGTGTGTGAAATGATATCACAGAATAGCATCTGACCGACCTCAAATAAACTGCCGGTAATGGTGGCACATAATTACTTTTTACTTCTTAGTGTTATTTTTCGAGATGTCTGCTCAAAAGAATCTGCCTTGGAGTAATGGTGAGGTGAAGACCTTTCGGTCCTCTTTTGCCAAGGGAACTGTTAAGTAGGGTTGTGGCGCTTATGAATGACATCAGAGACTTTTCGTGCCACTTTGCCTGCCCATGTCTGCGCAATTCTGCGTTCTTGAGATGGCTATGGAAACACAACCAGGCTGTGCTGTGGCAGGCCGACTCGATCCGGCCTGGGACGAGCAGATCCTAGAGGAAAAGGGGGTTTATTAGATGTTTCTGATGAAGAAGTACCCTTCATGGGAGGCCTACCTATTAACTTGTAGGTTGTAAAGGATGTGCCAGGGTCTATGGGAGTCTGCATCTTGAATGGTCAGGGCTCTTTTGAGAGCAAAAGGACGAAACAACAAGCTGTCATAATATTATAGCTGATCGGTGGATATATAGTCATTTAATTTCTATTCATTTAATTGTGATGCCAAAAGAGAAAAGACTTGATTGTCTGATTTTGTACTCATCTGTCTATATGTATTTCTTTATTTGTCTCCACCAAGGATTAATACAAATCTTAGTTTTATAATAAAGTACTTCACTGCTATGAAATAAATAAAACTCCCTCACTCATGTACTGACAGAACGGCCTTACTAGTACTCAAATTTTGCTGAATGTGAATCAGGAAAAAAAATTATTCCAAATATTATTTTCAAAAAATTTCAAAGGAGTTCATTTTATGTAGATAAGTAGAAATTTCTGGCTCCACTAACCGGATTCAGGGTGTGACTCTCTATAAGACTGGTGCTGCTCAGCGTAAATAAACAAAGTCACTTCCTTGGAAAAAGAAAGGTTTAAAATCTTCTGAGGTGACCCAGGTGTCAGTCATATTCCCTCGGAGAGTTGGTTATAGCTTAAAAATTGTGCTCAGTGAAAGAGAGAATGAGAGATTTTCTCCTGTGCTGTTTACAAACTCTAAAGAGTATTTTAGGGCTTTTTGTTAAGGGCAGTTACTCATTTCTAACGAATAAATTCTCTGTTTTTACAGGTTATTAGTGGGAGCGCCATATGAAATGACTGGGCCTTACCAAACAGGGGACATATATAAATGTGCACTGAACAAACGACCCAACAGTTGCTCAAAGCTCAATTTAGGTATAGTATAACAGATCATCACTCTGTCACCAAATAATACACCACATAAAACACAGACCCTTTTTAAGTGACTTTATTTTTGACAAAATCTCAAACACTCAAGTTGGTTCTACACTGCAACATTTTGGAATTACTGAAACATATTACAAAATAACATTGTTGTCACATATTTTAAACCTCATATCTACCATATGAACCAGAGGGAAAAAAAATTGTCTGTGCATTTGTCATGATAAAAAAAAAGTAAAACATCTGATTTGTCTCTTTAAAACTAGAGGTGTATATGTACAGCCCCTGTATTGCTACTGTCAGTTATCAAAACCCACTGCTTTTCCAAATTGGAACTGGAAAAGCTTTAATTTGATGCCTTTTCCAAATACAAGTTTGGACTTTGGATGGAAATTTTACAGGACAAGCAGTCACCAGCACTTGTTTTTGGTTAGCATTGATCCCCTAATGAACACTTAATACAATTTATTTACTGGTATGAGTACCACCCCATGCAGCTCATGTACCAGGAAAAGTACTTGTGCATCAGTTTGACAATCAGGGATCAATAAATGTGTTCATGGATGGTGTGAGAGATACTGTGAGTCATAGTACCTCATACCTATTAAAGAGGAGTCTGGGCACCATACCAGATATTCCACTTTTAATGGCTTATGTACACTTCCATGTGTGTATTTTATCACACTTTATTTAATGCATGCC
The DNA here is from genome assembly GCA_028564705.1 of Apricaphanius iberus. Lineage (NCBI taxonomy): Eukaryota > Metazoa > Chordata > Actinopteri > Cyprinodontiformes > Aphaniidae > Apricaphanius > Apricaphanius iberus. The sequence goes on from JAPXFQ010002931.1 coordinate 74,755, forward strand.
TGTTCTTACGATTGCATGTTTGATGTTGGTTGGATCACATGATCATTTGAAGTTTAGCAGAGTAAACATTCAGATCTGAAGATGTGGATACTGCTTTGCCTGGCCAGACAGCAATAACAAACCACAGTCCCAGATGGCGTAGCCTCTGTTTGTTGTCTGTAGGAGTGTGCATGCATGGATCTTTGCATCTGAGATGGTCTCAGTGAAATTCCTTTTCCTTAAAGGAAAGATATCTCTGACAAATGTATCAGAACGAAAGGACAAGATGAGGCTGGGAATGACGCTCATGTCTAATCCTAAAGACAGCAGCTTTGTGGTGAGTGGGACTTTATGAAGCCATATTTCCTTGAGATACATTTATTGAGATTGAGTTGTCAAAAAGATAACAGGCCATGCCCGGAAGATTTCCTTTTGATTACATGCCTATACTGCTGAGTTTTTTTCTCACAGAATATACTTAGTAGCTGCTTTTATAAACACTTTCGTATTCATTTTAGGCTTGTGGGCCATTATGGTCGTATGAGTGTGGCAGCTCCTACTACAGCACTGGACTATGCTCCAAAGTTAATGCAAGCTTCAAGTTTTCCAGGACGATTATCCCTGCCTTTCAGAGTAAGCCTTAAAACGTCTCCTGTTTGTCAAAGGTCCACTGAAGGCTCTAAATCACAGCAGGGGATTATATTTGCACAAATAAACATATGTTTCTTTTATTTTTTTATTTTACATTCAGGATGTGAAACTTTCATGGACATTGTGATTGTTCTTGATGGCTCCAACTCCATTTATCCCTGGTATGAAGTTCAGGATTTTCTCATTAATATTCTTCAGAAGTTCCATGTTGGACCAGGTCAAATACAGGTAAGCATGAGCAGACATTAATTTTACAGTTAATATAAAAGAGAAAACTAGAGTAAAAGATTAACTTAAAAAAGATCAACAAGTAGATGTCTTTTTTTTAGGTTGTGCAGTGTTGTGAAAAAGTATCTGATTTGCCTTAGATTTAAACCACTTCTGCTTTTTTTGTGTGTGTGTGTTTACGATGATCAAAGAAATGTCAAGATCAGACAAAAGTAATCAGCATTCGAACGAAGAATAAAAGCTATCCAAACCAATCTACCCCTTAAAAACAGTAATTAGTAATCTTTGACCCAAGAACTTGTTCTGTAATTTTCGGCAGCAGTGACTGCCATCCATTTTGGATATTCATTGCAACTGGAAATGGGTCTTTGGGTCATCATTCATGAGGAATTCTTAAAGGAACATTTTCTTTGTAGAAGTGAGGATTTAAAGCTCCAATGTGGTGCATAAACGACTTCTTCAAGGTTAGCGCATAGTACGGCTGGTCGGTATATTGAACAGTTCACCACGGTAAAGGTAAGTGGACGATAATAAAGATAAACCCCTTCCTATCTGTATTCAAGGTACGGTAGTGGCCTAATGAGCCTGAACATGTGAAAGATTCTTGCCATTGCACGGGTTCAAACAGCCTTTTAATTCAAGGTTTGATTCCTCAAATTCCTTTAAAATCCAGTTTAGCTTTAGAGAAATGACTGCACCGACGAGAAGACAAAGCAACAGGGGCTGGAGAAATCTGTTGTTTTAGTGTACAGTCGAAAATACGGCCAAAAATATTTTGCATTTACATCGGACAACACCACAGCCAGCGGTGCACTGTACCAACATTCTGGACTCAGAGGGTATTTGCTCTGACTGGCAGTACCAGTGTGGGCGGAGCTGCTGGGCTGGGAGTGCTTTGGGTCGACTGCCGCCTGAGTCACATGACTGTACATAGTCACGTGACTCAGGCGGAGTGCTCTTTCTTAAAGTGACAGGAGCACTGTTAAACTAAAACACATATTTTCTTCTTTTTTCTTTTTAATACCAAATTTCCGATTATTGGCAAAATGACGTCAGTAACAGTCATACATTTCGGTATCTGTAAATTTTCGGTATTCCGCCCAGCCCTGGCCCACAGCATAACAATCAGATCTAAGTCCTGGCATTGCCTACGTTAATCCAAATCCTTCAGGATTTTCATGAAAGAAAACAGAATTTATAGTTTCATCATTAACTGCAAGTTGCCCAGATCCTAAAGCAGCAAAGCAGCCTCAGACACTGCCACACTAACATCCTGTTAGACTAAGTTGGTATGATATTTTTTGGTTCCGAAAGGCAGTGTTGGTTTTAGATCAGATCTAATCGGAGGTACACCTTTAAAAACGTTCCTTTATTGGCTCAACATTCCTCATATTGTCTCAAAAGTTTCAAAAGTGCTCAGCAGGGTTTTTCATTTTTAAATTGTCACATGCATGATATTTTTGATCTTACTTATTCTGACTGTGACATTCTGGATACGTTTGACAAACCTTTGGTGTATTCTGTGTTTTTAAACATTCTATTTTCTCTCCATTTGTGGACACTGCCTCTTACTCTGCTATTTATGTTTTTTATTTGACAAATTGACCTTTTTTAGCACCATTTATATATAGACTCAATTTATCTCTAAGGCGTTTGATGATGATACCATTTAAGTTTGAAGAAAGCAAAAAGTTGAAGAAATTTGTTGGAATAAATAACTTCAAGCTTCTGTATACTTTTAATAAGATGGTTTAAGTTTAATTTCTACTTGTTTTTTGAACCTAATACCAATCTTAGTTTGATTTGTATCAACCAGACTAAGCTCTTTCTTTCTTATTTATGTTTTTCCTTTTTACTTGTTTGCTTATTTTTTGTAGGTGGGAGTTGTCCAGTATGGTGAGAAGGTGGTTCATGAATTCAGACTAAATGATTACAAATCAGTAGAAGAGGTGGTAAAAAGGGCACGAAGCATTGATCAGCGGGGTGGAGAGGAGACCAACACAGCTCTTGGAATCAGCACAGCACGGTACAGCCCCTCTATGCACATCGATCAGTGGATCTTTATATCTAGTTCTTTTTTTGCATTTTATTTGACTAAAATACCATATATTATGTATCTCCTCACAGCTTACAAGCTTTCAAACAAGGAGGCCGACGTGGTGCCAAGAAGGTGATGATCGTTATAACTGATGGAGAGTCACATGATAGCCCAGATCTCCAGCAAGCCATTGAAGACAGCGAGAGGGATGGCATCACCCGCTATGCCATTGCTGTGAGTCTGCTACAAGTTATTTGCATGATTTATTTGGCATATACATTTTTCTTGGCTAAGATCACTCATAATATTTTTCAACCCTCTCTCAAAAAACCCAGCAATACTTGCTAGCTTTCTGTCAATATATGAGCAAAAAAAATAAAGCCCGTTGACTGAAAAACTACTGGAAATAGTGACAGTACCTGGCACTTGTAATAAGGTTTAAATAGTTTTAAGATTTTCATTAGTTTTAGTTTTTTCTTAGGTTTGACTTAAGAATTTTTATTCTATTGTAGTTTCATTACATTTTGACAATTTGTTAGTTTATTTATTTATTTTTTTTTTTGTGAAAATGCTTAGTTTCAGTTTAGTTTTTCTTAATTTCAATTATAGTTTTAGTCTTTTTGTAATACAAGTTGGATATAAACTTGACGGTCAGTGTGAAATGCATAGGTGTCTATGGGAAGAAGGAGGGACTTAAGAAAAATAACAAATGTTGTCGAGCACCACCCACATAGAATAGTATAGAACTGAAATATAATTTTAAAGAATTAGAAAATGTTAATAAATAAATAAATTTTCCAGTTTTAATGCAGTTTGTTTACTTAGTTTTGTGAACACTCATTAAATTTTTAGTTAGTTTTTGTTTTCTTGTGAAGTCTCTTTTTTTTCAGTAACGAAACGTTTTGTTATCAGCAAACCATGTAAAGCACCTTGAATTACCCTGTTGTTAAAAGTGTGCTATAGAAATAAAATTGCCCTACCTTTTTTTATTTGTAATTTTGGTTACTTTATTACTTTTCATCAACAATTAAAACCTTATAAGTACTTTAAACTCGTTTTGGCTAATAGTGTACCTCAGCAGAGAGTGTTTCATCTGACTTTGGCTTTAGAGCTCAGATTTTGTATTAATTTTGCATCTCTCTTATGCACATTTGACTTGAATATTAGAAAGCAGTTAAAAATCTACTCATTATGCTTACTGATGTCTGTAATTGGTAAAGATCCACTCTTCAAAAATAAAAAATTCAATGTAAACATGGTTAAATAAAAGTACACCTATTTTTCAATATTTTTTAATGTATTTAGTTTTCTTTTTTACTTACAGTTTTGCTTTGCTTATGATTGTTTATCAAACAGAAACATGTTGGCAATCTGTTTTCTGTTCTCAACTTGAAGTTAGATTTTAATCATTTTATGAAGAATGAAGATGAAGTCAGAAACTTTTACAGAGCTTGAACAGTGACAGTTTGTTATATCTTACCTCCACAGGTTCTTGGCTACTACAACCGCAGAGGAATCAACCCCGAAGCATTTCTTAATGAAATCAAGTACATCGCCAGTGACCCCGATGACAAGCATTTCTTTAATGTGACAGATGAGTCAGCTCTGAAAGATATTGTTGATGCTCTTGGGGAACGGATCTTCAGCCTTGAAGGTTAGCGAAAGTTAATTTCAAACGTGAACTTTGGATTTAAATCTGTTACAGTTAATGAGCAAAATAAATACTTCGATGACCTCTAATAAGCAAATAACCTTTGAAAGAGTCAATTTTCAATAGCTCTGACAACTATAGGCCAATAGCTTTGGCCAGTGTTATATCTAAAGTGTTAGACATAGTGGTATTAAAGAGGCTTGAGAGGTATGTCCTGGTTTTGGACAATCAATTTGGTTTTAAACAAGAGCATGGTACTGATTTATGTATCTTTGCACTAAAAGAAATTCTAGAGAAATATGAAACAAAATTCCACTATGCTTACATATCTGATTTATGCTCTAAGGCATATGCACATGTTGTATAGTAGTCTGAAATAAAGAATCTATATAATATTATGGTTTGGTAAAAGTGTTAAGTATAAGTCACTGTGTTTAAATATAGAGCAGATATTTACATAAACTGAGAAGTTTCCTGTTTTAGGTCAGTTAGCATTACCAAAATCAATTTATTTTCTAAATTGTGTTTCTAATAGTTTTTTTTCTTGCATTAAATCCTGATGGTATAAGGATAGTTCTTTTTGGAGTCTTTTCATGTGGCCTCATGTAACTAACATTGAACTGTTTGGTCATGAGGAGGTAATTCATTAAAAGGTAATTATTTTGTGGTAATATTAAAAGCAGCATCTAAAGACATTAGCCAGGAAGGTGAATTTTAGGTACAAATGGATCTGCTAAACAGTCAATGATTTTAAGGATACAAGGTTGATGTTTTGGTTTGGCCTGTTAAACCTGTAAAAATTGGAAGAATTAATGTCTGACAGTAAAACGTAAACTGCTATTTGTCTTCTTAAAACGTGTATTGTGTTCAGAGCTATAATGACTGCTTTTTCAAATTTTGGAGCTATGACTGAGTTCAGACATGGGCTTTTATTGAATTGTCTTAAATGTTGTTAATGTTGAAATGTATACCATAGGATACTATAGACTCTGATTCTGTTGTTCAAGAAAACAGATCTTCCTCAAAAAATAAGTTTTCTACGGCCACAGTGCTTCAGAATACATTTTGTTTACACAGTCTTGTTTACGTAGGAACCAGTGAGAATGGGACTGCGTTTGGCCTCCAGATGTCCCAGGCAGGTTTTTCCACACACAACTTGGAGGTGAGTCTGGCTGATGCTTGCCTGCTGTCTCATGCCATCTGTCAGTGTGTAAAACAACACACATTGTCTCAATTTCTTCTGCTTTTTAACCTCTCACTACAATGGGTCATTTATTACTTGTATCCCATCTGAGGAGATGAATGGCCCCAGATGTTAAGGTTCACATTGATTTAGTAGCAACAGACAGGTAGACAGATTTTTTCCACCTCAGCCATGCTGTGATGAGAAATAAGATGCTTTTAATTCCCAAGGGAAGCATATTGTTTTACCACAAAATTACTTGTTTTTCTTGAAATTTCCTCAGAGTTTTTGCTTGTGTTTAAGTATCTAAGCATGAAGGGCTGCAGGTGTTCTGGCTTTTGGTGTAGGACGGCTTGAAGAAGAAGAAATATACATATCCTCTGGCTCTTCATTCCGATTTTCACTCCCCTCCGTCTAGCCCTAGACATATATCCTAATGTTTTTGGGTCCAGATCCCACTGGATTTTATTGAAAAATACATATATCTAACTTAAAATATAAAAAGAAAAAAATATAGGAGAATTTGCAACTGGGTGGCAGGAATGATGGGAAATCGTGTCCACCAGGCCAGATTCCAGAGATTCTAGACAACACCAGCCTGAGTGTTGAAAGTAGGGTAACGTTTTGGAAAGAATGTTTAAAAGAGAAAAGCAGTCCTCAGACCCCAGATGGTTTTAATGTGTGTAATTAGTGTCAATTTTGAATGAGGCTTATGTCATATACTTTGCAGATGTTTCATGCATCTACATACAGCCAGCCTTCTCTCACTGCAATTTCCTGTAACTAATTATGAAAAACAATAAGAAAGCTCCAGCTTGGACACAAATGTATTCCTTTTTGTTCTTTTAAAAGGTATATTATTTGTTTGTTGATCGAGTATGGAGGACTTACTGTGTTTTCACCGTCTAAGGATGAGTGTATATATATATAAAACAAGACAAGGTCTTCTTTCCAAAATGGGGAATATGTCCATACATGTAACTATGGCAGAAATTGGTCACTCATTTATGAGGCTAAACTGCTCTGAGATTTCAACGATTTGCCATTGAGAAGACATTTTGGCCAAAACCGACAACCACACTGGCACAACTTTGCTGCTAGAGGGTGACGTAGTGCAAGTGCGGTGAGCATGCTGTTCCATCTCTGAGAAGGAAATCACAAGTCTCCCGCACACATGCTGGAAAGTGTGTTGTCAACAATATGGTGTACAATGAAAAAAAAAAAAAACTGAAGCCATTATGCATAGAAACCCCATAATTATCATGTCAGATGTACAAAGTATGGTGAACCATGGAACATAGAAAATCCTTGTCCTAACCCTCCTGCTTTTTACAGCTAAATGCATTTGTTGCTCTCTTTCCCTTGTTGAAAGATTAAGATAAAGAATAAATAGATAAAGACTTAAAGACCTGATTCTGGTTTATTTTATTGCTTTCTTTGCTGGTTAGGTCAGGATCCCTGCCAAGGTGAGCACATTTCGTGGCTCTAAAATGAGTTAATCAGTCTGTGTCTGATCATAAGAAATCCAAAAGAATAAACATCAGAAAATTAGCTTTTGCTGAAGTCACTAAAACCATTTTGGTAAACAAACCCACATATAAATAGCTATGTGCCAATCTCTCTTCACTTAGTCAAAGGATTTATTTTTTATTTTTATTGAGTAATGGCCTAATAATGCATAAAAAAGGTCTGCATCAGGCTAAAAAAGCGTATTGCAGGTAGAGTACTAACAAAATAAGTAAACAGTTTTCTTTATGTATATAGAAAGTTCTATATCTATTTCAAAAATTTTTATTCATCCCATTTCAAAGCAATTTTAAGTCACACTAGGGCTCGGCAGTATACCAAAAATTTACAGATACCAAAGTTTATGACTGTTACCAACGTCATTTTGCCTGTGCAATGGAGCTGCTGCTGAACCAGAGCGTTTGTAACCCATCAGCTCCGCCCGCCCAGGTCCAGCTCAGGCGGAGAAGATATTAACCCCCTGAGTTGCTTCTTTTGTTTTTGATACAGCGGTCTATTCCCACCTATGCTCCTATGTAGAATATTATATTATTTGTCTAAAATAAACGACTGCACACTAAAATCACAGATTTCACTCAGCCCTTGTCACTTGCTCACCTCATCTGGTCGGTGTGATCACTTCTGAGTTTAAAGTAGACTCTAAATACAGAAAGGAGTGGGAATCAAACACTGAATTAAAATGCTGTTTGAAGCCGTTCAATAGTAAGAAGCCATCATATTTTATAGGACATTAAGAAAATTTGGCCACTAGCGTACAGTAAATACAGAAAAGGACACAATAAAAAAAAAAGGTGAAATGGTTAATGTTAGAGTGTAATGATAAACTTTAATTAGTAAGCCCCTTGGTTGCGACACAGGCATGTTATGCTGTGTAAGTGTAAGAACTACACTGGATTTCACCTTCAGGATGGGATTTTGGTGGGTGCAGTCGGAGCTTACGACTGGAATGGAGCGGTGCTGAAGGAAACACGACAGGGGAAGGTCATCCCTCCAAAATCCTCCTACATGCAGGAGTTTCCTGAAGAGCTCAAAAACCATGGTGCATATTTAGGTAAGTAAAAAAAAACAAAACAGTAACAAGATCAATCAAGAAAAGTATTGAGAAGCAACACAACATGCGGGAGAAGTAAAACATTTTGTTAAGCTTGCAGATTCTTTTGATTTCCCATTAATTCAAACACACATTTGGTGTTACCAGGAGTGGGTTGTATCTAAACAGGGTGGAATTTCTGTTCAGTTCATTTCCGTTTATTTCAACAATACTTATTCTAAATATATGTCTTCTCAAGGCACTTTACAAGACAAACTGGTCTTAGTCATATCCAGTTGTGTAATTTAATTTTAAATCAAATAATCACGGCACAACCCAGTTTTATAGTTACATCCATCAGTGCATTATCTACGCTCGATGATCTCTAGTGATCATCGGGTGATAGGTGGGGTACACCCTGGACAGGTTGCCAGTCCATCGCAGGTAGTTACATTCTGACAGTTTAAATATGTTCTAATTGAATTCAAATATAATACAACACAGTAAAATACAATTTGTAAAAGTAATAAATCTATGGATTCCAAGGTCAAATCTGACATGCTAAGCAAGCAAAAGGAATAACTCCCTTATAACAGGAAAGATAAACAAAAAAGCACTGGTCCAGGATAACATTATTCAAACAACTACACAAAATTAAATAAAGAAATAAACATAATTATAAAATAGTGCAATCCGCTATAATCTAGGAGAGTAGAAGACTGTTGTAACAGTGTTTCCATATATTAATACAATTGAATACATAATCACTGAGCCAGGAGTACCTTCTATTGAAAGGACAGCAAAGAAAAAACATAAAGTCTTTGTTAGCAATAATTGCAAATAGTGTATAAATTGAGAGTTTGGGAAAGATTTGATTGTGAGAAATAGTGTTCAGAATGTCCTCTTAGAATTAAGCATAACTACAGAGACTGCTTGGGATAGCCAATAACCAGCATAAGCTGTTTTAATACGGAAGTTTTGATCTGTATTTTAGAAATACTGTAGTTCAGATGTCTGCTTTGGCAAAAGTAACCAACTTAAGTTCATATAAAACAAGGAGGGATACATCGATGGATGTTGGATGTTGAAGCTGCTCACACTGATCACTGAGTGACAATGGAGGAAGCAACCAATTAGCCACCCTTTGGATTTGAAATAAGAATTTAAAGAAAGAAAGAAACATTGAAAATCAAAGCATTATGGATCTTTAAAAATTTGCTGCCATTGTTAAATGTGGATGTGTCTGCTTGTTTTTCATCCTTAGGGTATACTGTAACATCCGTAGTATCATCCAGAAATGGTCGTCTGCTTGTAGCAGGAGCTCCACGATTTAACCACACTGGCAAAGTTATCATCTTCACTCTGAAGAACACGGGGAACCTCACCATCCTGCACTCACTCAAGGGCCACCAGGTATAGCTGCCATCACCATTTTATCAACCTACTCTAAAAGTTAGATAAAAAAGCTCCCAATTTCTGTTTTGAAGACATAAATACAGCTGTAAGACATTCAAAGACAAAATTCAAAGAGGAGGTTGGCTAAATTTGTTATAAAATATGATTGTGATGTGTGATTGTGTGAATGTGTGAATAGGATTGTGTACAACAGAAATTTGCATTGTTTGGATTTGCAAGTCATACAGAAAAAGAAGCTTCCAGGTAAAAACAACCTAGGCAAACATAATTTAAAATATAATGTTTGTTTTATGAAATCACAGCAGTGTGGCCTCTTAGAGAGTTACATATATTATCTTGCGCTTGAATGTCAGTATATCAAGAAAATTCAGTTTAAATCCAGCATTGTCTAAAGAATCTGGCTGTTTATGTGTCAATGCTTGGCAGCTCTTCACAGGCTGCAAGACTGAAATGATCTCAGTTGATCCTACATTGTACCTTGTCAACAACAAGTTATTGAGAGGAGCATTTGTTTTTTTCTCAGTTATTCCTTGATCTCACAGCTCTTGAGCAAATAAATTTTTGTATCATTTTATAGCCAGATGTTTTAAATCTTTTTCAAAACAAAAAGATGATGTTCCCTTTTTCAAGTGTCTGATTCTGAATCTATAAATCTTTAAAGCCTAAAAAGCACCAGGGTTCACAGCTTGCTGTGAGTCATCATATGCTGCCTCTTGCTTTCAAAATTCAAGTTTAAAAGACACTCAAGCACTCAGTAAACCATTGCACCAATAAGATGCAGTTCAATGTGTAGCAGCAAATACGCTGCCTTGCAAAAATTTGTATACCCTTTAGATATAGTCACATTCTTTTGAGCTACATCACCAACTTTGCTGAATCTATTGTTTTTTTTGGGTAATAAACTAACATATAGTAGTCTACAATTAAAGGACAACAGTTAAAAAAATAAAAATAAAAACATCCTCATTAAGACCGAAAAAATCCAAGCAGGAAAGCTGAGGGAAAGTTTAAGAACAGTTGGGTTTTATTTTTATTTTTTTTATTTTTTTTTTTTTTTAACGTGTCCTGTCTAGCAGTATGCTACTCAGAATTGGTGTCTGAGTACCAAGTACAAGCCCAACAGTTTTACTTTCCCAAGCAGAGTATTACAGCTTCGCTGTAGTACGCCACTTGATGTATATGTATGAAAAATCTTTATTAGTGATTACTGTGGGTTCAATTTCCTGACGTCATGGACATTAAACTGAGACAAGAAGGGAGAAAGGAAGAAGGTGAAGAAAAGAAACCGGACCAACAGAGGGGCGAACCGATGACACAAGACAGGGAGGCAAATAAAGAACACAAGAAAACATCCCAGTCCTCCACCTCTGCCGGACGGCAGAGAAACAGTAATACAAAACAAAAACAACAAAGTGTACAGAACCAAACCAATAGTTCGGATCTGGTAGAATAAACAAAGAATTACACATTCACTACACACAAGCATTGATTAATGAACATAATACAAATGTTTCTGGTAAGCTCCTGTGAACAACTAACTAATGATGATAACCTCAGCTTAAGATATGTCCGTCCTCACCTATGTCCCCACACCTATGTGTGTGCGAGCATGCAGGTCGGAATAAGGTTTCCCCATGCAAGTGATTGATAGCTGGTGTAAGGAACCGTCAATCCGTCCTACAGGAATCGGCACAGACATGGAGGAGGCAAGAGATGTATGCATCCAGCGTCCCACAGAGTACAGAGTCCACAGGCGGATCAGCGCAGGGTCGATCACCCGCCAAGAGGGGAACAGATGGAAGCCCCAGGGGAGCACCCACCAGCCGCGATGCTGGGGCCCGAGAGATCGCAGTGACGAGCCCACGGGCTCCGCCGGTAACCGGCTACGCCAGGGCGGGCCCGGACCAGGAACCGGAGGCAACGGGGACCAGGGGCACCCCACCCCCCAGCGGGGCCCCAACCAGTGACCAGCCGACAAGGGTCCCCCGCCGCCGCCGCAGGCAAGGAGGACCCGCAGCCAACCGACGGACAACACACGCCGCCGCCACCCCGGACCAGTACCCACCGCCAACAACCCGGCCCGCCTCCACACATCCACACGCCAGGGAGCCACAGCGGATGTACGCCCTCCCCAGGCCGCGCCCAGCCGGCACCTGGACATCCAGATCTTCCAGCTCCAGGGTCCAGATCCCGCCCCACGTGGGGCGCCAAGATCAGGGGCCCAGCCAATGCCGGACAGCCCCACCAGGCGAACAGACCAGCCAGCTGAAGTCCTGGAACCGGCAGGAGGATTGGGCGCCAGGCACGGTCCCCACCGATCCACCGGACGGCACCAACCTATTCTACAAACCCGGCACCCCCATAAGAGGTGCCCCAGTCAATCCAAGGAGGACATCGGCCCGAAACAGCGGCCGCCCGACACACCGGACCACCCAGGACCCGCCCGACATGCACCAGGACCGAGCCGGGCCGCAACCGGGACCCCCAGCCCCAGGCATCGAGAGTCATCATCAACCAGCGGGCAGGAGCAACCATCACCGACGGGGAGTGACGGGGAGGGAAGAAGATGCATCAGGCCAGAGAGCAGCCAAACACCCAACCTGACAGGTAGACATAGACAGACAGAGACACTCATACGTACCCTCCCTTTCTTGTGTACACATTCTTACAAATACAGGACATACGAAAAAAGGACGCTATACCCTCATTCATACCCCCCATACGTACACTATACTCCATACTCCCAGGCCCAGGGACAGACGCCCCAGTAGAGAACCCTGCCCCTGCACCCAGGAGACAGACCCCTTTGCCCACCAGGACGGGGACAAGTAGACCGCCAAGGCCCCACACCGGCAAGAGCAGCCCACCAGCCCAGGACCCCGACCAGACGGCGTGATGTTCTATCCGGGCTCCGACCCCTGATGGTCCAACGAACAGGGGTGTGGAAAGACCCCCCAGCCTCTCTCCCCCAGCTCAATGTGGTGTTGTTGCGTGTTGTTCTAATGTGCACTTAAAACAGAGGGGGGGGACATGGGAATACTGCCGGGTACCCCCATCTCCCCCCCCCGGGCCCTCAGTGTCTAGATGCGTTTAACCAGTGGGTGCCGGCACCACAGGCGAGGCCCCCTCAACGGGGGGGCCTCGCCTGTGGCGCCACACCGCCAGGTCCCTACATGTGCGTTCCCTGTAAATGTTGCAAGTGTAGTGTCTAAATTGCTCAATAAAATCGGGACCCAGGCCGCCACCGGGTAGCGAAGACGGAAGCTCCATCCCGCACCCCAGTGACGTGCCCACGTCCCAAGGCCTTGTGAATGGTAGAATGAAGGAGCAGGTGGACAGAGGCATGGGGATGGGGAGAAAATAACTGGGGTGACCATTGCCAACCCCAGGGAGCCAGCTCCCCTGCTGACTCCAATAGGCACCCCCGTTCGGCCCGATCCACCAGGGGTGGGAGGCCCCAGCACGTCCAGTCGGGGCCCACGGCAGCGGTACCGCCGAGCCCCATGGGGGCCCCGGCAATCCACCAGCCCCCATGCCAGGGGCATACCTAAATCCTCCCCAACATTCACACTGCTAACAAAACACATGTCACTAGACACCCAGGTTGAGTTTAGCCCCCCCTCACCCTCAACGCCCTCCCCCCTCCCGTCCCAAGCGCACCCCGTTGAAAAGAGCGCCTGTGCTAGATGGTAAAAAGCCTCCCCGCCAATAAGAGACGCCCCAGGCACCGCCAGCGTCCGAGGACCCCCGGGCCGAGGCCGGAACCCGGCGCACCACCGACTCGGGTACCCCGGACATGCCGCGCCAGGCCCGTGAGCAGACCGAAGTCCCGGGCGGCCAATCCCCAGGCCGACATCCTCCAGCCTTGCTACTACCGCCCGATGGCCGGGTGGCAACAGAACCCAGCACGTCCACCCACCAGCCCACACCCCACCAACTGGTCAGTCACCGTGGAGGCCGACCAACACCGGCCAGAGCCCCCCACCCCAGCACCCCCGCGAGGGCTAAGACCAAGACCCAGGAGCCATGTCCAGTGTCAATATAGCCGATCGGGCCCGGAGACGCCGGCCACCCGCCACGGCCTCTCGCCGACGCCCGGACGCGGCAAGCGGCCACCGGGGAGCAAGCGACAGGAACCAGCCCGGGGAGATTGAAAGGGCAGCAGCGCCCGCCAACCACCGGCCGTCCACAGCCCCCCCCCAGCGGCCCCCCCCGGCCAAGCCGGGGGGGGCCGCTGCCCGCTGATATAGGACCCTTAAAACCCAAGAACAGTTGGGTTTTAAGGGTCCTATATCATGCTATCTTACATCTCAAAATCTGGGATAGGCACATAAATGATAAAATGTCACCTTTGGTGTTATGTGGGATTAATGTCTCCAGAAATATAACTTATTTTCTGGAATTATTCTTCAACCCCCAAGTAATAAGCTTGGTTTAACCAAAATCCCACCTCTTCCCCTCTGAGTGCCGCCGTTTTCATGACGTAGCCTCCAGCTCCAGCCTGGCTGCGGTGAACAGTCTAATAGCAGCATAGCAACATTTAATGTTTTAGTAAAGAAGGTTGGAGAAGAACCACTGCATAATTCGGACGCAAAGTTTGTGTGTCATAGTGACTGCCTCCTCTCATTTACACACAATTAGTATACAGTTCGGCAGAAAATTACAAGCAGCACTTTTGCAATAATTTAACCACACAACCTAAACCCTTTTTTCTTCGAACTGAAGAATAATTCAGAGATTCAACATTAACAGTCGTCGTAGATATATAATTATTGCAGCAGTAAGTCAATTAAGTTACTTCACAATACAGTTATAAGTTCACATACGTGAGCCAGCTTTATAAATGGCTAACACACATTAGCATGTTGCTAGCGTTTTGATTTACTTACAGCTCTAGTTACTCCATCAGGTGTTCTATGGTGGGAATTTTAGCTGGTGCGGTTCGCATTCACAGTACTGATTTTTTTCAAATGAACCAAAGCTTTGAGCAACAATGTCACCTCTCCACCTATGGTGGGTCTGTGGTGGTGCTGCCCTTCTTTGTGCAACTTTTCACTACAGTGAAATGTAAACAAACATGGAAGGGCCGCATACTGTAACGGTTTTAGGATTGCTCTGTTGTGTTTGGCAAATAAGCCAGAGCAATACTGCTGCAGCACCTCAGGATGAACAGAGAATGAAGCGGAGGACAATGGAGAATGCTGCTTTTTTACACATATTGACTGAGACGGTTCTATATGAGGCAGTGTGCTATAAGTAGGGGCACACATAACTTCCCCGCACAGATGTCCTCCTTATACAGACATTGAGCAAAGCATGTACTGTACAAGATGCAGCATATATCTATCCAGCATGAAAGGTTGTTTTGGTTTATCGAGGATGACTGGCAAAATACTCCGCTTCCAGCTTTTGGTGCGGTTCCATTTTGCTTGCCCTTTACATATGCAATCAAACCGCAGCAGAAGTTTGTTTCGATCAAACCAAGATCAATGTTTTTAGTCGGACTAGAGTTGATTTGTTAGGTCTGAATCAGAATTCGATTGCCCATTCACACCTCTCAAAACGAACCGGACGGTCTGGGCAAACGAACTAGAGTACAATTCAAGCGAACTAAACAGGGCTGGTTCGAATGCACCTTTAATCTCTCGGACAATCCACTTCGGTACCGGCCAAAGTTCATGAAGCGGCCATCTGTAAAGTTACAGTCACATACAAACAATAAATGGTTGGTTAAAGTGAAATTCCAGACATTTCTGACAATTGGAATCTTCTTTAGGAATGTTGAATAAAGTCCTGTACGTTTTGCAGCCAAATGCGCATTTTCATGCGAAGGCAAAATAAAACAAAACAATGTTGTTTCTGCGGCAGATCTTTTGGCGGGGGGCTGGACACTTCCTGGTTTGAACGAAAAAATGGCACTATCTTTTGAGTCAGTCATTCACCAGGAGAGAGTGGAGGAGCTGCTCAGACAGCCTGATGCAGGATTTCCCCTCGTGGGACAATAAAGGATTATTCAATTACTGAGAAATGTGTGAATTAATTTAAAAACAGTCTGTTGTTTTTTTAAAATAAGGAAATAGCCTTACAACATGGTTAAAACGTGATTTTGCATGATATAGGACCTTTGAAGCAATATCCCAAGCTTTGAACATCCGGAAAATGTACGATCTGACACAACTGCAATCTTACTAAGACACTTCCTTCCAGCTAAATGGACAGGGCATGTAAGGCGGCCTTTAATCATTGAAGCAACAAAGAGGTTTAAGTCATTCTAGAGCAGTTGTGAAGAGCCACAGCTTAGAAATGGTACATTGTTGACAGGACAACTATTAATAATTTGCTCTCCAAACCTTTGAGAGGAGTGGCATGTGGTATGTCTCTAAACATACAGCCAGAGCTATGGTTTAAATCAAATCAAATTCATGTGTTAGAAATTCCAAGTCTAATCCAAATTAAATCAAATTAAAGATATATGGGAAGAAGCGAAAAATGATCTTTAGATATGCTCTCCATACAATCTGACTAAGATTGAGCTGTTTCACAAAGAATAAACAAAACTTGTAGGCTCAGTAGATGTGCAAAGATGGTAGAGAAATGTACCAAAAGACCTGCCTTTGTAATACCATCAGAATTTGGTCCTACAAAGTATACACTCGATGGTGCTGTGTACAAAAGCATGCCACAAACTGGATTTTGATTTGTAAAAATGCTTAAAAAGCATACATCTCTTCCCCTTGCACTTCATGATTAAGTGCTTTGTTGATGTGGTCTATAACCTAAAATCCCCCAAAAGTCCATTGAACATTTTGATGTTAATTGACAGAGAGTGAAAAACTTCAAGATGTACCTTTTAAAAACACTTTTCAAGCAGTAATATGTAACTTAAGTAAGGTACTAGGCTTATATTTGCATACATTCATGTTGGTTTTTGTTTCAGATTGGTTCTTACTATGGTAGTGAGATTGCACCTCTGGATATCGATGGAGATGGTATAACTGACAACCTTTTAGTGGCAGCCCCGATGTTCTTCAGCGCAGGCATGGAAAAAGGAAAGGTCCACATCTACAGAGTAACTGAGCTGGTGGGTAATGACTCTTTAAATACACAGATACAAACACAGAACAGTTTTAATTAAGAGTGTGGTCAAACAACTCGGTATTACAAAAGTGGTTTAACACCTGTTCTAAAATAGATGCTTCCAGTGTTATTTAAAACACACCTTCTAGCATACTCAGGGTTTGACATATAACCTTTTCCCGATTGAATAAGAAAACCTCATGATGCCAGCATCCAGACTTTATAAATCGTGTAGAGTGAACTCAGGAGGAAAGTATTCTGCCCCTTCTAAACCCAGTTCCAGCACACCATTTGGAGGCGAGAAGCTTCTTTGTGGAATAAAATTCCCAGTGTTCCAGGTCTGTCTCACTTGTTGGGAAAATGAAAATCCTCAGCTGGTTTAAATTCATAGAGCAGGCATGGATAAGCTATTTAAATGTCTGTCGTGGCCAAAACCACATCACGGGTGGCAGTCTGAGCTTTCAAACAAAACATAAACAAATCATTCCTTAGCAATGTGTCTCATCAATAAGACAGAAATGCCACATGTTTAAGGCAGTTAATAATGATGTGGTTGATTCAGGTGTTGCTTAAAATACTGCTTTGTGGTTTGGCTCTGGAAAAATCCTTATAGACACCTCTGTGGTCCTAATAAATATTTGAGAAGTGTTCTGGGATTTCGCAGGTTAAATTTAAATGGTGTCCTGACACATTAGAAATAAACACCAAGGCATTGCCTTGTAATTTAGGTTTTTGATCAATAAACTTTTTGGGGTTTTGTACCTTTTTATCTTGAAGTTGTTATACACAATATCCTTTCATGAATTTTATTTTATTCTGTTTTTATGTTTTATATGTAAATTAACCTCAGTAGGAGATCAGCCCATTGTTTGATTTTTCAGTTGTCTATGTTCAAAAATGTTAATAAAATAACAGAAAATCTTCACAGAAACATTTGCCTTGAAAAAGTTTGTTAAATTGTAATTATTTAAAGAAAGAGGATCACGTGAAGGGGCAATATGGGTTATACAGATACACCTAATTGAATTAGACAGAATAGCTCATGTATTTCATCTCAAGGAAATTTCAATCAAACGCAACTGGACTTGGTAATTTGTCTTGGAAGACATTTCACCTCTTATCCAAGAGGCTTCATCAGTTCATGCTCGCCGCTGACCAGGCTGGGACTGGTCCAGAAATGTCTTCCAAGACAAATTACCAAGTCCAGTTGCGTTTGATTGAAATTTCCTTGAGATAACCATGACCTGGATGAATGAGAATATTCACAGGCCTAATGTATTTCAGTTATTCAGTTCAAGAGGTTAAACTCACACTTTTCAGATTTATTAACCAGAGTAGTATATATTTAAAACTAGGGATAATAATAACACTTTTTTTCAAACTGATATGATAATGATACTCTGATCTGAGTACTTGCTGATATCGAGTACCAATGCCAATACTTGTACCACACAAAAAAATGCAATGAATTGGGAGACTGGATTTATTTTCTTCTCTGGTTGTTACAGCCAATGATGGTGCATTATGTAAAAAAATAATATATTAATAAAAATGACCACAAAACTAACATTTCAAGTAAAAATAAAATTGTTCTTTAAACTTATTGCAGTTTCCACATTCTAAGTTTCGGTTCAGACCGATACGAGTATAATAGAACTGTATCGGCCCAATACTCAATACCCGTATCGGTATTGGTGCATCCCTATTTAAAACATATAATTAATTAATTTAGAGGATTAGAGCTAACAGTTAATGACAACTGGAATAGTAACAATAGATGTGAAACAGCTCTAAACAACAACAAAATTATGCTATGAAACACACAATCTCAAGTAGCACTTTTCAGTTATTCAGCAACAAGGTTTTAATACTTTAAAAATGTCCACTTGTTTTAGTTTTTGTTTATTTTTGACTTATGTTTTTCAATTCTATTTTAGTTTCATTTAGTTTTTAGCATTTATTAGTTTAGTGTAGTTTTTGTGGGAAATAGTTAGTTTCAGGTTAGTTTTCCTTAGTTTCAGTTAAAGTTTTCTACTCTAGTCCTTCACACAACTCTGTTGTTAGTATTAGCATTGCTCTTGCAGTGTTGTTAGCAATTTTAGCTTGTTTGTTAGCCAAGGCTCAGCTGTAATAAATTTTTTGCTGAAGACTGTTGCAGTTTAATCACTTTTCAAATCACTTCTTCTGATAGCTTGCAATCCAGATATCTTTTGTTCACCCGAGTCGGATGTGATCAGCCCATAAAATGGCCGTTATTAGCGGTTATCACTCCCATTAAATGCCGTCAGACTTTGCCCTCTCTACCTACTGAAATGATTAAGTTTAGGTTTAGGCATTTAAAAGAAAGTATATTTGTCCTTCTGTGACCTTGAGGTTAGGACATAAAACTTTTGGGTTGGTTAAAATTGGTTAGATAACTCCAGTTACAATATGCTACTCTGACAAAGTATTTTTGACACGTGCAGACAGTTGGCTGTTGTCAGCGATAAGAATGGTAGATAGCCTACTAGTAGGTAGAGAGGGCACAGTCTGACGGCATTTAATGGATTGACAACATCCGAATCGGCTGTTTCGTTTACTTTAAAAGGGAGCGAGTTGATGGAATTTTATAGAATTTTCCTGATTTGCTGTTTTAATCAAAGCGATTTGTGCAACCAACAGCACCACAAGACATGATCGCATCTGTTTCAGCATACGGCGTGCGCAGAAGGGCAGGGAGTGGCGTAGACCAATAATCCTTCTAGATTTTATATTGCATGTGACAGAAACAAAACCCAAGCAAATGTTGTCAATAAATTCAATTACTTTTAGCAATTTTTGTCAACACTCATTACATTTACATTTGGTTGCAAATTCTCGTTTTTAATTTTATTTCAGTTAACTAAAATGTGTTTCTTTTACTTCTACTTTTTGTTATTTCAATAGTTTTCGTTAAAGATAACCTTGTTTAGCAGACATTCACTGAAGCTTTCAACTTCTGGGATAAACATTTATAAAAAAACATGTTACCGTTAGTGTTTTATAGTATTAATTTGTCCTAAAATTTAACTTGTATCCTGGAGTTAATGTAGGACCAGGAAGTAAAACGGCTTGTTTCTCTATACTCCTGCTTGCTGCAATAAAATGTAAATTAATTATTTAAAAGTCATCCACTGTGATTTTCTCCATTTTTGTTTTAGATTCTGTACTTCACAGTTGAAGAGTGCCCTTAATACAAATTACAGACCTCTACATGCTTTGTAAGTGGGAAAACTTCAAAAATCAGTAGTGTATCAAATAGTTGTTCTTCCCACTGTGTGTATATATATATATATATATATATATATATATATATATATATATATATATATATATATATATATATATATATATATAAGGTGGCTTTATTATTTGTATTATTTTGAGGTGGTGCTGGGCTTGCAAATATAAGACTACTGTATCAGTAGAACTACAGCGTAGCAAGAAAGTGATCTGCCTGTGACTCTCCAGATATGTAATGTTATGCAACAGTTAGTTCTGAAAGGTAATTTGATCGGACAACAGACATTCCATGAGTGCTAATATTAAAGTACAACAGCACTGGGACGTTTTGCAGACAATATCACTCCGCTGTACAGGCATTAATGGTGAACGTCAACGCAAAGAAAGGGCAAGATTACATGTCGGCGTCTCCGCGGTACTTTCTGTGCTTTGGCAAATTTTTAAACGTTTGCTGCTTTCCCAGCTTCTAAGCGGCAAAAGCCAGCAACACAGAGACTAAGCTAGCTGGACTTCTACCACTGTTCCCTGAGCGCCAACCAATCAGATTACTACATGTTTTTCTAGCTCCAGCCTCAAAAATGTGTAGGCTTCAAACCATAGATTTTAGTATGCCTGCGGCTTCAAACTAGTACGTTTGTGACCGTTTTTTTGACAGGGACAAAGTATGCGGTGTGAACGTACCTTAATGTGTTTGAAACGTTTATGTATAGGAAATGTTCGTTTTGCCAGGCAACAGCCTCGTCTCCCTTCCAGTTGGAACTTTTTGTGTTGGCAGAGCTAAAAAAATTATATTAAATTATAATCTGTTGTTGGTTATTATTCTTAAAAAATAAAATGAGCTTGTAGACCTGTTGTATAAAAGCAATATCACAGTCTGCCTGCGACCAAATCCCACCAATGCTGATATTCAGCACTTAAGAAGAAGTAGCTGTTCTGATATCAGTTTTCAGTTTGTCTGCATTGTGGGGTTTGGTGTCTATCATCAGTCTCTTGACAAAAGTCTATAGATCCTCTATAGAGTTCATGTCAGGGACATTTGCTGGTGAATCAACACAGTGATATTGTTCTAATTGAAAAATATATTAGTACCTTTGGCAGTGTGGTTGGTGCCCAGTCCTGTTGCAAAATGAAATCAGCATTTCCATAAAGCTTATAAATCGATGGAAGAGTGCTGTAAAATGCTCTGGTAGAAAGCTGATCTGACTCAGGACTTGAGAAAACACAGTGGCTTGATAGCAGCTGATGACATGACTCCTGAAAACATCATTATATTGAAACTTCATTCTTTAATTCCTATCTTGGGACCTCGATTTCAAAATGATGTGTTAAATCCACTTTTAGCAAATAATAAATTGCTGACCACTAAGGAAACTGCTCAGTCCTTTTCTTCCCAAGCCCTTGTAAGACACTTCTGACTAAATTGTATCTAGCTCTGGACCTGCTCAACGTAAATAGTGTGACAGCTGTACCACATGAACATTCTCATGGTTATTGTCAATAAGAATTTATTTTCATTGCTGAAATGAGTATTTAAATCCCTTGTTGGAATTGCCAGTTTGCTCAATTAATAAAAAACTGATGTGATCCTGCTCAGCCACCCATGATTTAAATTTTAAAGTGGAGTAACATCATTAAACTAATTAAGAAACAGGTTTTACTTAAGAATATGTGAGGTTGATATCGATAATGAACTTTTAGGACATGTACAGTAAAGTCGATTCTGAGATCAAAATGTCCTGAAATCTGACAGATGATGAAAAACACTTTTCTATATATTGCACACACACAACTGTCCCACTCTGGACTGGTTGTGACCCTTTGTTGCTTCCTCACCAACCATATTTTTTAAATTAAACAGCTCTGTGTTTGCATTTTCCTGTGTCTTTTTAAATTTCTTATCTTGTCACATATGCTCACATTAGGTAGCTGAGAAGTAAATGCCTGCATTTCAATCAACTCCACTTGCATTGCACACAACTGAAAAAAGAAGTGAGCTCATGTTTAATCTGGCAGCCGTGAGTTTTATTACTGTATGACTGTTTGATGCCAAATAGAGCAATGATATGGATGACTACTAATGGACTCTAGTTCCATTTTCTCAGACTTTTGTCTGAAAATTTTCCAGAAGTCTAGTTGCCTTTGAAGTCATGGTGATCTTGCATTTGGCTTAACGCTCTCTAAGAATAGAACTTCAAATAAATATCCTTAGCTATGATGCATTCTTTTGTCCCTTTTAAAGCTAGAAGTAAGATTCTTCAGATTTTAGTTCCAGATGTTTCAGTTGAAAGAAAAGGGAAACAAAGAGTTATGTTTAAAACACAGATGTTGATCTAAACTCAGTTTTCTGTTTAAAACTGGTTTCTTCTTGCTTTGTATCATATGAAGATGGTTTGATAATTAAGACAACAAACTATGACGGATGTAGGGCAAAGCGAAATAACTTACTTTTACAAACTTGCTCTTACAAAAAAAAAAGTTTAAATCAAAAGATGGAATTTCTTTCAACAATTAGATCAGTTTTTACTGGGAAACAAAGGTTTTCCAGAGGACATGTATATTTACGAAGGAAAAAGACACAGGTGAATGATACACATTCCTTGAGAAAAAAACAATTAAAAAGTCACTTTGAAAATTTTTTTGGCATATGCTACTGGTTTCAAGAGTACCTTTCTGCAGTTACCATTGCTGAAAAGGGCACCGCCATATATCCAATCTTTACCAGAAGTCTTAAGCGGAAGTTAATTGATCACCTAGTTATAATGTTAACTTTTTATGGATATAAGTGCTCCTAAATGTTGAAATAAATAGATGGATCACATTAGTTTTAGGCACCGGTCCTCCAATATTAGGATTATAAAAATTGTAAAGTTAGGTTTAAGCAATGCTCCTTGAATGTTAGGATTAGTAATAAATCAACCCAGACTAACCAATCAGAAATGAGAAAGGCAAGGGTAGATTCATGCATAAAATTTATATCACACTCCTCTAAAAAAGATGCATTTAAAACAATTGATATTAGAAAGTATTTATGGGTTTATAAGTAAGATTACTACCCAATAGCAAACAAAATTTTCCAATTTGGCCTACTTGTTAGAGCAGTCACAATAGAGCAAATGGAAACACTGGGAACTAATTTCATAAACAAAGAAATTAACTGGATGTATATAATAGAATAGTCTGAGAACACCTTATGACTTAAAGTTGATAACCAGCACCTGGTGACTGATGCTACTGGCATATTTGTGTTTTAAGGCAGATTCAAGTTAAAATCCTTATATGTCATACATGGTGTCATTCTTAATTCACAGAAGCTGACAACAAACACTCTCTTTAGAAGAAAGCTGCATAAGATACATACATTCAGTCTATCTAGGAGCACTCTATCCATCCATCCATCCATTTTCTTAACCGCTTATCCAATTCAGGGTCACGGGGGAGCTGGAGCCTATCCCAGCAATTATCAGGCGTTAGGCAGGGTACACTCTGAACAGGACGCCAGTCTGTTGCAGAGGAGCACTCTAAGAAGCCCCAAATCAAACATGTATCCAAAAAGATGGGAAACTCAACTAAAAGTCTGAAATGTGCATGACCATTTAAAAAATAATTTAAACCACAAGGCAATTCATGGGGATATAATACAAATAGTTTATATTTAATAAAACTGATCTATTTAGAATTCAACTACTTTTCCTTAACATTTTTGCAGACCTGTCTCAAGCTCAGGAAAGCCAAGGGTTGCCTTGTTCAGCATCATTATGCACTAACGCATGATGCCTGAAGCTGCCCCCAAATCTTTAGCTGAACATCAAAAAGAGTCAGATGTGTAAAGCTTCCCTCCTAATTCAGAACATCTGAATGTTTTTTCAACATGTATGGAATGTGAACGTCCAGTCCCATATCGTATCATGATGTAGACAGGACTTAAAGGATCTGCTGGTTAGATCTTTGTGTACAATACCACAGGACATCCACAGAGATCCTTAAGAGTTCAATGAATCACAGCTAAAAAGGCCCTGCAAGTATCTGGCTACTGTTTTTTCTTTTGTTCATGATCAGGATACTTCACACAGCACAAACCTTTATTATTGCTCCTTATATGCAGACAAAAAAACTCTATGAGAAGATATGTATATTATTACATTTAGACATTTAACAAACAGTGCATTGTTAAAGAAGTCCAGATTTTATTTATTACTAGTGAGAGAAAAAAATCTTATTATGTGTTAGTTGTTGTTTTAGATCATTAAAAAACTAAATTCCTATGATCAAATCTTTTGGAGTACATGAAACTTGTATTGATACTATATTTGTCTGATGTGTGTACTTTTCTCTTTTTTTTTTATCAGAATCGTTTCATCCCCGAAGGAGCTTTGGAAATCCACAACGGTGGACAGAATGCTCGCTTTGGCTCAGCTCTCGCTCCTGTCCCTGATCTCAATGGTGACGGCTTTAACGACTTGGTAGTGGGAGCTCCACTGGAAGATGACCACAAAGGGGCCATTTATGTTTTCTTTAGCCAGCATAACAGAATACTCCGAAAATATAAACAGGTAGAAAATTACATTTAAAGAGTGAGGGGATTTTTCAACTTCCTTTCTTGGAACAAATTTACATACATGTGATATAACCCTTTTTTGTGATGCAAAAAAGCCTCAGCAGCAAATGTAACAACTGCTTTATCAGACAGATAAGGTTTAAAATCCCCCAAAAAAGTGTTTTCTCCCACTAATATGAACATTTTCCGTTTGAATTGCAAGGCAAAGTAACTTGTATAGAACAATCAATTAAAGGTGCTTTACATGATTTCTGGAGAACAATAAAAGCATAAAATACTACATTAGAGACATAAAACATGACACATTAAAACATGTTTAACTTTTAAGCTTAGGTCACACTACTGTGTATCTACTTTGAATCTTAAGGTTTTGCAAAGATAAAGGTAGGACAAACTAAATAATGCCCATTGCTTTTTTCCGCTGGTGGGGAATCCATATTGTGATCTCCAGCTAATTCAAAGCTAGACTTTACTAAAAATTTTAATCTGTTGAAAAGGTTTGTGGCACGCGCACCACAACTGAAGAGACACCACATAAATCAAACATATGCTTCACACCTACAAGATATACAG
Source organism: Apricaphanius iberus (assembly GCA_028564705.1). Classification (NCBI taxonomy): domain Eukaryota; kingdom Metazoa; phylum Chordata; class Actinopteri; order Cyprinodontiformes; family Aphaniidae; genus Apricaphanius; species Apricaphanius iberus. The sequence continues at coordinate 99,924 of JAPXFQ010002931.1, forward strand.
AAGTTCAATGAAAGTTCCACATAAATATCATCACTTAATTTCACCCCACAATATACAGCAGACACTCTGTCTGCACTGATGAAGATTTACTCACCTTGGGATGCCAGACGATCGGGGTGGTTTTCACATTATTTCAACTACTGTAATTACCAGACTATTAGCTGCTACTTTTTTACCATGCCTTGAACTCTGCGGCCTATACAACAGTGCAGCGTATTTATGAATTTTTACAGCTAACAGCTACTAGAGGACCTTCTCGTATCTATGGATTGCATAGACTGTATAAAACAATGGACTAACCTTCCGGTACATCCCCCATAGGTTTCTGAATAGCAAAAATGAGGCCAGTTGGGCGGTTCCCACCGCCGCCATCTTGTCCGCGTCACTCGCCTCGTCACTATCAGAAACTCCAAAAATGGGCAAAGAGGTGGAGCTGAGAGTGCCGCTGTGAGGCTGGGGGCGGAGGGTTAACGCTCCGAGCCAACGTAGCTACAAGCTAGTCAGAAGCTAGTCGGGAGGTAACTGAAGCTAACTACGCTGCAGCCGGTTTCAGCCAGAAGACCGCGGTTGAGAGACTTTTACCCCGTTTTTCAACAACGATCCCTTTAGACGCAGAAACATCTCAAGTAGAGAAAACAGATCAATACAGCCTGATATTGTGTTATTTCCATCACCATCGGTGGAGGGTGAGGACTTAGTTGGCTTATCTTAACAACACATCCAGCTAAAAGCAGTCACAAAGTCATCATGAAAATTCAAATCCCCTAAAAAAAATTAAAGGCTCTTTGACTCACCTCACATCTCATCCATTAGTTTATGCCTCCAGCTGTGTTCCTCACACCAGTACTGATCTAACCAGCGATCAACCAGTCTGTCTAGAGTCCAACTCTGTAGTCTTCCAGCCTGATGTAACCGTCTCCCGCTCTTGAGTCTCGAGGTGTTCTACCTGACCAGGTCTGCCGCGGCGTCCCGGTCCTGCCGACTTTGCTGCTCTGTTGCTACCCGACCGATCGCCTGCTCCAACTCGCGTGTAGAAAGAGATAAAAGCTCCGACCAGAACAGCATTCCTCTCTACCACCTGACAGAGACCCCCCCAAGCTCGCTAAGCTTCAGCCGGTATGAAGCCTCCCCGAAAGCATAAAATTCTTGGACTTTCTGTTACTGTAATCAAAACCACAGAAAATCAACTTTGCCCAATAATTGCAGATTAACATCCAAAACCGAATAAAAACTGCAGAGGCAACTGATAGTGGAGAAACACCAAATGACTGAAGTCTTTACGTTAGTCCCAGGCTGTGAAGAGCCCCGCAAGCTATTAGCTACAGTTAGCCACCATTAGCCACCAGCGTTAGCCTAGACGGACCTGTCAATCAAAAGGACACGCCCCTAATTATTCATAATTTCACAATTAAATTACAAATAAACGGAGGAGTAAAAAAAAAATTCACCCCCCTCAGAGTTGTCATGATGGTAAACCTGAACTATCTAACCTAAAATGTTTTTTTGAACCAGGCTGTAAACATGTTTATTTTTGCTGTAAAGTTGGCCTTTTTAACATGGGAGTCAATGGGAAATTGCTCCTTTTTGCAGCCAGCCCCCAGAACTGCAGTTTTTGTCACTTCCGCGTTGGCTTCACATTCTGCGGGCGGAGTTTGCCCCTTGATGGATTGTAAAGGTTATGTCCTTCACCTTTAAAGGATACTGTGCCTTTAAGACCATGAAAGTAAGACCATGCCACTAACCATGAAAGCAAAGTGGAACAGACGGACATTACAAGAGCAAGACAGTTTGTGAAAACCAACTTTTCATGCAGAAACCTTTATAATGGAAAACAAATGAAGAAATAGATATGATGTCGCTATTCAGTTAAATTTAGTCAATCGGGCTTTTGAAGAAGGAAATAGAGCTGCTTCACATACCCCTGGCATCACTAAGGGCGCTTTCACATGGTACGGGAGTCCGTACTCGGGTACGGTATTTGGTCAAAATCCACTTATTTCGTACCATGTGAACACAGACTGTACCGTGCCAGAATACGGCCAGAGAGACCTGCCTTGGAGGTAGTATCCGAGTCCAGGTACGAGCGGCCACGTACATGTGAACACAACCCGTACTCTGGCCGTACTCAAGACAATAGACGCGCTCCATGCGGAAATGACGACACCGCCGGACGAAATTACAGAATCACCTCGCGACCATACAAATACCAAAACAACGCGATTCAAGCATCCCACAGCAACACAGCAGGTTACAAAACGGCGTTTACTACAACACTCACCCTGTAGATGGCTTCAGGTAGCAGCTGACCAGTAGACCAGTTTGTTTACATTCTAGGCTGTCGCTCGTTTTATGACGTCGGTACTTCTCACTCCCTTGTTTGTTGGAGAACTAAGACTTATTTGTATACCGCCACCTGCTGTTTATTTGTAGTAAAAGACTGGATCGCAATACGGGCAGAGATCCGTGCCATGTGAACAGAAAAAATTAGCATTTTCTCTGGCCGTTTTCTGGTACGGCCACACATGTGAAAACGGCCTAAATCAATGGTGAGACACTGGAGATGCCAGCATGAAGAACTGTCTCAAGGCAGATGGCCCGAACGTTAAGTCTTTCTTGAAAATTGGCTGAAAACAAAGAGGGAGGACGACCTAGGTGTTTCCACCATGTTGAAATATATGTAAAATCCAAACACCAATCACTTTCCCCGACAATCCCCTCTGTACGAAACCCTCACATATGGTAATTAAATTTTAAAATACTTGCGGCTTATAATGAGGTGCGCTTCAGGTCTGGAAATGCTGGTAATGATTATTTGACCACTTAAGGCACTCATCAATATAGGGCAACACAGTCCAAGAACATCACACAACCGTTAAGTATAAACAAAAAAAAACAATGACATATTTGTAAAAAACGGTCTATTCTTAAGTTCCAGCTCGCTATAACTTCCTGTATTTGTTTTGGTATATTAATGTTTTGATTTTAAAAGAGTCACCTTTTTAAGAGTCAACTATTGAAATAAATAGACCAAATATTAAAACTCAACTGAGCACTGCATACTGGCAAGTTTTTTGTCATTGTTGAATGTATGAAAAATTAGATAGAGGCTTATTGGAATTAGTTCAGTCAAAAGCCCAAAATGAAGCCCATGAGCTGCCCCCCCAAGCCATATAAATTGGCTTGCCAGGGGTTGAACATGATCCTATATAAAAATCTACATTTATGAAATGATCAGCATTTGATTCACAAGGATAATTTTTTCCCCCACTTCTGATATATATAATATATATATATAATATATATATATATATATATATATATTATATATATATATATATATATATTAACCTCATATAGTCCTCCTTCATGGTGCTTATATTACATTTGAAATATCACAAATAAGGTTTAAAATTGAAATACAAGCGACTATACAAGGTATGTAGAGTAGATATGTGCATCCCTTTACATTTGCACACTTTAAAAGACCACAAATCATATTTTATCAATTTATAAAATGTCCCATGAGCCTTTGCTGTCGCATTACACTGGCTAGCTGAAACAGCTATTATCAACGCAGAGCGGCATTGTCAGTGGCACACAGAGAAAATACATTTTTAAAACTGCTGGGTGGAAGAATACCTTTTCATTGACATCAATACTAAGTCAATCAAATAATATTACATAATATATAATGTTTATATTTCTGCTCTAATTGGCTATATGTGACTTTTTACGTATATAGTTTAATGTTATTCATGCAGGAAAGGTGAAATAACTGTATAATAAATACAATAACTTTACCATAATATTAGTATTTGTTTTTAGTGTAAAATAATTACTTTTGGCCCGTGGCACTATGATAGAATTTTATTTTGGCCCTCTGAGGGAAAAAGTTTAGGCTCCCCTGGTCTAGATTGAAGTTTTATTCAGTCAAAAATAAGTGGCTATTCAAAGTCCAAAAGAAATCAGAGGAAAAAAAATAAGATGCAACAATGGTATGTAGAGGCAACAGTATATTGCGAGAGAGATCAAAACAACAATACTTGCAGAAGAAAAGTGAATCATGTTGAGCGACAGAAAAAAGACAGTGTAAAAACTTTTGTGTTATAAATCTACACACATTTTTAATCTTTTGTCTATTCTCCAGAGAATAGCGGCCGTAGATTTGGGTCCAGGCCTGCAGTATTTTGGCCGCAGTATCCATGGCACCATAGACATGAATGATGATGGTTTAGTGGACCTTGCAGTTGGTTCTCTCGGTGCTGCCGTTCTCCTTTGGTCAGTATCTCTCAGTTTATAACACTGTTAGACTAGTTATTGTGAAAATGTTGATAACAGAATCAGTAGAAAACGTATTTGAATGGCCTCTCCTGTCCCACCTTTGTCCCCCACACAGGTCCAAGAGTGTTGTCCGAATATATTCCAATGTAAGGTTTGAGCCCAGTAAGGTTAACATCTTTGTGAAAGACTGTCAACGAGGTGGCAAAGACGTGACCTGCATGTCAGCTATTGTGTGCCTCAATATCACTGCCAGGACAGCCTTTCCTCCCACGCAGGAAATAGGTAAGCCAGCAAAAACAATCATCTGCAAGGATAGCATCTGCAGAGTTTCCCACTTTCTACTTTTTTTCCCTTCTGTATCATTTGTCCAAGCTGAAGAAGGCCCGTTTTATCAAGAATTTATTTTTTATTGTAATTTGGTAAATCAGAAACTCAAAGTTATACTCAATTACATAACAATCAGACTTGTGAGCCCTGTTAATTTTTTTATTGGGTGTATGATCAATAAATGCATTGTAGATTACAATTCAAATATAATTGTTTCAAATGGAGAATAAAACATTAATTCATTAGAATTTAAGCTCTTAAAATCTTGCAAAACTCTTCAGCATGTAGATGCCTGTTAAAACTGTAATGACTCCTTCTACTCGAAGAAAAAGCTTACTTTACTAGCATTACGAGATTCTGGTCTCTCTGCTTCTTCTCTGCCAAAATGAAAACTGCTGCCATGAAAACTGCTACATTTGCAAAACTTTTGCTACAATCAGATGTTTCACTGTATAAAAAACTGCATATCAAGTTGTTTCTGTTAAAAAAAAAGTTGACCACTCACATGCACAAAAAAAAGCCAGATGAAATAGTATTTCTATGCTTTTCATTGGTTTTAAAAGCACCTTTATCAGAGTCCTGGTGGAGTCTGTTTCAAGTTAACCTTTTGACCCTGCAGCATCTTTATTGAATCTGTTAGCCATGCCAGAACACAAAACACGAAGGGAATAGGGAGTTATCTTGCACTTCATGGCTGGATGCTGCAGAACACATTTATTCGATTTCCCCTTCATCATGTCTGTTAAGTAATGGATGGCAGATGTGCTGGTGATCGTGAGGTTCCTGTGGCCTGACAAATTTTTCTTCTGTCCTGACCAAGTTCCTCTCATTTATGTGAATATCTAGTTACAATTTCTGAGCACTGTCTGTAACTGTAAGATCAACACTTTTATTTGGTTTTTAAAACTGAATTGGTTCTGCTGCCCTTAAACCTTTAAAGTTGGAGTTGCAACATAAAACAGAATGAAAATTCTATAATTTGATATTGATCCTTATGGTGAAATTAAGGCCTATGACTTTATCTCCAATTTCTACATTAAGATCCCTGCAGTTTTCTAGCTCTATTGTTGACCTCAAACATGACAAATGCATCATTTTTGACTTATTAGATTTTTCATTATTCCATGAAAACATTAGACCATAAATGAATAACATTTAGCACAATGTGTTTTGTGGAATGCCACAGTGTTTGGATTTTATGGGATGGTCACGCATTCTTCAAAGTCTAGCAAATATTTTTCTTTAACTATTTCAATGGTGTCATTTCCCATAGGTTTTATTCAATTTTTATTTACGGTAGGGGTATTTCCTAATCCTATTTTTGGTCCCAACAGGGATCAGGTATAATGTCTCCATATTGGAGAGACGTTTCAATCCTCGGGCCATATTGGATCACCCAAACAAGATGCAGCCTCAAAACCTGACGCTCCTTCCTGGAAACAAGACATGCGAACACATCTACTTCCACGTTATGGTGAGGCTCATAATGTGGTAAACCAAAGTCATGAGTAGGCATGAAGCCAAAATTGTGGTTAAGCATTATTTTCCTTTTTTAATATTACATGTTGAAAGCTGTATTAATCCCAAAATTAATTAATTAATGGAATGAATGCCTTCAGCACACACAATACTTTAGATAAGCTTACAACTGTTAGTAAATACAGGGGCAAACCATGGTTCAGTGACCAAGATCCTGTAACCGTATCCTCATGTATGTGAGTCTAAAGTTTAACGGGAAAAGAAAACTGATAGCTCGGCTATCCTAAAAAAACAATGCGTTTTTAGTGATCATGGTAAATTAAGGTAACCGAACACACAAAACTGTCCAAACAGCAAGCACAAAAAAGCTTAAAAATATATAAAGTAAAATAAAAAGCAGGAGCCAGAAAGTTGGAGAAAATTATCAGTGGTTGAAACAGTAATCTATAAATTTCAAACTGAACTTTATTTCAAAAACAAAGATTCGGGCCAGAGTGTTACTTGGAGGCCATTCCCAGCAACCCCTGAACACAATAAAAAAATATTACAGATTTGTTATGCCAAAAGAAAGCCAATTGATTCAGATGGACACTAAAAAGTGTTTGGTTAGGAATTTTCCTGACAAAGACTTTTAAATTGAAAGTGCTTGATAAAAATGTGTTTGTCATTTATATGTCATGTTTTTTGCTTTTAATTCCATAGTGAGTCTGTCCAAAACACTCTTGCGAATGTTACTAAAAGGCAGAATTGGGCCTCAACTATTTATTACACTTGACAAAAACCAGCAAGTACTTTGTACGAAGAATGACCTGTAATATTTTTTATTTGTTGTTGAACATCCTGGAAGTTTCTTTTCTAGACCAAAAGATTGAAAACTATTGACCGAAAAATTACGAGGTATTCTGATTTTTGTAGAAAAGGAGCTTTACAATATTGCGTTTTTAGCTTACAGCCTAGTAGCACAGCAGCCAAACTACTCACCATTTATAGACAGAAAATATATTATCACCTCCATTTATGCCTACACTAATAAGTGTCTCCATGACCCTCTCAATATTCCAAGAGGCTTGTAGCCTGCACACTCTGCTTTCTTTAACTGCTTTGCTAAGTGTAGCATATTCCTTCATTAATTTCAGTGGAAATAACCTGTCTTGTGTACATTTTTTTAATTACGAAAAATAGATATATTTCTGGTTAACTAAAGAACTCAACAATAACAAAAAGCATGGCTTTCCAAAACTAAACACATCAACTGGCACATGTTAATGAGCTGAAAAGCCTCTCAAAAGCCTAAATTGAGAATTATACTGAGCTTTCTTTCAGTCGTAAGTTCTAAAATTGTATTAATAGTGTCAGTTTCAGCAGCCTTCTCAGTATATCTACTGTCCCTCAGCCTCTGAAAAAGCTTGATTGTCTCTACAGGGACATACTTTAGTGTCTATGATTACAGAAAGATTTAATCCCTTGATCTTTGCTGTCCTTTAAGACTACTCATAATTAGAATTGGTTCTGCAAAGCTCACTATGATTTTACGGAGTGATCTGCAATCATAGGGCTCATACAGTCCTTTTTTTAACCTAGACTCTGAGTAGAATGAATTATGATATGATGAAAACAGGAAATCCGAACACCTGCGCAGCATTGTTGTTTCAGTTGTTTGTTGTTTTTTAAAAATAAATAAATAAAATGATTTAATGTTTAGTTATTGTTAGGTTCAAAAAAGAAATACCAGGCTTTTCACAATGCCAGAGTGCTTTGAGTGTGTGGCAAAATGTTTGAATCATTGCAAAGTTGCCATTACTGACCTAATTCAGTGGCTGCTGTTTAAAAGAGAGGACTGTCTTATTTATATAGGAGACCACAGACTATGCAAGACCCATAGTGTTTGCTGTGCAAGTAGGACTGCAAGATCCAGACCAGACCAGACCAGTTCTAGATGACAGCTGGCCTGCTGTTGTAAAGACTGAGGTGAGGATACTTTAAATTGATTTTAAAAAAAAATCATTAGAATGAAATTAGGTAAAATTGCTAATAAAAAAAAGATCTATCTATCCTCTGAGCAGCTGCCCTTCTGGAATGGCTGTGATGAGGATGATCGCTGTATGCCAGACCTGTCACTGCAGAGCACAAACGACCTGATGACTCGAAAGTAGGTACACTCTCATTAATCACAGCATATACAGCTTGGGTAAATGTTTAGAAACTGTTTGGAATATGCACAAAGTTCAGAAAGGTTCCGGATTCTCTCCTTCAAATGATTTGACTACGGCCACCAAGAAAAAGAAGATACATCTTTATAGGAAAAGCATCAAGAACTGACCAAGAGTGTGCTGAAGTTCTCAAGTTTGACTCTATAAAGTTGATGAAAGTTATTTTCCATGATTCAAAGCCTAATTCAGTGTGTTAGCTACATTTGGCAAAAGCCCTGTTCAAAGAAGAAACTATGAAAGCCACTATCCCAGAACCACACCAACAATGAACGCTCTTTAGATCATTTATGTGCAGGATTATTTCTCAAACAGAATATGCTTACTCAATATTTTCGAGTCGATGAATAAACGGGATCGTAACACAGCAATTTAGTGAACAATAATTTTCCTATCAGTAAAAAAATAATATGGAAAGCTGACACTTGAGTGAGATTAAATTCTGGATTCATGACCTGGAAAATTCTCAGATAGTGGACCACCCTCAAAAAGCAAGGGGACAGATGATAATTGTGATAAACTACAAGACTTGATAAAAGCTAAAATGTGACATCAGCTTTGGCCCAGGAGCTGATAAAGTCAGGGCAGACAGCTGAAAGCTTGAAAAAAAGTAGATTATTATACTGACAAAAAAATATCTAACATAGAAGTAGCAAAGTCTGTAAAGAGAACATTTGTCTAAGTCTCGAAATCTTTAGCCATGACTGTGCACATCAAACAGCATATTCTCACACACATATACTCAGTAAACTCAGTTTTGGCTTCTGTCTTCCAGACAGTTCTGTGCTCATCCTGTGCAGTCTCGTGGCATTTTCTGTCGCCATCAAGTTGGAGCAGGGGCGGAGGCATTGCTTCGGGTTATTGACGGAAACAAGAGAAGGATGGTGGTGGATGTCAAACTGGAGAACAAAGGCGAGAATGCCTACAACGCTCTCGTCAATATCACATACTCACCCAATCTGCGCTTCTCAAGCCTTATAGTCAAGGTACGCCTTAGTCTGTGATCTACTCTGTAGTTTCCTTTTAAAAATAAAATCTAAACATTGTTGATATTCATTGTTTCAGGACACATCAGAAATAAAAATTGAGTGTAGTACAGAGGACAAGAAGAGAAATGAGAGGATCTGCAATGTCAGTGCTCCATTCATTCGAGCCAAATCACAGGTAAGATAAACACAGTGTGAATTACTCAGAGACCAAATCCCACTTCCATAAAAAGCTAAATAAAACCCAACAATATATACAGTATAATGATGATTCTAAATAGATCAGATCAAAAGTGCACAGAGCATGAATTGTAGCTTTTAGATTACATTTTCTTTTTATTACATCTGATTTAACAGCTTAAATAAAACAAACATCAAGCTCAAGATTTTGATCAGTATCTTTATCTCAATTTGTATCCAGAAGAGATTGGAAAGTGAGATGTTTATAGTTCTGTGAGGGGAAAATATCCCTCTCAAGTATTTTAAACTGCTGAAACATGATACTTTTTTTATCCCTAATGCTCTTAATTCAGACTTCAGTCTTATCTGCTTAGACTTTAAATTTTAAAGTTCAGGCTGAAAGCAAATGAAGGGCTGTTTAAATAAAAGTGTATCAATTTCATTCAGCTCAGAAATCAAGAAGGTTATACATTAACATTCTAATCAAGGCTTTAAAAGGATGACTTGCAGAGATTTAATACATTCCTTAGAATCAGGTGACAGTGTTTGCTCTTTGTTCATTCCAAAATAAGGTTTCAAGTTTAAAAAAATCCCTGGTTAAGATTTCTAAATCCAGTTTTGTTTGAGGAGTAGTTCAGTCTTGCCAAAAAAGGGTCTCAGTTAAGAGGTTCTGAACAGCAAATCCTGTACCTGTAGAGGATTACTCTCTTCCTTCCCTTTGATAAAAAAATATGAGGGTTTTTTACTAAACCAGGCTAACGCCTCCAGTTTATAAACTACTAGATTCTTAAAAATTTAACGGGGAATTATGTGAATGCATAGAAATGTTAGGATAAAATGATGTTTTTCTCAAACAAAATACGGGTATAGGTAACAGTTTGTGACGGTCCAATTTGAAATCCATACTGAAAAAAAGATACATTACATACTACTGTAGCAGGAAAGAATGTGCAAACCCTGAAGAACTGAAGCAGCAATGGAATGAAAAACAAGCCAAAATCAGTGTCTCCACAACAATGTGAGAGACTTCAGGGAATTCAAGTAAACATTGCTAAAGATGCCACTGCAAAATACAAAACAGTGGCCTGTGTTTAGTTTTTTACACAAAGCTTTTTATTCAGGATATTTGATATTGGCTTGTTCACCGATATCCGGTATACTGATATAGTCGATATCACCAATATTAACCAATATCACTGAGAGACATCTACCTAAACATTCAAGGTTGGCTGAGAAATTGAAAAGCCATAGGACATGTTGTGAGTTTTGCCAAATAAACAAACATATCTCAAAAACTATACATCTGATCTATTATATTTTGACATTTTGAGTGAGAGGAGAACTAGCTGAAGAGTTCATGTTTAAAACCTCTTAACATTCCTGCTATTTTCAATCAAAATGTTTTGAAAACACTTACCCAAATGAAATTTAAAGCTGTTCTTGAACCATTTGGAGTTGGGGCATGGCTGGGGTCTAAAAGAAAATACTCTGAAGTTTCCCCCTTTACAGTCAGAATCTATCTACCATATTTTCCAGACTACAAAGCACACCTGATTATAACCTGCAACAGTCTATTTCAGAGAAAAAACAACCCACACCCGATTAAAAGCCGCAGCTGTTTTAACATTTAATTACCATATGTAAGGGTTTGTACAGAGGGAGTCTTCAAGAAAGACTTTAAGTTTGGGCCCTCTGCTTTTATTACCTCTGAAAGCTTTTTTTCATGTTATTGCATTGAGAGAGTTTTTTACACTGGCGTCACTAACGTGTCACCATCATTGCTGTTAATGGTACGTGAAGCTGCTAGTGCTCTATTTCTTTCTTTAAAAGCCAGATCGACTATGTTTAAGTTAAAAGCGGCATCATATCTATTTCTCCATTTGTTTTCCATAATGAGGGTTTGTACATGAAAACTTGTTTCAGCAAACTACCTCGCTCTTGTAATGTCTGACTGTTCCACGTTTGCTTTTAATGCCAGTGAAAAATCTCTCTCTCTCTCTCTCTCTCTCTCTCTCTCTCTCTCTCTCTCTCTCTCTCTCTCTCTCTCTCTCTCTCTCTCTCTCTCTCTCTCTCTCTCTCTCTATTCCGATCTCTTAAAGGCACAGTATACCTTAAGGTAAAGGACGTAACAATCCATAAATAATAAACCGCACCAGATTATAGGCCGCGTGGTTCAAAGCATGAGAAAAAAGTATGGCTTATAGTCCGGAAAATACTGTAGGTGTTATTGTCACCAAGTGATATTATCTTTAGTACACTGGAAAAGTTTAAAAGATTTTGTCCTTCTATTTATCTTCTGAAAATACAAACTTTAAATATGGCTTTTAGTATGTATAATATGTAGCCTATATGTATATGTATATCGAAGGATGTCTAAAAAATAATAATTTATCAAATTATATTTCTCTTCATTGAGTTTTGATGTTCTTCCCATGCATGGATCTCCAAGTATCCCCACCTTCTCCCATTGTTCAAAAGTATGAATGCTAGACAGAGACTGTCTTTATGAATGGTTGTGTGCTACTTGTCTGAGTTGATACTTGGTCAAACTGTCCTTTAACCAATTGCAAAATTGGACGTAGTTCTTTTGATAAAAAGTTTAAAAAATATATTAAAAGAAAATTAAGATTTTTCTCTTTTGAATATGATAAAATTCCAGTGATCAGGGAATTCTCCTGTTTCTTTCATCTCTGATGCAGGGTGTAAAATGGAGAGGAAAAATGCTAAGATTTCATTTTACACTCATCTCATTCTGATTTTTACTATCAATTCTGCTTTTTCTAAACCTTTCCATTGAGCTGTAAAGTCAACAATATTTACGGGACTCTGCATAGTTCAATGTTTTTTTTAAGGTAGGAGATTTAACTTTACTGTTTTGAAGGCAGTGTTTTGATGAACCTAGATAAGGATGACATCAGTCTTTTATCTCACTGTTCACAGAAAAGCACTTATACCCCCTTTTTTGTTAATTTGCCAACTGGCAACTAGTCTGTCTTGCTTTCCATATTCACTCACATTTTTTAAGGAGAAATAAAGAAGGGAGCTTAAACATGTATTTATAACAACCAAAATCCTCATCTCCTGGGCAACAAAACGTCAAACATTTCTCTGTTGGGCTCTCTGACAGCTGAACCAGGAGCCACCTTTTAAATCTACGACAGTGATTCATACCCGCTCATACAGCCTGAACAGCATCCAGACCCACAAAGCTGGACTGCTCTGGTCAAGTTGCTTTTAAAAATGTGGTGAATGTTAAACAAGGATGATTGTACATGTGGGCAACTGCCAAACCAGTCCAAACCACTCTTTCACTGAGGGAAAAGAGGAACTTCAATGTAAACTTTTATTTTTATTTTTTTAAGGAAACAGCCAGTTTAGCTTTTCTTGGTTGCTCGTCTCCAGAGCAAAAGAAAAAAACTACTGTAAACCTTAAACCCTCATGCTGTGCAGATGTTGATGACAGTCCTGGTCAGCTTGTTGTGAATGACTCTAGACTTTTTTTTCTGCATGTTCTGCTGATATCAGTGCTTGTTAGTTAATGTCACCGTTTAATCAAGCTTTGTGGCATATTTTTCTGGTTTATCTGCTCAGTGAAGAAACAGTTTCAGTTTTTTCTCCTTCAACAGCAATCATCATAACCCTGTTCAAATTTAATAGATATTTTAGTTGGAGAAATGAGAACATTAGAGTAAAAACTTGTGGGGAAACAAAATAATTTGACCCTAAAGGTTGGTATTTCAGATTGATTGTTTGAATGCAGACTGGAATTCAGATTTTGAGAGAAAAGAAAAAAATGAGACATTAGCAAATTTAAGCTGTTTGTTTCTTAAGTTTTTAGGTTTCTACTTTCATCCATTAGTTCTGAGATTAAAATAACTCACAACTTAGACATTGATAAATCATTTGTTGCCATATTGCAAAAGCTTTAATACCTCTTGAACTTTTGCAGGTTTTATCACATTATGGCCACAAACAATAATTTATTTCATGTGATAAACCAACACAAATTAGTGCATTTCAAATGCATGTTTTTATTTTTCTTACAATCACTAATTTGATGTGTGGTATATACATTTTTTCAGCCCCGATACTCTGATACCCATGATTATACTGCAGGAGCAAACAAATTGCTCTCTGAAGTCATCTAACAAGGATCAGGGGTCATCAAACCCCTGAGGTTTGTTAGAAGACATTAGTGAACAAATAGCTAAATGGCTATTCCTGATGACTGGTGTTTAACACCCCTGGCTTATCAAAGGAAAGTTATTCATTAGAATGGCCAAGTCAAAGTCCAGTCATCAGTCAGACCGATATTTTGCAGCAAGATTTAAAAACCTATCTTCAAATTCTTTTCAGTAAATCCACAGATTGAGTTTGAGGTATTTTGTATTTTTTGACACAACATCTTTGGCCCTCAGAAAATCAATTCACTTCTTCCAAATCGTTACCTTTAACAAGTTTATTATTTTCCCTGCATTTTCTTTTTCATTTTTCTATAACAACTCACCTACTGCATGTAATATTATCAATTGGTAGTTAGTTCATCACATCCGTTTGGTCCCATCTTCATTTAGTATCTGTGGTTTATTTCATATGATGGTCTCCATGGAGGAGGGAACCTACAGTGACATTGTTATGAATTCCTCTGTGGTCAGACTGGATTCATCAGGATTTCATTATGGCACAGAGGATTGTAAACAATGCTTGGCCCCGGTCTGCTTTCTGTGCTTTCTGTTTCAAAACTCCACCTTGTCAGACTTGGTTCTCAGTCTGCTTTTGTTCAGGAACGTATTCTAATTTTTTTATTTATTCATGTTCACTTTTTTCTTCTTCTTTTGTGCTGCTCTGTTTCTATTTTGTGCTTGCAAAAGGTTTAAAATGTCCTGAACTAAAATTATGCTGTTCTGCTCTCCTTAAGTAGCACATATTGTGAAACCAACTCCCTGGGGTTAAATCCAGAGAATTCAGCAGGTTATTACAGTCTTTATCCTAAATCCATAATTCAGAGCCTTTGCTGCTGAGGCACATGGATCCATGAAATAGCACGTAGAGACATTTCTGACTTACATTTGCATCTCAGACCAACACAATCATGGGGAAGACTACTGGCCTGACAGCGGACAGTCAAGGATGTTTACCAGAAGGAGGGCAGCCACAAAAAGTGATGAAAAGCTGGTTGTTCACTGAAGGTTGTATCCAGTCATATGGATGAAAACTTGTGTGGAAGGAAAGATTATGTTTGAGAAAGTTGCACAGCCAACAGAGGTAACTGCAGTCTTGACTGTTGTGAAGCTAAACCAAGCCAATAGTTTGGTTGAAATTCAAAAGTCAGGGACTGGAGTCTGTGTTGCAAGAACAACCACACAGAGATGTATGTAGAGCATGGGCTGTAACTGTTGCATTCCTTGAGTTAATCTACTCCAGAACCTAAGACATTTAGAGATAAAAGTTAAACGTTAAACATATATTTCACTAGGACATCAAAGTCCCACAGTCTGAAAGAAGAGTAGAGAGGTAGACAATCTAAACTGAGGCCTAGTGAAAGGCTCCCACAGTTGGTGGTATTTAGGGGAGCCAAGTCATCTGCTGGTGCACAGTTCTGTGATAATATTTTTAATTGGATTTATGCAGTATTCTAATATCATGAGAAAAAATTATTTTATTATTATTTATTATATTGCTTAATCTGCTTCCCTGTCTCATCTATATAAGTTTCACATTTTTTATGTAATTACTGAAATAAAATGACTTTTCAATTTAAACTACTTATCTACTTTAATGAGATGCATATTTGTATTTATAGTTTTTTTTATATTAATGTTTGTGGGGTTTTTGTCTTGATGAAGGTGTTGTTTCGCTTGGAATTTGAATTTAGTCGTACCATCTTCCTGGACCACCTCAGAGTTCTCCTTGAAGCCAGCAGGTACAAACATACCTTCAAGGAGAAAATACACGTTCTCTGTGTGACAGACCTGCTCTAAACAGCATTTCTACTTTTTGGTTTGTCTACAGTGATGGCGAAGAGGTGAACAGAGCTGATAATGTTAATGATATTTATTACTCACTAAATTATGAGGGAGACCTTCTCTTTACAAGGTTTGTGAAATGTTTTGATTTTCACCAAACAGTTGATTTTGCTGAGGGGACTGTTGTTATTTAAGTACCTATAAACTTGGAAATACAGAATATATTTGAAAGGGTGTTAAGTTCAAATAAAGATGGAATTTAAACTTAAAAAAATGAAAATGTGGGCACCTTTCTTTATTTTTGCTCTTTTCTTTAAAAGGGACTCAAATCCAACACGCTATGAGATCAAATCAGAGCTCTCACTGGAGGAGCCTGGAGTTATCGGCCCTCCTTTTAACTTCACTTTCCAGGTGAGAAGATATTTTTATCACCTCTTTTGTTTTTAATGTACCATATAGGAAAACATTGCCTGGAAATAATTTACACTATTCACCTATCTCTCTCTCTCACACACATACAGATCCAGAACCTTGGATATTTTCCAGTTGGAGATCTGCAGCTGAACATTGAGATTCCAGAAATGACAAAAAATGGAAACCAACTCCTGCAGATATTTGACTTCCATATTGATCAGGTGAGCTCGCAACCTGAAAGTCAACCTTTTGGATTTAAATGACAGGTACATAGCCAATGCAAATATTTAGGAATGATGGGCAAGAATGCAAAAACTGTTTTGCAATCTGACAGTCTTTGACATAACCCCAATGGAAAGACCATAGATTTGTGTGTGCTATCAAACGAGTCAGTTTCTTTGAAAAAGTTTAATTGATCCAGATAAAAAAGTTTTGTACTATTTTAGTTTAGTTTCTAAAGATCATTTTAATTTATTATTTTGATTTTTGCTTCTTTTTCACTCTTTGTAAAGTATACTACCTGCCTATTTATAGATAATTTATATCCTAATGTTAAGAAAATTGACCCTGTGCCATGAATCAGTAAATTTCCTCTTTTGTTCGTTTTTGGCACAATCAAGGTGAGTCATATAGAGCGGAAAACAACATAAATAGCTGTAGGTTTATGCATTTCTTAGCACTTTTGTTAGGTATTTGATGTAGTTTTTTTATGACATAACTTAATAGATTGATAAATGTTATGTCCGGCCCTTGTTTTGTCCTCCACTTTCCTGATCTTTTAAACTCAAATACTGCACTTTGTTGTGTCATGGTCAAGTACTAGAACTAGAATGAATAAATAAATTGCCAAAATCTGAACAAAAAGGTTTTCAGGCTGTCCGGTTACTATTGACCAATACTGCTTAAAAACTAGAAAAGAACTCAAAGAGCGCAGACCTCCACCAAGACAGCTCAGCCCCCAGCCCTCCCCTCATCCTGATCTGGACAGTGATCCAGATCATTTGTTCATGGTCCCAATGCAGACACTTCCATAAAACTTCATCAAAATATGTCTATAACTTTTTGAATTATGTTGCTAACTAACGGAAAAACTCTACATAATCATAAAACATAATCTCCTTGGCGGAGGGAAAAATTACCAAAATCGTTGGCTCTTTTTAAAGGGAATCATGAAGAACAAAGGAATGGTTTACAATTTTGCACCTCACAATATACCTATGATGTATGTGGTGGAAATACTTAAAATGGATGAAATATTTAAGCAACATTTTGTTATTTTCTATAGTCCTCTGTATCAAATTCAACATTTTACTCTATTTGAATAATTATTTTGCAACACCTTAAATTTAATCAGTTTCATTTAGAGAGCAGCTTGTTCAAACAGTCTGTTGTACTGTGCAACATTTACTTAGTTATATTGAAATTTATCCTAGTAGCCAATAAAGTTTTCAAACATTATTTTTATGCTACGGACTTGGGTGAAGGGCACCCTGGGTAAGCACTTTCTTGTGATGGGTGGAAGGGTGGATGGATGGTTTTTAAAATAAGTACATATTTACTGTTAAAGAGTTTCAGTGATTCAACATATATTTTCAGCGATTCATACATACATTTTTGAGTTAGACCTAATGAAAACGAAATACAGTCTTAAAAACCACAAAATAGCCCTTCGGTTTATACAACCTTTGAATCAGATACCAATTTCAGTCTTGTTATTAAAGTTCAGTTGATTTATATTGTACAGTTTCAAGACCAATATCATCTTATGATGATCAGCCATCTGTTCTTCCAGTGTTTACACTCGCCCTGAGCAAAAAGTCATAACCCCCATATCAAAACACACCAATGACTATTGTTTGATCATGTTTTAGTGCTTAAACTTGACTGAAATCAGCAGAAAAAAAACACTTTACCTAAAATCTTTAGCTAGACAAGCATCTTTGGCTACATTATAAAAGATTCATACTAACTTGTGTGTGTTCAGTTTACAATAAATAAAAAGCTCAGGATACCAGTTCACTTAAGGTAAAACAATCCACCTTTGGTTTCTTGTCTCACCTCAGAGAGATGGCACACGTTGTTTACCACCTCAGCATATCGCACTGAGTAGAGCTTCACCTGAGGATCTCTCCCGCTTCTCCCGCTTGGTAATACAAACAGAAAACAATCAACTGTCCACAATTTCTAGTTTTTGTTTCATCTTTGTCATCAACCTTATTTTGTTTCTCCACACAGAACCAATCCAACACACTCACCTTGCCAATCCAGTGCACACTCAATGTAGCCTCCCACAGAGACATCGGAGTTCGAATCTCAGGAGCGCTGAGAATAGACACATTACACGCAGTAAGTTTTCAACTCATAACGCGCATGCCTTATATGAAATTCCAATCAGTTTTCAGCCTACTGTTAGCTGTTTTACCTCTGATGTGAGACTTGGTGGTAAAGTAATGGCTGCATGCTTTTGATTTAATCTCCAGCTGAAGTTTAAAATCCTGGAACTCATAACAAGTGCTTCAGTGCAGCTCCCTTCTGGCAGCCCCATGTTCTTACATGAAGAAAAGCCTGTCAGACATGTGAGTCAACAACCACCGCTGCTGGAAACTGCTTCTGCTCTGAGTTTGACCTTCAAAATCAAAACTGACTTTCTAAAAGCATCTCACTATAATAATGGCTTTGGTCTTTTAGTCTTTTTTGGTTTTGTCTATTTCAGACAACCAGCCATAGAAAACCAAGGCAGTATCAAACATTTTTTTATCACATTTTATAAACAGAACCATTGATTTTCATGCTTTAGTCAGTTATTATAAAGGTCTCAGATAAGGATAAGAAGACCCACTCTATGAATATCCCTGTTTGAGTGTATATGCCTTGTGGTGCTGAGGGACCGAAGGGACCAGCAGCAAATACTGTTCAAGTATTAACTTAAGTATTCAGCTTTGCTGCCATCTACTGGTCCTTGATCACTGTTACCCTGCATTTCCTTATGCTCATGAAAGCAATTAAACACCAAAATTTGTATCAGCATAAAATATTTTAAGTTTATATAATGATATTATTTGGAATACATGATAATACAGTGAAAATTATTAATATAAAAAACTGTGAAATAACATATCCATAACAATTTTTTGTTCTAGTGTGTTTTTTATTTTTACTTTGTGATAAACTTTTTCAGCACGGTAACTATGGAGGCAAGGGAAGACTCAGGGGAATAACTGAGCAGCTTCTTTTAAGCAAACAGTGGTTAGTAGCTCTGTGTTGCACAGTGGTGCAGTGGGTAGTACTGTTACCTTACACCAAAAAGGTCCCAACTTCATATCCTGGCGAAGGGTCTTTCTGAATGGAGTTTGCATGTTCTTCCTGTGCATGCGTGGGTTCCCTTCGGGTACTCTGGCTTCCTCCTACAGTCCCAAAATATGAATCTCAAAATTGTCTCTAGGTGTGTGTGTTCATGGTTTTTTGTCCTGTCTGTTTCTATGTTGCGGC
The DNA here is from genome assembly GCA_028564705.1 of Apricaphanius iberus. Lineage (NCBI taxonomy): Eukaryota > Metazoa > Chordata > Actinopteri > Cyprinodontiformes > Aphaniidae > Apricaphanius > Apricaphanius iberus. Next base: position 119,253 of record JAPXFQ010002931.1, read on the forward strand.
AATGCTGTTGCCAGTCAACAGGATGGACTGGCAACCTGCCGGACCTGCTGGACTGTTGTCAGCCGGTCCATTGATGTCCATCATGTTGCCGGTCCATCCTGTCCATTGCAGGATTGACCACCTGTCATGTGTGTACTCTACCTCTTGCCATTTGAACGTTGGACATAGGCACCAGCCCCCCTGCGACCCCTTAAGGATCAGCAGTATAGATAATGGATGGATGGTTAGCAGCTGTGATAAAAAAAGAAGGCAGCACATAAAGCCATGCTGTCAGATAGATTATATTATCGACAGAAATCACTAAAAGTACAAGAAAAAGGAAGAAGAAAGAAGACTGAGCTCTGCTGGTAACAGGCTAATCTATATTGTGCTGAAGACACCTAGCAGCTGTCTGACTTCCCTAACCAGATAAATCCCTCTCATTTACAAATTTGTAGGTTAAAACGCAAACTCAAAAATAGAGCCTAGCCCTTTGACACATCACATTATCACCTCCCAGTCCTTATTAATATTTTTTCTTTAATAGAATACTGTCAAACATTGCTAATTTGACATTTCATTTATCTTGCATCATGTAAACAAAAGAAGAAGATATTTTTATTTATTATATTTATTGTTAAATGAAGCATTAAGACACTGCAGTGTATATGAATCAGGGTGTTTAAGGTGAAGTGACATTTTTTTTGTTTGTTTGACAGATAATCCTGGAGATCAGGAAGGAGGGAGATTACAGAATCCCTACCTGGATTGTTGTTGGCAGCACATTGGGAGGGCTTTTATTGTTAGCACTTCTCAGTCTAGCTTTGTGGAAGGTAAGGTTTCAGCACACATAGAAATGTAATGGGACTTATCTTATATATGTCTCATATTATTCCTCATGAGGAGTAACTGTTATGTTTATATGACGTTAAAATGGGTCGTGCTAACAAAAAGTTGTTTTATAAGTGGCTCTTTTTAACTACAGCAAATACTAAAGAAGTGTTTTGTTTAATGTTGATTTATTTTTAATGTGTCATTTTTTCTTACACTGAGAGAGACTGGGGCCAATTCTTGATGTACTTGTACACTGAAAATATAGATTCCGTTCATTTCTGGTCAAAATCTCAAATTATGGTGTTTATCAATTTTTTCAGTTTGAGCTTTATGTGTCAAGGCTCTTTTTGAAGTAAAAGTTCAGGGATCTAGGATTTTAGAAGCAGACTTCACCACTTGTGATATAGACGATCTGGTTCCATGTGATGAGTAAATAAACATATTCACTCAGTTTCACATGACAGATTGGAATTAAAAACCTTCAAAGTATTAAAATGCTCCTTAGGGCTGTTCCACAAAGCGAGCTTGAAAAACCCGAAGAGAATCTTTGGAGGAATGACAAGAAAAAAATGAGAGACATGAGACCGAAAAATGCTGAAAAGATGAAGGTCGCTATTAGTGTCCTGTTCTTCCAAACCTCTCAGCAGTGCCACAGGCTGATAGGATCCAAGTCATTCCACATTGAGGCAACAATTTATGCAATTACTCTACTTCCTGCTATGTGCGAAGATGGAAGCTTTTTTTCTTTAACTTGCTTGCCTGCTTTTTGCACTGTTTTTTCTTGTCAGCTATCTAGAGCCTCTTTCTGTATTCTCCTCCGAAAAAATCAGCCATGGTTCTGAATCTGGTTCTGGTATGCTGGTCTCTTTACGCAATTTTTTTTATATCCTGGGAATGGCTAAGAAGGAATCAAATTCTCCCGTTAAAACTTCTGGGAGGATCTTGTGTCTCTCACTTTCGACCATCAGAGACATTGGAAACATCTATATAATTGGATTCATGATATCCGCTGATTAGTGCAGGCGGATTTGAGGTATCGTAAACATCAAAACTTCAAAGCCAGCAAATGGCAGGCTGCTGGTACTACAGGATGAGTGCCCACTGTCAACACTCAAACTCATTTGAGATGTGCAAACAAAATTTGACTTGTTTCAATGTGTGGACTTGGAGAAGATCTCAGCCGGATGGAAGGATACTAATCCCGTATTTGTCTTTTTGAATTTGGAAAGGACAAAGGAAAAACAAGCTTCAGCCTGAAACTCAAACAAATTGCGTTATCTAATCTGACTCCCCTTGGCCTTGGTAGGCCAAACATCTCAAAACTCCCGTAGATGTGTACGTAGAAGGACGCTGTGGCGATCAATGGTTATCATGACACACTAAAACCTGCTATTTGGAAAATATGGTAAGATTACCATAGAGAATACAGAGCTACTTCATAGTTGAATGCATTTCATATTGCATAGCATAAAAAAAGATAATTAAACACAAAGATTTCCTCTTGCTTGCTTTTAGGGTTTTGAGGTAAAAATTTAAAGACATTAATGGTGGTTTAAATGTTTTTTTCAGACTTCTTTTTGTTACTTTGCGCTCGTTGTTTTGCCTGAATGTTTGTTTTCATAAAAACGTTCAAAATTTGGTTCACAGGTGACACCACAAATACATCAGATTTCCTTATTTCGTTGTCTGACTTGTCCTCCATGCAGCTTGGGTTCTTCCAGAGACAGAAACGGAAAGACAAGGAGGAGCAGGAGGCCAATGGCAAAATAGCAGAGGAGCGGTAACGCAGGCTGAGTGACTCCTGAAGACACCTTTTCCACAGGGGACGAGACACTCAGGGACCACCTCACCTCCCCCACCGCGCCCCAGCCCAACAGTGGCTATTAAAGAGACAGGGCAGCATTTCCGCTGATGCAAAGCTTATTTAGTGCACTGGACCTGTCCCACGTTACCAGCCTCCGACCCTCAAGTCAGCACTGTCGCAATCGCTCAGCATTATTGCACTGGTACAATATTGGTCCCATTTTTATCTCTGTATTTCACTGCCTGTGGTATTGTCCCTCCACAGATCTTGGAGATGTGGTGATTTTTCTACCTGTCCATATGTAAAAATGAATGGAACTGCTTCTATTCATTTGGTTCAGAAGTTTTGGCTATTTCCTATTTTTGTATATTTATTTAACACTAATTAATCTTGTAAACAAAATAGTTTTTACCTAATTAAACACCTCACTGGTGACTCTCCACCCAACTGATTATGCAACTGTCAAGACATTATACAGTAATAATCTGCTTTGTGTTTTGTTATCAGAAATAATGAGTGGAAAAATGGAAATAAGATGAATGATGTTAAGTTTTTGAAAAACTTTTGATGCTCCTGAATCTTACATCCTCAAACTCAAGATGCTCTTTTTAACTTTTTGATGCACTTTTTTGACATTGTACAAAATTAACTTGAAAATGTAAATAACCAAGTGCCTTTTTAAATACAATTTCATTATAATGTATTTACAATATTTCCACATGAAATATATATAGCATTCCTGTTTTAAGTTAAGCAAATAAAAAAACAACAACTCTGCTTTGTTCTACAAAATGATGACAGTATGAGACGTTTTCATGCCTTTTATTGTGCACTGCATCAGAGCGAAAGGTGTGCATGAAATATTAACTTATAAGCAGATGGTATGAATATGAATACAGAAAGCACATATGGGTCCATGAGTTATGTTGACATGGTATGAAAACCTGAAACGTGGTCAAAATTAAAACATTGTTAGATGTTTGTTTTTGTCTTCATTGATTATCTAAGGTGTTTTCATTGCAAAAGGACTGGAAATGTTCCTAATAAGTTGATTAGTGCTAATGAAAGACTTATATGTTGATGTACAATTTGAAAGGAAGATTAAGAATAAACTGATGTGGAAATAGATTTGTTTGTTCTTTTTTTCTTTAGGAATCACAAAGTTGTGAGTTCTAAAAAAGTTGCAAGTGGAAATATTATTAACTACTGAAATTCAAAGTAATTTGGAAATTTTACAATTTTGTAAGAAAATATAGCTTTTTTAATTAAGTTGACTGACTTCCTAGGATTGTTTTTGATGAACTTTATCACAAAAATAATCAGTTTTATTACTTGGCTACAAGTTTTTTATATTTTTTGTTCCAGAAACTATAAAAAACTCACTGATACTTATGTTACTGATTTCATATTGAGAAATCTCTGAAATACCCTTAGATTTGTTAGAATTTTCTAAAATATGCCTTAGATAATCTACCTATTTTTATATTATAAAGAACACATTTGTGACTTTATTTTTGTTAAAAAGACTGGTATAAAAAGATTGACTAAGTATTTAAATCCACTGCCTTGAAAAAGTTTTCACATCTCTTAGACGTTTTTACAATCTTGGCACATTAAAACTTCAAAATAAAATTTTTTTATTTACATGGATGGATGGATGGATGGATTAATATTGCCAGTAAAATGTGAAAAGTTTCATCCTCCCGAATGAAATCCTGAGGTTCAACCAAACACTTGAAGATGAAGTGAGGATGACACAACTGTAAACCTTCCAAGGTATGGTCATCCTTCTAAACTGACAGCTCAGTTGGGAGAATACGTACATTGGACAAGTATTAGTCATGCATATTGTTAACTTGGCCTTATTAAAGTAGTGGCTTGAAGAAAGTTAGTGTTGGAAGAAAAAATTACCTACATTCTGTACGTGTTTGAGGCTTGCTTCAATTCAAGTAGGCAAACATGCGAAACGATGTGATCTGGAAAAATAAGACAAAAATGTATCTTTTTGGCCTATAGCTTAACCACATAATTCAGAATGTGAAGAGGTATACTAAAGGCAGCATGATGCTGTGGGGATGCTTTTCTTTTGCAGTTCAGCAGAGCTTGTAAGAGCTGATGGGAAGATGAATGGGTCCAAATACAGTGCGGTCCTGATTGAAAACTTATAGGAAAAAGGCTGGGTCCTCTTGGACATTGAAGTATGCAAAAGGGATGCTTGCTAGTTTGGGAAAAGTTAGTAGAAACACGCTCCCAGAAAACTTCATAGTGCCACAGTATATTGACCCTAGGGGGTTAAAAACAAATGCACGCCACACTTCTCAGATATGAGAAAAAAATATGAAACCCTTTTTTTCAATCTTTTCTTCCAACTTCCCAGTAGGTAACGTGGGGCAAAAAAGTATTTGGCAGCCATCAGTTGTTCCAGTTTTTCCCTTAAAAGAGGTGAGAGGTCTTTAATTTTCATTATAGGTATACCTCAACAATAACATACAAAATGAGGAGAGAAAAAAAAGTGGTCTGATTTTATTTTAAAGATTCACCTAAATAGGTAAAAAAAAAAAAACTTTTTGTCTTTACACATTGTAGTTGGTATTTAGCCCCATTCCTCCAAGCAGATCTTCTCTAGAGCTGTGATGTTTTGACTTTCAGCTTTTTTATGTAGCCTTTACTTTGTTGCCCAGCCGGTGTGTTTGGGATTATTGCCATGCTGGAACATCCAGCCACATTTAATCTTCAATGCTGTCACTGTTAGAAGGTTTTTGCCCAAAATCTCACAATACATGGTCCCATTTATCAGGTGTTCGGTCCCCTTTGCAGAAAAAGCAGCTCCAAAGCATAATGTTTCCTCCAATGCTTCACACATTTGGTATGGTATTCTTGGGATGCAACTCAGCATTCTTCCCCTTCCAAACAAAGTGAGTGGCATTTCTGCCGAAGAGTTCTATTTTAGTCTCACCTGAACACATTAAATTCTTCCAATCCTCCTCTGTATCATCCATTTGATATCTAGAAAACTTGAGATGGACCTGAAGATGTGCTGGCTTTACCTTGAGCACAGTTGGATTTTAAACTGCCACAATGTAGTGTTTTAGCAATAGAAACGTTTGTTACTGTGTTCTCAGCTCTCTTCAGGTCATTGACCAGTTTCCCTCTCTGTAGTTCTGGGCTGTTTCCTCACCATTCTCAAGCTCATGATTACCCCACGAGGTGAGATCAGGCATGGAGTCCAAGGTTGAGGGGATTGTCATTTTCTAATAATTGCTTCAACAGTTGATCTCTTCTCTTTAAGCTGCTTGCCTATTGTTGATTGGCTCATCCTAGTCTTGTGCAGGTGTACAGTCTTGTCCCTGAGCTCCATTGACAGCTCTTTGGTCTTGGCCATGGTGGAGGTTGGAGTCAGGGCTGTTTAGAGGTGTGGATAGGTGTCTTTTATACAGATAATGAGTTCAAAAAGGTGCCATTAATACAGGTAAAAAGTGGAGGATATGGGAGCGTCTTAAAGCAGAAGCAACAGGTCTGTAAGGGCCAGAATTTTTTTTTTTCTCCACCATGATATATTTTTTTAATCATACAATGTGATATCCTGGATTTCTTTTTACATTCTATCTCTCACAGTTGAAGTATACCTATTGTGAAAATTAAAGAACTCTTACCTTATTAAGTGGGGAAACTTGCACTATCGGAAGTTACCAAATACTTTTTGTCCCACTGTAAATCTCATTAAATATGTAGAGGTTGCAGCTGTGACATAAAAAAGGTGAAAGAATCAAGGTGTAAGTGTGTGCTCTCAACATGTCAAGCTTTCTCGTAGAATACAACATCAAGTTGGAAGTGTTTGGAAGAAGTTTATTCAGTCTACTTGGCCTATAGTTAAAAAAATCCATTTCAGAATAAAATAACATTAAAGTAGAAATTAGAATCAGAGATTCCAAGGAATAAGAATCTCACAAAAAATACAATTTCTATTTAATGTAGACAGAATGTCAATCTGAGGAAAATACTACAAGGGCAAATCAACGTTTGTAATGGTTTATTATGTAAAAGACTAAACAATCCCGTTCAAAATTGTAAGGACATGGGGTGGACTTCTGGTCCATCTCTTGATAAGACTTTTGGTTTACCTACCCTAAAAAAATATAAGAGGTTTTTGCACACTTGTGAAGACTAACAATACAAATCAGAAGCTCTGATTTTTTACAGGTTTGAGATTTGTAGTGAGAGGGGAAGTTTACATTTCTAGGTGAAAAAACTGTCTTGAAGAGTCTTTTGATTCATTTCACAAAATAAATCAGAGTTGTCTAGGCTATCATTCTTTGTATTTTTCACAAGTGTTTTTCATCTGAGCATGCAGACAAACATTGATCACCAAGCTATTGTCCTCTTGGGGGCTTGAAAATATCTTGAAAGAAGATCAATCTGGGTTTGTTCTGGTGGCACAAACTGACGAACTAATTTATTTCACAGCGTGATTATCTCTCCCTGCTATATGCAATTAGGGTATGATCAATACTAAACCTAATGCTCAAATACATGCAGGCAGTACAGATGGATGACCATCCAAAGGCTCCATATTTACTTGTTTATTCTTTACGTTTAAATAATAAGGCAGCAATGACACTTTTCCAACCTAATTACTGTATGCATAATTCCTCATTTCAGTATTTATTCAAATTAGTCTGCGGCTTGTTGTAATACAAACAAAGATAATGGACAAAAATAATGTAATTGCATTTTTTTAAGTAGAAAAAGGTTGGTAGGAAAAGATGAACAAGCAACAGCACTCACCGTAGCCTTGAGACAACTGTAGAGCAGATCATTAAAGGATTTGAGGGGGATTCAAGGAGTGTGAACAGTTGCTGGATTCAGCACTTCAAAAGCTATCACACAGACAAATGAACGCGACATTTTAGTGCACCTTATGCTTCCCTCTGCTGTCAAGCTTTATAAGGACCCAGTCTTCATTTTCCACCAGGACTTTCTTTTGCCAGAAGGCCAAACTTACCAATACCGAACTGAATGAAAATGTAATTTCTAATCTTAATAGGCCAGTAAACTGTTATCGTCTGAAGTCTACAGCAGATCTATAGGGTATTGTCAAGACAATGATGTGACACTCCTGGCCAAGCAATGAAGATGGACGGAAAGCTGATAATTAAGCAATTTATGGTTCCTGAACACCTCAAAGAGCCACAGGCTGATTGTCTCCATGCCACACTGAACTGATGAGTATGTCATGTAAAAAAAGCCCCAAGAAAGGACACAGTGTCTACCATATGGGCACATGTCTATTTTTATTAATCTAGTTGAATATTAAAATCTCTGAGAAAATGTATTGTTTCCATTAACATTTAACTAGAATGATACAAATTAGAATGAATAAACATTTTAAACATATTGCTAAGTGATTATTGGATCTATATATCAGTTTTATTTCTTGCATAAATGTATTACTTCTTGAAATAAATTTGCATTTCAATTATTTAATATTTTGGGATGTACCTGTATAAAGATATGGTATGTTATTTAACTCCAGTATTAAATGTAGCATCCTAAAGGTACAACATATGTCTTGGATTTAGTTGTATTGCCTTGCACTCACCAGTTGGAGGTGGTATTTACCAAACACATCTAAAAACTACGCCCAAATAAAAGAGATATTTCCTTCTCTTGATGGATTAACTTTATTTGTCTCTATGTGTTTTGCATGTAATAGAATTGTTTTATAATCCTTCTCTTTATAATACAAAAAGCATCTAAGATGACAGTTTACTTTGTTGGTAATTTTGAATGATGGATTGCCACATCTCAGTTTTCAGCCATACTTGTTTATTTCCATAATCACAGAGCAATATTCCTTAAATAGATCCTGAAAGAATCATCCCATCATTAAAAACTTTCCAGGTGATCATCCAGCTCGGGTGCTTTGAAACACTAAATACAACCTACAGGCACACGGAGTGAGCCATGTGTTATTGTTAAAATTGTTTTATTAATTTCAGATAAACAACCACAATAAGTTAGGGTAGGTTCGTATGGGCAAAGTCATTTGTGTGGTGGAAAGCAGGTCTGTGCTGCTGACACCAGCAAACTGTTTCATAAGGACGGTGCTATCATGAGAACATATTGATCCCCAAGGGGGAAGGTTGGTTTTTGCTGCAACTGAAAATGAACTATACAGACTAACGATTAAAAGACGAAAATGAGCAAAACAACCTCAATTAAAGACATGCAGTAAATCCAGCAATATGCAGCCTAACTTAATTAAAATAGGCTGTGTCTTTCACATATGATAACAATGTGGATTATAAGTAATGTGAGTAAATCTTGCAGTAACGTGGCACAGTACACATAGATATTTCAATTGACAGTATTCATTCAAATTGTTAAATATTTAAATACAAACACAAAATGTATTTTTTTAAGTATTTTGTTTACCTCAGTAAACACTTTCAAAGCTAAAATCAGAAACCAAGTTACCACAAATGAGGATGTGTATGAGTTTTTAATCTTTATTCTGAAAGATTTTTCACTCACTTTCAACTAATTTGTGCTGTAATCACACAAAATACTGACAAAAGTTTAAAATTACACCCATTTTTTATTATTCTGTGCTGTCAAGACAAATGTTCTAAGAATCTTTACTTTGTTTTAACATGTTTTTCAGTCAAAAAAGACAAATTAATTGAAGCTAAAAACTTTGATCTGGATATAACAATTTAGCTTTACTATCCTCTAATGTTAAGTGGAAAAACAAATGTATTTTACCTTTTAGCACTTTTTCTATTCACCTGTCTTATCTTGGGCATTTTTCCGTGATTCAATAAAAAAGGTTAGTAGGCAACAAAATGCCTAAAGTGAATAATTAGCTCTTTGTGAAATCCATCATGTACAGAAACAACACTTTTTTGTCTCTAAATAATGTCATTTACATCGCTTTATCAAGAAATCTAGTCCATGGAGTAGATTTAGGGTTCAGTTTCAAGTTCAAGGTTCAAGTTATTAAAAACAAGACATATATGAAAATTGTGAGGCATTTGGAAAAAAATTAGCTCCACAATAGTTTGAAGTTCCAAAAAGCCTGAGGAAATATAAATCAAGACCACATTAAAATATAACCTAAATTTTTGGAGGGGAAATAAAGAATGCAAAAATCAAAGTCAACATAAATTTTTTTTAACTCTTCTTAAAAACAATAGAATTCCCTGAGGGCTGCCTGTGTAAAAAGTACTCACTAATGGTGTTAGCTGCACCATAAAAGAGGCTGAAAGCCTACAGCTTTGAGTTACCCCCTTCAACTCTGAAACGTTTTGATTAAACCCACCTTAATTATTTTCACTGTCTTTTTATCAAACGTATTCCCTCATTTTAAGAGCGTGTGAACCTCATTCTAACTGGAACTACCGAAACAGACTGAACAGGCATACCAACTGTTTATACATTCTAGGAAAATGAAAAAAAATTTGAAAGTGATCGGACCACAGCATTTTTGTGATCATTCAAAAAAGGAGGGAGAAAAGAAACATCATCACAGAAAATTGATAGATAGATAGATAGATAGATAGATAGATAGATAGATAGATAGATAGATAGATAGATAGATAGATAGATAGATAGATAGATAGATAGATAGATAGATAGATAGATAGATAGATAGATAGATAGATAGATACTTTATTCATCTCCAAGAGAAATTCACAGTTCCAGCAGCTTACGGGAACACAGGGGCATGCAGGGAAAATACAGTATAAAAATTTAAAAGAAGAACTAAGGTAAAATATAATGGTATAAAAAAGTATAATGTCTGCCAGTCCAGTTCAGGTGCAGTTGTGCAGATGTCAGTATACAGAAACACTTGAGTAATGGTCAGTTTGTACATACTTAGAGTCCAACTTGTAGATCTGTGTGTATGATAAAGTGCATGTGTGACCGAAGGTGCATGGTGTGATTAGCATTAAGTCCAGTGTTCTATGGTTGATTTTATCGCCCTCCCCCTAGAGTTGTTGAAGAGCCGCATGGCGTGGGGGAGGAACGATTTCTTCAGTCTGTCAGTGGAGCAGGACAATGACAGCAGTCTGTCACTGAAGCTGCTCCTCTGCCTGGAGATGGCGTTGTGCAGTGGATGGTGTGGACTGTCTATGATGGACAGTAGCCTGTTCAGAGTCCGTTTATCTGCCATAGATGTAAGGCTGTCCAGCTCTGTGCCAACAACAGTACCCGCCTTCCTCACCAGTTTGAAGATGGATTGGAAGCCAATCCATCTTCATCCAGATGACTCGCTCGTCTCTGGACTTTACGGTGGGCAGGTTTCCTCAAGTGTCTGTGGAGGGTCTTCATTGTAGCCAAAACATGACAGATGGAAAATTCTGAGCTACCTTTCCATTGGATTACCACCAGAAATGTGCAGGTGCTAGACTGATGAGACTAATTTTGATTAAGTATTTATTTAAATCACCATCTGCATGCTGCTCAGGGAGACTCACTGCCTACATTAGAATTTCTACACTCAAAATGGAGATGTTCTGAAATATTTCATAGCAAGTGCCACCTAATGCTAAATTTTTCAACCACCACAGTTTGCTGCGTCGGAGCAGAAGAAAACTCTTTTTCATTTATTGTTGTATCGTTAGAAGGATGCAGTTTGTGTCCCATTTTTGCTTAAAAAGGAAAATATCCATGTTTGAGGTCAAACACATTTTAGAAGTCAGATTTCTGTGTTGGAAAAAACCAACACAACTTAAAAATCCAATATGGTGGCTTTGCATATGGAACATTTTAATGCACTTTGGATCATTTTTATCTCATTACATATTTCAAAGACAGTGATATACAACTTCTCTTAGTAAACAAGTAGCTATGTATTTGAATACATTATATAAGAAATCCATTATTACCTTTCATTGCTAATAGGATTTACCCTGGTCACTGAGCTTTTCAGTTAGCAAATTGAACTGGTCTTTAAAACATGGAACATAGCTTGGTTTCATAAAAGTGCTGTTTGGACATAAACCGAAACCTGCATACGTTGCCACTGCCATGTTTTCATGGTTCATTGTTGCACACAAAAAGTTAGTAGTAGCAAAATACCAAAACTGATTCAGTCCACAGTTGAAGGCAATTCATAGCACAGTTTGAAAACCCTGACATTAGAGTGTTAAACCTATTGAAATACATAAATATAATTTAGACCTAAAAATGCTAGAAGACTTTTCCTTTTTAAAATATTAAGGTCACGTTTTAATTAGCATTATAAAAAAATAATGAGTTATAATTTTAATGTAGTTAGCTGGAAGGAATAATCAGCCACTTATTTTTCTGATGGAAAAGCTATTTATTTACAGACAGGCTTTACATAATACATATTGTGGCAAAACATTGTCATATTTTAGGGTCCAACATTAAAAACAGACCTCCCTGCCTCTCTCCATGTGGCAAGGCTCCCTCCTGTCACAGTCCTTTGTCATTATAAATATCCATCTCACTGAAAGCTCACACAATTAGTAAACTTTTTTAGGGGCTCAGTAGTTAAGCACTAAATGATCATCCCACGTAACTTGTATGAAATAGAACATCATTATTTATAGGCTGCGTTAACACATTACGCACGAGCTATGGCATCCGATGGATTAAAATAAAAATAGTCCTTTCTCTCACGGTTCATTCAGTGTCTGTATGGGATTGTCTTAGAACTTGATGAACCTTTGCGGTCAATGATGGAGAGCGTGTACTCCGTGTTATCTATGACCTGGAGAGGCACAACTCCCTGGATTTCTGCGTGCGTAATGGAGCGCGTTGCGCAAGCTTTGCTCTGAGCGGGACTGGAAACTCTCCAAAACAAGCCGCTCAGCATCTTCCTTATCTCTGGCCTCATCAGGCAGTAAAGGATTGGGTTCAAGCAGCTGTTTGTGTGGGCCAAACATACAGTGACCGGGAACACATAGGTGTGCACTGTATAGTAAGATGTGTCCCAGTTGGCTGCGTTAAATTTAACCAAGACGCCCCAGAAAGTGATGGCGTGATTTGGCATCCAGCAGCAGAAAAAGGACAGAACGACAATGGCGACAGATTTGGTGACCCTGGATCTCCGTTTGGGGTTGCTGCTGTCCATGCTTTTTCGCCTCACGAAGCGCAGGAGCATCATATAATTGACACAAACAATGAACATTGGTATAATAAAGGCTATTAATATTTTCTGGATGTGGTAAAAGGCAAGCCAGTCGTGCCCCTCTGGAAACCTGAGGAGGCACAGCTTTTCGCCAGCGATCACAGTGACAGCGGAGAAGATAGCCGTTGGAGCCGTGGCTACAGTGGCTGCCAGCCAGAGCACCGCGCACACCCACTTCACGCACCGTGACCTTCTGTAGGACCTTTTCTTCAGAGCAGACGCCACAGACAGGTAGCGGGTAACGCTCATCGCGGTGAGGAAGAAGACGCTGGCGTACATGTTCATGACGGTGACCGACAAGACAATTTTGCACATTGAGTCTCCGAACGGCCAGCTGAAGTCAAGAGCGGTGTCCACGGCCCAGAAGGGCAGAGTGAGCACGAACTGGAAGTCCGTCACTGCCAAGTTGGTGATAAAAACATTTATAGTGGATCTTTTTCGACCCTGTCGCACCCTCATGAGGAAAAACACAAGAAGGTTTCCCACCAAGCCGACGGCACACACAACAGAATAGACCACCGATATGAAAATCCTCAGGATGGGAGAGCCGTCCGCGCTCACGTCGATATCCTCGAAAGTGAACTTGTTATCTACAGGGGAACTTTGGTTCTTCGCTGCGCTTTGGTTAAATATTTCATCCATTTTTAAAAACGCACAATATGCCCCCTGCAGAACATCCCCATAGGAGAGACCCTGTGCTCTTCCTTAGCGCCCTGTCAACCTCATCGCTTCCGTCTGCATGTCAACTGACTTGGAATTCGCTTTTATAAAGGTGTGTCGCTCTGCTGCTGCGCCACGATTGGTAGACTGAAGGAGACAGAAGCAGGCTATTCTATTTCAGAAAAGATTCTAAAGCTCCGTCATTCAGCGGCTAAACGGTGGTAGAGACATCTGGTTGTATAAATAAACGAATTCATGTAGATCCTTTAATGTAAGACAGCCTGTGGGTTCTGTGTCTGGATGTGCCAGGCACAAGGGCTGTGCGTAAAAACAACCACATGGAAAACTTTAGAGATCAACATCAGGATATTCGAAGAAAATGAAATAATTTGAACTTCAGGCAATAAGTATTATTGTTACTGGAATGAGCAACATACGGCAGCGATTAAGGTTGAAGACACTTAAACGCTATAGGCTCTTCATGAAGATAGCGCTCAGTTTTAACCGATGCTCGTTTGAAAGCATCCTAACTTACTGTTGCACACTGTGAGGTTTCTGCTGCAGGAAAGAAGGGCCTGTGAGGACCGCCGCATGGATTTTTGACTTCACACTCCTAAACATGGCTAACATCCAATCTAGCCTCCTCCTCACAGGTGTCTATAGATAGATAAATATAGATAGATAGATAAATATCTATCTATCTATCTATCTATCTATCTATCTATCTATCTATCTATCTATCTATCTATCTATCTATCTATCTATCTATCTATCTATCTATCTATCTATCTATCTATCTATCTATCTATCTATCTATCTATCTATCTATCTATCTATCTATCTATCTATCTATCTATCTATCTATCTATCTATCTATCTATCTATCTATCTAGTTTCTGCTTCCCCAGGCACATTGCGTTTGTTTGGCTTGACTTCCAGACAACTCCTGCTCTTTCAGCAACATCATCTGTTAAAGTGCTTCAGTGACAAATGTCACTCTGAGGCTTTCTGTTATTATGAATACACCACATTTGCATCACATTGACTGTGGTCCTGACGTAGTGTCCTTGTTACTAGTGCTGTGTTGGGGGAAAAAATCGATTCTTATAAAAATATAATCGATTCACAAGTTCAAAATTCTTTTTTTTAAAGAATAGTTTGCCCTTTTTAAAGCTAAATTAGGAAGGAAAAGTCAACATGGCCATTTTAAGTCGTGTGTCTGAAAGGGTTAATACAGTTTCCCCCAGTGAACTGTTACTTACCCAGTGTTAAGTCATTGAATTACAGGCATCTAGTTACCAAAACAGTTCAAAAATATATGTTTTTAATAGCACTGATCCATATCAACATGAAACGGATCTCGTAATAATAATGGTCTCTTTTTTCCAGACCAACAAAGCATTTTACTATTCCGTTATTCATTCACTCACTGGTGGAAGCAAGCTACATTTGTAGCCACAGCTGCCCTGGGTCAGACTGACGGAAGCAAGGCTGCCATATCATGCCATCAGCCCCTCTGACCAACACCAGTAGGCAAGGTAGGTTAAGTGTCTTGCCAAAGGACACAGCAGAATGTAGCAAGTGGAAGCAGGAATTGAACCCACAATGTCTGAGTCGGATTGAATCGTATCGGATCGTGATAATCAATTCTAACTCTTGAGAATCAGAATCGAATTGATTCTTGAAATTCGAATTGATAACCAGCCCTCCTTGGGGGTTGATAGTCTTTGTTAATAGTCTCTATTTTCCCCAAAAGATTTCTTGATTCAGCTTTTTGTCAAACCTAAATGTTTTAGATTGCAGAACAAGAAAAAGTAAAATAGAAGTTGCCAATTCCAAATTATTATTTAATTTAGATGAAAATACAATAAAACTGTGGCCATATGTGACAAAATGCCAGGTATACTAAGTCTAAGCATAATGTCTGGTTGCAATCAACAGTTTCTGACAGCAAGGAGTTGTTTTTTGCTGGGACAGAATTTCGACAAATTTTTCTTGAAAAATAGTTTTATTAATGTCAAATTTTCGAAGTATAATTTTACAGAACTACAAATTGAATTACTTTTCATTCATAACTTTTAACCAATACTTTTATATTTTTTTAATACAACCAGTTGATAATTTGTGGTTTTATGCTTACAAATTATACTGCCAGAATTTAACCAATATACTTCCATGTGTTAAATATGTTCTAACAATATATTTTATTAGATTTTAATCATCCTTTCTGTGTAGAAAGTGTGCAGCTGTAAAAAATTAAAGACACTTGAAAAAATTCTAAATTCTGAATAATTCTGGTGAATTTCAACCATTTAAAAAAAGATGCTTAATCAACTTAATTAGTTAAGCTAAATTAATTGAAGATGATTTAGCTCATCTGGTGGTCTTGCCATGTGAACAAGTAAATAAGTATTTATTTGTGAATAAGGCATACAATTTACCTGAAATAGTTTTAACTGTTTTTCTGAATTTATATTATGAAAGGCTTTTACCTAAAAGCAGCAACTAAGAGGTGATGTCTATAAGCAAAGACAACACCAGCTTAAGAAACTACTTAGACATTTAACTTTAGTGCTGCGTCTAGTTAAAACTGAATACCAACTTAAACTTTGCCCCAACACAAAACTTTATGAACCGAAAGTCTGAGGACACCTTTCAGCTTTTAGTAGCTAATACTTGCCTCTGTGATGCATTGGTCAGCAACCAGAGACAATCTACGTGTAATTATGAATGGGATCTATTGGTCCCTATGCATAAAAACAAAACAAAACATGTGATAAAATTTGTATTTTCAGTTTACAAAAATTTGATGCAGGACAAGTTTTGGTAAAAAGTGGAAACCATTTGGGTCCTTAGTATGTTGTCCATCTTGAGCTGATTGATCTAAGCCCCATTTGACTTCCAGTTAATGGTTCAAGCCAAACTGGCAAGAACAAATAATACATATCGCACAATATATACGCTATACAATCCAATGATTCACACAAAACCAAAGTAAAAACCTAAAAATAATGATAACAATCATAAAAAACATTTATGTTTCAAAAGCTGGGATAAACAAAAATGTTTACAATGTTGATTTAAGGGCCAACAGTTTATGTACATTTCAGGATATCAGGGAGTCTGTTCCAGAGCTGAGAAGGAAGCCAATTGTTGCTTCATTTTGTTTTGATCTAAGCAGGTCTCATAATTACCATTCATTAATATAGACCATTTAGTGCCTTATATACCCATAGCATCAATTTAAAAAAGTATCATTTAACTAACAGGGAGCCATGGAGTGATTCAGCAACTGGTGTAATATGATCTGTTTTGCTGGTGATTGCCAAATTTCTGGTATTTTGACTTAGCTGCAGTTGCCTGATTAACCACTAATAATCCACCGCAATGTCCAACGTATTAAAAATAAAAGTATTAGGTTTTTATTCAACCCAAATGAACCCTGGCCCATTTCTAAGCCTGAGCACACTCACATGTTTGTTGAGTTTCTGTTGGAAACATAAAGAATGACAATAACGTTTGTCTGAACCAACATCTTTAGTGAAATTCGGATCTAAATGTGTAGATAGCATGTGTTACCATGATAAATAAGTTAGTGTAAGAATTTACGTATTTACTGACCATTACATTGAGAAACTAATACCAAATTATTCATTCGAATGTACAAAAACATTTTCATACTGCTCATTTCGTGAGCCAACATAAACACCATCACAGCTTCTTTTAAAACTATTTGGTTTTAACCGGTGTTTTTCGTGGAAGACTATTCAATTTCCTTTAAATGCCAATACTATAATTGTGTTGCAAATGACCCCCAGGTCTAAAGTGTCTTCTCCCATTTTAAGTGAACGCATCAGCGTTTTAACGGGTCCTCGTCTGACCCACTGAGAACCCGACAGACCTCAGCCTTTCTGGGTTGTCCTGGCATGCGACTGGACTGTTTGACTGTATCCGATTTCTTAGTGCAGCCGTTTCCCTTTAAGCCTCTGCTCGGTCCTTGGAGAGCCAGCCTATTGTCTGAAAGTCCTCCCATCTGTGGGGGTGGCTCTGCTAAAGGTTGCAGAGGAAAAAGTTTTTCAAGCTGTCACTGGTCGTCGGGAGGAGACTGATGGAGGTCAGGATTACCAGGCGCTCGCCATAAAATAATAAACCCGACTTCACGAAGTAGTTAGAGTTGGAATGCACCCAAAACAACCAGCGGACGCAAACGATGATCAGGCCTGTATCGAAGTCTTTAGTTAGGAGAGTGTCTAATGAAGCGCATGCTCCAAATGTATCAAACGCGCATCCAACTCTGATGGACTTAATCTGAATTAACCGCTGTGGAGTTGCTAGAAAGACATTAAATGTTTTTTACGCACAGATCCCCGTCCTGACAAAATGAACCGTTCGGAGTGGGGGCTTCGCGCTGTTGGACAAAGAGCGTCTCCCATTCAAGTCCTCGTCGCGCTTATTTTGGTGCTGGAAATCTACAAAGCGCTAGGATCCCCCCATGAACCAGGTCAGTGATTCATATTACACTCTTTGAAGGCATGTTTTTCTATAAACACAACCTCTTGCGCTGCTCCTGTCTCTGCGGTGCTCATTTGCTCCATGGCTGCGTCTAATTAAAGTCAGAGATGGCAGAGGCAGACAAGTAATCCCGTCTGTGACTAGAAGCAAGCGGTGACCTCTGTTTACAAACTTTGTAGCTGACCATATCAATTAAAGTCCGTTTTGCAGCTCCTGGGATCTGCTGTTTTTAATGAATCATTTGTCTAATCTATCTGCATTTATTCCAGTACAAAAGCTCAGTACAGTGGCTGTTCTGAGACTGACCTCTGACCTCTAATGTCAGCAGCAGGAAACTGCAGCTTTACTCTGGGAATTTACCGGAAGCAATATCCACAGTATTTTTACATGCAAGCTGGTTCCCATTCTCCTGCTGCATGGAGACATCAGCATCTAAAATCTGGTCGGAAACACTCCCACGCCTCCATGCCCCCCATGCTTGTCCATCCTCCTAGCAATTCCCTCAGTTTGTTGTTTTAGATACGAAAAGCCAAAGCACTCCCATGGTTAGGGATTCGAATGCAGGTTTGAATTTGCCCTGATCCTTTTCACATACAATGGGTGCACAGAAAATAAAACATCAGGGATTTAAGACAAAGACATGATACAGATAGAAGGAATCACTCAATCAGTAACTAACCATGACAGTAAATTATGTTACTACAGTTTTGAAGAGTATTTTTATGTCTTAAGTGCAGACTTCATTCCGCTAAGACAGTTTTTGTTCCCCACTGGACACTAGATTTGATTTGTATCTGTCATGAAAACACACCCTTCTCATGAAAACCACACAAATAAACAGATATGATACAGCTTTAAACTTGATGCCAATCGAGCGAGCTGTTAAAGAAAGAAATAGAGCTATTGCATGTAACCTTGGTATTAATGAATCAATGATGAGACATTCATTATAATAGAGGGGTGCACGAGCTCTGGGGAAAAATGAAAAATCTGCATCGCTACATTGTTTTATCTGTCACTGCGTCTGGAAATTGGTGCTCTTGCTGGCCAACAGCGGTGCCCCGAGGCTGTTGGAGGAAGGGGAGGAGTGCAGGGGAGAGTTAACCTCTGGGCCTCTCCCAAATTAAACATTTTGAACCTACACTTTAGGTTTAAAATGGCTAAGGTCAGCCACACGTCAACTTTCTTCCATATAACGCACTGCACACACAGATCTGCATTTTTAAGCAGCCACAAGATGCAGAACAGAAGCTCTTGTCCCACACAGACCATATCTGCACAGTTAAAAACAGAACCCTGCACACTATGTTGCCCACCACAATCACAAACGTCATCGTGACTGTGTGGACGTTGGTGCAGGAGATGGAGATGCTGTTCAAAGAGCTCCTGCCCAGCATCCTGGTGTTGGTGTCCACTACCACCGTGTCCGTGCTTCTCCTCCAGGTTTCCTCCAAATTTGCCTGCAGATAAAGCTGTAGCAAAACATGATCACAGTAACAAGGAAGATCCTGGCCACGATCCTGGTGATGTCGACACGCAGCCCTCATTACTCCACATAGTGTCTCCAGCAGTAATGGATGGCTGCCCCAGGCCGCATCTCGCTCAGGGAGAAGATAAAATACTTGTGTGGGCAGCTGGAGGGTCTGCAGTCGTTGCTTATTGAGGATTTTGCAGCAAGGACAGCCAGAACGGTTGTGTTTTAGTTTGTGTTTTCTGTTCATAGTGCAATAAAATAAAATAATTATATTTTATTTAGTGTTATTTGTGTAATGAAGAATTTGTGCTATTTAGCTTAGTGCATAGCGAGGAATGATAAAATCCCAGTAAAGTAAAAGCACTAATAAATATAACAAAAAGAGAAGGAAAATAGAATAGGAAGAAACACAGGTATAAAATCTAGAAAGAAACTTAAACCAGAGAATGGTAATCACTATGAGGAAAAATAAAGCAGAAATAACAGATGAGATACAGAAATGACTAATAAATCAACACAACAGAATAAAAGAAGTGTCTACAGAACCTAAAAAAGACAAAGACTAACACAAGATTGACAAAAACAAGACCTAATAAATAAGGAATGACCAGAAAACAAGAGCAACTCAAAGGAAAGACACCAGAGGGGGAAAAAACAGGAATAGAGGATAAAATGTAGTTGAATGAAAATAAACAACATATAAACCGTAAGTAAAGGAAACCCAAATCGCAAACACCTTACGATCCTAGCATTGAAATCATAAAGTAAACTGAATAAGGAATTGAAACTCAAACCGAAAACACCTAAGAATCCTAACATTTGTATCCAGTTGTACTTTCAATAGTAGAATAAATGTGTGATTTTCAGAGCTTCTCTATTTATGGATATGTGCAATAAATAAATTGTATCTCAAAACTGCTTTACGAAAGCATAGCTGTTTGTGGAAAAGATTTCAGTTGTGTTGCGTGTCTGCATGGGTGGGGTGGTGGTACTCTGATTCATATTTGACTAATAAGGATGGATGTGCTCACCAGAGTTAAAGATTATTCTTCTGAAAACTGTAAGATCTTAGTTAATCAGAGTCATTAAATATATTTCTTTGCTAAATTAGACAAGAATTTAACAAATGCCATACAGATTTTAAATGAAAGCCATTCTCAGGGCTGACAGTAATGTTTGTTTTGAAATACTTCAGCCTCAATCCTGGAATATCTGAGCTTTCTGGAAGGTTAAAGTGAACATGCCTTTTAATGGAAGAGGGGTTCCATATTACACAAAATGATCTCAAAAAAATCCTTTTAAAATGGTAGTTATTTAAATTCAAATGAAAATCTAAAAATAATCTATTAAATATATTTTATTACATATAGACTGATATCTTGTGTTTTTGTGTTATTTCTAGTGATTACGGAACTAAGGAAAACACAAACATGTAGTTTATTAGAAATTTTGAATATTACAGATGACCAATAAAAAGATCATTTTGTCTTAAAATGTGTTGTTGCCTGTTTATGGCTTGTCCAATCACGAGAAAGATTGTTGGAAGGAAAGTTGTCCAGCAAACAATATTTGACATCCTCCACAGAGAGTATGCAACACAATGGGGTTGCATTTTCATCACTTATAAAACAAAATCATCAGAAATTACCAAAAATTTACGTTTGAACTAATAAATCTATAGAATATTTATTTATTTACTTAATTGCTGAAATAAAGTACCTTTTTTGATGATATTCCAATTTATTGAGATGCGTCTGTGTAGACTGCCTTGTCAAAATCAAAAAGTCACTCGTGTCTAACTAGAGGGTGAAATGGTTTTAATAAGTTTCAGCTGGCAACAAGTTATTCAATCCAAGTTGATGCAGTCAAAATCTTTTCATTCCAGAAACTACATTGTTAGCAAATACATTACTTGTGGGAAATCTAGTCCTCTAAATCATAAGGCTTGAATTATTAGTCTGCATCAGTTCAACAAAAACGGAGAGAGAGGGAATGTCTGAAAATATAAATAATTGCTCTAAATCGTCTATACAAATATGGAAGAAGTGTGTTGAAAAAAACAAAATCTTATCTGGAAAAAAAGCCTTTGATTTAAACTTATTGAAAGGTTTACCAGTAACAGAAGGAGCATTTTTAAAATTATAATCCAAAGTTTAAAGATCTAGAAATACATTTTCATGTGATATAGAAAGCAAATATCCACAATATTTTTGAATTTTATTTAAACATTTCTAAGAATTGTTAAATATTGCTCAATATGCTCATCTTTTAGAAATCGTTAAACTGAAGGACAAATAAAGTATTGCCTTTTTTGTAGCTTCAAACTGTGAAACATAAACAATAGATCAAAAAAAGAAGAGAAAACGAACTATTTATCTGCCAATCCAAAATTTTACACTGTGGTCGCCAGAAAAAATTAGCAGGTTTCAAAAGTTTCAGAACTCGATAGTCGACTTTCACTTCATTTCAAAATAACGTAAAAAAGTTATTTAGGTGTGCTTCATATGTGTCCTTCCAGTAGACTACTATAGTGTTGCTTCATATCACCAGGGCATCCATGGGTGGGGGGTGCATGTCTGTCTCAAGCAATTATTACCTATTCAATAGTATCTATTAAGCAGTAGTATTCAATTAAAACAACTTGACCAGAGAACTAGACATGGAAAGGAAATTAAATGCTTGTTCTTATTATAAGAATAGCTTATGCGGTTCCTGCACAGTGTTGTGGATTAAGAAGGACTAAATTATTTGGCTATGAATATTTTTGAAGGATTGCTTATGTAAACCAATAAGAATATATAATTTATGGTAGAATATTGTATACGGGACACCACCTGGCAAACAAGGAACTATATTATTAGCCAAATATTTCGGCGTCAGTTATAGTTTATTATCTACCTGGTTAAGGCTGAGATAATAAACACAAAGTGAGCTCTAGAAGTTCATTGAACAGCAATGACTACATATGTATGTTTAATAGATGGACAAACAACAATGTTCCAAAATACCATAATTTATTTACAAAAGAAGAAAAATAAGACAAGCATTTGAATCCACTAAGCTTGTAAAACATACTACTAATTGGAAGAAATGAATACTAACTACCAAAAATAAAGAACAAAATGAATGGACAAATATGCAAAAGAATGGAAACTATAACTCTTGATGTCATAGTTTTGTAGGAATCTGGATACTTAAAAAGTAACTGAACCCCATGAAAAAGCATCATCCTGCCCCAAGGCAACATTTGAAAATTTCAACCAAATTTGGCAGAGCCAGGAGTCACGGAGGAGCATGGCCAAGAGTGGAGGTTGAGCACGAGAGGGGGCGGGGGGTGCACGGGGTTTGGTCTGGAAGACATTCACGGCTGAATCAACTTGAACTAATGAGGCATGGGGCTGCCTAGCTCCATAAAGCCTTGCTTTACCTACGCTAAATGGAGAAATTAGGTCATTTCTCCGCCATCCACCAGCAGTAAAGGGAGGCTTTATGAACTGCAGCTGCCAAACACAAAAAAAAGTTGTTTTGGGGTTTAGTTACTCTTTAAGGACCAGCCATATATTGCAATGCTGGAATGAAAGCTAAATTAGTTTACTGATTGTGATTAGTTTAAACTTATTAACACCATTGATTTATGTATAAAGCAACAAATAATGTGATAAAAAATAAAACATTATTTTGAATAAATGTTTTGTTTAAAATTCTCTGGAGAAGTCATTAACCTTTGGCAAATTACTTATATTTATAGATTTATCACGGCAGTAAATAATCTAAGTCGAGTATTTTGATGCATTAAGGTGGTTTCAAACATGGCTAAAAAGATTAGACCTCTATTTTGAACACCGTCAATGAGCCTTCTGCTACACCCAAATATTTCACATTTTGATTAATCAGTCCAGAGCACCTGCCACCATTTTTCTGCAACCCAGTTCCATGTTTTTTCACATACTTGAGTCACTTAGCATTGTTTCCACGTCAAAGGTATGGCCTTTTGGCTGCAATTCTTTCATGAAGACCACTTCTGGCCAGACTTTTCTGGACAGTAGATGGGTGTACCTGGGTCAGTTTGTGCCAGTTCTTAGCTGAAGGCGATGCTGAACATCTTCCAGTTTTGAAGGGTAATAAGCTTGATTTGTCTTTCATCCGCTGCACTAAATTGGCCGAGCACTGCGTCTACGATCCTCAATGTTGCCCATTTCTTTGTGCTGCTTCAAAAGAACTTGAATAGCACATCTTGAAACCCCAGTCTGCTTTGACGTCTTTGTCTGGAAGAGAACTTGCTGGTGTATTTTTAACTACCTTGTTTCTTGTTGCTGTGTTCGGTCTTGCCATGACATGAAACTATCTTCTGAAACCCCACTATGGTAGTAGAGTTTGGCTCTTCCTCACCCAGTTTAAACCTGCTATGCAGTTGTTTCTGTTTCAGTTAATGACTCTGTTTCAACCTGTGTTGAAATTATAATCATTAGCACCTGCTTGGTATAAATGGATGGTCATACACCTGACTAGAATTCTATGCATGAGAATTGATGCTGGTTTGAAACAAAAGGTAGTAACACCAAATATTAATTAGATTTTTATTTTGTTTTCTCACTTTGCATTTTGTAACTTCATAAGAAATTACGTATATTTCTTAAAGCATTCATTTACAGCATTTTTTACACCTGCCAAAAACTTTTGCACAGTTCTCTATATGTAAACAGATTTCAAGTTGTTTCTTTATTTCAGGCTTTTTGCCTCTTTACATTGAGAGATAAGACAGGTGGGATCTGTGGATTCAAGCTGTGGATGTGTAATCTTTTATCTAAAGCCCTTAGATATCCCTTAAGCTGGGGCTATGGGGAGGGCAGGAGACAGTAGTGAATGTGATTGTCTGGAACTGTTATCTTCTGATAAAGACTGTTGTATAGATTATATAAAAGTGGTATCTTTGTAGTATTGCCATGTAATTCACATAATGATAATGTGAATAAAACTTGTTATTTTGGAAAAATATCAAAATGTAAACTTAAGATTGTGTTAAGTGTTCTTCGTAGGGGTGACTCAAAGAGTCAAAGGTTGAATGCATTGATATGCAGAGCCTGATTCGACAGCCAATCAAGGTCAACGCTTCACAGGTGAAACAAGCATCCAACTGTTGTTGGCATGATGGGGAAGCTCAATTTCTAATTGCACACAAAATTACTAGTTTTTTACGGTAATATGAAGTTCTATAGAACCTGTAAATATGATAAACATGTAAATCAAAAACGTGAAAAAAAAACAATGATTTTAATAGGTCACTGGAGAGAAAATTTTGGTTCTACTCCTCTCATCCTTTGGATCGCAAGACCATTAGGGGACAGTAATGTTTGCTACTCCTACACAAGCAGGCATAGATAACAAGACAACAACGTAATAGTCAGGGCCCAGCCCAGCCGTCTTTACGTTGTTGCACGGAAAATGCCACCAAACACTGACAACAACATAACTCAAAGAATAACTAAAGAACACGACTACATTTGGAACAAAAACTGTAATGTATAACGGAGAACTTCTACAATAAACACAAACACATTACAGATAAGTCTGTTTATTGTACAACCATCCGCTGCACATCCTGCACACATAGATCATTTGACCATCAGTCGACTAAAGATAGATTTGACAGTTCTGATTTGAATGTGTAAATCCTTAGTAGGGGACCTCCCTAGTTTTTTGATATGACATTTTAAATATGTATCTGTCAAGCTATCAGTCACAAAAACATAATGCAGAAACTGCACCAAAACCTGATATATATTAAAGAGCTTGGTAGATTTAATTGATCTATTTACATTTTTTGTTGTTACTGAACAATTTTATATTTCTTTCAAAATATTACGGACAGGAAGGCATCAACAGGATTCTGAACGCCTCTACTTTACCCAAGATGGATTTAGAATGAGTCTAGGAAAATACACAAAATCTTTAGGTGAGCAAGACCAACAACAATATGCATAAAAAAACAGTTTAGATTGTTGTCTCTGGTCCGTTAAAAGTAGTAGTCATGATATGCTGGCGGTGCAGTGGGATGTAGATCTATGACGTGGTGGTGTCCTTAATTAATCATTTAAAACAGAATATAGAATAAATGTTATTTAACTCATTTTCCAGCCCTTCTGAAACCAAGATCAGAGATTAACAAAATTAGGTTACAAAATATTCTCAAACTGAGTTTTTTGTTTAATCACACTCAGAATTTGAGATTTCTGGGCATCTGTTTAAGGGGATAAATGTGATAAATTATGTCTTTTTATGAATCATTTATTTCATAAAAAATTCATAGAGAAACACTTTCGGTTGATAATCCTATCAGAAAAGTGTTAGCCATATGTATAAATGGGTGTCATCCTAAATAATCCTTAAAACGTTCCCCTTCATTTTCTAAACTGAGTTCATGCTCACTGCAATGAACCCATTTAAAACATGGCAAGCTATAAAGGATCAAATCACTGACATTTAAATGCATTCTAAAACAATTGGGTTCAACTAAGTATAGGTTTTGGAGCTGGGTTTCTTGTCAGAGAATAGTAAAAGATGACTTTTTTTATTTTAGTCGAGCTCATAGATGTAAGAATTTGTTTATTAATTAATCCCCATCCTTTTTCCTCCAAGTTACATTAGTGTCAATATGGCTGTTGGGCTGAAGTGTTACATATTCTTTCGAGAGCAAAATTCCTTTTTTCTTATGCATCTCTTAAAACTCTTAGAGTAACTTCTTTTGATCCTGCATCCACTTCAGGTTGGATAAAATTGAGGATCATTCTCATTTGAACACATTTCAAAAGCCATTATTAACTGGCTGCACTTGAAAGTAGAAGGTAAATGGTGAAAAGGAAATTAGGGTTTGAAGCATTGATGAAAGACTGCATCTGCTTACAAGCACATTAATTAAATGATTAAGCTGTCATGAGGATTGGTGTAGAGTCTTTACAGACCCTTAAGTGTTTAATTTCTCTCCTTAATTACTCTTCATTCCCATGATATAGTAGCCCATCTTCTCATATATAATGCTGTCCTACCATGGCTTTCACAGAGAGATTTCTGCATGACCTGCCTCCGTATGAAGTGGTTCACCCCACCAGAGTTGATGCCAAAGGCCACTTCCTGTCAAACATCCTGCCTCACCATGCCCATCGCATACAGCGTCGCGAAACCTCAAAGGACAGAGGGAACATTGACCGCATTTTCTACCAGTTTCTGCACGACGGCCACAGCTTGCACTTTAACCTCACCCTTAATCCAAACCTGCTGGCTCCGGGGTTCATGACGGAGAGGAGGTACGGTGGCCTGGAAGGGGCCAAAATCCATCGCCCTGGTGTCCCCAGGTGTCATTATTTAGGCGAGGTGTGGGACAAAACCACTGTTAAAGGGACTGCTGCCATAAGTACGTGTGATGGACTGGTGAGTATATACTCTGACTTAAAGTCAAATCTTGGTGTTTGTCTTTAAAGTGTAGAAGGAAATATATACAGTAAATATTGTGAAAGGCCCTATGACTTAGAGCTGTTTTTAAAGGGGGGGTATTATGCTTCTTCCAGGCACAAAGTACCATTCTATAGCACACTCAAATAAAAGTGCTTCATTAAATCGTTGTAAAAATCCTGTATATATCAAAATCCCCCTTTTAAAGAAATTTGCTTTTTCATCATTTCTGTATTCGACATCTTGATATTTGCCTGTGCCTTTCCAAGACCTTCCTACCCTATGTGAAACTTCCCATATAGTATGTCATGTACCAGCCATTATCACAGCATGCGCATGGAGTCGGACTCTGATGTTGTGTACAGAATTTTTCAGTGTGTTACATTTTAGTATTTCTGTGAAAAGAAATTACATTGGTAACTATGACAACACGGTACATGTAAGATTTTACACAAATGAGCCGATATCCGACCCATAAAGTGGGTTTTTAGAAGAATCGGAGAGAATTGAGAGGCTTTTACAAGACGTGCTGGCTTAACCTTTATGACACCCTTTTATAAATATTAATCACTATGAAGCTACGTTTTAAACTGCAACCATAAAAGCACAGAAATATGAAGCTATGTTTTGTATTAAAGCCATAAATATAAAGAAGTATGAAGCTACGTTCTGAGGTTACAAATGTTAACACAATGATGCGAGTCACAGTTCTTGCCTGTGCAGGCTTCGATGGAGTAGCCCTGCCTTTAGGGCCAATCTGCTTATTAATCCACTACCAAAAAGGCTTTTGTTTAGAAAGCAGTCCTCTGTGAAGTGGTTTGCGCAGAGATAACGGATCTTTTTCAGCCCAAGGTTTTTTTTCAAAGATTATTTCCAAACACTTAACCTAGGCTAATCATAGCAGCTGCTACTAAACCTCGCTGAGTACGTCAGGTCGGAGGAGGGGATGGGTGGAAAAAAGGGGATAGGTGGCAGCAGACAAAACAGCACCCCCAATGAATACCAGCATAGACTCAAAGATTAGTGAAAGGTAAGTGGATTAGTCAAAGCAACACTTCACAAAAGTAAGCTGAACTAAAAAAGCAATCAACCCCCCATGTTCTGATTTATTTGTAACTTTTTTTTTTAGATTCATTGAGCATCATAACATGCCTTTTGCCATTGGAATCACACTATCAGTATTCAGTAGTTTTTCACGGAAATCCCTCTTTTTCATTTGATGACAGTTTTGGATCACCCCCAAAGTCTAATCACTTATTCCTATTACCACTGCAGACATTTCCTGAAAATGTCATTAAAATCTATCTATAACTTTTTAAATTGTGTTTCAAAAAGACACATAAACAAACAAACCCTGATGAAAAGTTTACATGCTTGGCTGAGGTAATAATCAAAATCTATAGATAAAACTAGAAAACGGAGTTGTCCGCTGTGATGCTTTGCCATGTATTTGTTTTTTTTTTTATTGTCACTATTGTGTGGGTGTGTTTTTGTTTGTTTTGTTGACCGTCACAGACCCAGTTGGTTTCATTAAAGGTTAGGTTGCCTCAGACACAATAGAATAAACAATTTCTTAATCTTTTAGATGCCAGAGTTGCTTCTATCAGAATATTTTGGGAGATGGAGAGGAAGTGATAGAACTTTGAGAATTTTTTTTTCCGTTTTATCTCAAATGTGTTGAAATCATATTGAAGTTCCTCTGTTGCAATGAATATGGGCGACTATGTAGTGCTGCTCAGCATCGCAAACATCTTTTTGGTTCCAAAATGGATTTGTTCATTGTAAGAGTGTGCAAAACCTCCACAATGTGCAACATTTTGGTTAAAGCAGGCTGTTTTATAAGGTTTAGGTCCACTAAAAGTTTCAGACCACTGAAGTATACTGACAAAAAAAATAAAAAAAAATTACCCAGCACATTTTCTTTTTTTTCCAAATTTTTTTATGGGGGGTGGGTTAAAATTATACTTCGACATCATTTCAATTAAGGAAATGGTTTTAACAATCAGTCCTACTGTAAGTTTGTGTTATTTGTTTACATTGACATGAAAAACGTTTTTTATTTATCTATCTTTTATTACATTTATAAAGTTAACATTCTTATAAAGTTGATCGTTAAATAATTTTGATATATTTAAGCATCAAATTATAAAATATTGTAATTACTTAACCTATTTATGTCAGCTGGTTCCACTCTCTAGGTTTTTTAACTGGAATAGGACATTTTTAAAGTACCTCAATTTACCTGAATTTCATTATTTTTACTTGAAGTATTATCTTAAAGTAAATCTTTACTCTTCTTTACATTCAGCAAAAACCAGTTAACAGTTAATTAGTGACTTAATTTCTTAGTGTTTATCTGTTAACAAGTGATGATTTTTTTGTCAATATTAAACTGGAAATTCTTAAACTACTTTTTTTGTTTTACCTCACTGCATGAAAGCTTCATTTAAAACAGCATTTTGTATATAATCTGGTCTTCTTTGGAATTCAAATCTGTTTTATCTAAAACTGTTTAACTAAAAAGCAATACCAGCAGTTGCTGTTTTTCTTTTGTTTAAACCGAGACTACACTTAAAACAATAATTTAGCAATTAAGAAAACATTTGATGTAAGCACAGAAATAAACACACCATCTTAAACACACCTGTTAATGATTTGAAGGACTCAACTTTTAGTTATGGTTTCAATGGAGTGATGTTACCTTGTATTGCATTATTGTCTTAATCATTAAACTGAAGTGAGTACATCCTTCAATGGATTTGGCAAAACGAGTGAAGTATGCAAGCGTGGGGAATTGTCTATGTATTTTAAATTCAAATCAAGTTAATTTAAAATGCAGCTGGTGATTTCTGCCTCAAATACTCCACCCCTCTGTCTTTTGTCAGCCCCTCCAAATCGAATGATTGTGAAGCTTGCAGACATGTTTAAACATTACCATAGCGAGCAGAGAACACTAGGGGGCAATTATTGAAATATACTAAACCTTTTTTTTTCAGCACGACGAAACAGGGCGCTGCTAATAAAGTTAGGAGCACACATTGCATTTAAATTCACTATATCTAGAAAGAACTGAGATTTTTATGTCCATTTCCTTTTTTTTTTCTTGAGTTTATGTGTCGGTCTGTGAGAAAATTGTTTTAATATTATAGTAGACCTGTCTGTGGCGAAAAATAGCAAGGGGACCACTGCATTAAAACATCACACAATTCCAGTTTTTTTTTTTTCTCTCCAAATGTCCACGCACGCCTTAGCTGGGAGCTGTTCTATCACTCTCATAAGGCTATTTTAGTAATTATATGTCCTCAGTCTTTTCAGACCCAAATGAAATGCTATGCTTGGAAAATTGCATTCAGAAATCAGACAAAGGATTATCATCATGCTGTATTAATATTTCCCCATATTTAATCTGCCCCCTAGCTTTGCATCTTTATGACTGAAACATGCAAATGGCAGTTTTATCAAATTATACCATATAATTCAAACCTGTTCTCAGTGTCTGTTAATATTCACAAAGCCTGCCTTTGTTAGTCCAAGATAAACTAATCTGGGCTGGTTTTACGAGTGCCTGATTTATGATATTAAAATAATCTACGTCATTCTGTAAGGTAAAAACAGTTTTCATATATTCTGTAATATTGCATGCAGAGACTGCATTGCTTCTTTATTGTTTCATTTGCATGACAGACCAACACAGTGCTGCATTATATTATATATAAGGTTAAGTTGACATATGAGGTTAAGTTGACACATTGACACATGACAGGATGAAGCTGGAATTGAGCATATCCGATTGCAGAACTACTCTACCCTTCTGCACTACTACTCCTCTTCTGGCACTCAGCGAGGATGGACGCTTTTTATCTCACTCCATCCCTACTGTGTCTACTGCGTCCTCCGCTCTCCTAGCACAAAAGCAGAATGTTGTCAGCTGCAATCAGCTGTCCCCTGTGGAAATTAGTATGTATCTAGTTATTTTTCCCAATTGCACAATGCCTTCTTGGGAAAAAAAAAAAAAGAAAGTCCAGTGCACCGAAGTTGCTAAAGTACTGTAATGTCAGTGACTGACACAGAGTTACAGCATCACCATGACGGAAGAAATACTGATACAACATGGCTAATCACCCAAGCCGCATGACACCAGCTGTTTTCTAGAGAGAAATAAAAAAATAAACGTAAAGAAGTTAAACTATTTAGAGCTCTACAAAGGTTTGTTGGTGGCTCTTAAAAGAGCCGTTTTGGCTGCAAATGCACCGCTCTCTCTGCAGAGAAGTGCGCTATGAATAGCTTCCTCACGCGGACAGCCTCTCTGGAGGAGTAAACTTGACCCAGGCCTGGCAATAGCTCCACCACAACACGTCCCGCACCACTCACATCTTATATTATACACTTTTACAAACCGCAAACAGATGGATTGCTGCTCAGCATTGTAGTTGTTGTCTCGGTGGGTGATGCTTGGACCTACGCTGGACAACGGCTCCTCAAACTGGGCCTGCCGACGCAGTGAGGGGCCGGTGTTTATTCTTGCTGTAGCCGTCCCAGCTCCGCCTGAGGCCAGGCCAAACAAGTAATGTGATCAGCTCGGAGACTAGAGTCCACCAGCAGCCGCTCTCCACATGCTGGGCTCAAGATGGCGCTCCAAGAATGTTGTGATGACGTTGAAGACAGTGTGTAGAAGGGCGAATATCCAAGGCTTTTAAAGGGACATGCAGCTAATTTCAAGGCATTTAGTTCAGACATGCTGTGAGTACAATATTTTAAATAGGTAGTATATATAATTTATTGGACTTACAGATCAATTTGTGGATAGCTGTACTGTACTACAGAATTGCTCTGTCTGTCTGTCTAAGAAGAACATGACCCCCCCCCCCCCTTTTTGTACGGTATATTTTGTATGGTATATTTTCATTAGCTGAAAATCATAATTACCAGAAATAAAGGCTTGAAAACATCAGTTTCTGTGCAATTAATCTAGATAATGTGTTGCTCTTCGTAAATTGAGTCACTGAAATAATTTTAAACAGCATCATCCCAAGTCAATACTTTTGAAAGCCACCTTTTGCTGCAATAAAAGCCGCAGTTCTTTTGGGGTATATGTCTACCAGCTGTACACAAGTAGAGTGTGACATGTCATTGACCGTTCTTCCTGACAAGGTAGGGCTAAGTCAAATTGGATGGATGGTGCCTGTTGATGTCAGTTTTCAAGCCTTACTAGAAATTCTCAATTGAACTTGGTCTGAATTCATCTGGCCAATTTAATCACAAAAAGGCTTGATATAAACTTTTCCTTGGTGGCTCTTCCCATATATTTAGGGTCTATCACCTAAGCTTTGTGAGGACAACCTGTTTGAGGCTTTTGTAGCCTTTAATTGCTTTTCTTCCAGGATCGCCTTGGTTAGCTGCATCAGTCTCTCAATCAGTTCTGTACCTTTTCTATCCATCCAAAAGACAACAATCCTGACAGGATGATGCGGACTCTACCATACTACACGTTGAGAACTAAGTTTTCAGTTTGATGTACAGTTGGTTTCCCCTGACACGTGTTTAAATCGCAGGCTAATAAACACCTGTTTTGGTCTCATTTGACCAGAGCACCTTCGTGCAGATTGTTCAGTTCATATGCCTTTCATAAACATTTTAAACTGACTTCTTATATATTTCTTCTTGCCATTTTTACATAAGAGGTGGAGTTGTGGAGTATATTATACAATAGTTAATAGAATTTCAGCATAGAAATTCCCCAGAGAGCTGCAATAGAATGGAGCTCTCTGGGGTTACTGCTGCTTCTAATTAATGCTCTGCTGGCGTGGCCTGTCGGTTTATGTGGACAGCCATTTCTTGTACATTTATACTAAGATTACATTACACTCAGGTGGACTCTATGTGCTTGTAAGGGGATTTCTTTACAATTTGAGAAATGTTTTAGAATCCCTTTGAACATTTGGTTTTATGTAAATACTGTGTGCTAGACATATAAATCATTTTGCAACACGTTGCACAACATGGTAGATAAACTTTAGCTTGTTTTTAATCTGTCTTTATGCCTCAGCTGAAGGGTTTTTGTTGTTGTTTAGAAAAACAGTTGTATTCCAAGAGCCAGTTAATTGTCCGTCATGAAAACAGTCTTTGCTAGCCGGCTGAGAACTTTTTCTATATTTCCTGTCTCTCTCGTTCAAGTGTAAACCTTTTGTAAAGCAAACATACTGTTGGAAAATTCTTCAAAGCAAAGAAAGGCAGATTGACTGTTTAAGCACTGAGGTTTGTGTGTCAGTTGAGCAGCTTGTCTAGCTTCAGTCTGGATGCTAAGACCTCACCTTGTCGGATTCTTTTACTCTTAAAGTGGAATTGCTTCTTTAGCTGCCTCATGTTTGTCTTGCGGTGTCATCTCCTCCTATATATGTGTCTATAATCTGCCCTTTTCTTAATCCTTTACTTTAAAAGCAATATGTTTTTAGTAATATTTAATATATTCTTAACTGCCTAAGGGTGTTTAGAGCCTGATTTCAACCTGAACAAGATAACAAGTTTCCTACCATCTGTAGCTCCTGCTCCCTGCAGACACACTCTGATGTGTAACGTCAGTCTGCCTTTAAGTTGCATGAATTCATCGCATCTTTGAAATGCGTAATCAATATAAGATTGATTTGATACATCCATTCAAAGAAATATCTTTGCACTTCAAGTGGAAACTGTTCCCTGAGAAAACCATTTAGCTATGTGTATGTGCTGCCTGTATTCATTTTAAAAGTCCGCTCCAGTGGAAAGGTTTTTGAAAATCCAACTCACTTTTAATATTTTGCTCAATTGTTCTGTAGATTCAGCTTTCCCTCAAGACCATACCATTTTCTCCATACCACTGTATGGAAGGCACAGGTGCTGTTAGTATAACAAATGGTGGTGGTGGTGGGGGTATCCATACAAAATAAGTAATACCAATTTATACCATGAACCATAGCATTGAAATTAACACTGTTTCAAATGGTGTAAATATGCATTGAATAAAATTTTCAGCCCCTTGTCTTGTAAAAAACATTTCATGTCTTCTTTTTGTCAATGTTGTGGATCGAGTGGCCCATGGTGGTGGTGGGGTTATGGTATGGGCAGGCATCTGTTATGGACAAAGAACACAGCTGCATTTTATTGATGGCATTTTGAATGCACAGAGATACCGTGATGAGATCCTGAGGCCCATTGTTGTGCCATACATCCATGAACATCACCTCATGTTTCAGCAAGATAATGCACGGCCCCATGTTGCAAGGATCTGTACACAATTCTTGGAAGCTGAAAATGTCCCAGTTCTTGCATGGCCAGCATACTATGTTTGGGATGTGCTTGACCGGCGTATACGACAGCATGTACCAGTTCCCACTAATATCCAACAACTTTGCACAGCCATTGAAGAGGAGTGGACCAACATTCCACAGGCCAAAATTGACAATCTGATAAACTCTATGCGAAGAAGATGTGTTGAACTGCATGAGGCAAATGGTTGTCACACCAGATACTGACCGGTTCTGAGTCCCCAGGCCCCCAATAAAGCTAAAAGCTGCACATTCCAGGGTGGACTTTTATTGTGGGCAGTATAAGGTACACCTGTGCACTAATCAAAGTGCTCACTATCACACATTTAGACTGATTTGTGAACAATGTTTGCGAGAAATGGTAATATTGTGTATCTGGAATTAATTTTAGATCTTTAAGTCCATCTCGAAAAATAGGAGTGGAAACAAAAAACAGTGTTGCGTTTATATTTTTGTTGAGTGTGTGTATGTATATATATATATATATATATATCCATCCATCCATCTTCTTAACCGCTTATCCAATTCAGGGTCACGGGGCAGCTGGAGCCTATCCCAGCAATTATCAGGCGTTAGGCAGGGTACACTCTGAACAGGACGCCAGTCTGTTGCAGGGCCAACACAGAGAGACAGACAACCATTCACTCACATTCATTCCTAGGGACAATTTAGAGTGATCAATTCACCTATCATGCATGTTTTTGGACTGTGGGAGGAAGCCGGAGTACCCGGAGAGAACCCACGCATACACGGGGAGAACATGCAAACTCCATGCAGAAGACCCTGGGCCATATATATATATATATATATATATATATATATATATATATATATATATATATTTAATAAATTAAACATTTCCATTAAAAAATTTTGTTACAGAGTTGTGGGTCTGAGCGGGCAGACAAAGTGCGGCTGATGCTGCCATGGGGAAAAATAATCTCACCTGCTTTGAGTGGAAAAGTCAAGAGGAATTCTTATCTTTAATTTTAATCATCTTAATATATTTGATCTAATCTTAATTTTTTTTATGTCTACAATAAATTTGTTTTTTCACATTTTTCTTTCAGTCTTGAAATAGAAAGTGTATGTGCAAGATGCTCTGCAACAACAAACCTATTATTTTTACTACAAAAGTTTTTTCTCACATCACACACTGGGGATACCGAATGTAAATTGAAAAATTTAAATCAGGTTACCAAGAAAAAGTTTTGGTAAGTAAAAGAATCAGGAGTTGGATATATTATTAAACCTCTAATATCTACTCCTTATTGATTATTAGTAAGGAAAAAGAAACAAAACAAATGTCAAATTACAAAAATGGATTTCTTTAAAAATACCTTATCCATTCGCAAAGTATCAATGTAGGAATGATTAATCAAGAAAAAATCTCCTAATTTTACAAACTGAAACTGTGAAAGTAGTAACATTTTGCAGCAGCTCAGCCAAAGTCGCAACATGAATTTTATTGAGAATTGAGAGAGTTAGGTCAGAGAGGGAATAGTATAGATAATTGTCAACATTAGTAGGTTAAAACAATTTCCTGTTTTAAATTGATACTCCTTTGATATTCTATATTTTTGGAGCGATATCAGTCTCCACTGTTGGATACAAAGTTCTTGGTTGACTGACTATTACTTTGAATATAAATTTGCCAAGGTTATGAATAATTTTGGATGTAACCAAATGGAAGTTTGGCCTTACAGATATTATTTCAAGTTCCCTGAGAAAGCTGATGTCTGATTTTGTAATCTCTGAAGTGCTTTGTGAATATTAGCTTTAGGAGCCTTTTGGTTTTAATTTGACAGATATTTGACAGAGAGCATCTATATCACCGCAGATTGTACTGGTTCTGTTGTTGTGTGACAGGAGTTGAACTGAACCTGTTGCTTTACCCCTTAATCTCTGTTAAAGCGAATGTGCGAAAAGAAAGAGAATGAGATTAATACATTTACCTGAATAAAGCTCTATTTTAAGAATGGCAGGGGTCAGAATTGAAGGCAGGCTATGGTTCCAGGTCTTCTAAAATGCCTAAAATGTTTAATTTGGTCACACCGATTATCGGCTTGATGTCATGCAAACTTTGCATTCCATGTACTGGCTGGAAATAAAATCAAACAGTAATTTCATAACTGCATTTTTTGGAAGCTTGCAGTTATTCTAAATCTAGTGATATTTGGAAGGATTTCATTAATCTCTCATATATTGAGTCTGATTTTCTCACAGAGGCACTCATCATTTTAGACTTTAGTTTTGTTTTAAGTAGATAAGGACAAGGATCAAATGGAAGGTGTGACGCCACAGCCAAAACTTACACTTCTGACATTCTCTAAATTTGAAACATTAAAATTGAATTACCATCTTGTGTAAATTTCAACATTATTCTCGATGAAAGCTTTAGTTCTCTGTGCAAAGCTGTAATCCAGTAATGAATGCTTTAGTTTACAGTAAAATTTGTATACTTTGTGTTTTTTTTTCAACTTGTAACATTTTCATACATTTTTCTCCTCAATAACTGATTGAAGTTTCACACAGCTACAACTGTGAAAACGTTCACTTAACATGAATTTTGATTAATCAGTTTGCTTAAAATAAACATGAGATAAATCAAGACAGACTGGAGTGCTGCATTTGATAGAGATAAAAAAAGTGTCTCCAGTTAATGCCCTTTTTTTCTTTCTCTGCATGCTGATCAAGCCATAAAGTGCAAATGTGGTGATAAAATTCAAACCCAAGGTCCATGTCTAGCCTGTTAAGTTGTCTGCAGCATTTTAAGTAGCATATATAGAGACTTGCAAAAGCCTCAGTATATTCAGATTCTGGTGTTGTCTCCTCTCGCTACTAATCACCACTGGGTCACCATCGTCTCTGTGACTTATAAGCTATAGCTCGCGTTTGTTTACTTTCCTTTTGTTCCTCTGGCGGAGCTCAGACTTTCAGCTGAGTGTAAAGATATATTTTATCTCACTGAGGACAACAAATGATTTCCACTTTCACTCTGAATCCAGATTTTAGCCTGGGAACTAATTCTGAAGCCAGATTTTAGCCTGAGAACTAATAGAAAATTTTTTATATGTACCTGTAAACTCATCCTCAGCACGTGCCATCCTAATCTCTTCATACGATGCAAATCTTTACTCTTTAGAGTCTAACTTTCTGTCCTCTGTCTGTTTCTGCTTAGACAGTCAGCTGCTGCTTAGTTTTGCTCTCAAAAAGTTAGTTTCTTGTTCTTTACAAAGAATATTTTAAACTCCCAAAACAAGGCAATTAAAGCAGAATTTTTGAGGAGAAAATGATTCAAGATAAACAGTTGATTTTAAATTTGAAAAGTTAAAATGTACCTGCGAAAATATATGAAAAGGTATACCAGATGTTTTCTAAGTTGTAGCCTTGTGTGCTGACAAGTTCAGACGAGCTACTTTTCTCTTTTTCCTTTTTAGAGTAGGTAGGTCAGATGTTCCCATCTGGAAGTGGATTTTTGGAGGCTTTGTAGGGAGGTGGAGATGATTTGTTAACACAATACATGAGTCCTCTCAAATGTCTCAACGACAGCCTCTAGAGGGGTAGAAGGCAAATAAATTTGTTTCATTCAGCTCATTTGTGTGCTACTGTGCAGATGTTTTGTCTTGAAAGAAATTAGCAAAATTCGGATCACAGGTCACAAACACGAAAAAGGAAATCCATCAAATAATCTGCATTGAAAATTGTTATAATACTGCCTTGATTTTAGGTATTTAGAATAGAATGGAATAATCCTTTAAATCTCCCATGAGGGGAAATGTGGTCGTATCAGCAGCCAAAAACTAGATGTACAAACAGAACAGGACACTGAACAGAAAAAAATGCATAATTTTTGACAGAAGAAAATCTGAAACAACAAATATTTACATCATGTACAATAGTTATAAAAACAGATTACTGTACAGTTAAGGTAAATAGAATATTTAGAAGGTTAGAAAGTACAAAAATTAATAAATCTGTATGCAGTGAATAGTTCAGTTCAATTTAATATCTAACATGTGAGAATACATATTTATGAACATTTACATAGAAATTCACAACACAGAGAAGGACGCGGGTGTGTTTGAAAATCTACCTGAGGTAAGCTGCTCTGCCTGCAGGGGCGGCACAGACACCTCTAGCACTCAACTTTCAACCAGTGATGTCACTAGTTGAACACTCAGTCGATTTCTAGGAGAGGGAGGGGCAGCTGCTCAAAGAGCAGAATTCAGGAGGATTATTCAGACATGTGTGAATTAAGCCAACAACCACTCTGGTGGGGGGTTTTATGAGAAAAT
The DNA here is from genome assembly GCA_028564705.1 of Apricaphanius iberus. NCBI lineage: Eukaryota > Metazoa > Chordata > Actinopteri > Cyprinodontiformes > Aphaniidae > Apricaphanius > Apricaphanius iberus. The sequence continues at coordinate 157,723 of JAPXFQ010002931.1, forward strand.
TGCACTACCATATGGTTGAAAACTCCAAAAACTTGATTTTGCATGATATAGCCCCTTTAATGGAAAGTATAATCTAATCCGGTAGTGTCCAAAGTCAGTCCTAAAGGGCCAGTATCCTGCATGTTTTTGTTATTTTCCTGGTTCAATATACCTGAATAAAATGCAGGTTTATTAGCAGGTCTCTGCAGAAATTAATGACATGTTAAGGAGGCAGTTGGATAATTTGATTCAGCTGTGTTACAGCAGAGACTTAAGCCGGGATCACGTTGCGCGATTACGCTGCCCTAGACCTTTACTTTTGTTGTCAAGAGCCGTGATGAAAAACGGTGAGTCAGAAAATCTGACTCCAGTCTGCCGTTGACCAATTAATTTGCACTCTGTGAGTGACGTATTACCTAGGATAATGCAAAACAAAGCTTATCTCAGGCTTGTTTCAAAGAACAGGCATCCAAAACTGTGCCCTTTTTCCCAGCAATGAGCTTGTCCAGACTTGTCTTTTCTTCCTCATCTTCTTCTTCTTCCTTTTGTCATTTGATTCAGTCTAGAAACAAAGGTATTAACACAGCTAGCACTTGTTTACATTTTCTTGTCGCCATCTTGGGTCTGTCCATCTGTCAGCTTTAAGTGACGTATGCTGTGTCACTGGTGACGTTGGCTTTTTGTGCATCCTGCTACAGCTAGACAGCACACAGTTTGACTATTTGAGATCTGTGGCTGTGCAGTGTAACAAATCTCTAGTGCTCGGTGGAGCTTGCACAGTGTGGCATAAAGCAGTTCTTTGAGACGGCAGAGGAGCGCTCACTGTGTTCCCGGCATGATATAAAATTGGAATGAACAAGCCCTTGAGTACTGGAGCTGGACACCCGTGATCCAATCAGTCACCACACAGAACTAAAACCGTTATTACACTGGGGGAGCTTTGCAAAGTTAATGAACAATATTCGATTATTGATTTAAAGACAGCTTTATAAATGTTTGATTAAAGGTTCAATATGGAACATGAGAACCAAAGCGACATCTAGTGTGTTGAGGTTGTAGTTGCAATAACAAAAGCCGTCTGGATGCCAGTTCTAACAGCATCATGACCAGCGATGAATCTTACAGGGTAAGGACTGTTTTGTACTAATAAGTTTAAAATAAAAAAACGAAAAATAATTATAACAACATATGGATCAAAAGCAACAAGTTTTTGTACCTGTCCTCTGCATCTTATTTCAGTAGCTGAGTGGTATCCTCCACTCCTCTTGTTGATATTCTCTATAAAATTGATAATTTATACTTTAGAATTTACATAAACATCCGACAGATTTCAGAGTGTGCGTATTTGACTAAGTTGTATGGTCGGAGACCTATGCCAATACAGAAAGCTAGCTAGAAAAGTCTTTATAATAGCCACTCACCGCAGTGGTGAAAGAGAGCCTCCTGTACTGGACAGAGCAGGAGGAAACCGCTTCATTTTCTTTCGTTTACTCTGTGTGGAGGTTGGTGCTCTCATATCTAGGGAGAACGTCATATAAACAAGTATTGAAAGAGGTTTTATTGACCGCTAACTTTAGCCATTAGCAAGCTTTTTCAAAGCTTAATATTAATATAAGTTATTTCAAGAAATTTTTATTTAATTCCATCAGTTTTTATTTCCAATCTCTCTTTTTCCCAAAGTCAGGTTTTATTTCATAATGAGGTTTTTCATAATGGTGTATTTACTTCAAAAAGCCATTTAAGAACTGAAGTCGTGCGTCAGCCAATCAGAATCAGCGGTTGAGACCTGGACGCTGATTGGCTGGAACTAAGATTAGTCTTCCTGGATAGCTGTTGTTGTGGCTCTGTGAGCAGCTAGCAGCATGCTAAGTAAAGGGTCGGATCTACAGGAACTTTGTTCAGCTCTGGTTTCTCTAACAGGTCATATTGAGAGGAATAACTTATCCTGAACCGTTTCAGAGACCCATCTTGATTCGTCTGCATGATATAATCTGAAATGATCCCAGGTTAAGCTCTCAGCTGTCTGACAGTAGCACTGGAGTTCTGCTGTTATCTTTTCTGTTTAGTCCAGCAAAACTAGGAGGAGACGGGAGAGGAAGCCCTGGTTGGTTGTTAGCAGTTAGTTAAAGGGAGATTATTCAAACGTGTTTTGTGTTATTTCTGAAATGTTTTAATGATCGTACCAAACAGCCGACCTGAGTCTCTTTCCTCAGTCTAATCACGGGCATGGCGCCCTGAGCAGCTTTACACCTAGAACACTGGAGCAGCACCGGCTGTTTGGATTAGACATCCCCATTACAAAAGTGATCAAATATTCTGCCAGTATTATAAGAATTATAAAGCCATACATAAAATCTTAAAGGCATTAAATTCAATAACAGTATTAAACGACTTTAGCCGGTCCTCGCCATTTTCCTCCTGCAGGAACATCATGTTTAAGCACTAACCAATCAGCATCCAGGTCCCAACAGCTAATTCTGATTGGCTGGCTAAGACATTATGTTAAATGGCATTTTGAAATAAATACACCATTATGAAAAAAAAACCTATTATGAAATAAAATCTAACTTTGTAAAAAAAAAAAATGAGATTTTTGAATAAAAACTGATTATATTAAATAAAAAAACTCAAAAATAAATTATAGTATGGAAAAAATTGGCAGTGGAATAAATATTTTATTAAATATATATAAAATAATACTAATATTCTAAAATTAAAATATGTAAATATTGGGCATTGCATTTTAACAGAATTCCTTTTTTGACTATTTCATTGTCACATTAAATATTTACTTAATATTAATTAATGCTGATATTTATTTCATAATGTTTTATTTATTTATTTAATTTGAACACTTTGGTGTTCCCTAACAAAGGACCTCACAGGAGATATTTTGATTTATAGGTCAACAAAAACATAATGAAAAGATTTAAAAAAAACACAATTAAAAAGCATGTCTTGCACTAGAGATTGCTGTAAAAATCAAACAAACAAAACGTTATTTTATGTGCCTTAGATATTTTTAAGTTAAGAGGAGTTTTTACAGTAGTTAATTGGATTCTGCTACTGTGATTTTAAATTTTAAAAAATCATGTGCTTTCTGTACATAAACTGAAATCTAAGGAATATTTGTATACACCGTTTAGTTAAAAAAGAAACAAAACAAACAACATTGCAACTTTTAAATACATTGAATTTCCCACTGAGTAGGGTTTTAAAGAAAGATGTGCTGTAAATGAAGCGGTTCCCCAAGTGATGGCAATCCTGGAACTGCAGACAAGACCATGAACTTTAAGTTTCACTTAGATGTCATTAACCCATTCAAGCCTGATGCACTTAATGTTAGCTTTTAGCTTTTAAGCTTACTGAAATGGGCACAGCGTATCATTTCCAAAGTGATTAGGCAAAGTAAATGATTTACAATAATTTAAGTCTTAACTTTTCAAAGCAAAATTTCCTTACATACGAGAAACTTTTTTTGAAGTTTTAAGTTTCCTTTGAAATCTTACATTACAGTTGTTTAAGATTTCATTAATACAATTCATAATCAGCTTTTATGTGTTGACTTGTTTTTGATTATTTGTGCCTTACCGTTTTGCTGCAAATCCAAGAAATTAACTTCGTTTGGCTTCCTAACATGCTTTTATTATCAAGCTTAACAAGAACATCTGCCTAATGCAATGCTCCAGTGTTTCTTTTTGCAAATGAATTAATGTTGGTCTTGTCTGAAGCTACTAATTGAAATGCAGTGGGCTGAAAATTAAATATTGGTTGCCTAAGGGGGAAAAAATCAGTTGAGAGCTTTTTGTGTCAGCTGAACATGGGGTGAATAAAGGGCAGATCTTTGAAAACGGGGATGAAAATAAATACATATGAAGAAATATTTTCATAAAGGTAAACATGAATGATTTTATTTATTTAGTCTTAGAATTATGTTTTAACTAAGTCAAATTTTGCTTTAAGAAATCTTGAAAAAGCTGCCATCCATAAAACTATTCAACTGTTCATTGTAAAACTGTTAGTTTATCAAATATCCCTCTCAAGCTTAAAGTGTTAATTGTGACGCTGATTTTAGACAATTTTGTATCGTTGACTTCACTTATAAAGATGTGTCTTTTCATTAAATGGTATCTTTAAAGAGGACAATATGCAAATGTCCTCTATATAATATGCCATGGCAAAAATATCATCCAAGCTCTTCTTGGCAACCTTGGTAGATGTATGATTTACATTGCTCCTGTGTCCTGTCATTTGCCTACCACATACTTTATTGAAGTTTTAGACTTTGTTCATGGATTCTGTGTAAGATATTATTATTTGGATCGTCTTATAAAGTCTGATGCCTGACTATTTTTGTCTGTTTCATTGTTTTTTCAGACAGGACTGTTTAAGTTGTCTGATGAAGAGTTTTTCATTCAGCCTCTGGAGAAGTCTGGTGATGAGGCCTCAGCCCCTCAAGCCCATGCCATCTACAAACGACACACGTCTCCTCCTGTCCACAGGCCAGCCATCCAGGCTGTCTCAGGGAAACCAGGTCTCAATGGTACCTGTGGAAACCAAAGTAAATCTTGACTCACCCCTGACTACATGCATGATTTTTATTTTATAGTTTTCAAATTTGACCCATTTGAGTTAGCAAGGTGAATTTAGATGATAACATTGTTGGATAGCACGTTTGAGAAACAATCTGAAGATCTAGGGTACATTATGCAAAAAAGACTTATATTCAGATCAATCCTCAGATGCTGATCTCTGAATCGAAAGGATGTCCGCTTTTCTTCTCTCTTTCTGCTCGTCCCTGGGACATAATTGGCTCCAGTCAGAGGAATAATAAATCTGCTCATAAATCAGTTTCTTAAAATTCTCTGCTGGCTGAATTGACTTTAGATGACCGTTTAAACCTAGGGAGACGAAACAGGTTTTTTCACAATTACTTTTTTACAAGTACATCCATTGAGTCTTTCCTTTATGGATCATTCAAACGCAAATTTGGATAGTAAAAGTTTTATAAGGGTATTCTTTAAGACGAAAAAATAATGAATCCGCTTGAATTATTTTTCTTTGGATATAAGTGGCATACATGGTACACTACATGGTACATGGTATTATTTTTTTCTAATCATTCTCAATTTAGTTAGATGTTGGTTCAAACCAACCTAATGTTAATATTTGATAAAAGTTTCCATTCTTCATATTTCTCTTGGCTTGTAGGATCTGTCCTATTTTGTCAGCAGTTGTTTTTTTCTGTCGTCAAACTGAACTGAAACCACTATATGCTTGAGAAACTTGTGCTTACAACAGGTAAAAAGAAAAGGAGACAAATGGTAGTTGAAATTTGCTCCTTGTATTAAAAACACTTCCGAGAGCAGAAAAGAAAAAAATATCCCTAAAAATCTTACAAAGGTCTTGTGAGTTTTTCCTTATAGATTCAGCCGATCAGATGGGAACAACCTCGTCTCTAGGAGAAGTTGTTGGTTACAAAGTCCCCTAAAGATCACATCTGAAATAGTTCCAAGTGTTTTCAATATTTTTGTGGCAGAAAACCTGAAGGACTTTGTATCATGATAATTAAAAGTCTGCCTCCTATAATATAAATGAAATGATAAAAAAATTAAAACCTTTGCACAGTACACCAGATGCATAGTTTAAAGAACAGAAAACCAAAAATTGTATTTGTTGTTCTAATATTTACTTCATAAAGGTTTTTAGTAGCTTCTGATGTACGAACAACTCTTTGCATTCAGAATTTTAGACTTGTTTGGCTAATTTTCAGGCAATACAAATGACATAAACAAAACATTTATTTCAATCATGGTGAGTGGTTGAAACCATTTATAATCAAACTATTATATTTGCTGTTGTTGAATCAGTAGGGCGACAGAAACTACTCAAATGACCCTAATGATGAGTTAATGAAATAACCTTCCTAATACTGTGCCTTGCACCCATAGAAGTTTTTATCCTGTTTGGGAAAGAAAGCCTCCAGTTCCCACAAATCATGGGATTTGATCTCCTCAAATTGGACTAATAAGATTAGCAGATGTGGTTGTCCACTCCTAAACCTTTGCTTTTCCCTGCTGGAGCTACTAATAGGTCTTATTGCTTTTGTTTGTAGGCCAGAACCATGTTGCAGTGTACAAATACATCACATGCACAGAGTCTACCCAGAAGTGTGAAAGTTTTCCTCCCGCTTGCCATCAGTTTTGACAAAGCTCTCTGTGCCTTGTGCCTTCATTCCCAAATAATCTGTGATCTCCCTCTGTATTTCACAGTATGGTGTACTTTTCATCATGTACTTTGTTGACTCCTCAACAAATGCAGTGTTGATGGTTGTAGTCATAAAATGAAGCTTTGACTCAAGTTTTTTGTATGTGTTGTTTGGTATACTGTTAGCCAGCTGCTTTTTGGCATTTGCTTTCTTTTAAACCCTTTTTTTCAAGTTTCCTCTTATTTTGATTCTAGAAATAATCCAAAAAAAATTGAATTACTAATGTTTTTAACTTTATTTTACTATCTTAAAACACCTGTGGTTACCTGTGGGTTGGTATCAAAAGAAACCTCAATTTCCCATTTTCAAAGTTTGAACTTTTCTGATTGACATTCCCAATTCCTTTGATTTTTTTTTTTTTTTTTTTTTTTTTTTTTTACATCTTTTTCCTGTTTATTACGTCCCAGCCCATTCTACCGCAGATCCTTTGATAGTACTTTTGCATATGCCATGGCTCAGAATCCAGCTCATTTGGAGCAGAACCGGATTATGTTAGAGGCTGGCAGTTGTCTTGCCAGAAGCCCAGAAACCCTGAAAGAGAACACAGTTGTGGATAGTAGCCTTTATTAGCCATTTTAACCCATGTGGATCAACTTGTGTGTAATGATGAGTTCCCACCGCACGATTTGTCAGCGTCAAAGAATGGTCCCACCACAGCTAGTTTGATGCATATCAATTTTAAAGCTGAAGCTTGCAAAGTGAGTGGGCAGGCCTTTCTCTGGCAGATGTTTTAAACACTAGTAGATTTTGGTTGGCTAGACGATGTTTACATCGGGCCACGTCACTACATTGAGATGCTCTGATTGGTTGGCGCACTGCGTCAAGAGCGTTAACAGCGTCAAGAGTTTAGCTAGCTGAACTTCTGTGTTGCTTCCCAGACAGCACGTTTGGTCTTACTGTCATTGGCAAGTAGAGGTCACCAGCGACAAAGGATCAGAAAGGTTTTCTTTCCCCTGGACACCATACAACTTGTCAGTTTAGATGGGTTAACCATCGGGGGGATGAATCTATGCTACTCCAACATTCATGCACACCACGTAGAATGGCGAAGGAACCGTGAGGAACCATTTTGCTGATCCGGCTGTTTTTTTTTTCAAAAGTGCTGCTGGCTGCATTGTGATGACCCCGCCCACTGTGGGACCAGTACTGTGCAGGGTGCATTGTGGGTAACCATGTTTTCGCCTGTTTTGTTCTGCTTTGGGTGTTAACAGCATTTTGATTGTTTATGGTTTGTTTTGGCCACTGTTTTATTTGCTCAATGTTTTAAATGTGAGTTCAGTTGTTGTCATGGCTGGCACCATGAGTGAGGAGGTCATTTAGGGGAATCAGATTGTGTGGGGGGTGGAAGGTTTAATGAACGGTTTGCACTGAGCACATTAGACTGTACAATTTGATACCTTCTGAATCTAAAGCTGATTGGCCTCATGTGGTGTATGAGACACATGTCAACTGTAAACCCTGCAATTAGCTGCAAATTGAGATAGGTCTCTTCCAATACTCCCTTAAGCTTGTCTAACCACTACAGCCACTACTGTACATAACAGTGTAATCCTACTAAAGTGGCGAAAACCATTCAGATACTACGCTCCCTTTGACTTAACTTTGGAAGAACTGATTTCAGCATGCTGTGGCATTGAAGTGATGCAGCCGAAAACCAGCTGTTCCAGTGTTAAGTCAATGGGAGAGCGAGGAGACCGAATTTTTTTCTCGCTCTAGTGGGATCGCGGCACATAGCCTATAATTATCTTGGGTTAACATTCCGATCTCCAAAATAGTGTATTGGTAAAAAAAAAAAAATCTAGATTTTATAGAAATAAAGCTTCATTAAAAGAAAATTCAGTCGATAAAATTGATTTCTCACCCAGCCCTAGTTGACACCTTCCACCAATCCAAAATGAAAAATAATACAAATGGCTAAGAGTATTTAATAAGCTGAAGTCACTCATTTTAGGAATATTCGGAAATCCTTTCATCTCCAGATTCCTTGAAAAGCTTTGACACTGAGAAGCAGCGAAAACGATGGGAACGTCGCCATCAGAGGCGGAGGCGGAGAATTCATCAACGATCAGTCAGCAGAGAAAAGTGGGTGGAAACTTTAGTAGTGGCGGACCCCAAAATGGTGGACTATCATGGGAGGAAAGCTGTGGAGGGCTACGTCCTCGCTGTCATGAACATTGTGAGTATTTTATATTTGACAATCAAAATCAAAACCCTAACCCTTGCTTTGGGAAAATAATGATTTAATCGGCTGTGCTAATTGTGGTATGTTAAAATATTATTCTCACGATGCCAGGATTTAACTGTCCCAACAGAATGTGGCCTGCAGTTTCATGTTGCTTCCTCTGGCTCTCACATAATCTTACAATCTGCTGTAATGTCTTGCCCTGAAAAATGATGTGCATAGCCATTCAGCTTTATGCCTTATAAAGGTATGATGTACAGGTGAAACGCTTAAAAATTAGAATATCATGCAAAGTTAATTTATTTCAGTAATTCAACATAAAAGGTGAAAGTAATATATTATATAGACTCTTTAAAATCAAAGAAAGGTATTGGAAATCTTTATTTGTTATAATTTTGATGGTTATGGCTTATAGATTATGAAAACCTCAAAAGAAAAATTAAATAAAAATTTTAAATGAAATCATAAAACAAGGATCTTAAATACAGAAATGTCAGAGCTCTGAAAAGTATAATCATAGATTTGTACTCAGTACTTGGTTTGGGGCCTTTTTGCATCAGTTACTGGGCAGGTACCAAGTCCTAGTGGAAAGTTTATTCAGCATCTTTATAAAACTTGTCTTCAGAAGGAAGCATGAAGTGCTCAAACATGTCCTGGTAGATGGCTGTGTTAACTCTGGTATTAATAAAACACAGTGGACATACACCAGCAGATGACATGGCTCCCCAAATCAACTCAGACTTTGGAAACTTCATACTGAACTTCAAGCGTCTTGAATTGTGTGCCTCTCCTTTCGTCCTCCTCCCTCTGGGACCTTGGTTTCCAAATGAGATGTAAACTTTGAGCTCACCCAAAAAAGAGGAACACATTTGAAGCCCGTGTTCAGGATCCCTCTGTGTGGTGGGTGTTGATGCACTTACTCCAGCCTCAGTCCACTTCTGGTGAAGGTCTCAAAAAAAATGTAATGGTCTTTTCCTGACAACCCCCCCCGGCTGCTGTAATCCCTGCTGCTTGTGCACTGTTTTCTTTCACACTTTCCCTTCTGCATAAATTTCTATTAATCTGCTTTGATACAGCACTTTAGGAACATCTAACTTCTTTTGCAATTACCTTTTGAGGCTTTCCTTCTTTATGGAAGATGTCAATGATGGTTTTCTACACAACTGTCAGGTCAGGAGTCTTCCCCACGATTGTGACTCCTACTAATCCAGACTGAGAGACTAGGAACCCTTTGCATGTGTTTTGGATTAATTAGCTGATTAGAGTGTGACACTTGGATCCTAAAATATTGAACATTTTCACAATATTCTAATTTCCTAAAATTTTGAATTTATGATTTTTATAAGCTTGTCAGGCATAATCATAAAAAAATATATTCTAACGTTTTGAGATTCACTTGCATTTTTGCGATCCTTTAACTATTTCAGCTTTGATGCCAGAATGTTGGCAAATCTTTCATATTTGAGCTGGAAATACAGGCCAGGCATTACATTTAGGTGAATCTATAGTTTTATATGATTACGTTGCTTTGTTACATTTAATAGGTTATTTTAATGATATTTTCATGTGTTATGTTACTGTTAAGTTAAAGGGGTGGCTACAGATTTACCTGTACTGTTCAAGATAGAGATCTTGAAGAGCACTAAAGGGGTTTGTTTCCCTGTAAGGTTGTGTGACACATTTTCCTAAATCCAATCAGGATCATTGGTCAGTTATCTGATTTTTATATGAGAAGTCTCATTTCAGTAGAACCAGACCTAAGTAATGTTGGCTTTTTTTACTGAAAGTGTATAGAATATTGATCACAGATTATGTTGAAAATGGACTAGCATGATAAACATTTAGATATGGCACATGTTTTCTTTTTCTAAAAGAACTGAACATAAATACAATCAAAATAGACAACTTTTCTATATCTGGAGGCTTGTCATTGTGTGGCTTCGTGTGAGCAGATTGTAGATGTGGACTTTGGTCGATATAGGCAGGAAAATGGAGTGAGGTGATGGTGGGCAGGAGGAGGGCTTCCCAGGGTTTTAAGACGGTCAGAATAAAGAGAAGGCCAATACATGAAGTCAACATTGATCAGATTTGCTGGTGTCTGCAAGATGATCGATGCAAAGTTGTCATAGTGGAATTGTTAAAGAGAAAAGCAACTCAGCATGGGAAGCTTTACTAACAAGGAGCTGCAAGAATAACTCACAATCCCAGAAATCAAGGCAAATATGAAAGAACAAATCTTTAGCGAGCTCATGTTAACTCACCATACTGTCCTGACACATAGTAAAACTACAAAGACCAGTAGATCAAATCATACAAACATTACCAAGGAGGAATTGTTATTGAGTTATGACTCCAGGGCAGCCTTTTTGTTCCATCTGTGAAGTTCAAAGCGTCTTGCTTCTAAATTTTGTAAGTAAAGAAATTATAAGTGAAATTAAATCCCGACCATAAGAATTTAAGGTCAAAATATTTGAATCCTGTATTTATTAGAGATAGTGAATTTGCTCCGTTCTCACCCTTGTTCTTGGCCAGGCACTACTGGGGGAAAAGAAAATTAAATAAATTGGCCCATTTAATCTGACAAATGTAAATTTGAAAGCTTTCAAAGTTAAAAGTGCTGCCAGAGGGGATGGAGATTGGAAACGTTGATATTCACAGCTGTTTTAGGCATTAAGGTTACAAATTGTCACATCAGAGACATAGCTTAGTCTCCTGGAAATGCAAAAAATTGCATGGTCTTTCTTTTTGCAGGTTTCTTGGGGTTTATGTGTCTAAAAGCCAGACACTCCAGCCTACTGAGAAATAATGATTTAGGCTTAATCTTATATTGAGGAGTTGTCCTTTCTGCTGTCGGGGCTGCTGGTGTATTTCCCGAGCAATCATTGGGTGAGACTGTTCCTGGACAGGTCGCTAGTCCTGTCGCAGGGCATTTATAGTGAGTACCACTAATCAAAATGAAAGATATCAATTCAATTCACTTTATTTATATAGCGTTGTTTCACAACAGATGTCATCTCAAGGCACTTTACAAGAAGAGTTATTACAATACAATGTTTAATGTAGAAATTAGAAAACCACAGAAGATTAAGTCGTGTAATTCCCACCAATCCCTCACACTGAGCAAGCATGAAGCGACAGTGGAGAGGAAAAACTCCCTTTTAACAGGAAGAAACCTCCGGCAGAACCAGGCCAAGACCGTCTGTGGTTTGGAGAATACAGAACAGAGATACAGAACAGAGACACAGAAAGAGCAATAGAACTGATGCAGAAGTTTGTTGCAGGACGTGGAGAACTTTCCGTCACTGCAATGCCATCTTAGTCAGGGTCGTCAAGCAGGGCAGGTCAGGAGCACCTACTGTAGGAAGAGACTAAGAGAAAAAAAATCAAATACAGTAAACGCCCTTAATAAACTAAGTCCTTAATATAACAGAGTTTTATTGTGGTACTCAAATTATTCGTGAGAATACTGTTTGTGATTAAGCTTACCACTGTTTTTTTCAGTTTGATCTGCTCTCGGCTGTACAGCGCGGCAAAGTGGAGCGTAGAGGGGGGTGCAGGAGGCGGGTTTATAGAGAAACGAGCCGTTTCACTTCATGGTTTAACATTAACTACAGGACACAAGTTAAATTTCAGGACAAGTTAATAATGTATAACACCAACGGTAACATTTTATCATATATATGTCTGTCCCAGAAGTTGAAAGCTGTAAAATAGCATGATATAGTGACTTTAAGCATTTTGTAGGTTAGTGATATTTTTGTTAATTATTCAACTTTAATGTTATACGAAATGACCTCAATGGAACATATTACACATTTCAGTGTAGTTTCACCGTGATTGGTGCTAGTTTTAAAACAAAATAAAACACACAAACCATTACATTTAAAAGTTTTTAGCTGTCCAGCAGAAAGCATGCAACCTCAGCATGTTTCCTTAGATTTTGCTGGTCTTTCAGTTATTTCCATTAAGCCATTAAGAGAATGCGATGCAACTAACATATGTTTACTGTAGTTTTCTTGTGGTGTTGATCGTCTCTTTGGGTTTCTGCCGGTGAGGGTCTCACGAAGGTTCGGACTCAACAGCTGATTGTGTACCTCTCCTCAAGCGGGGAAAATTCGGATTGGTTGCGTGGTCAAGGTTGGACAACATTATTTATTTATTTTAGTTTTGCAAATGATTGGATCGCTTGCAGCTTGCGCAAAAAGTAGGTCAGACCCCGAAACGATCACTTCAAGGTGCTCCGCGGCTGTTATGAACCATGCTTCAGGTTTGGTGGAGACAAACTCGTTATAAAAAATCTCCGGTCCTGCATTCTGACCATGATTCTGACGCTCGCCAGTCCCTGCCTGGAATTTTCACATCTTGTCACAACCATGATTACCTTTTAACTGCTTGTTACAATAATTTGCCTGCACTGTTTCACCTGGAATCCTGACAATCCTCGCCAGGTTGTTTTTTAAAGTAGTGGCTGATTTTACCAGGTCATATCTGTAATGCTAAAACTCTGAGATGGAGGATGTTTTTAAAAAATAAACATGACATGCAAAAAACAAAACATTTACCTGGTTGAAGAGCCGAGGGAAAATCAAGACACCGATAGTACCAACTAGCGGGAAAACCCCATTTTTACACGATGGAAAACAATTATACCTTCTTTTTCTGCACTTCCCTCGGCACACCATATATATATATATATATATATATATATATATATATATATATATATATATATATATATATATATAATCACTTCTACATCTTTTGAAACCTACAACCCTGCCGTATCAGTTGAGTAAATATAAGGAAAGGGAATTCACTGTTAGAAAAGGGATTGTTTAACTGACTTGGCAGACAATATTATACAGAGGAAGCAGGCATTATTCTCTACTTCCTCTCCTGGTTGTTGTTTGAGGTATTTTAAAGCTTTGAACACCAAAGCACCAAACAATTCTATTTTTTGAAAACAATATAGCAGAGCCTCAAGGGAAGTCAGTTCTTACTTTTATCTTAACAATAATGTCATCATCTTCCTCTGACACCGTTTTCTCGATTGTCTCATCACTGATGTTGTCTTTGAGTTACCAGCACAAGACTGCATACATAGTCTGGAGCCCTGCTGTTCTGTATGTACACAGAAGATTGATCAAATGAGTTTTTCCAGCTTCCTTCATATACCTGATGGTTAATTATTTTAGTCACTGCAGGATGTTTAGGGTCGATAAATATTAATAAAAGCAGAATCTTAAGGGCATGGCAAAATATACATTCTTAAGACAATAGAGCAAATGTTTTTTTTTCTCAAAAACTGCCAACTGGATTAAACAGTACAAGGCTATGGCCCAACATAAGTCAATTAGTTCATAATAGTCTCAACATAAACAGAGAAAAGTGACAGAGGGTGTGGTTTAAAAATAGACTAAATGCATATCCATTGTTTTCTGACTTTCAGTAAAATATCTGCAAATAGCAATTATGCTAAGAGCACCATTTTGATTAACTTGTTCATTCATCATGTCAAAACTATCCAAGCTGCTAATTTTGAACATCATTTGTACCTGCTTGGTGGTCACGCTATTGCTTTTATAATTTAATGCAGTTAAAGGTTACTATTTGTATATCCATAGGTTTAAGTAACAGCACGTTTCGTCTCACTCCCATTTCTTCTTGTTGCATATAGAAACTGTACTTGGAATCTTGTTAAGATCCAACCATGCAAATTATGATGTTTTTCGTGACTGTATTTATATGATTGCACTTGCTCTATTTTCTGACCTTTTAATGATTAATCCATTCCCATTTAGTTTTTCTTCTCTTTTTTTAAATACATAACTTTGTCTTTTGCTTTAGTTTCATGGTCATGACAAATCAAAGTCTAGCATACAGCAACTAAAATTTATTTATTTGTACGATGATTTAAATTTCCTTTAAATTAAATTTTTTTGGATAAATGTATCTGTCACTTGAAGATAAATGTAAAGCATTTATGTTATAATGAAGAGCAAAAAATGCCCACTACTGAGGGGGGAAAGATATTTTATTTGAGAATCTGTTGTGACATCAATGTTTATGTTTTCTTGCAATCCATCACATCTGCTGTGTGGTCGACTGTACAGCCCACTGGGGGCCTAATAAAACGTTTTTTAGAAAAACGAAATAGATTACAGTCGATCGGGAGATTAAACCTGGATGCTCATAAGAAAGCCTCAATCCTACAGCAACTGACAGTTTGTGAGGCTCATTTTGTTCATGGTAAGGCCTTGTGATCACGTAATATATTATTATTTTGAGAATGTTTATATGAAAAACCTGAGATTTTTGCATTTTAAAATCCTCTGCATTTTCGCGTTCTCAATCAAATGTCCCAAACCGCTATCAGCACCTGATTATTCACGCTGCTGTACATGCAGCAGCTGTAAATCCTGTCCTGACAGCTGCTTCTAATTAAATAATTAAAGCTGCCACATCAAATCAAACTTTATATATAAAGCGCTTTTCATATAGGAAATGCATCTCAAAGTGCTTTACAGATTAAAATGATACCAAATTAACCGCATTCCCATTCCGTCCCCCCGATTAAATGGATTTGTCAAATTTACTTTCTGTCTCTCTCTCAGGAAGATTCTTTTCTTTCATGATCCTCATTAAGCCTCTCCCTAAACTTCCTAGACCCTTCCTTCTTGGTCATCTCAGCCTCTCACTTTCAACATAAACTATCTTTAACAAAGCAGAGAAGGAAGGTTTGAGTTGACGTACCCTCCATGTACGGCTGTCCTTTAACTGCCATTCATTTTTTAGAATTAGATTATATCTCTTTTGCATATTTAAACAAATTTTTCAATAAAACTTATAGTACAAAAAGTGTTTGTTTACATGTTTGCTTTCACTATGTTAAGGTTCATAATCATGTTGTACTATAGGACAGTGCGTTGCACAAATTGACATTTTCAAAATCAATGCTAGTTTGCATCCTAGCTATATGAGAGACATTCTTCATCCTGAGTAACAGTGTTAAGGTTTACATTAATTACAATGATCAATCAATGTAAATTGATCAAAATAATCAGATCAATACTTAAATTGCGCTCTACCAAAGGACTACCTCAAGGTGATCAGTTCCAACACTGTACGGACATAGAAATATTATGAAAATATTTTAGACAGAAGTGACCCTGTGTGCAGTCCATTTGCTCCAGTGATAACTTTTGTCCTTCCTGATTGTGGAAGAAACCCTCTCAGTAATGGGGTGGTCATATTAATGCCTGTTTTATAATTCATAATGGCATTGCTCCAGGAGGACACCAGTTTTGCGGACAAAATGTAATGTGTCATAAAAACTCTACATGGGGACCTTAAAACGTATAATCTCTAGATTCATTAAGTAAAGACTCGTATGACATTCAGTCAAATGTTTTAATGTATTTAGATACATTTTTCATTAAAATACAATCGTTTTAAGATAAGTATTGCTACACAGGACAGTTACACCGCTGGACAAATGACATATTCAAAACAGAATATTTACATAGTTAAAGAACGCTGCTCATTGTTTGCAGATGGATTAGATGTAGAAGAACAAACTGCATATTTAATTAATTTTAATGAAATACTACATTTTAATTATATTTGTCACTGGGAACACAAAAATTGAGCGACACGTCATCCACCCAAAAGCAGCAGTATATCAACAACAGGAGCTGAGGAACTGACCCAGGGCGCCCAAAGGAGGGTGGGCTGGTGCTCCCACCTCTATCCAAGCACTACCTGGAGAGCACCCCGGCAGCCACAGCCAAACACCGCTCCCGATGCAGAGGGATCCCACAAAGGAAACACTGGAATGAAGATTAAAATAAGAAGTTAAGATATAAAAATAAACAGTAGGTAAATATAAGATTAACTAGCAAAACATTAATAAAATACTGATAAAATATCAAGTAAAATATGCAATGCAATTTAAACAAAACTATAATAACTAATATTAAGTGAAAAGCTAGGCTAAAAAGCTGAGTCTTGCGATTCTCAGAATTTTTTTATTTTTTTTTTAAAGTTCTCTGTGGCCCTGAGGTCCTCCATCAGCCTGTTCCAGAGGGGAGGGCCATAATAATGAAAAGATCCCTCAACATGAGTGTGTCCTGACTTTAGGGATGACAAGGAGACCAGAGCCAGAGGTGCGCACAGACCGTGATGATTTATGTGTTAAAAGTAGTTCAAAAGACAAGAAAGCCAAAGACCATTAAGACACTTAAAGACATTAAAAGAAACTTAAAATTTATCCTAAAACGTAGGGGGACCCAATGCAGTGACTGCATGTTTCTCCTAGACTGGATACAGAAAAGAAAGAAAAAAGAATTGGGTAAAGGTGATATTCAGTTTTTTGCCAGACACCACCCGCTAGTGAGTTAGTAAAGTTACAGGACAACTTAAACAACAGTAACTACATTTAAAAATATAAAAATAAAATGATAATAAATAAATAAGGATGTTGATCAATGAGGACTTACCTAGCTTTGCAGCCACGTAGAAGATTTTGCTGTTCTCCTTGGTGATCACCCACAGGTGATGCGAATCAGGCTGTGACTCGACTAGTTCTGATTTTTTTCTTTTAGAACAAACATGGCTTTCTGTTTTGTAGAGATAGGCCCAACTCTCGTTGAAACAACACAATCTCAGGCCTCCAGACTTTCGAAAGCGGTAAACATTTTTATGACTGAAGGGTCGGCTTTAGGAACAGGAATAAATGTTTCCCCAGCAGATTTGAGGCTAGGACACCAAACCTTCTTTCAGATATCTTAAAGGGGCTTTAAATAACTTCTATTTCACTATCAATATCGATTTTAAGTTTCAAAGAGAAGATAAACCGGTGCGCTGAGAATACACCCGCAAATGCATGTCCATTTGTGTGTAATCAAACAGTGGGATTGCTGCAGAGTTTGTTGTCATCAGGTTTAGGATCTTTGCCTCGGAAAGATGACTTCTCATGGGGGTGTGGATGTTCGGGATGCTGTGTCCACGCGCTGCCCCAATGGAAACTGGAACTACGCTGCTTCAGCCAAAGTTTTAAAATGAGGAAACATTTCTCCATTAAAACAAATCAGACGTCTAAAAGATTCTGTACACACCGTTTCCTGATCCATAAACTACACTTTAGTGGCAGAAAAGCCTCTTGGAAGAAAGAAGCAGCAGCAGGTCTTTGATACCATTGTTTTTGACACGCATTGTAGCACGTCTAAACAATCATAAAGGCAACTTTAAAATGTCAGCTCCCGGTCAGTGATCTATACCTTGATCAAAGTGCCTGGGAATCGTTTCTTTAGTTTATTTATTTACCTGGAATCCATGAGTAAAGTTGAAAGTTTCTGCACATTTACAACAGATAGTCGGGGTTAATACTAATCTGTAAAAATGACCAACAGACTTCAGATTTTTCCGTCACCATTCTAATCTTATTAGCCATCTCTTTAGCTTAAACCCCTCTTTTGTGAGATATAAGCAAGAGAAATGAAAAAAAAAAAAATTAAATCATGTTAGTCATATTTAATGTTACATGGCCTAAATGCAATAAATCTTAAAAGATGACAAAACCTTTTGAAAATGTTTAAGTCATTACCCAAAGTTTGGACATTTACGTTCAGTGTGTATGGACACAGCGAGCAGTTATGCTCCTGAAAGAGCCCTGCTGTAAAACCAGTAATGTAAAACCAGTAGTTGCTTTTGTGATGAGGGTTCAGCAACAGTTTGCTGCTGTATTAGCCGTATTTTTGTGGATTCTGAGACATTTTATTTAATTGCCTATCTGTGAGCATTTGACCCGTGTTCTTTCTTCTCTGGATAACCTCAGTTTACCTCCTGCAGCCTCCACAACGACTACCACATGCTACCTCAAATCAAGACATGTCACAGTTAAAGCGACAGATTGAGCAGGTGTTATAGTTTTCTCTTTGACAGCACTTTGTTGCCAAGCCTTAAGATAGAAAACATCTGAGCACATCATCTCCTTCTAAAGTCAAGAAATATTTTTAGGATGCAAGATTTCACGGCTTTCATCTTATTAGACTCTATCCTCAGAGCAAAATGTATCAGAGATTAACTGACTGAAGGGGTTAATTGTGTAACAAGTTACACTGATGTAATATATTCAGGCAGTGAAAGATATGAGAACTTCATATTCATACTTGGAGATAAACAAATCGAACTGTATCATGCAAAACCCCTCCTGCTCTCAGTTTTAATATCCAGATTAAAGTGATTCCTCTGAATAATTCAGACTATCTCATTAAGTATACAATGAGTAAAAAGAGAAGAATATTTACCAATCTAAACAGAGAACAAGATGCCTAAAAGGCATTCGATTTCTTCGGTATTATCTATACATTAGTAGTGGAAGGCGGAGTTGGTAACTTTGTTACCTTACAACATCTAGATCCTGGGTTTGAAACCTGGCCTGTGGTTTGTTGGGGAGACGGGGCTGGTTGGCCCATGGGTTGGTTGTCATATTTGTTATTACAGCTATATTAGAGGGCAGTGTTGTTGGATTTTGATGTCAAACGTTTATTTTATTAATCTAATGTTGTACTATTCATCTTTTGATTTGAGCAAACACAGAGGTGAGGATACATTTATAGTTTTTTTATGTATCAGACTAAGTTTTTACATTGTTGTTATTTTTGTTAGAAGTTAGCAAGATATTGGCCATTAAACACAATAATTAATAAACTCAAATAATATACATTTTATTTGAGTTAACATTTATTAACTGAACTAAAGCTATGTTTTTGCTGCTATAATTTTTTTGTCAAGAGTGGCTTGTTTTGTCACTGCTCTACAGGTCGTCTGTCACAAACCCATCTCAAATGTTTGTATCACCTTTTATTTTTTTTGTATTACCTTTTACATACTAGTGTTAATGAAGTACTTTTTTTCTCTTTAACTGAAAGAATGATCAGGAAGCTCAAGTAAAATTGTAAATCAACGCTCATCTTCTGTTTGATTTTTGTAGTTTGATATATGATTAAAAAAGCCTAGTTTAAATAATAGTTCAGAAAATCAACTGGTGAAAAAAGACCCAATAAATATATTGGCATGCATTTTAGCATTAAGAACAACATAGGGTTAAAGAAGTCATAACCTATTACTACCGTGGATATCCACACTCTATTACAGTCTTTCAGGCATTCAACAAAATCTGAGTGAAAAAAAAACAAAGCCTTGTGCTTTTCTTCACCAGATATTGTCAAAAATTACCAAATCATTCTGGCTTAAAATGCGAAGCACAGAGACCTAGACTGGTGGAGAGGGTTGAAGCCAGGAACGACATGCATGATATATCCTACTGGTTTGACGTCAAGATGGGAGAAAAATTGAGATCTAGTTTATGAGTGCGGTGCAAGTGGGACGTTTGAGGAAGCCAAGGATAGACAAACGCTCTAAAAATCAGCTTCCTGGCCATTGTAAAATCATTAGGGAAACTATAATATGCATGTTTTCATGTGGAATAGAGAAAATTTCAGGTTATGACTCCTTTATTTTAAATATTGCTCTGTTCTGAACTCTTTGTCGGTACTATACATTCCTTCACCAAAATAATACATCACTTTGCTAAACTTTTGGAATTGAAAATAGGGACATTGATTATTTATTCCTTAACAGACTCAATTTTTTATGAAACACATACAGAAATTCCATAATATCTTTTAAGCAAAAATCCAAATTAAAATTAATAGACAATCAACCCTATACATTATGACAACCAACCCCAACATCAGACAGGTTGTCATAGTGAATCAGAGTGTCTTTGATAGTAATTGTTGTTGTCAGTGATCCTGCCTCACCTCTTTGCAAGGCAGGATGAACCAGCTTACCATCGAGGGTATGGGACCCCTTCAGCCTGTCGAATCCTCCAGGTCAGGTTCTGCAGAGAATCTCCCTAAACTGGTGTCGAGAAAGATTTGTCCATCCTCAAACTGCCTTCTTCCAAATGTCTCTTTCAGCCCAGCAACCAGCCACAGACCCCCAGCCATAGACCCCCAACCACGCCCGTTAACGGCAGCTCCTTCTCTTTGACAACTTCCACTTAATAACCGGGCTGGATTAGTTTTAGCAGCTTGGACAATTTGCTCCAGGGGTGTTGTTTTAAAATTTGGCTACAGGCAACCAATAAAAAATAATTTGGTAAACCCAAGCACCAATACTTTTTACTACTATTGAAGAATCCCTTGAAGGTGACATGACTCAATAATTTGAAGGTCCACAACTTCCAATGGAATTTTGATTGTTTATTTAACTGCAAAGCTTAGCAGGGATACGGCCACTGTTGAAAAAGAATAGATTGCATTAAACATATCAAATCAAATGTATCTTTCCCTCAACCTGTAGGTGAGACGCCTTTTGATGAAATAAATTTAAATAGAGACAGAGAGAGAGGCTTGTACCCATCTTGGCAGTCCCTCCCGTGGAAATCCATTTGAGTATTGAATGGAAACCTTGTTAAAATCCAGCATTCCCCAACTGGCAATTGTCAGACCCGTCCTCAAACTGAACAAAAACTTGAACAGGAGCCCAAAAAGGCAAACCCATCAAAAATGGAAACCACAGTGTGGGCAGCAATTTTGAGAATCCGAATCTAGAAGCCTCAATCCTTTTAGGCCGTGGATTGTCCCTCAATGGATTCAGAAACTCTGGTCATTAGTAGAGGCTTTGTTTCTCCTAAAACTGCTGTGTTCTTGCTGTAAGTCCTTGCACAATCTCTGTCTGATGTTGATTCAAAGCTCTGCAGGGGAATGACCAGTAAGTTGTTCCATAGATTGTTCTTGTATAGCTTCTAGGCGTGTCATACTTGGTATACGTAACTGTTTGCTACTTATACCAGAAACTTAACTAATTCCTAATAATGTCCTAATACGGAATAATTTCTGTGTGTATTCATAAACAGCTCTGAGCCTTGACTCTGTCACTGCTGTCGGACCTGACCTGTCTTGACCAGACCTACTTCCACATGTAGATCCTCTTTTGCCGTTCTGCACACCTTTGCATCACACTGGAACTGGTCTGCAACTCCCGGCAAGATGTCACTGTTGTCTTCCCGTTGCTAAGTTGCTTGTTTCCCCAACATACGATTAACTTCTTCTTTATGCTTCAGGTTAAAACTTATTATCCTGCTTTCACCTTCCTTTTAATTGCCCCTTATCCCTCTGTCTTGGTCAACTTCCTCTTTTTGATGATTCATCACAATTTCACAATTTTCTTTCCCTAACTTAGGTGTGTATTATATCTTAAACATTTTCAAAAGAATCATCTAAATCACAAAAGCTCACTTCAAACATCACATTGTGTCATTGTTCTAACTATAATAGTTTTTATTATTAATTAGATCTCTTCATTCCAAAGTACATTTAAACTTTTGCGAAGACTACAAAATCTACCTGCTTGTCCTCCAATTCTGCTTTTTCCAAGCTACACTCAGTTTTGCACCTTACTACGTCCTTCTTTTCTTTCAGCCTCTGACATTTCATTCTGTTGCAACAATCATAAGAAATTTATCTATTTAGAAGGCCTCTTTTAAAATATATAAAAATCCTAACTGAAATAAAACATTTATTTGATTTAAACCAAAATCAAAATCCTTATAATATAACAAGCTTTCTAATGGCTGCAATTTCAGTCTTATAGCCTAAATAATTTAGATCAACTTTACATCATTGCAATTCTCTTGTGTCTGTAACTTCCTGTGATTACATAAAGAAAGAAATAATTAAAGCAGTGTTTGCATAAGACAAAAAAAGAAGTATAATCTCACTGATGGTATTGAAATCTGATCAAGCTTTTAATTTTAGATGTTTCTTTCTATGATCAATTTAAAGTTTGAATTTGGAAAGCCTAATAAGGGGCTGGTCTACAATTTAACCTTAAATTATAGAACTTATTGACAGAACAACTGTTTCTAAACTAGTTTTATGACTTTGCCATGTTCAAATAAATTTAGATAAAAACAAATATGCAGGCCTTACTCTTTCAACTCTTACTCCTCTTTCCTTCTAAAGTCCAATTTCCAGTATGGGATAATGAGGTGATCTCAGGTTAATACTACATTTTTAATTTATATTTTTATGTAGTATCTTAACTTAAGAAAAACTTAACTTAAGAAAATGTATCTTCTAGTCAATACATGAATGTATTATAACGGCTTACACTTTATATAGAGTAAATGATTTTATAGTACATGCAGAATGTTTGAGCCTTGCTGATCAGCAGGAAGACTACCAGTATACTTTGTCTTTCATTTGTCTTTGTGGATCTTCTCCTCCTCTGTGTCCATCATGCCAAAGATGCAAGTGTCTTTGGGTTTTAACTTAACCTTCTCTTGGATAAACAAGGTCTGACGGCTGGATATTGCTCCTAATGTAATGGTTAAGATAAATTGTTTTTTTAATTATTTTTTTTCTAGGTGGCTGGTCTCTTCAGAGATGCAAGTATTGGGAATGCAATCAACATCGTAATTGTTCGTCTCATCCTTTTGGAGCAGGATGAGGTAAGCCCTAGTTGTGTCTTGATGAGGTGGTTATAAGATTGCACAAGGTTAAACTTGTTTCTACTTGACACTTGATTACAGTGTCAAATATTTAATTAGAAATGCCAGGAATCAATGCAAGTCACAAAGCCAGAATTTCAGTCTTGACGTAAAGTTTAATTTATTTGTTAACCTCCCTGCCTCACTTGTGTAAAAGAAAAATGGAAACTTAAGACTGCTTTGTTTCAGCATGCTTTCAATATTTAGTCTTTTTTAAATGTGCAAGTTTATTAAAAACATTTGTTTACTGAAATTAAATACCTGCTTTATTCCTTAACACAGGCATACGTATACAATTGAGTGAAAAAATAATTACTTCCTTACAATTTCAGATTTATTTGTATTTTTGAAATGCGAACATCTTTCAGATCATCAAACAAATGTTTAAATTGGACAAAAATAACACTTTTAAATACAAAGGTGCAGTTTTGAAATTTTCATTCAATTTAATAATGGAAATAGCTGTCCAAACTCACCTGGCTGGCACAGAGTAAAAATGCAATTTCCCTTAATATTTAAATCCAAGTTCGCTAAACTGCGTCAAAGCTTTTTTTTTTTTTGACTCATTCAGAGAAGCACATGCTAGTTAGGTAACGCAGTAGGACGATGATCCAAAAAACGTGACTAATTACTATGCTACCACCAATGTGTCTGGCTGTTGATATCTTTTTACAAAACTGTGATAGTTTTGATGATGTAACCAGACCCATAAGATCAGTTTTTGTCCTATCGGTCCACAAAACATCTTCCCCAAATTCTTGAAAATTATCAAAACATTTTTGGGCAAAGTTAAAGTGGTCCCTTTTTTTCTATCAACAGTGTTTTCCCTGAAAATCTCCCATTGATCACATTCTTGCAAACTCATAAAAATGTTATTGAATTATTATCATCAACCTTAATTGAACCAAGTGACTCCTTCAGAGCTTTAGATGGTGTTATGGATTGGATTAATTTTTGCAGTTGTAGTAGCAGTTGGACGAGGGCAGCTTTACCACTTTACTGTGTTTGTCTGTTTGTAGAATCTACAAACAAACAAACAAATAACAAAAAATGTGTGGTGAGGTCCACTGAGAGACTGTTGGTGATTTTTTTTTAAGTTAGAAGGGCTAAAATGGGCAACGTTATTGTTGTTTAAAGCATTTTGCAATGTTTTGCCCTGATAAACTACCCTGCACTGTTGCATTGTTATAATTAGAATCTTTGCAGTTTGGTATTTGTTGATTCACTTGGATGTGTAGTTGTCAGTTGTAAAAAGTAAACCACAGATTTTGCTCACCTAAACTAGTTGCAATTTGAAATACATTCCCTTGATAAAATACTATGCACTGTTATGTTATTATATTTCCTTTCTGTACCTTACAATGCACTTTGGTTTTATTTTGTTGGGGCAGATAGATTTCATGCTGCCTTCATTGAGTGCAATTTTAAATATTTGTGATCTGGTTGACCTACTGATTGTTAGTCTTGATCTATGTTCAAAATGGACAAAAGGTATCGCAGTAGTAGTCGATGTGTGAATTTATGGGCATTTGCTGTTTGCATGAGAAGTATAATAAAACGGAATATTCTCACTTCGTAAATATTTAGTCATTTTTTTTCATTTGTTACCATGATTACTCGTTCTCCAGCCCATTATTTGATCTCCAATTCCTGAACTGGCCCCAGTTCCAAATTAATTGAATAGCCCTGTTGTAGATAATGGATTCCACTTGGTTTTACTAAAGCCATAGAAATGGCTTTGTAACCCTTTTTCTGAATATGAGATTTGACTTTTTTTTCTAATCTCTTCTTTATTTTTTAACAATTGGGGTATGATTTGTTGCTTTTTGAGATTGTTTAACCCACTTTATGTCATCTGTTCTAAATGATTTACAAATGGTACATGTACACCAGTTATGGCAAAAGGGGAACATTTTACCAAGCTAAATTGTTTCCTGAATGATGATACATATGCATCGAAATCAATGTCAACATTTTAGAAAAGTGAATTCATTTAGGTATTTTCAATTAAAAAATGACTGATCTGTTGTATAGATTTACTGTAAACACATTGATATATTTTAACCATTCACTTCTATTAGTTCTAATGACACCTTACAGCTCTGAGAAAATGGGCCTATTTTGCAAGTCTTGTACGTAAAAAAAAAAAAATCAATCTTTAAAAATTTGTGTACATTTTTACTGTCCAGTATCTTTGTCGCTTTTATCTTATTTTGATTTATTTTATATAATAAGGTGCACTTTTAGTCTACATTCATCTTTCCATTTCAGCTTGATTAAACTACTGAACTAACGGAAGTTCGAGAACATAATCATATAACTTTCTCATCTGTTGTAGACTGGTTTTTCCTCCAGCATACCACTAATACATATTTCTAATTGAGTTGTATTTATCTAATCTAATCTCAACTGATGAAGCAGATGCATCTTGGCTTTGATTTATTTTTCTGTGTTCCAGTAAAGGTTTGTGACACTTCGAATCCAGCAAATTACAGCTATGTGTTTGAAGAAAAATATAAACCTTTTTGAGCTCTGATTTTTCATGGTCCGCCTTATGCCACGGAAATTAAATAATTAAAATGTATTAATTAGTCCTTTTGTGCATCATATACTTGAGAATTAATAGTGTCAATTAAAATAATGTGGATAAACATTTTTTCTTCGCAGATAAAATTAATTGTATGTTGCTGCCTAATTTGACTGAATTAAGTTCAGGCTTTTCTATTCTTTATGTCACACTTATCAGCTTACCATGAACAAAAACGTTCATCTTCTGCCTTCTGTCATGTTGCGTAGTTAAAAAAGGGTTTGTGTCAAATTAACTAAAGGTTAAGTTTAGCTTTGTTTTCTGAGCTTCCTAACTCATATTTAAAGTCTGTTCTCTTTGTTGTTGTGCTTGTGATGTATGGCTAACAGGATGACCTAAAGATTACACACCATGCTGATAACAGCTTGAGCAGCTTCTGTAAATGGCAGAAGAAACTCAACATGAAAGGAGATGAACACCCGCTGCACCATGATGTTGCTGTGCTGCTGACCAGGTAATTCCTGATTTACTGAGGTTACATTCTCTCTCAAATTTATACAAAATACACAGGGAACGTAAAATTAATTCTTATTCTGTTCAGAAGATCCCCTCAACATTATTCCTTATCCATCTGATTGTTCTGAACTGGTTCTTTCAAGCCTCTGAGGTTTTCACAGAACAGCCGTGATTAAATGATAAGATGACATCTGAAGGCAGTTAGTTGTAATGGTTTGTACATTTTTATTTGTAAAAAAAACAAACAAAAAACACAATAAAAACCTTTCCTCTTTGCACTTAAAGTATGTGCTTCTAGGTGTTTGTCTGATCACTTGATACTCCAGTAAAGTGAGATAAGAGTATTGGTTAGGCAAGGGCAAGGCAAAGCAAGTCAATTTTATTTGTATAGCACACTTTCAACACAAGGCAATTCAAGGTGCTTTACATGATTCAGTGATAATGAAACCACATGATTACAAACAAAACATATAAGTTTAACAGTAATCAATCAGTAAGAAAAGTTTAGTTCTGATTATAGAGACGATTAGTAGGCTAGAGTTGGAGGACCTGAGTGGTCTGCTGGGTTGATATAGTGACAGCATATCTTCAATGTACTTTGGTGCTAAACCGTTCAATGATTTATAAACAAGTAGGAGTATTTTAAAGTCTATTCTCTAAGCTACAGGGAGCCAGTGTAAGGTCTTTAGAACTGGGGTGATGTGTTCTACTCTCCTGGTTCTAGTGAGAACACGAGCAGCAGCATTCTGGATAAGCTGCAGCTTTCCGATTGATTTTTTTAGGTAGACCTGTAAGGACGCTGTTGCAGTAATGGATCCGACTAAAGATAAACGCATGGATCAGTTTTTCACGGTCCTTCTGTGACATCAGTCCCTTAATCCTAGAAATGTTCTTCAGGTGATAGAAAGCTGACCTTGTTATTGCCTTTATGTGACCCTGGAGTTTCAGGTCTGAGTCCATTATTACACCTAGATTACGAGCCTGATGAATAGTTTTTAGTTGTATTAGCTGAAACTGTGTGCTGACTTTGCATCGTTCCTCCTTAGGTCAAAAAATAATTACTTCTGTTTTGTTTCTGTTTAGCTGGAGAAAGTTATGGGACATCCAGTCGTTAATTTGTTCAATGCATTCATTTAAGGTCTGGATAGAATCAAA
This sequence comes from Apricaphanius iberus, assembly GCA_028564705.1. Lineage (NCBI taxonomy): Eukaryota > Metazoa > Chordata > Actinopteri > Cyprinodontiformes > Aphaniidae > Apricaphanius > Apricaphanius iberus. The sequence goes on from JAPXFQ010002931.1 coordinate 184,910, forward strand.
GTCACATGGTGACAATGTAATGTATAGCTGCGTGTCATCTGCATAGTTATGGTAACTTATCTGATTGGCTGCTATAATCTTGGTTAGTGGGAGCATATAGATATTGAACAGGAGGGGTCCCAGAATGGAGCCCTGGGGGACCACACATGTGATTTCTGTTTGTTCTGATGAGAAATTTCCGATGGACACAAAGAACTTCCTATTTTTGAGGTAAGATTTGAACCATTGAAGTGCTGTACCAGTGAGTCCGATCCAGCTCTCTAATCGTTCCAGTAATATTTTGTGATCAACAGTGTCAAACGCTGCACTGAGGTCCAACAGAACCAACACTGTAGTTTTACCGCTGTCTGTATTTATGCGGATGTCATTTAAAACTTTGACGAGGGCAGTCTCAGTGCTGTGCTGAGCACGGAAACCAGATTGAAAATGATCTAAGGAGTTGTTTGTTGTCAGGAATGTGTTCAACTGTTGAGATACAGCTTTTTCAATAATCTTACTGATGAATGGGATATTAGAGATTGGCCTATAATTCTGCATCAAGGTATTGTCTAGGTTGTTTTTCTTTAATAGGGGTTTGATAACTTGTGTTTTGAGGGCCTGGGGGAAGAGACCTGACTGGAGGGATGCGTTAACTATTGGCATCAGATCGGACTTAATGACAGGGAGAACTTTCTTTAAAAAAGGTGTGGGTAAGATATCGAGGCAGCAAGAGGAGGAGTTCAGTTGTTTAATAATTTCATCAAGATGTGATTGATTCAGTTTTTAGAAATCGGACATCTTATCTGCATTATTTTTAAGTGGGAATGATAATGTTGGTGGGTTGGTTGCTGCTTTACAGATTGATCTTCTAATTTCTAGAATCTTTTCAGTGAAGAAGTTGGCAAATTCACTACAGGCCCTAGTGGAGTGTAGCTCAGGAGCTGCTGTCACTGGAGGATTGGTTAGTCTTTCAACTGTTGTGAATAAGGTCCGAGCGTTATTAATGTTTTTGTTAATGATTTCAGAGAAGAATGATTCCCTTGGTTAAGATGTGCTAATATGTGCTGTGCATTAGCTACTAGTACTAGGTAGTCTTTCTAATTGCTTCATTTTCTTAAAATAATTTATCTGACTATTGAACCCCCCCCCCCCCAAAAAAAAAAAACAACAACAACAAAATACAATTTCATATGCCCAAACAAGAATATTGATCTTTCATTGTTTATGGATGTTTTGAGGATTTTCAGTGTTATTCGTCCCACTGACGTATAAAATAAGTTCTCTTCCATCATATGTAGGACAGTGGGGAGTCTGGCAAGCTTCACAATCTAATGGGAATTCTTCATGCTTAATTATGGCTGATCTGTAATAGGATAGTATTGCCAGAGTACAATTTCAAATATTTGCCACAGTCCCAGTCAGCCCTAAATTATTAATAGTTAAGAAAATAGCAATCAGATCTGGGTTGTCCCAGTTATTAAGTATTTTAAGAATAAATTGTACTTTCCTCTGGATTTGACACTAGTTAAAGGATTTTCTTGCAAAAGTATACAACAATTTTACATAGAAATTTGAATAGTATTTCTTATAATAGATCCAACTCATTTGATTTGTATTCACCACACTGAATTCTTTACACCATTAAAAGATACTGGATTTTAAGACTGCAGAGTGATTAAAGGTGAAAAAGAGAAGTCTGTAAGTCTGTCTGTCTGTCTTTCTGTCTGTCTGCAGAATACACACTCTGTGGGCATTTGATGTTATACAAAAAAAAAAAACTACATACTTTTTTAGTGATATAAATCATCAGCATTCCTTTGGCCAGACAAATCTGCCTTTAAATCCGATTCAATAAATGCATAAATAAACCTTTCAGACCTGATCTGAGGTTGCCAGATATTTACTCTTTAGTAGCAATATGACTATATGTTCTCATCATTCACTTCAAGGGCCATTGAGAGATTTAAAAGTATAGAATTTTCACTAAAGGCTTAACATATGTAAAATTGTTTTAATTTAAAGACTGCATTGCTTATGTATGTTAATGTGGAGCAAATAATGGTGATTTAAATTATTAAATTAATTCTGTCATCTTCGGTAGGACCCCTATCGGTATTCCACATCATGACCTGACAATATTGGCACATAATCTGTGCATGGTTTGTTCTTTGGTTTTTCTGTATAAAACCCCACAAAAAACCTATAAATCGCATAGTTTTTTGGCTTTACGTTTTTTTTTTTAAAGGCAGAAGTAAGAACGTAATATTTAACAAAGAAAAAAAAAAAAAAAAGTGATGGGTTTTTACATTGGATTTTTAACCTATAATGCAAAATCCAGGATTTGTTTTAATTTGTTGCAACACCGGAAGTACAGGCCAGAGAGGCGGCTCAAACTGTCTTCAAGCCACTTCTGATCTATTTCTCTATGAAATGATGATAGGTACTCGTGTTAAAGAAGTTAGTTTATTAATCTTCCAGTAAATAAATTAATAAAAATAAAATATTTCAGAAGCTGAAGGACTAATTACTATAAATAACAGGCATGTAAGTTATTTTGTTCCCATGTTATGAGGGGTGAACTGAATATTTCCGGCAGCTGAAATATTTTGTTCCCCCATGCAACTTTGGTAAAATAAGACCAAATATCTTTATATTCACAAGACTAAGGGCCAAATTTTGCAAGATAATGTACGAAAAATTGCATGCAGTGCTAAAAATTTGTGTGAGTTGATTTTCCTTAATTTGCTGGTGATCTACTAAAATTGCGTGAGCAATTCTTAACAGGCACAAGGTCTATCATTCAAATTAGCAGTTTGCGGCCGCTGAGCTGCGCTATGGCTTGAGAGAGGAGGAATATGTGCATGGATTCATGGTGAATCTTTAGCAAAAACAAAAAAGGGGGAAAAAGGAGGGAGAGACAACATGCGTATCAATTACATGTTACAGAATTACTATTAGGCTACTTAGGGTAGAATGTTGTGAATTATGTGTTTCATTTGTCAGTAATAAATGTAATGCATGTGGTGTGCATGCGCTGCTCTCTACTCTGTGTACACAGCTTATTTCAGCATGTCCACAACAAGGTCACTAAGATTTCCATATTCTAATGTCGTTTAAATGGATCGCACTTTACCATGGCCTCTATTAAATGTCAAGTTGCTGTCGAAAAAATGAAATCTTGAAAATATGTATACTGAAATGTCTGACTTTTGTTTTTAATTTATATATATATAATATAATGCCAATTATCATTGTGGTTTTGTACGTGATAACTACATTTTATTAATTGGACCCCAGGAAGGGTAAACCCTACAGGGGAAACAAATGAGGATCTACGAAAATCATAAATTACTGTAAGCTCATTGCGTATTGTGTGTGATCAACATTGTGTGACATATTCAATCAATCAAAATATGCTTTCCGTTGAAGCTAACTTATAGAATTATAAGTATGTTTTGAAAATAACGTTTTCATCAAGCCAAAATTTCTCTAATAAAAACGTTTTTTATTAGTCTGTAATATACTAATCTTACATGTTATGTAAACTCTAATGGCCAGCTGTTAAAAGAAAATCATCATAAATAACAGAAATAATGGGCTGAAAACACAAGTCTGTGTATGAGTCTAAATTATGAGCTTCAGTTTGTGAACTAGTTACTGAAATTAGTGAACTTTTTAAACTTATTTCATATTTTTGAGCTTTTATGCATAAATGTGGCCTTGTGTGGATTATAGAGTTCAATTAATTCCAAACTAATTCAAAGTTGTGCTCATAATTTTCTTTTTTTTAATCCTTGAAGCTGCATATCCTATAATTATTTCACTCTGTTAAAGGAAGGCTCGAAATTACATTTGTGACCAGAATTACTGTATGTAGACTTTTGAGCCGTAATAAAAACTGTAACGTGTAAATGACTAAAATGCTCTAGCTGAAACTATTCAAAGCTAATGTCAGTTAGACACAACATTCATGTTACATACATAATTTCCAAAACCAGCTAGAATAATTACACACGTATACAAAAGTTCTTGCTTCTTAATTCACTAGGGACAATCTAGAAAAAGGATGACAAAAACGAAGAACGGGCTTATTCTGGAACTGACTATAAAATCAGAACTTAGTAGGATTCAAGACAAAATTAAGAACCATTTCAGAGGGAAGACATTTAAAAGGCAAAATAGGTTTATTTGTGAGAGGAAACAAAACAAGAAAATTGCCATCCAGGTGGAAATTAGGCCAATTACTGGTCTTTTATCTCATAAATGGCAAACCTGTTGAATGAGACAGTTGGGAAAGTTTGTAGAAAGATCTGTGTTTTCAAGAGATAAATGATATTTTTGGACTATGGACTATGCGTTTTTTTTTCTCAATGTTCGCATCATCCCACATATTTTTCATGCTACCACTCTCCTCTCTCAGTACCAGGTCGATGCATTAAATCTTTTTCGACAGTGTTATGTTCTGACTGAGTCACTGCTTTCACACAGAAAAAATAGAAACGGCAGCAGTATTTAGTCTGATTTTGAAAATTATATGGCATTCTTCTGGTACTGAATGAAATAAAAAAATAGCTTTAAATGTAAATACTGAATGAATAAATAAGCTCAGCTGGTGGATGAAGAGGAGTATGACTAACACTCACTCTCTGCTTTTCAAAGGAAGGACATATGTGCAGCCATCAACACACCATGTGAGACTCTAGGGCTGTCTCATGTGGCAGGAATGTGTCAGCCCCATCGCAGCTGCAGTATTAGTGAAGACACAGGGCTCCCCCTGGCCTTCACTGTGGCACATGAGCTGGGACACAAGTAAGGTTTTGTTGTGCAAAATAATTCCTGTTGTGAAAATTTTTCTTCCAAAAAAGAAAGTCATACCTGTATTTGACTATTTATCTCCAAAATACCTTAGTGTGCTTAAGTTTCAGAATTTCTTTAAAGCAACATTATAAAAGAGTTTTTAACACTATTAGCTATTGTTTATGGGTTTAGTTGTTATTGAACAAGAAAGTTGAGCAGCTTCACATGGGAAAACACTCAGCTACCCTCTCCTGGCCAGAGGTACTGAACAACTTCATGTAGTCACTAGTGGAAGGTCTCTACCTGCTTTACAGCAAAGCTGATTAGTCACGCAACGGTAATTTTTAAGCCTGGTTCACACTGGCTGCGGAAGTGGCACGCTCAGGAAAATCACGCTCTCTCTGCTGCTCCCCCTGTTCACACCAGACGCGTATTTCTCCGTGGTGGTCGACAGGCTCTTCTGCTGAGCTGTTGTTTATTCAGAGATATTTTTTCATCATGGGTAAGTAAATAACCTCATTCATCATTATGCGATGTTTCTGTTACCAGAAAGTTGGTACACTTCTTTAATTTATCCATGCTCGAGACACAAAAAAAGCCAGAGAGTGTGTGTGTTCTAGTAGAGAGTAGTAATGTAGATATACCATTGAAATACACATGTTTGTTCTTCTACTCTTCACATTTATTTACTACATTGTCTTTTCGTTTCCCAGTGTGAGTAGACAGAAGGAGAGCTCTCTATATCATTTCTATAGTCTGTTTAGACCCACAAATATGATGCATGTCATTCGCTGTATTTGAATTTTTTTTAAATTGACTTTATTTTCACAATCGACTGGATAGTCTTTTGTGTCTTGGTCCGACTTTCTGCCAGAACTGATGCAGATCACAAATAGACCACACGACGAAACGATCGCCTCATCGCGCGAGCCATGCTATGGAGAAACGCGGCGCTCCGCGTCCGTTGTGAAATTTATCATAGGCTAACAAGGGCGTCGAATGGAAGCAGTCTTCATTTATGCGCTGCCTCTGCACCCGGTGTGAACCAGGCTTTACAATTCCAAACCATCTAAAAAGTAGCAAGCAAAGCCCAATTGTTTTCCTTTGTTTCTGATTGCTGCAAAATTGTTTATGACCGTTGTAATTCCGCTTTCAATCAGTTGGGAGTACAAGCCAGAAACTGAAATGTTGCTTTAAATTGCTTTCTTACTTTCCTTCTGGAGTTTAATTTTCTTATTCTACCAAAAATAGGCATTTTGCACTTCAGAAAATGAAGCCTAACACTAGAATAAAAAAGCTATTGCAAAATGTGGTTGCTTAGGGGGTTGTAATGTTGTTTCATCCACATCCTTGATGATGATGATGATGATGATGATGGCATCATTTGTTCATTAACTTGGGTGACACCAAATTTCCTCAATTTTCTCTTAAATTGAGCTTTTTCAATTGAGGGCATGCTCATTTCATTTGAATGTGTTGCACTACATTTCAATAAGCGTTTTGTTCCATCTACTTCTTGTTTCATTAGATTGTATGACATTAATTCAGATTGGGTTTTTACTAATATTCTCCTTTAAGGGTCATATACCGGATATTATCACATCATGCACGTAGAGTCGGACTCCAATTGTTTAAAGAAGTTTTCATGGTATTGCATATTAGTATTTAGGAAAAAAATCCCATTGGTAAACAATGTCAACACTGGAGACTGTAAAACAAACACGCAAATGATCCGATATCCGACCCTGAAATTGAGGTTTTTGAAGTACTAGAGAGAATTCAGAGGCTTTGACAATATTTAACCTCTTTGGCAAATTTTTCCAAATAATAATCACTATGAAGCTATGTTTTTCATTAAAATAATAAAATCACAGAAATATGAAGATACATTTGGCATTGCAACCATGAAAGCACAGAAATTTGAAGCTACGTTTTGAGTTTGGAGTTAAAAATGCTAACAAAATGAAGCAAGTAACTGGGACAGCTGCAGGCGCAGTGGCCCGGCTGAGTAAGCTACGCCAGGTCGGAGGAAGGCATAGGTAAAAAACAGGAAGTAGGTGGGAGCAGGCAAAATGGCACCCCTAATGAGATACCAATATAGATTAACAGATGTAAAACATAAAAAAACATAAAAATTTAAAGTAAAAAATTAAAAATGTTTCGAGAATTTATTGCAGATTTTAACATAAGTGTTTTATATATTATAATGTATATATAACCATTATTTAAAACATATTTTTGATATTCATCAGTTTTTTCATGTAATGTTATATACAAACCAATAACTTCAAAAATGAATTGTGATTAAGTAACTAATTATCTGCTCAATTAAATGTTAATGTAATTTAATTGGTGATGGGAAATCTAAATTTGATTTAATATTTACTGCACCAAATAAATTTGTCTTCACCTGTTTTCTATACAATAAAATGAACTTTAGTCACAGAAACATCTTGTGGTAGATAGTTTTTCTTTTACTTGATTGTTGTACAGAAGTCCTGCTGTGGCTGGATTGCCACCATAAACTTAACTCAAAGTCACCTTCGGCACTTTAGCCTTGATTATATATTCAAAACTAGTTTGTTTTGCTCCATCTGCATGGTTTTTTCTGCATCTTGGGGGTGTTTGCCAAATGTATTACCAAGTTTTGGATTGACATGAGCCTATTGTAAATGCTGGGCCTTTGTAGAAAGACAAAATGTATTCATTAATTCTCCAGTGGGCTGGCAGTCAGAGGATGTTAGACATTGCTAAGATTGCTAAGATTGCTATTTGTCTTAGATTCTTGTTTCACCTTCAGTTTGTTTATAGTTACTAAAACATTTTGACAACTTCTATTTTTTGTTCTGGCACAATACCCTGTGTATCATAGAAAACTATTGTTTTATTGTTTAATTTGTCCTTTTGCATACAATCCTGAAGGCTAATGAGGTAGTGCTTAAAAGTGTCTTTAGTGGGAAGATGTATTCTACCTCACATCAAATTAAAAAGATTGAGATAAAAACAGCAATCTTGGTTTGAAACAGGGGTGAAGTTAGGGAGTGGCTACTTTGGTTTAGCCCCAGATGTTTTCTGAGAAGCCCTGAACCTATACTTTACTTATGAAGGGAGAAAAAGGTCTCTTGGAAATAAGTTGCAATACCAGAGTTCACCAGAGAGGCAGCAGGTGCATAAAGTACCCTGGATACAGCCTCCCTCATGTGTTGATTTTTGCGGGTGGATTTCTGAGGTATCGTAAACTTAAACGCTTAAAGGCTGCAGTGGTGTTAACACGCTGACTTATTTGCAATGTGTGAAGAAAATTTGACTGGTTTTGCTTTATGGGCAACAACTCTGAGAAGTTCTCAGCCGGCTGGAAAGTAACTGACCCCTGATTTGGCAATCTGGATTCGAACATTGACCACTGACAGTGTCCGAGAGATGTAAGGCAAGAGAAAAGTGACCATGCCTGTCCTAAACAATTTCTTATAAACTGGAATTTGGCTCACTTTGCCTTGATAGGCACCTCAAGGATCCTCAAATTTTTTCCCCGAGAGTGTTTAATCATGCTGGTTTCTAATAAATAAAATGCAGTAATCATGTACAATGCCACAATGACAAAATGGCTAAATATAAAAAAAGTTCATACATTTCAGATTACATATATTCAAGATTAAATTTTTTTTTCCTCTGCAACTTAGCATTCAATAGAGGCCAAAATGAAGTGCGGTGCATTTCAACAGCATTAGTAGAATATGGACATTTTAGTCAACTTGTTCTGAACTTGCCGCAGCTTTAATCAGTCTGACTCTGCAATATAACCTGTATTTATATGTAACAGGAAATATAATATTTGCATGCAGCAGAGAGGAGCACATATACACCACACTCCATGCATTTATTACTGACATATGAAAACCCCAATAGTAATTAATTCTGCCATAGAACTGATACGTATGTGCCCCCCCTCCTTTTTTTTTTGCCAAAGGCGCATCATGAATCCATGCGCATATCCTCTCTCTAGCCATGATGTGGCTTACATTAGCGGCCGCAAACTCATTTGAATACTGCTCCTTGAGCCTGTTATGAATTGTTCACGCAATCTTGGCAGATCACCAGCAAATGAAGGACAACCCACTGGCGCATTTTTTTTGTGCCGCACGTAATTTTGCTGTCATTATGCGGAATCTTGATAAATTAGGCCATTAGTCTCTAATGCAGATAATCTCATAGCACCTGCATATTTGGTCAGATTTATGGGCTAAAGTATCACATTTTACAGCGACAGATATCCTGCACTCCGCTTTACAGCTATAGTTTTAGAATTGCATTATCCTTAAGAGTGGTTGGTAATGCTCCTTTAGTTTTGTTTTGTTGTTTGTTTTTAACAACCAGAAATATTTCCAAGTAGCTGAAAAAGTCTTATTTGAAGGTAACATAAGTGTAGGAACCATGTTTCGGCCAGGGTCAAGTCACAGTGGCAGGAGTGCAGCAACAATTTTAACCTTGCAATACAGCCAGGGAAATCTATTGAGGCACTTTGTTTCGCATCTTCGGAAAGAAAAAAAAAAGCTCATTAAACCATAGTAAGTAGCATTGTGCATATCTGGTCCTTGGACAGAATCCTGACACACTATCACTGATTAGGTTAATTTTAGACATAGAAGGAAAACATATATACAGTACAATACAGTCTTTCGAGTTTAAATGAAGGCAACTGGACTTTTTTTTTCAAGAAGAAAAGTCCAGTTGCCTTCATTTAAACTCTTAAGACTATCTTGTCTTGAATCAGAATCAGAATCAGCTTTAATGGCCAAGTATGACAAATACAAGTATGACGCATACAAGGAATTTACAGATACAGTACAACCTGTCCAAGATCATTACAAACAACATCAACAACAAACAGATCCAGGTGAAAGTTGGGCATGCAGCCACCGAGCGGCGCTCCCGTTTATGAAATATAGAGAAATACATATCTGGGTAGGGGAGGGTTCCACGGTGAGGGGAAAAACGCTCAACTGTGTTGTGGGTCCATACAGCACTTACAGCGCAGGTAATAGAAAAAACCATACCAACAAACATTTAAGCACATATTCAGACAATAACAATGACACATCAGGAAGGATGGGCAGGTATGAGCTCCAGTCCACAGGTTAACGCGCTGCCATCGAGACGCGCTGTTATCCAGCTTCCTGTTGCAGGAGAGAGAATTAAGGATACAGCAAGACGGTGTGTGTGAATGTGAGTGTGTGTAACCATGTCAGTGTGTGTGTCAGTAGATGCAGGTGTACGGGGGAGAGGAGACTCTGTTGACATGCTTCTCAGGGACATTTGATTAGGACCAGGTTGAAGGTCTTCATGGGAGCCAAAATATAATTATTTGGATTGCAGGGAGAGATCAAATATTCCTCTCTGTCCCTTCAGTCTGTCAGTGGTTTCTTTTGTAGTCTAATTCAGCCAAATTGTAGTTCAAATTAAAGTTCCAAATCCAAATTAATTCCCAGATTAATAGTTCCAAATCCAATTAATTTCCAGTTGCCCCAATCCGCACCGACAGTTTCTCCAAGTCCGATGACAAATTGCGGATGAGTCCCAGAGCGCCGGCCAGATCGCCTCTTACAGCGTCTGTTCTGCGTCCCAGCTCCCCCAGCATTTGGTTCTGAGTCCCATCAGTACGAATCAACGCATCCAGCTGTTCCTTCAGCCGTCCAATCGCTTCCAGAACAGTGACCAATCTCGACCGTGTTTGAGATCTTTGTTGCCATTTTTCGGTAGTTCCAGTAACTGCCCATTCCAATCACCAGGATGACTGAGAATCTACTTCAAAGCTGTACAATATGATCCACTTTGAGATACAAAAAAATTCCAGGATTTTAGAGTAAACAAAAGTGTGATGCTGTTGGTTTTCATGTGAAAAGGCAAAGCAATTAAACACTATTGTGCATCTTGTAAAACCTATTTAATTAATTTAGTTATTTCATTATGTTTCACAGAGAGGTTCTGTCTAACATGTGACATTTTGCAAAACCTCATTTACAACAGTGAGAAAATAAATAGGCCTATTACAATACACCCTGGCTGTGTGGATGTGCTGAACTCAAAATACACTTTTGGTGCTTACTGCTAACTTGCTGCTGTTATTTTTTGTGACATCTGCCTTAATCACGCTCCACCTCCCTGAGGGCAGATGTGTTCTGGTTTCTGAAAAACATTATGTCAACAAGAGTGAATAACCTTCAAATTATTTATTGATTCATTATTTATTTCCAGGTCTCTTAAACATCTTTAACATTAATATCAACAGATGTGGAGGCTGTTTTATGAGTCTAATAGTGCTTTGTAAGTGGATGTATTTGCACTATTGTCAGCCCGTTAACATATATGTTTGCCTCTTGGCTATTCTTCCTCTTTAGCTTGTCTTAATGAATTGTACAGCTTAAATCCCAATGAGGCAGGTCCTTCATTATTATCTTACATTTACCTTATTGTTATTAGAAATTATGATGGGAGTATTATAAAAAATAGACAACATTGATGTACACTGAAAAGATAAACTTTAATAAAAGCTGTATTTTGGTGTGAAGTGAGAGGTCTGCTCTTACATGTCAAACATACTATATGCTGTTTTCATCAGAACTGAATATGTAAACTTTTTCAAATGATTCCTATTAACTTTAAGAATTAAGGACCATGGTGGTGAAAATGCGGAAGATGAAGTTGAATTGAGGAAATTATCTAACAGCAATCAGTATGTTTCAATGAAGTTCTATTCAGGCTTTCTAATTAGATTTCAAATTATTAAAAACATCCCAAACCACAGTAAATTTATTTGCATTACATCTCCTCCTTGCCAAGCACTAAAGTTTATAAGTTGTATAACATTCTGGTTTTCTGCAATCATAATAATTTTGCTAACCGTACTGGAAATTTTCTATAATGTGTGTGAAGCAGAACAAGCTGTGAAAATCGCCTTTTTTTTCCATTTTAGGAATTCACCACAAAGGTTTAAATATCAAAGCAGGCTGTGTGCCAAGTGATAGAGCACGTAAATAAAAATAGATTAATCTTGTGAGACTTGTAAGAATTTTGAATAATTACAAAACACGTGCACTGGGCTGAAAGAAAGAGTTGCCCATGTAACATGTATTTTCAATATTTTTTTTTTCTTGACGAGTATCTTTAGACAAACCCCTGGTTGTTCTGGGTTAAATTTAAGTTCTGAAGGGAGCTTTCATTTTGCTGCAGCACTTTTCTTTTCACAGAATGGCATAAAGCATCCATACCTGTAATGTGACTGGATATTTTTTATTTTTTTTACGGAAAGTGTTTCAATAAAGGAGAGCTGCAACTGTTAAAGTAAAGAACAAATAGGCTCATTTTTTATCATCAGCTTGCACAGACTTTATTTGTCGCAACAGCTGTCTGAATTAATACTGCTTCTCCCATTGAGTTATTACATTGTATTGTAATAACTCTTTTTGTAAAGTGCCTTGAGATGACATCTGTTGTGAAATGGCGCTATATAAATAAACTGAATTGAATTGAATTGAATTCTCCCACAGAGAATGAGTTGAACATTGTATATGTTCTTCAAAGCTGTAGAATACAAACATTTCACAGAAAGGCAATGTCTCCTTTGTTTCTAAAAGTAACTTTATGTTCATGAATGTACTGCATGCCATGCCTGCTCACATTAATTGGCCTGTTTTGTGGAATTTGTTTTTGTCACAGCTTTGGGATTCAGCATGATGGCAACGGTAATGACTGTGAACCCATTGGGAAACGCCCTTTCGTCATGTCTCCACAGCTCCTGTATGGTACCTTCCTGCCCCGGTGGTCTCGCTGCAGCCGTCAATATATCACCCGCTTCCTAGAGTAAGGGCAGCTTAATCTGTTTGACCATACTACTGTCTGAATGTTCAAGCTTTGTGTTTTCAAAAGCTTCTTTTAAATCTATAAAAAGTAAAACAGTGTATTGTACAGTGCTTTTCCACTGGCAGCTAGACGCCCGACTGACCAACTGTTTTCAGTCTAATGCGGCAAGCTTGCAACTCCAAAAGTAGCAAATAGGATTATAAAAAGGGTCTGCTCTCATGTTACCATAACTATTGAAAATAATACTTATTTTTAACTGGTAATCAATCCTATACAAAACTATCAAAATTAGTATAGATTTTTTAAACCTTGTCAACCTTGGGCCTAGTGAAATAACATTATCCTCAGCCACCCCAGAGCCTTTGTATATCCACCTTTTCAACATCTATTAACCTTCTGTAAAGTCTTACACTTTCCTCCTTCTATGCATGTCTACAATAATTCCAGCTATACCAACTATCTTCATGCTACTCAATATGACCTGCCTTTCGGACATTTTAATTCAATATTGGGTTTTGGGTCACTCCCACTAAAATATTTTGATATCTTCTGCTCCACCTCTTGTCTTTTTGAAATCACTATCCTCCAACTCATACATTATAGCCTATTTCAGATGCAGCCTCCCATTTTACTGCTGGAGCTGTCCTGTGATAAATCACCTCTGACATTCATCTACATCTTGAGATAGCTGATTCCTGGAGCTTGAACTCTTCTTCCTCTAATAATTTCCCTCCCTTTCCTATTCAATGTTCCATTTACAGTGTGTAGTAATAAAATTGGCAATGTCTATCTTAGTCCATATGTATACTGTATATGAGAATACAGAGGGTCGAAACTGAATTCAACTGTAGAAAGGCTGTCACAGTACTCTAAACAGGCCAACTGGTGATGTATCTACATGGTTATATTTCCTTACATCCATATGTTTCACTGTATGTACTGTATATTGTACTTTTCATGATGCATTGTGTTAAGTTCACATTTGGTCCATCACACCATGACACATTCATCCACAAAGTTTAGGGAGATTTTAGGAAGGCTTCGCTGTTTTTTCAGTGTAGAAACGGCTTTGTCCTTGCAACAAGTCTTCCATGTCCAAAAATGTGGAATATAGGAGATCGATTTCACACGCAAAATAAAACCAATCCTTGCAACATCTTGGACTCTCTATAGTCTCTCTAAGCAGTTTCTCTTGTCTTTTCATTAATATTGGAGAAACATCCTGTCTTTTTTATCTTCACCATTGACCAATAAATATGCTATGCATTTTGTATGCAAACCAAGACTATTTTGATCCTGCATAACCTCTCTCCAACCCAGCAGACAGTAAAAGTGTAATTATAAGACATTTAATTTTATTATCAGATTAAGAGCATGCAGACTTTTGTGATCAGATTATTTGATTGATTGATTTCCCCAGTAAATGTTTAGCCGTGTTTCAAATTGTGCAGGTTGTTTTAGAAAATCTCAATACTAATATTGAAAAAAAGTTTTACCATTCATTTTAGTGTGATTTTATGCATGGGGGGTTGACGGAGTAGAGGTTGAGGAATGACAAAACTGTGGATTTCAAGACTCAAACAAATACCTGATTGAGTACTATGGAGAAAAAAAAAACAAGTGTCTAATTTTTTTCCCATTCTCCTGTTCTTTATTCAATGAGCTGGAAAACAAATGAAGACTGCAGTTGTTTTACTCAAATTAATTTCAAGCAAGGTACCAGTCGGAGTCCCTGAGTGCCCACTGAGTGAAATCCTTGACGCTTTATTTTGAAAGGTGTTGGCCTTGATTATACATCATTTCATACATCATCAGAATGAGAACATTCAGTCACAGCAATAGTTTACTTCATGTTATTAATGGAGGTATTAATAATTTAACAGCATGTGCAAAAACGTTTTACACTTTCTTTTGTCTATAGGGGCATATGCTTGTTGAGTCATGATGGAATATCAAAGTGTGCTATTTTTTTCAAAGGATTCAAAGAAAGATTTCAGTTTTTTGTGACAAACAAGATAAGATTTTCCGAGATCTTACTTGTATTGTGCTACAATTGAAGTTACAGATCCCTATCTGTCGCTACATGTATATGTAAAGATTTTTTTAAATAAGAATGAATGGATGAACATACCTATCAGCTGTAATGTGAAATACAAGTATGTTATCAAATGTCCATTCTACTACAAGGTTAACCAAATTAAATTTGGAAATATATAAAATTAGATATTTGATCTTGTATTAATTTTCATGCCAGGCTATTACCAGCTTTATTTATAGCTATAGTTTTAGGGGTGTGCAAAGCAGCCGATATTTGTATCTGTATTAATATTTGTTGAGGGGGGGGGGAGTATTTGTATTCGAGTAAAATTCCAAATATGCGTAAAAATCTTTTTTTTTAATGTTACACTTCTAATCGAAATTATATTTAATTATCCATTATAATAATTATGGATATGTATGATCATTTTTTTTATCTAGCAATAAACATGTAACAAGGAACTTAATTAAAAATAATATACCACAACAGTCATTACCTCATCCAACAGGGGCGAAGCATGGCTCTGATGATGATTTGGTGCTTCTGGGGGGTTTGACAGAACATGGTTGTGATTATGATTTGGTGTTGGTGCGGGGATTGATGCGTGTTGGGGAGATAACGGACATTACTAGGAGACAGTGCTTTAAGTGCATGGGATTAAGCGTAGCAGATGTTGACAGATGTTTAATATCTCTGCCTCTGCAGAGGCAGGCACCATCTATTTGGCTCCCCGAAACCATGTGGGGAGTTTCAGAATGACTGGAAGCTATAGCCTACATGTTACTGTCTGCAAAGAAGTTTTGTGGAATTAACCAGTTTAGTGGTCGACTTGTTCTACAATGTGGGTGTAAATGTTTATTCAGGCAATATACTGATCTGATGCTATTTTTTTTTTTTTTTGCCAGTAGGAATAGTCAGACGACTACAGTTATCTGTAAACTTTGGGGAAAGAGACTGAGGTAAATTGGTGGGGAAAAAAGCTACTTGATTCCTTCTTGGAAAGAAGATCAATTATGTACACCAGACCAAAAATTGCCATCATTTTTCCCTTCATCAGCAAAAACTAAATTTTTTGTCTATATGTGAGGTAGAATATTTTTCTTTTAACACCTATCTGCCAAGAACATGAATATCTGTGAAGATGAACAACATGTTGAGGTAACAACCAAGTTAATCCACACCTACAGTAAAAAACAAACAAAATCGAATGAATCCAATGGTGATGTCACAAATAAAAAACTGAAACACACAAGGTACTGTATGGAGGCATTATTCACAGTTTTCTTTAATGTGATTTTGACCGATTCTTCAACACAAACTATTTTCATATTTTGAAGGTTTTGGGGATTTGTTTTACACTAGGGATGTAATGATCTATTTCTTTTCCGTTTCTGATACAATATAGATATCTGAGGTTCATAGTCTGCCAATACAGATCCGATGACTTTTAATTGTTTCCAATTGTTTCTTTTATGTTATTATTATTATTAAAGGCAATGTATCGATTTCATTTTTTAGAAATTGATGGAACGATTAAAGATTACAGTAAATTTTGTAGTAACATTAAAATAATAACTGGTAGTTGGTGGCTATTTTCACCTTCTTTGTTCCAGTGGAACAATTTGATCTAGTATTAAACCTCGATGTTTAAGTATGATTTTAAGCATAAAACAGGTTGACATGTTTAGAATGCTGTGAAAGTCTTTCTATGGTTATATTCTGTTTTAAAAATCCCAAAATATAGTTGAATTCATAGTATCGCCATATGTTGTATCATCTGTATTGTGATAGATATGTTATTCGTGTCTTTTCCATTCACATCCCTAGTAATA
This sequence comes from Apricaphanius iberus, assembly GCA_028564705.1. Lineage (NCBI taxonomy): Eukaryota > Metazoa > Chordata > Actinopteri > Cyprinodontiformes > Aphaniidae > Apricaphanius > Apricaphanius iberus. The sequence continues at coordinate 201,413 of JAPXFQ010002931.1, forward strand.
CATAATGGTGGCTGTGCTATGATCTGGGACTACTTCAGATTAAACCTGCTTTTTGTTGACGTTTCTTTTTGAATGATTTAGAGGAATTGAATTTTTCAGCAACACAATCGGTCCATGTTTGATCCATCCATAACAATAAAGAAATGGTTTCACCAGAAGAAACTGCAGTTTTTGGAATAGCCGAGTTAGAGCCTGGATATTAAATCAGTCAGAGCATCTGCTAGTTGACTGTAAAGAGAGGCCATGGACAAGAGATTTCTGTATAGTCTGATAGATCTGGAAAATCTTAAACAATCATACTGAAAAAATTGCTAAGTCTAGTTGTATCATGTCAATATTCTATTAAACAAGAGTATTTTGGAATCAAAAGTGATCCCAAAAGGTTGTCGGTTTAAAGCTGTTCAAATTGGCAAATAGATTGTTGCATCTTTGTATTTTTCTATAAATCCAAAGTAAATGCTCTAGTGTTAGTTCTGACATAAATTGAAACTTTTTGTTAATTAAAAACTGTCTGGACTATTTAAACTGATTGATTCTATCTGTTAAATGTTTAATGTGTTTATCGCCTCACAGGAGCATCTAAAACTGAGGACCCAGAGTAAATTTCCTCTTTCTTATCTATTTTTACAGAGTACAGTTTGTATCTCTGTCAGCTATACAGTCAGCTGCTGACATCAAAGTCCTGATTCTGGCTTCAACCTCTCAAGTGTAGACTGTCTGAAATGTTTTGGGATCGTTGCCCCAGTTTCTCAACTCTAAGCATCTGGAATTAATTTAAAGGATGCACAGCTACTTTACAGTATGATAGCTTTCCACTCTATGGTAAAAGGTGGAGAACAGTGTAACATGGTAATATTTACACACTTGGAAGTCACAAAAGTTAGTTGTCTGCACCTCTTTTTAAATTTTAAAATAATTTTGTTGGTGTTTTTGGAAGAAGTTGCAATAATTGAATAAACCAAACATGATTTGATAATTCGGTTTAATATACCCAAAATTGTTTTCGTGAAATCTTTGGGAGTAACATTAGGAAACATTTCCCCATACATAAATCTTTCAAATACATAAATGACAGATAATACATAAAAACTACATACATTGTTTGAAAACCATAGTAACACATTAAGCCAAATTTATTTGACAAAAGTACATAAATAAATCAGTCTCATGATTTATCAGAAATTTCTCTGGAGAAGTATTTCTCTCAGTTAACACAATTAACACTTGCACTTAAAATGATGAGAATTATGTTTTACAAGGATAATTATTAAATATTATTTAATTAAAAAATTAAGATGAATACAAAGGAACCATAATTTAGAATCACCTATACTGTGAATCAACTGCCTGTTTGCTTCTAAACACTGAGAATAAATGAAAGCTAAACTAAAACATCTAACCCAACTACAGTCCACAGTAATTGAACAGACTGTTTGACTGGGTCGGTCCTGGGCCTTCTTTTATCAACTGTTCATAGAATCTGTTCTATATTTTATCCTACATATAAAATTTAGAATGTTCGTACGAACGGTCAAAGTCTGGATTTATAAAATATGCAGTGGCCAGCCAAATGCAGGTTCCTCTGCAATCACCTGTTGATAAATCCACATGTGCATAATTAGGTGCTCCTGCATGTTCATAGTTATTTGCATAGAAAAACATCCTCAGTTAACCATATTTGGTCACACCACATCTTCTAACACATCTATTTAAACCCTTTTGTGCTTCCCAAAAATAATGGCCAAGAGAGCGAAAAACTGAATTTCAGTGACAATCAGATTGAGGTGGAACCTAAATGGGGCAAAAAAAGTCCTGACATACAGACTGTTTGAAAATTGTCACACCTGAGAGAAATTAATTCTAACACTGTGTTGGGTTTTTTAAGGAATTATTATTGGCTGGCTAATAATGATTTAATCACAACTACACCAGTAACCTAGTACCGGGATAATTGTTAATGTAATTCAAAATTATTCTTGATAAATTGAGCAAAACGGGGAACCAGCTTCTTAATCTCTAATTAAGAGACAATACTAAGTATTAAACCAGATAATCAGATCAGGATGCATAACCGTTTTGATATTGCTAAGCAGCTAATATTTCACACATATTTACTTCACTTTACTTAATTATTGTCCCTTAAAGGGTGATTTGGTGCGTGATAATAAGCAGCCTGATAAAGGCGTAAATGCAGAATAGCAATCTTTATTAGATAGTTATGAATAGACACAAATTTCATTCTAATCCAACTTCCCTCTAAACCTCTCTCACTCACATTTACACTTTCCGCCAAACCCTCTTTAGATATTGTTTATATTTTGTTTATATATATTTTGTCTTGGCTTTATGATTTAATTTGATCAGTCCCTTTTCTACATTTTATGAAACTTTTATGCCTACATTAGCATCTTCTTATTTTTAATTATACTCACTCATTTGTTTGTTTTTTATTTTATTTGTTTATAATTTATTGAATTTTTCTACTTTGTAATTTTTTTGTTCAATTTTTAATACCTACATGTATATCTTTTTATATGGTCCTGATTCTATGGTCTCGAGGGCCAGCTCTGTTTTGATTTATTTATTTTTTTAAATTATGTAATTTTTTATTTTTACTAAAACTACATTTGGTTGCTTCTGGACTGTTTTGTATTTTTTTGCGTATAACTTTTATTTTATAATAAACTATAATATATAGAGAAATATTTTTTTCTATGATGGCACATTTTCCTGACTTTTTGATCCCCCTTGTGCTTTACAGCTTTACAAGGGGTATGGCTTCTCTTAATGAGATATATATGAGACTTATTGCCATTCCCAGCAATAGAAAGAGTTGTGATCTGCACAATCTGCACAATCTTTAGAATATGTTTTCTCCCTTTGAGCTTTCAAGTACCTATCTTCAAATGGCCACATCATCTCCATATATTATTTATATTTTTATATACAATATTTATAGTATTAGTTTCATGTGTACACATTGTTGGAAAGCTTAGATTATACTTTCAGAATCTGGGAATAACTCAAAATGCCCCAGAACCGACTTGTGTCCTTACTTTCCATGATCGGTCAACCATGCCGCTGCTACCCCAAGCCAACTCCCACAACCGTCATCCCAGTGCCTCCCCCTGCCGCACGCTGAGTCACCACACCAATAGACATGGTGGACAGACAGCATCCCCAGGCCAAGCCCAGTCAGCACCCGGACACCAAGCGCTACCAGCATCTGAGTCTTGATCCCGCAGAGAGCCGACAACATGGACCCAACCAAACCAAGGCCAAACAATCCTACCAATGAACCGGCCAGTCAGAAACAAGGGGATCAGTCTGTCAGGGACGCCGGAGCTGCACCCTGCCGAGCCATCAAAGAGGCACCACCCAACAGTTCCAAAACTCGCACCCCCAAAAGAGGTGCACCGACCAACAAAAGGACAGCATCAACCCGGTACATCGGCCGACCAACACATCGGTCCACCCAGGCCTGGCCACGCACATACCAAGGCTGGACCTGACTACCCCAGAGGCCCCAAATCTGTTACTGAGGGGGTGTAGATCATCACATTTGAGACACGTCTGGCTATGCATTGTAAGAGACACTTTGGATACAATGAGTACACATGGAGACAGCGACAACTTGCTTTGCCAATACGCAGGACCATCCATTTTCCACATTATAGCTTGCAAACTGTTATTCATTGGTGTAACAACATCCATATAAACTGACACACTTGATGAGCTCAGACCTACACGAAGCACCTTAGTCGCCACCCCCCCAGATTGTGATTCACAGGATCTCCATAAGTCTGTGAATATTCTCATTCATCCAGGTCATGGCTATCTCAAGGAAGTTTCAATCGAACGCAACTGGACTTGGTAATTTGTCTTGGAAGACCTTTCACCTCTTATCCAAGAGGCTTCATCAGTTCATGCTCGCCGCTGACCAGGCTGGGACTGGTCCAACTAACTGGTGTGGAGACTCAGCTATTTAACCTCTTGCAGGGCTTTTACAAGACTGATTATGTCATTGGATCCTTTGTGCTCCACGTCTTAACGACGGTCGTTGGCGTGTCGCCTATTGGTGGAGGTTAGGTTTCGGCTTCATTAGTGCCCTATTGTGTTATAACGACAGTCGTTGGAGTCACAGTTGTTTTTCTTATTAGAGGTTAAATTGTTGAGTCTCCTAGGGAGGGATGAAAGTGCAGCATTGTAAATTGGAGATAGGTGATGTCTCAGGCCTCTTCCTCTGTTTAGCGATGGTTTCTCTACTTTTACATAGATGGCTTCTTTTACTCCTCTTTCAAACAATCTGTCCTCTCTGTCTAATATCTGGACATTGCTGTCCTCAAAGGAGTGGGCTTTATCCTTGAGATGTAAATGAACAGCAGAGTCAATGCCTGAGGAGTTAGCTCTCCTGTGCTGGGACATGCGTTTGTACTGTGGTTGTTTGGTTTCACCAATGTAGATGTCCTTGCATTGGATCGCATACACCAGGTTGCTTTTGTGTGCGTGTGGTGCTCTGTCCTTGGGATGTACTAGTCTCTGTCTGAGTGTGTTGCTGGGTTTGAAATACACAGGGATACTGTGTTTGTTAAAAATCCTCCTGAGTTTTTCAGACATCCCAGACACATATGGAATGACTACATTGTTTCGTGTGTTTTGTTTTTCTTTTTCAACCACTTTATTGGCTTTCTTTCTAGCTGCAGTTTTCACAAAATTCCAGTTGGGGTAACCACAAGTTGTGAGGGTGTCTCTCACGTGCTTGCGTTCTTCCCCTCGGGCCTGTGAGCTGGTGGGTATGTTATCCGCTCTGTGTTGCAGGGTCCTGATAACACTAAGCTTGTGTTCCAGTGGGTGGTGTGAGTCAAAAAGTAGGTATTGGTCTGTGTGTGTGGGTTTTCTGTATACCCTAATGTGGAGCCTTTTGTCCTTTCTCCTCTGGACGACAAAATCTAAAAAGGGCAAACTATTGTCCTTGACATCTTCTCTGGTGAATTTGATGTTTCTGTCCACTGAGTTTATGTGTTCAGTAAAAGCTTGCACCTCTTTGGTTTTGATTTTAAGCCATGTGTCATCTACATATATGAACCAGTGGCTAGGTGTTATTCCTTCAGAGGAGTTCAAAGCACTGCACTATACCTCCTCCATGTATAAATTTGCCACAATTGGAGAAACTGGTGAGCGCATGGCACAGCCGTGTTTCTGTCTATAAAACTTGCCATTGAACTGGAAATATGTGGTGTTCAGGCACAATTCCAGAAGTTGGCAAATGTGTTCTGGTTTGAGTTTTGTTCTGTTTGGACGGAGTTGTCCTGTGTAAGTCGTTCTCTTACTGTGGCCAAGGCCTCCATGGTAGCAATACAGGTGAACCGTGAAGTCACGTCATATGAAACCATTGTCTCATCTGGATCCACTTTTAGGTTCCTAGACTTTGTTCACCAAGTCTATGGAGTTTTGGATGTGCTGTGGGGTGTTGCCTACCAGAGGTGCCAGGATATTGGCTATGTGTTTGGCTATATTGTACGTGACAGAGTTTAAGCTGCTGACAATGGGCCTGACTCAATTCCTTGCCATATAAGCAAGGAATTGAGTCCTGGGGGTAAAGTCGGTAGTATTGTGTTTTGTCAATCATGCCTTCTTTTTGTAGTTGTAAACCTTCTATCACATTCTTTTTGTACAGGATCTCCATGCATGATCACTCCTAAAATCTAATAATTTGTGAATTTCCTTTTGTTTCATTTCCTAAAAATACAATTCGAATACATCCCTAACCATTGAGTCATTTTTACTAAAAGTCAGACACCAACATGAGCTCCTTGTTCGAGATGATAAACTGATGAGAAAAATATTTCGTCAAAGTAAAATTGTTTCAGTGTGGCAGTTCCCCGTTGTACCACTAGATTCTGTGTGTACGCATGGTCAGAGCTGTTTTTATATTTACGAACATTTCTATGCACAATTACATGACAGCAAATATCACACAATGTGTCAAATTGTTCCTAAGCACGAAATACATACAGTTGATAAATGAAGTTCCCAGCCTTTTTGAAACAAAAGCTTGTTCCAGAGTTTTGTTGTGTTTCTTTAAACATAATAAAGGATTTCAGAAGTTGACTTGGTTATATACAAAACTTACGATTGCATCTGAGGGACCGCGCATGTGCATACTGAGGGTAGAAACAGACCTAGACCTAGTAGCAAATACTTTTTTCTACCAGGCAAGTTTTATATATGCACAATAATTCAACTATTGTAAGAAAGGTTGATTCATATAAAAGTTTTTATATAGTGGTTTTGAAGCATGAACAGGTCTTTGGGCTAAATGTAAAAAACAACCTTATTTCCGCATCTTTCCACCTCTGTCCTAAACTGTATTGACCTCAGTTTCCTCTGATCTTTCTGTGCCACTCAGTGCAGGACAGGCCTTTATTGTTTAAACACCACCACTCATGCTGCCAAGGAGCTTTGAGTCATTGGTGTCATTTCATCTGGAGTGTAGGAGGTCATGCTGAAACTGAATTCTGACATTATCATATGGATGAGCTGCACATGAACAGAGCCATCCTTCAGTGCCAAAAGGCCAACCAGAGAAACCAGAGAAATCACTCTAGAAACATATTTTGTTATTTTTAATAAGATGCATGGACTATGAATGTAATTTGAGGAATATTGATGCAGAAGAGTCATATATTGATCAAGATTTCTAAAATCCCTTGCTTTAATGGATGCTGCAGAACAACCTAATGAAATTCTCATCAGACTAAAAATACCTATATAATAACTGAATATTTTAAATAATAATTTAAATAATTTGTCCTATGATCGTTTGTTAAATTTGCCATAGCCCAAAGGTTTTTCACATTGCAGTAGATTTGTTCAGATTTCTTCCAACTTAATCCACAAAACCTTTCAGAAAAAATACTTTTTGTTATGATTGTCTGATAACATGATCTGACTGCAACATTCAAAGCATAATTAAAAACTCCTAGAGCGTTGCTGTCGGTTCAACCTCAAAGCCTGTGTAATATGCAGCCCATATTCTCTTGTTTTCCGTGTTGCCTGTCCAGAGTAGCAGGATCATTTATAACCTCAGTCAGAGGACGTTACCAGACAAACGGCAGATGAAGGAAAACTATTTTCAGATAAGGACTAGAAGGAGAAAAAAATTGTTTTAAGGAAGTATGGTGTGGAGAGATCTGCTGTTTTTGCAGTTGAGACTTTTTTCTCTGTTGGCAAAAATAATTAAAAAATTGCTAAGATTTTTAAGAAATTAAGAGAATTTTTTTTTTTTTTATTAAACATTGAGCATAATTTTCCATACATGGATGCAAACTCTTTACTATTCTGTCCAAGTCAGTTGGTGAAAATAAAATATGTTAAAGTCATGGACTGCTACCGAGAATGTCCAAAATTCAATTAACCTAAAAATATGTGGGGGAAAAAATGTTAAAAGTAATTGATTTACCCCTTACAAACCAAAACACAACATCATACTCAATCAGATTAAGCATGGATGAACTTGGTTAAAATGTGATAATTTATTTATTCTTATAGTTTTTCTTTAATCTTTTATGCAGGTCTTTTTTTGTTTTTTGGTGTAATTGTAATTAAAAGCTCTAGCCAAGAACCCTGATGAAACCTGTAGCAGAAGCTCAAGCTGGTTCCCAGAAACTAGAGAGCGTATGATCCCTCTAGAGAAAACTTTGTAAAGTAATAACTTTCCAATTAAAGAAAACAATGATTGTCCAACTCTTAGTCAGTTTACCCCTTAGGCATTTAGACTATTGATAGACAAGGACGTTTTAAAGATCTCCACCTATTACAAATCATTTACTGCAAAAATTGCATTCTACTTTCTTTTTAGTTATTTTATTCTGAATACGCAAATGTATTATCAACATCTGAGGCTGAATGAAAACTATACTTATGAGTGGAGTTTTGCTAAAAATAATATGAATTGGAGTGTTTGTATGTTGGTGAGGTCAAAATAGCTCTTATGTACTGACATAGAGTTTATGTCAAACCCTTCAATGTGGACTCTGTAAAGAGGCCACATAGTTTTTATCAGACTATTGTGCGTTAATTACTTCTCCAGTTTGGCAACTTACAGCTTTATACAGAGATCGATAGTTTCCAGTTTGTGAAAAAAAAATGGTACCCTGTGTTGAAATTGGTTTGGAAATGTCTTAGGACCAGTTACAATGTAGACAACTATACATTCAGCTATCTCTCCTACATTACTTATCATTAGCACAACAAAGTGATCACTGAAATGCAACGCTTAAATGTACCGTAGCTAATTAATTTCAGCTTCTCTGAGTGTTTTGTGTAATTTGTTCTGTATCATAATAGCTTTATAGACTAATCTCATAAACATGCCTGAAGTTGATAGCAAACAACTCAGAGCTTCTTTATTGAAACTTTTAGATAGAAGGTATGGCTATTTTCATTATATTTTACATGATAAAATCTTTAATTTCACACTGCTTACATAGCAATGATGCAGAACTATGGATAGTCGAAGTGTATCACAGTGATTACCTTTTAATAATGGCACGTGCTTTTGGATTAGATAAAATAGACCACAAATGAACATTCTGCCCTTAAATTGTCTTTTTAGAAGTTGGAAAAATATTCAAAAATTATGATTTCTCCAATACTTGATACTGCAGGATAATGCTCCCTTACTCTAAACAAAAATAATTGAGGAGTGGTTTTGGAGGGACTTGAGGTAATGACGGATAGTCGGGGGTTAGAGGAGTTTCTCTGGAACCCAATGACAAAGGCAGAAGAGCATATAAACTGTGTTAACTCTTGTTTTAATCAGAGCAGAGCCTTAAAACCAGTATTTATATCAGAGCAAAGTCCAAAGATTCATGAGCCCCCATCACATGTGTTCACATTTAACACTCTAGTTGAAGACCTATCATTTCATAAAAGATTTGATCTTGACAGGAGATCTGAATTGGTTTTTCTGTCAACTTCCGCTTATCTTTTTAGTTAAAGCATGGCTCTTTTTTCAATTAATTGTCACTCACCTAGGGCAGTAAAATGCAGTTTATTCAAACTATATAGCAAAATTTGTCATCTGTATTATTTACATTATTATTTAGATTTGAGCTTGTTTTGCTTGCTGTTTCGGTTTCATTGCTTCCATCTGCCAGTGACGCGAGTAATGTAAACCCACTGGCAACCTCCACTCTGTGTTTGAATTTATAATGAGCCTGTGTGTCCACAGGCAAAGCAAATGTTGATTACTAATTTAAATGCTTTCTATGAAACTGTGAGTGCATAAAACTGTATCAAATAGAAATTTTTTAAATAAAAATATAAAGTTAGAAGTCTTCTGTTCTTTTATTTGTATATTTCAAACTGATTGTTTCACAGTCTAAGAATAAGGACATTTGTTTTGTATCCCAATGAAGTGCTTTTGGGGGGAGAAATTATCATACATTTTTGTTGTTTATTCACCAAAAACCCTCCGAAGCATTCCTGAATAATTCATAGATATGTCTTAAATGTCTGCTGCCTTCATTTGTTAGACCTTTCTGTAGGTTTTCATCCTTGAAACTGCTCTGCATAGAGTAGAATACAAGAGTGAGAAACTGGTGGAGTTAAAATAATTGTCTGACAAGGACACTTTTCTAAATGTATATAAAAAAATCATCCTTTTTTTTATTTTGTCCTCACAGTCGTGGCTGGGGATGGTGCCTTGATGATCCCCCAGGGAAGGACAGCTTGTCTCTAACTTCAATGCTTCCTGGAGTTCTGTACAGCGCAGTCCATCAGTGTCGCCTGCAGTATGGATCAGGATCTCGTCTCTGTGATGACATTGAGGTAAGTCTAAAACGCATCTCAGTGAATTCACATATCATTAAATAGTAAAATTCTTTCCTGCTTTATAAAAATTCCATACTCCTAGTGATACATTTCAAGCAATTATTTGTCAGTTTGGTTGATTATGGCTTATACCAAATGAAAACCCAAAAATCATTTTCTCAGAAAGATAGAAATGACATAAAACCATAGAAGAAGAAAAATATGTCTAATACATAACAGATATCTAACTACTAAACAATATGCACAACACCTGCTAAATTGAAAGCTACCCAGTAACTGTGTAAGCCATTGGAAGATAAATAAAAAAATGTCATCCCTCAAGAAGTCTGCTGTTGTTGAATATTTTATCAAGCCTAATCGTTGAAAAACAAATAGGTCAGAGGAAAAATAATCAGTGTTGTGATTGACAACATTGCGAAAAGGTACAAATTGACTTGGTTTAGTGACTGTCAGATCAACTTCCTTGATTTACCTGACCTCAATCCAATAAAGTCACTGCGGTTTCTTTTCAAGTAGTAGATCAAAGCACCAGAGCCAACTATACAGACGAACTGACTGCAGTGTCAAAGTAACCCTGACTTCCTTAAGACATATAGCCATTGTTTTCTCTAATTTTTCATGTGCCTGAGCAAACACACAAACTCCCTGAGCGGTCCCTTGGACGACTGTGAGCAATATCAGACATACACACTGTGGACATGCCAGCATCACATCCATCCAAGTTACATGGTTTGTTAAAAGAATAAATTTACAACATTAAAATGTATGTGAGAATACTCTTAAGTGCTTTATCCTGCTTGAAATGAAAATTACTAAGATTTTGTTCAAGACCTGTGTAGTATGGCAACGCTGTTGTAAGTATAAATATTTCATAACAATGCAAAACGTGAACTGCCAACCAAACCAAGCAACCTTTAAACTCCCAACAGCTGCTGCTGTGTGAGAGAGTCCTACTCTGGTCTGGCAGAGAGTCCTGCTGTCAAGAAAGCCTCTCTTTAATTAGCTGTATAAATACATATGTACATCACAACATTGTCTGGACTGCAGCCAGTCATTGGCCATTCATAGAGATAAAAGTTATTGCCTTGAAGGGCAATCTTTTAACCCAAATGCAGAATCAACAGCGAGACCAAATACTGGAAAAAAACATTTATTCACAGTTTGAGCAAGTAAACTGCAGCTCTACTGACAGTTGCAGAAGCAACGCTTCTATGTTCAAACTAAATGCTCAAGTCAGATTTCTTGATAAAATCCATTTTCCCAATTTAAAGTTATGTTCTTTTGTTGCAGCTGAAACCATCCACTGATAAAGTTAAAAATTGACACTGACAATAATTAGACCAGTTCTGAGAAGAATTAAAGGAAAACTTCAGATGCTGTTTCAAGAACTTTCCAGAGAATTATATAAGCGCCTTTTTGCTGATGAAAATTCCAATAAAACACTATAGACATTCAACATAAATCAAGTACATTATTTCACAGCGCATAAACTTGCCGCTGTCAGCAGCTCCGTGCACAGATCCAGCGCTTCGCTCCTATAAATAAGAGGATCTACGTTCCTATTTGGCTTTGTTTATTTATTTATTTATTTATTTTTTGCCTTAGTCTGATGTGCATAACCATCGCTATCTTTAATCTTGACTCTGTAAAAACCTTCACTTGGAGACCACATAATTATAACCCGACCCACCACTACCTATACTGGTTAGTATAGTATAAATTCATGATAGTTATGAGCTGACCAAATTACAAACAAGTAAAAAAAAAAAGGGTAAATAAAGAAGGAAGAAAATATTCAGAACAGCCTGCTGCGGCCACTCAAGTGGATGAAATGCAATATGAGCGTGCAGGCTGTAGTCGTTTTTTAAAAGGTTGGGCATGTTTCTGAATTAGCACAACAGTGACCTTTGTCGGGTTAAAAAAACAAAACAGAATTGTGCTGTTTAAAACTTTCATAAAAAAGAGATAGAAAAAGAAAAAAGATAAAAAGAAATTATTGGTTTTCAATGCGCATTTCCTTGTGAAAGTCTTTTGGAACAGACTTTATCCCATTTAATACATTGGTTACACAATATGGAATTAACAAGAATAAATTCTTAGAATATCAACAAATTAAATCAATTATAAAAAATTAATTTAGGCTCAATACAGTTGATTTACTAATTCCAGGAAAAGTTTTAGACTTTCTTAATCTTAACCCTCACAAACTGCTATCTAAAATATACAAAACATTAAATAAAATAGATGAATCAATAGCCCTTTCTATTTTAAAATGGGAGATGGACTTGTCGATCTCATTTGACCGAAACCTCTGGTCTCAGATTTCCTTAAGAACCTTTAAATTTCTTAAAAATCCTAATCTACGATTAATACAATATAAAATCCTTCATAGAGTGCATTATACAGGCCAACGGATGTTCAAGATGGGTTTTACGCCATCTAATACCGGTTTACAATGTACAAGCAATCTACCAGACAATTATACTCATGCTCTTTGGTTCTGCCCACCTGTCAAGAAATATTGGTACCAGATATGTGAAGACCTATCAAAGTGTCTGAAATGTAATATCAGACCTTCTCCCACAGTTTGCTTGCTGGGAAATTTAGATGAAGTTACCATGGATACAAAGTCTATGCAATTAGTTCCCATTGCCTTGTGCATCGCTAAGAAAAATATCCTCTTGAACTGGAAAAATAAAAATACTCTGAATATTTATCAATATAGAGATCTCCTTCTGGATTACATTGGTCTAGAAACGGCTTCTGCCTCCACATCTGATCAATCTTTCTGGTCTCCCTTGATCAGCTCCATCACCTAGTTGGGTCGGGCCCTTGATTTTGTTCTGTGGGACACGATTGCCGATGTGGAGCTTAAGGGTTGGTGGTGACTGCTAGGGGTCCTCGGGGTTGGGTCCGCTTGCGGTTGGGGCGGTAGGTGCCGTGAATCTCGCCTGGGGTGAGACTTTGGGAGCTTTGTGTGGTGACTCCTAGTGGCTGCATGCGGAGCCTTAGGGGGGTCATGCTGAAGGACACTGGTTACTGGCCTGGTGCTGTGCTGCTCTGGGTGGGGTCTGGGCTGGGCCTGGGGCTCGGGGCTCTGGGGTGGCGTGCCCCCCCGGCCTGTGGCCCTGGCTGGGGCTTGGCCGGTGGGGGGGCCGCTGTCGCCGGTGCCGGCTGGGGGGGGCTGTGGTCGGCCGGTGGTCGGTGGGGGCTGCTGCCTTTTCCATCTCCTTTGGCTGGTTCTTGTCGCTGGTTCCCCGATGGCCCCTTGCCGCGCCTGCGCGTCGGGGTGTAAGCGGGTGGCCGCGGCAGGTGCCATCCGGCAGAGGCGGAGGACTGGGATGTTTTCTTGTGTTCTTTGTTTGCCTCCCTGTCTTGTGTTGTCAGTTCGCGCCTCTGCTGGTCCTTTTTCTTTTCTTCACCTTCTTCCTTTCTTCCTTCTTGTCTCGGTTTCCTGTCCATGATTTCAGGAAATTGAACCCTCAGTAATCACTAATAAAGATTTTTTAATACATATACATCAAGTGGAGAGTTACAGCGAAGCTGTAATGCTCTGCTTGGGAAAGTAAATCTGTTGGGCTTGTACTTGGTACTCAGACACCAATTCTGAGTGGCAAACTAGTAGACAGGATACGTAATTGAAAAAAAAATAGAAAAGACAGGGAGCCAGAAAGCTTTTTACTAGATATACAGCTCATATAATACCCTGTAAACAAAACACAGGTGAATAATTAAAACCTCCGCTGCCTGTTGGTTTGTTTTTTTCTTCTCTACACCTCCTAGTCTTTAAAATATCCAGAAGACCATATGAGAGAAACTGGCCTTGCAATATAAAACATTTTGTAACCTATAGAGCACTTTTCTGGTGAAATTATCTTGGGCTGACCAATCATAGACGTGCACTCTCTGTTGCGTTCAAAGGGATAGTTATTAGGTAGTTATTCTGTTTGTGCTTGTGTGCCAGTCGGAGAGCTCTTGCATTGTCTCTTACTGGCACTTTGTGTCTCCACACCTCCTCAGGAGACGAAGTATAAACTAGGTTTAAGGATGGCAGAGCTTAGCAGGACTGAGCAGAAGGCCAGTTAAATTATTAGAGTCAGTGAGAGTGCATCGATTTTATACATCCACAAGAAATTAACCCAGTATTTATTTCAAACTGCAGCTCACTGAAGGTTAGTTCAGGGTATCTATTGACTCAAAAATGCACATAAATGTGTGTTTTTCTTGTGTGCATTATGGATAATTTAATATGCTTTGGCAGTGAGACTATATTTTTTGTTTTGGATGAAAAATGTCTGAACTTATTTGCTATTCAGAAATTACTGTTATATAGCTTCATCAAAGCTCTGCAATGTTTTTTAGTCATATTTCTGTAGATTTATGGGTTTTTTTCTGATCTGGGCCACTGCATTAATAATTCCAATTATTCTGCTTTAGTAGAAGGAAAAGTGGAACTACTTTATCCTCCCTTTTCAGCCATCCATCAAAGCTAATACATAGCTTTTTGTCTTCAGTATTTCATAAACTCATTCCTGTAGAAAAGCCTATAAAAGCTCAGTGTGACCTTTCATATATTAGATCTCTGTTATGATTTTGTACCCTCAAACAAAAAAAACAAAAATACTTTTTAAAGTTGCCCTGCTCAACATAGACTCTAAATAACATGTGTGAGTCTATCACACTTTGTTTAAGCAATACATTCAGACTGAAGGTATAGTGTTGCATTAGAAGTTGTAAGTGTCTTAACGCATGCATTTCTACAGAGAATGGTGAGTAATTACCATTTCAAAGGGGTAAGGCTTATGCAGAATTTCAAGCTTAGACTTGTGGACATAACCCTGGCTGATTGCACGCAACTTTGGCTTAGAGCTCAATATAATATTGGAAACTATATGATCTATAGAGGATCATGGTGTAAAGCTACCCGTTGCACCATGTCCATGATGACCAAGCTTTGGTCGGAGGTTAGGTAAAAAGAATGAATGAAAGCATTCATAAATTTATTCATAAATAACACAGGCCAAGTTTAAACAATTCTCCAATTAATTGATTGTTTATACATAACCAACAACCAGGGCTTCTTCCGCAATTCTCCTCTGAAATGTGCTGGATGACATAGAAAATAACTAACTAATAAATAACACAGCAATAACTCCGGTGGTTATGTCAGACAGCACTAAAGTCTTGAATGGTGGGCCTGGGATAATAAAAAAAAAACGGAACCCAAAAACTCAAAATGACATCTTCTTAGGATTTAAATTTCTAGAGTAATGAAGGCTGAACGAAGTCTTCTTTCTAGCTGTACAGGATGGCTGCTCACAGTGAGTGAGAACGGCTATCCTGGAACATCAGTGTTTAACAAGTAACTCACCTCCTACTAGAGACAATATTCGCCCAAAGAGAGGAACAGGAGGAAGGTTCTGTGGAGGAGGTGAGCCGTGTCCTTTCGAGCCAATGGTTCGTGAATTGCCCACTCCAAATCACTACGGCGGTGTGGGCGAGACTGAGCTTCTTTTATACTCCACAGCGGTAGGGTGCTGTCGTCAGATATCCAAGCTGAGCCATTAGCAAAGCCTGATAAATGTAAGTACAGTGTAAAATTTTAACCTGAACATGGCACTACATTAATGGTTTTTGGTACAAAATTAATATTTGTACTAAAATGTACAAAAAAACCCCAAAAACAATGACATTCATTTCTACAGTTTATCAGCAAAAAAAGATTATAGTTATAGTTCTTTAAGCAATAAATAGGCCACTGGGAAAAACAGCATTGAAAAATAAAAGCTCACATTGTTAAAATATGTTTTGAAGTAAAAACTGATGGAATTAAATAAAGTTAGCTAAAAAGTAATATAGACCCCTCTATGTGTCCTTGTTGGGACCTTAAGCGTCAGCCGAATAGGGAAAAAAAAAACTATAAATACTAGAAAATAACTTTGAGAGTCTAGACCACCGCCAAGGCAGCTCACTCTATATCCCCATTTAATTCAAATATTATAATGAGAAACACACTTTTTTAGTACCCATAGGAAATTTAAGGTTTTTGTAATTCGTATTTATCCAACTTTTTTTCAAGAATTGTTGTTGATTCCTGTGTGTGAGACAGATCTCCTGTAGAAGTGAGCAGCAGACCCTGAATAAGGCTCTGAATGAAAACAACTTGTGACTCAGTGTACAAACGATGAAGTGGATGGCCAGACACGTGTGTTGTGTGCTTGTTACAAAACACCCTACCTCCCTCTGTCATCCCCCTGAAACTGTACCCAGAACAGATCAAGTCTTATTTATCAGCATGTTGCTACTATAACAAATGAAGGGTAAAAATATGGACTGTTGTGAACAGACTTATAGAATGTATGCAGCAAGAAAGACCTAAGCTGTCTCAAGAACTACGGTCTGGTCAGTTCTTTCATCTGTATTCCTTTTTTTTAATGTTTTTATTATCCCACGGTTTTTTCCCATTATCACCCCAGTGTTCCTACCCAAGTACAGTCCTAGGCATTGCTCTCCCTACAGGAGGGCTCTGCACTGAAGCTCAAGCCTCCTTCCTGTTTGAGGAGTGAGCGGGGGTTGGGGTTCCCCAGCTGGACGTAGCACGTGGAAGGATCACACTATTCCAGCCAGATCCTCTCCAACCCCTCAGGCGCCCCAGTCAGCAAGGAGGAGGCAGTATATAGCCCAGAACTAGTAGAGTAGCTCACATTAACTACTCAAGGGAATACGGGGAGAACATGCTAACTCCACACAGAAAGGCCCTTTTGCCAACCCCATCCAGGGTGTGGGTGCTGACGATATGTAGGAAGAAACACACCCTAAGCTTCCCCGGCAGGAATCGAACCCAGGACCTTCTAGCTGTGAGGTGAGCTGCGCTACCAGCTGCGCCACCGTGCTCCCCAACTGTATTCCTTTTGTATGTCCAGCCGCGTTTGTTGTCCAGGTGAACTACTACAGCTACTTAATTTTTTCTCCCATTAAAGAAATTGTGACTATTAAATAGTCATTAATCCAGGTAATTGCTTAGGCCTCCACCTATATTGTTGGGGCTTCTTGCATAACAAACATGGCTAAATTGGGTTAAATGAAAAGGAGTAAAAAAGGAACATGAACCCACAGTGCTGGTAGCTTTGTAATCATGGAAATTGGGCTTATTTAGTTAGTCATTAATCCAGGTAATTGCTTAGGCCACCATCTTTGTTCTTGGAGTTTGTTACATAGAACACATGGCTAAACTGGGTTAAGTGGGTGTATCTAAGTGGGTTATAACACCTATGATGTGTTATTGCAGCTTTGCTCAGACTGGCCCATTTCTCTGTGGCCACTACAAAATTACACATTTCATTTGAAAAACAAGTGGGAGACAGCAAATGACATCGCAAGCTGTGTATATCCAATATGGTTAATGCGGTTTTGAATTCTAGAACCCATTTAAAAATATTCAACCCGCAGCCCCAACAATGGGAGGCTGTGTCCTATTCTAGCTAGGAGCTTGGAGAGACTCTGGGGCTGAATAGGTTAAAAAAAGATTAAATCTGAATGAATTTCACAGAGCTAATTTACTACTCTTGTTTGCCATCGTGAATTGTCACAAATTGAAAAGGCTGGGCTCAAGGACAATACAAATGTACTCCTTACTGTAGAATGGACACAAGATCTGCAAAGGTTCGGGTCCAGCACACTAGACACTACATCCCCAAGTTGCCACACAATAGCTGTCAGTGTGAATGAAGCACCATTACCAATTATTCAGCATAGTATACATGAATATCTCGATTATGCAAGTACAGCGTTTAAGAAACACAGAGAAAAGATCATGTGGAACTTTAAGATACAGATTCTAGACTGTGAAAATGGATGATTGCTAACCGACCGGACTAGAAGGATGCAAAGGATCTGAAAATCCAGAATAACATCAGTGTTTAAAAGAGGAACAAACAGAAATGTGAGCAATACCAATGGGACAAAGACAAAGTAGGCGTGCTGCGTGACGCCAAGATAATCGTAGTCAGGCTATGATAGAGCAGATTAAAGGAACAAATTTCAGTCCATCTGAGTGCAGTCATGGGAAAGGAAACAGAAAAGGAATTGCTTTGAGACATATTTCCATTTTCCCTTCAGTATTAAAAGGTGAAAACAGATAGACTTTGCTGTCTATAGTTTAACAAAAAAAGCTAAAAAGCTAAGCTAAAGCAAATGGACTGCTGTAAGATCAGGGGAATTACTGGGCTGGTTACGAAAGGCTTTTTTCTCACTTATCTAACTCTGGGGAATATGGCAACAGACAAGTTTTTCCTTAGGGCTGGAATATCCCTTTAAATGACTAAACAAGGAAGAAATATTGGGATTCTATAAGTCTAAGTAGTCATAAATGGCACAAGCTGTAGTTCCCAAATTGTGTACGTTTACATTTTGAGTAATGTAAAAACAATAATTTTGAACAATAATTGAAATTTCCAACCTAGACTGCTTTAAATCATAGCTTGAGGTTGGTAAGGATATGGGATTTTTTAAATCCCTCTACACTTTTTAAAAGGTATTGGAGATGTGAGTTTTTGAAGCTCTCTGACCATCTGACAAGAAGTAATGACGCCTACTCGTGCCTTAAAGTCACAGTGGATTGGAAAACAGCCTAAAGCTTTGTTGCCACCCTCTATCTGTAATTACTTCATGTGGATCTGAAAGGATACCCCCAACTCCTCTATGAATCATATGACATGACCTGGATTTAAACAAATTTGAAACTCACTCTAACAGTCACCCTCAGATCTTTTTTGCATGCTGTGGTAATTTGGATTACTCATTGCATAGGCGATTAGAGTTGTAGAAAATTACCTTTGAATGCAGCTGACATTGAGTTGGTGCGAACAGTGATCTGACTGAAGTTTTTTGTAGGTAATCTCCTTCTGGAATACCAAAGTTATACTAAATGCTTTTGGATGTTTTCGAATGAATATATCTCCTTTTCCCTGTGTTTTTCTTTTTCTTTTTCTTTTTGCTGTTAGCTGAAGTAAAGCTCACACATAACATGGGACTTGAAGCAAGAATGTTTTTAACACACGGAAAAAAAATATTAGGACCACACACATATTTTTCCCTGAACTGTGCAATGCAGCTTAGTTGGACAATGTGTCCATAAAATTAATAGAGGGTTACAGCAGATTTACACGTCTCAAGGAGATGCACTAAAACTTTATTATATAAATGGATCCCAAAATTCCCAACACAAATGTGTTTTAAGTGGGGAGTATTAAATATTCTTTTCCAGGAAAAAGTACATACTGTACATTTTCTTGACTAACTGTTGCTGCAAATTATAAATATTGTGCTTTGCTAATTTTAGGTGCCTGCTCATTATTAACTGTTTGAAATTTAAAATAGTTTACACTTACACAATTTATGTCTGGTCAGTTTGTGTTTTGGGGTACTTGACAACCAAAGTTAAGATTCTCACTTCAAAAAGAGTTCCATATGAGTGCTTTGTTTTAGTAAGGGTTCAGGTCTGCTGTTCTAATTCACTTTAACATCTGTTGACATATACACACAGGGTCCCCAAGGGTAAAAAAAAAAACAGTAGCTATGTGTATTGGATGTCCTGTACAAATTATATGACCATGGCCTTAAAATGTTATCTATATTTATTTTGCGATACCTTCCCTCTTGTTGGCAAATAGTTGTTGCATTTGATATATTTGCAGAGCTTGAAAAAAGGTGTCCATTATTGCAATAGATTTGTAAAGAAATCATGCATTTAGTCAGTCAGATTTTCCCCCAAATATCAAAAACTAAGCTGGGAGAGAACTATTTAGATCAGAAATGTCATTATAGGGCAAAACTGTGAGAGACATCTGATTACTGTTGCAATGCATTTTTCTTTTTATAATATGCGTAGTAGTCTTAGTGCATAGTAGTCTACAACCTGTGGCTCTTTAGACCTTCCACAAAGGCTATCAGGAACTTTGGCCAAAGATAATAGCAAATCAAATGGTGTTTTTTTAATAACACATTCATATTTTAGTTGGTGTTTTTCAATGAATAATGGCTTTGAATTTGAATTTCGATGACAGAATGATAATAAAAATAGCAACATTTTAGATATTGATATAATAACTTAAATCATTTTTTCATTCAGTCATCACTGCATCAGTCATTACATGTCATACTATGTTAATTTTTACATAATTTGACACAAATATCAAAAGCTAATAAAAAATGAATCCATCTTTTTTTTTGATAGTTTTATGATGTTCTTTCTTTTAAAACCAAAAACTCAAATAAAATGTTGGCTCTTTATGAATGACAACATATTTGAAGTTAGATTTTTTTTAAAGGTCATGTAACATTTGTGGTTCTAAAGGAGTTTTATTTAGCTGGATTGAGTGCAAAACGGCTCTTTGGATGGTAAAAGTTGCAGACTGCTGGGCTCTGGCCTTTCTGTGATGAGCCCTGATTTTCTTAACATGCATTTGCAAAAACTAGGGCCTTCTGCCCGCCAAAGTTGAACCCACTTACCTCTTCTCTGACCTCTGTCAATAGTGTAATTTAGTCCACATGTTGGATATTTTCATGGAACTTTTTTTTTTCGACTATTTTCTCTAAGTGAGAATTGGTTGTCATATAAAGTAGTCGTTAATTAAAATTCTGTCCCCTGGCGTCCAGATCTTTGGCGTCTGTGTACTTTGTTTTTTTCATTACCGTTTTGGTCAGTTTATGGTACAGGACAACAGAGGTACACATCAAGGCATATCGGATACAAACACAAAGAATGTTCACACTCAATAATTAAATACTTGCCTATCTTGCCTATATCAGAAATATGACTTCTGATATAAACATTTGCGGAGAGTTTTTTTATGCTTCTAAAAACCCTTCTGCATCTATCATTTGTTCTCCGTTAACAGATTAATACAAAACCACAGAAAAAGTTTTGCAGAGAGACTAACCATGTTGGCCTTTTTTGTGAACTGAAAAAAAATGGATATCTCTTCGGTGCTACTATGAAGCTTGAGTTCTAAAAGATGCAGGATTGACGCAAGAGAATTGTCATTGTGATGCTTTCCTATAGGGAATTTGTGAAAAGTCACCAGTTTTAATTTGTGGAGAAATGATGTCCCAACATTCCATAATAGAATTACTGGTCTTAAAATAAACTATCTTCTGCGATGATCAAGGATTGTATGAAGACTAAATTCATGTATTTTAAAGAACATCTTTTTGTAACCAAGCCAGTGTTTCATTTTGACATTTAAATGCAGCTAATTGTCCCCTGGATGGCAACCATTGAGTTGTTGAGTCTACTCTTCCTATTAAAATGAGAGTCTGTTTCTCAGAGAGTGGCATGTTTATAATTCATCACCCTTATCTGTTTAAGAACTAATTGTTAAATGGCAACAGCATAGGAAAACGGGTGCATTATGTCCAAGGATCTTAGCTTAATAACAAAAAATGTTTAGTTTGAGAGGAAGTAAGCTGTCTTGTTCAATTTCACTGCATGTAATATGTTGGAGTATGAAGAGACAACTCTTACAGTACATGGTCATTCACTGTAGAATATGGTCAATTTTGATAAAGAATTGGTGCTTTTAAAGGACTGATTTGGAGTAACTACACCTTAATGAGCAGACTGTGTTTTATGTAGTTTTTGTGCTCTGATCCAAATATTTGATCCAAATAAATTTCAGAATTATTTTTAGAAATCTGCAATGCCATAAAGCAGCTTGTTGTAGAATTAGCAAATTAAGCCCTCTCTGCCTCCCTAGGATGTATGCAGCACTCTGTGGTGCACTGTTGGAACAACATGCCACTCAAAGCTGGATGGCGCAGTGGATGGAACAAGCTGTGGGGAGGACAAAGTAAGTACTCAGATTCATGACAAGGATAGAGATCTGAACCATTTTCTAGTATAAAACTTCCAATTTTTTTTTATATCTACTGGGATCTTTTTTAGTTCAAATGAATAGTTTGAAGATTACAAGAATTATCAGTTTTATATAACCCAAAATCCATGACACCTAAAGTAATACCCTTTTAACTTGTTTAGGTCAATTTGAAATGACCAGTTTATTTAAACAACATTCTTGCTTTAGGATAAATCCTATTATTCTTTTATTATACTAAGCCTAAATTAAATAAGTTAAAATCACCCTTTAAGCCTTATGAATTCAACTTTATTTTTCAAGCAAGGTATTCCGTTGTAAGTTTTCTGGGCTCCAATTAGAACTACATTTCTGCTAAATGTGTTGTTGATGTCCTAGCTTGAAATTGCTTGTCAAAAGAAACTTTGTAAATGAATGCTTGTAATAGCACCTGTCATGTCTTCTCAAAGTCTGTTATTCATCTCATCTTCTGTATTTTCTTCTTTTCTATAGCATACATTTCCAAGCAAATCAAAAATACGCTGTAACGTGCAAAGTCATAGACATCTTTGTCTTTTTATGTAAACATTGTTTTTTGTCATACAGTGGTGCATCAATGGGGAGTGCGTATCAGCTGGATATAAGCCGGAGATTGTACACGGTGACTGGGCTACATGGAGCGAGTGGTCGGCTTGTTCGAGGACTTGTGGAGCTGGTGTCCAAAGTGCAGAGAGAGACTGTGATAACCCTGTGTAAGTTTTTTTTTTCTATGCAATTTTGTAAAGGGCATATATTAATAATAAGCTTAAATAGATTATGCCAGAAATTTTTCCACAGAAATAATTAAAAAAAGTTACTTTGTTTTTTTATTATTAAACTATTACTTATAAAAACTACTATCTTTATGTTTGATTTCCCTTTGGGTCTGAATCCAATTTAAAGTACACAACTTTGAACAATGCTGCATATCTCAAAAGTATGTATACCTCACTTCCTTACAGTGTCATATTACAACTTTAGCCTGTTCTGGAGATATTATGTGATAGACAAACACATCGTAGTGCAAGATACAGAATTAGAATAATAATCATGCTTTTTTTGTTTTTTACCAAAGTGTTATAAGCATATCTATAAATCCTACTTAATAGTTTGCATAACCACTTTTCATCGCAATTACTTAATTGCATCTTTTCACAGCAGCCTCGTTTCGTTCGTTTAAAACAAGCTCTAATTTGTTTCATCCCTTGTTCTGGACCTTTTGCGCCGGTGTGAATAGAAACCAGGGAACTCTGGTTTTTTCAAACAAACCCTGGTGTGGAGCAAATCAGGTGTGAATGCAACAGACTTTATACGAGCAAGGGATCAATAAAAAACTACCTTTTTGGTGTGGATGGGCACCCGTCTTTGTTGGGATACGACTCCAACAGTTTTGTTCATCAACAGACTTGATGTTTGACTATTTTGCATTCCAAAATAGCTCAGCCTAGAAAAGCACCACCAAAGCATGATGCTGTCACCACCAACCATGTTTAAAAGTGGTAATAGTGTTTTCATAGAGAAAATCAAGGTTACAATAGGCTGCTTCCTGGAGCGCCTCGTTCTGCATCCTTTGTTGTAAACTTGAAATATGACTAATTGTGTTATATTAAGACTTCTGTTCTCTCCCCTTATTTGTGGAAATATTCACTGTCATCTTTAAGCTTATGGTTTTTTTTAAAGTTTGCTTTCTCTAATTAGCAAAGATAATAAAGCTCTAAGATAAAAAGAGCAGATTGCATTTAGAATTTACTATTACTTTCTTCAGAAATTGCTTTTTGCCCTAGCTCTTGCTTGGCTTCAGATATTCTTAGGCTTGACTTTCATTGGCTTAATATATTTTAGTTGTTCGTTCCAATAAAGGCATATTAAATACTAATTACATTACTCTGATTTTTGCATGTAGGATTTATATTTTAAATTATCCTAGTCCAAATCATTCAGGTTTGGTCATGTGGAGCAGAAGAATTAGAGATTTATATCATTGTGAAGAAAACCTGAAAGTAATAAGGCATCAAATTATGTAAATACGTATGTGGTGAAAAAGAGGGTTTGGGATGATTATATTAATTCTCATGTAGTAACATCTGCATTTTATTGGAGAAGCCTAATGCTGTGATTCATATCTTCTTCAAACTCAGCCCATAAGCCCTTTGATAGCAAGTAAATTAAAAATGCAAGAGACAGCAGAGCAACTTGCTTAATAATGAAGGCTGAGATAGGCTGTGGTTTATAACTTTTGGCTAAAGAGATGTAGCTTCGAAGTTATCATGGTTCTTATCACCCAACGGTCTTATAATAGCTGTTCTTGTTGGTGGCTTCCAGGGTAATTTTTTAGGACGTATGTATCATATAATGATGGTGGAGGTCATCAACTGCGGCAGTCATGGAGCAAAGGATTAGATGTGAAGCCAAGTTCTCTTTGTGACACTATTGACTTGTTGGCTTCCCCCTGTAACTCATACCTAATTCTGATGGATGACTTAAAATCATTATTTCCAATAGAGCCTTCAGTCATGGCTGCATTTGATAATTAATTGCACTTAACCACTCCCTGCTCTCTAGCATCAGAAATGAACAACTTGGGGCACTCCAATCCTTTGAAATCCTCCAAAGAAGGCATGGTTTAGGTGCAATTGATCATTTTAAAGATATCTTCTGATCAGGCACTACTATGACAAAGAATTCAAAGTGAATCTGAGTGAGATGGGAGTGATGGAAACATTTCTATCATTGACAACCAAATCAGGAACATGCAATAAGATTATTTCCAGGTTGTTTAATAACATCCTACAATGAAAAAAAGGTCAACACGCTTCACATTAAAGCATAATGGGAAAAAGAAGATTAAATAAATCTATCACGGGAAAGTTGGGAGAACTTATGCAAGGTACAATGGGTTACAACGGGGTTTAATGTATGGCGTGAATTTTGCTGGAAGAGTGCAATGAGATTTTTCATTACTCCTGTTCAGCAAAGATATAGGGGCAGGGGAGACTCCTGTTGGAGATGTGAGGCTGAAGGTGCCAACCACTTACACATCGTCAAATTATCTCTAACTTTTGGATTGGCTATACTGTATGAACACATTTAGAAACTATTCAGTTTTTTTCTTCCCACTAACGTTTGTGACTTTATTCCTATGCAAAATGTCAAAAGACAACCTGGATTCTAAGGATCAAAAATGTATATACATCCTGCTGGCAGAAGGTAAAAAAGGCCCTAACTAGGAGATGGACTAAACTGGAACCACCAACAATGGACAACTGAATAAATGTTGTCAGGGAGATCTATACAATGGAGAAGATTTCCTTCTCTCTCAAAGTAAGGGACCTTCTATAGAATATGACGCATTGGATGTAATATGTCAATCCAGTCAGAACTGTTTAAACATTGCGTTTGGATTCTGTATTCTCAAAGGATTAACACAAATTGATTATACCCATCTTTGCTGCCCCGCCACTCACACCCAAGTTTGGTTGTACAGTACAGACCAAAAGTTTGGACGCACCTTCTCATTCAATGAGTTTCCTTTCTTTTCATGACTACACTGTAGATTCTCAATTAAGGGCATCAAAACTATGAATGAACACTTAATGTATGGAATTACTGTATGTACTTAAACAAAAAGGGTGAAATAACTAAATACATGTGTTATATTTTAGATTCCTCAAAGTAGCCACACTTTGCTCCGATTAATACTTTGCATTCTCTTGAGCTTCCAGAGGTAGTCAACTGAAATAGTTTTCCAACATTCTTGAAGGAGTTCCCAGGGATGCTTAGTACTTGTTGGCCCTTTTGCCTTCACTCTGCGGTTCAGCTCACCCCAAATCATCTCGATTGGGTTCAGTTCCGGTGACTTTGAAGGCCAGGTTATTTCACTCTTTTTTTTTTGTAAAAGTACTACATAATTCCATATGTTCATTCATAGTTTTGATGCCTTTAGTGTGGATCTAGAATGTTAATAGTCATGAAAAGAAAGTAAACTCATTGAATAAGAAGGTGTGTCCAAACTTTGGTCTGTTCTATAGTTTAAAAGGGCCTCTTGTGAATGCGATTGTGGAGTTAAAAAGAAATATGCAATTAATCTCTCCTTTATTTCAATTAATAAGGAGCAACCGCAATTGGATTTGTCCTTTAATTACACTGAAAATTGCCATTTTTTGTCATATTTAGGAACGTTAAATTATTCATGCGAAACTGAAGAAGCGTCCGACTGAAGATACTCTGTTGTTGTAGGATACTGTCATGATTAGCATGCTCAGGGTTATCCATAATTTTTAGTTATTTAATGAAGAATCCTTCTTTGCATCATTATCTCCAGTTGTTCCCCAGGTGTCCCCAGAACAGAACCAGCCTTCTTCATCAGGTTATTGAGCCGTTTTAAATCCCTGGCTCTGATGCTGCTACCCCAACAGATGATGGACGAATAGATATCACTCTCCACCACAGACTTGGAGATTTGCAGCATCTTGCTGCAAACCTTGAAAGACCTCAGCTTCCTCAAAATGTACAGTCTGCTCTGTCCATTTTTATAGACAGCTTCACTGTTGATTCTCCAGTCCAGACTGTTATCCAGGTGAACTCCGAGGTATCTGTACTCCTCAACCACTTCAACTTCTTCACCCTTGATAGAGACAGTCTTTGACTTATCCCTGTTTCTCCTGAAATCTACAACAATCTCCTTTGTTTTGTTCACATTCAAGGTAAGATTATTGTTTCCACACCCTGCCACAAAGCGGTCCACCAGCTCTCTGTATTCAGTTTCTTCTTCTTCTCCATCTCCGATACACCCAACAGTTGCAGAGTCATCTGAGTATTTCTGCAGATGACAGGTCTCCGTCTTATACTGGAAGTCTGAGGTGTACAGAGTGAGATGGAACGGTGAGAGTACAGTCCCTTGTGATGCTCCTGTCCTGCTGACCAGTTGGTTTGACACACAATCCTTCAGTCTCAAAAACTGTGGTCTGTTTGTCAGGTATCATTGATCCAGCTGATTGTTGAGGCCTCCACCTGTGTCTTCAGTAGTTTCTGACAAAGCAAATCAGGCTGAATTGTGTTCAATGCACTGGAGAAATCAAAGAACATGATTCTTACAGTGCTGCCTGCTTTGTCCATATGACAGTGACTAGGTTGAAGCAGGTTGATGATGGCATCTTCAACGGCAACTCCATGGCGATAAGCAAACTACAGCAGGTCCTGATAGGTTTTAGTTTGCTTACTCAGGTGGGACAACAGGAGTCTCTCCAGGACCTTCATGATGTGGGATGTCAGGGCAACAGGTCTATAGTCAATGATTACTGATGGGTGAGTTTTCTTTGGTATGGAGCCTCTTTCCGGTTCAGTTTCTCCAACTGCCTCTTCACCTGACTTTTAGAGATAGACAGATGGGAGAGTGAGATAAAGGGGGTAGCAGCATGTCCTGACTTGGTTGAAGACAAAGTTGTGGAAGTACAAGAGTTAATGACTGAGGTAGAAGATAAACCATCTCAGGTATGACTAAACAGGTGTGGGTCAGAGGAGAGTGGGATGTATCTTTGGCTGGAAAAAGGAGAGGAGGATGCTGAGCTTGTTCCTGAACTGAACTTATTGAAGAATGTGTTCAGTTCATTTGCTCTATCAAGACTTCCATCTATCCAGTCCTTTCTATGCTTATAGCATGTGATATTATTCATTCCAGACCAGACATCTCTTATATTGTTACTCTGTAGTTTGTTCTTCAGTTCCTTCCCGTAAGCCTCTTTCCTGTTTCTGATCTTGACTTTTAGTTGCTTCTGTATACTTCTTAATAACTCCCTATCTCCCTCCTTGAAGGCTCTTTATTGTTGTTCAGCAGTTCCTTCTGCTCACTGGTGATCCAGGGTTTATTATTAGGGAAGCATCTCACTGTTCTGGAGGGATGATGTTGTCCACACAGAAGTTTATGTAGTCGGTCACACACTCAGTCATGGCATTGATGTCCTCTCCATGTGGCTGGCAAAGAGTTGTCCAGGTTGTGGACTCAAAACAACCCTGGATGGCTTCTTCAGCTTCATGTGACCATTTTCTAACAATTATCTTTGTTGGAGGTTGCCTCTGAACAAGTGGTTTATATTTAGAACAGAGAAAGCCAAGATTATGCTCTGATTGTCCCAGAGGAGGTCTTGGTTTGGACATATAAGCATCCTTTAAATTTGCATAAAACAAATCCAAGGTCTTGTTTTCTCTTGTCGAGCAGCTGACAAACTGTTAAAAAGTTGGAAGTGTAGAAGAGAGTGAGGCATGATTAAAATCACAAGATATTGCCACAAACGCATTGGGGTGCTGGGTCTGTTGTTAACAAGCACTGCTATTCCACCTCCATTTCTTTTCCCACTCCTCTTCAGATCTCTGTCTGCTCGTACAGTCAGAAAGCCTGGCAGAGAGACATTGGAGTCCATAACTGTTCACAATGAGTACCGGGTATACTTGAAAAGTCTGCCAAAAACAGCCTTTAAGTAACTTTAATAGGCTCTTTGTTTACGAAAACACATGCATGCATACACATAAACAGAGCCAGGGCTTTGTTTGGGGTCCTAAAGCAGTGACCGGGCGTCCAAGCCGCATTCGTGACCATGCACACCCACTTGCAATACCGATATGGCTTATTACAAAAGAAAATTGACTTGTTTTACCGTCCTAATATCTAGCCATCATATTCACAGCCATAGTGTATTAAATGGGATAAAGTCTGTTCCGTCAAATATGTGCCCCAGGTATTCAATTCCTTTACAACTCCAGTTTGGAAAATTGATCTTGCATTTTTTTTGTAATATGTCCGGGTTATTCCAGATGGGTGTACGTCTGGATGGGACTAGTAAGGTCTCTGTCATTTTAAGGAGTTCCCACCAAGCTGTCAGAGAGGAGCTGATACTGATGCTTTCAAAACATTCATTTTGTTTTATATTTGAGCTAATAAATGGTAGATCTGAAAGTTTTATCTTATTGCATAGTGTCTGTTCAACATCTACCCAGGACTCATCGAGAGAACTGTGTTTTAACCATCTTGATATGTTTTGGAGCCTGTTGGCTAAGAAATAATGGCGAAAGTTTGGTAGGTCTAGACCTCCTTCATCTTTTGACTTCTGCAGTGTTTTTAAGCTGATATGTGGGGGTTTATCTTTCCAAAGAAATTTAGAAACAGAAGAGTCCAGAGATCTAAACCAATCCGGTGATGGTTTGCACTCACACACATTATAAACTAAGAGTAATTAAAACTCTAATGGCCATAAACCTGATAGTTCTGTAAATATGTACCTGTTTTTCCTCCAAAGACGCATTATAACTCACTGCGCGCTCCTCACGTCTCTACCTAGTGGAGAAGGGCTAAGCACACATAATCCTAGTGGATCCTCATAAGTTTTGTCACATAGTGGTTAACCTTCCTGGAGTCCAATTAATAAAATGTAGTAATCATATACAATACCACAATAATAATTGGCAATATATATGACATTTTAAAAACTAAATTCAGACATGCTGCACTTTTAATCAGTCTAACCCTCCAATACGAAGTGTGCATGCAGTACAGAGCAGCACATGTACGTTGCATGAATTACATTTATTACTGACAAACTAAAAACAGAATTCACAGCATTTTAGCCTAATTTTTGTGCCAAAGACGCATTATGGATCCATGGGCATTATGTCGCCTCTCTCTAGCCGCGTTGCAGCTTGCATTAGCGGCCGTAAACTCCTCATTTGAATATTGCTGCTTGCGCCTGTTGAGAATTGCTCACATAATCTTAGTAAATCAGCCACAAATTAAGGAAAACCAGCTCGCGCAAGTTTTTTGCGCCGCACATAATTTTGTGGTCATTATCAGGAATCTTGATAAATCAGCCCCCAAATGTCATTGACATCTTTTGACATTGAACTGCCAATTAACCTAATGGGGACGATTTCTACCGATTTAAAAAAAAAACAAAAGCATTCAAAATATTTCAAAGGAAAAATGTATTCTTGATCAATACCAACTTTCAAGTTGTACCAGTTAGGGCTATTTTCTAAATCACATACTGAACCCCAGCAAAAAATGTCACCTATTAAGAGCTATGCTCTAAATAAAAAAATGTATATTTGTTTTACTAGACTCTCTAAAATGCATATAAAGCATACATTTGGTGTCTGAGAAACAAATTTCCTTTTAAAATATAAAAAAATCATTCATTTTCTAAACTAAGTGTGATGCACTGGTCCTTCATCAGTAATATATGTTCCCACTCACTCAGTTTACTTTTACTCAATTAAATTCTGAGTTCCTTTAAATCATGAATGCTAAGCAGTATGAGAAATTTAGCTTTCCAGTCTCAGCCCATGAGGGTTTGATATGAGCCATATTGTTGAAAAATTCATTTTGGTTGCCTTTAGGCATCTTCACTCACTTGTCAGAATTGAGTTCCAACTCCAAAACTAAAACACAGAAGTTTTTGTTTTTTTTCTTTAGGCACACAGGTTAGGAACAGAAAGGAACATTGTAATTTGTCCATATTTGGTTTTTGATGCATATAACTACTTATTTTACAAAATGTAGGGATATATTCTGTTTTAGTAAAAAAGTTTGTTGCCATTGGTATAGGTTTAAGTCAATTCTAATTTTTGACATTCTGAATTTTCTTTTTTAGTCTGTGTCTTATGATGTCTGCATTTTAATTTTCATCTCCAGAATTTATAACAGCTTGTTAAAAGTTCCAAACTAACACATCTTTACATTTCCTGCAGTCCAAAACACAGAGGAAAATATTGTCTGGGAGAACGGCGGAAGTACAGGATCTGTAACACCACACCATGTCAATTGGACGGACCTTCCTTTAGAAACATTCAGTGTACTCACTTCAACAGTCTGCCATACAAGGGCAAGTTTTACAAGTGGGAGGCAGTCATCAACAAATGTAAGTTCATCCAACAAAGGTTTTCTTTTTATGAACCCATCTTTGCACAATCTTTGTTTATACATAGAAATGTTGCAATTGCAAGCTCTTTGCCACAATTTTCTCTCCCAACAAGCTTATATCCCAGGGTTTTGTGCTAGTTTTTGCATGGGCTCAATGAGTACATTTTTGTTTTGCTTAGCTATTTTCTAATACCACAAAAAAATCCTCCCATTTAATTGCCTAAAAATGCTTCTTACAAACAGTTTTACATAGATATGGTTGTCTAATTTTTCAATTTCCGGCGACTCTAGATTCTGTATTATTGGAATCAAAGCCCAGTAAACGAAATGTGATACATTTTTTGGCTTGATTTTTGATGCCATTTACATATTAACTCACCTAAAGATATTTTTGCAATTCACCTACATTTTTCTTTGTCTTATCTTTCTGAAAGTGAACCCCTGTGAATTACACTGCCGTCCTCTCAACGAACATTTCTCAGAGAAAATGCAAGATGCCGCCGTTGATGGGACTCCGTGTTACGAAGGCAACAAAAGTAGAGCTATGTGCATCAATGGCGTTTGTCAGGTATAAAAGCTTGAAACACCTGTTCCTATATGCACTTAAGTTTCCTTTGCTTTTCTGCTTCAGCCATTGGTAGTTGAGAGATTGTAATGTTGTGACAACTTTGAGTAAAAATACAATGAAAATGGTAAAACTACCAAGGTGTCTGGGGTCTGTTGGTGCAATATAGCAATCCTGTAGTTGTTGTTGCATCTTTCTGTCATTAAACTTTAAACGACAGGAACGCTATGATGAAAAATATTTGTTTTTGTTTTTTTAACCACAATGTAGGGCTATCGGGTGGTACAGTTGTTAGCAAATTCCTGTTTTCTTTCTACTTTATTACTTATCTGATTGTCGTTTCTGTGCCTATACATTCAGTTTCAGTTGTTTTCTGCCCAGCTGTTTTTTGGTTCAGCAGTCTAGCATTAAACTTCTTGTCTTGTCCAGGTTGTTTCCATTGTAACCTTAGCTTTATTATTCCGTTATTTTGTTAATTTTGGAAATGAGTTTCGGTCTAATGCGTGCTGTTGTACAAATACAGGCCATTTTTGTTTTTTCTACAGCCATGTGCTACTATATGTGTTTGACATTCTGAATGCTGATAGAAAAATGACCAGCCATTATCTGTCCAGATAAGCAAAGACGCAACACAATGCTTTCACCCTGGGCTAAAATGCCAGCTGCTGATGGGCACTGTTTGTATTCTGAGTTGACACCAGTCAGCCCTGACTTTCTGACATTTAGTGACATTGTTTGTCACTCTCCCATATACTCTGACTTATCTGCTTTATTAATTTAAAAGTCCCTGTGTTATTAAATATATTCAATTTGTTTGTCCCTTATTTCTCACATAGTTTGAATCAGTTCTCCTACTCTCAGAAAAGAGTTTGAACGCTGCTTTTCTAGATTCGGGCTTGAATTGTATGATGCAGATCGAGCTGTCTATGTTGCAGGTTTTTTATGTTGTAGCTAATGAGCAGTTAAATTGGTCCCTTTCAAAATCTTAATACCCAAAAGAAAAACAATAAAGGTTACATCCTCCAAATGTTGGCCTGAATGTCAGTTGGAGACACCTCTTGGCCTTTATGTTGCAGAATATCGGCTGCGATTATGTGATTAACTCCAACTCTGTTGAGGATCGCTGTGGAGTCTGCAATGGGAACGGCTCCACCTGCACGACCGTCAAGAGAACATTTGAAGAGAGCGAAGGAAATGGTATATTTTATACTGATTATACCTTTTTAAGACGGATGCTTTGACACTCCACAAAAGGTCAATCTGTATGATATAACGGGGAAAAAAACTGCTGGGTATTTTATTTTAGTGCTGTGTTTTAGGGATGCTTTTAATGTCATTGTTCAGCAATGTTTTGCAGTTGCAAATTTAAATGATTTTCACATGAGAAAAGAAAGATGAATATTTGGAAATATGTTTTTGAATCTAAGCAACGTAATACTCTATTTTTTTCTATGTACTCCAGTTTAGTACTCTGTATGTTGATTTATGGTTTGTTCATA
This sequence comes from Apricaphanius iberus, assembly GCA_028564705.1. Classification (NCBI taxonomy): domain Eukaryota; kingdom Metazoa; phylum Chordata; class Actinopteri; order Cyprinodontiformes; family Aphaniidae; genus Apricaphanius; species Apricaphanius iberus. The sequence goes on from JAPXFQ010002931.1 coordinate 234,113, forward strand.
AAATATCTTACTTCATTCTCAATCTACCTTTTTTGTTTAGGCTATGTAGACATTGGACTGATCCCGGAGGGAGCCTGGGACATCATGATTGAAGAAGTGGCTGAAGCTGGGAATTTTCTAGCACTAAGAAGTGACAACCCCAGCAAGTATTTTCTGAATGGAGCCTGGACGATCCAGTGGAATGGGGAATACAAAGCGGCAGGAGCAGTATTCACCTACGAAAGGACAGGACACCTAGAAAATCTGACATCCCCTGGGCCCACAATGGAGCCGCTCTGGATTCAGGTAGGATACTTTCTAAAAATGCATCACCTCTCTTGATGTTCCTGTCAATGCTTAAACTGTAAATGCTTAAACTGTTCCCAAAGTGGGAACAACAAGGCTGAACATCATTTTGGAAAACATGACACCCCCCCCAATTGTAACTGTTTTTTATTCTTTAACATGAAAACATACCTTTATTCACGGCAGCTCACCTCCAGTCCAGATCAGGTGTGCAGTGTTGAGGATGTGCCTGATCTTAACGTTAGGTGAAAGGAAAGTTGGACTAATCTTAAAGATCAACAGTTGACCAAACCAGGCTGGGAGATGAAAATTCTGAATACTCTCAACGGTTGCTTTATAAAGAACTTCTAGTATTTGCTGGCTAACACCAAAGCTTCTAAACGTTCTGAAGAGATAAAGCCTCTGTAAGAATTAAAAATGTAATCAGTATTTTTGACAAAATCAAGCCAGCAATCTAGAAGTGAGCCTAAACATATAAAATGTCACAGTTTTAACAGGTTGGTTAGCAAGTAAAATTGATTTAAAATCTTACCTGCGAGATATGATCAGGTCCTTTGCCTTAGCTACATTAATATCTGGCTGATCTGTTCACACCACAAATACAGGGCTTTAATGTGAGATAAAAACAATGGTTTAGCCATACTCTTGTTTTTTCATTCATTCATTCATTCATTTTCATTGGCCATTTTCCTATATTATAGGTACATATATGTACCTATAATATAAGAAAACAGTCAATATTATGTATCTCACATATATTCAAAACTCATATCAAAACATATATTCAATTCTGAATGTGTATATAGATACTTTCCATGTGGGTAAATCTGCTATTTAAGCACTTTTGCAGAAGAATTTGTGTTTTAGTTGGCCCAGTCAGCATTTATTTGGTTAGTTTTAATGTTTAAATTTGGAATCAACTCAGTTTAAATCATGGCAGTTTATCTTTGGTTGAATAAATATGTCCCTGGAAATTGTCTGCTGGTTTGCCTGTTACACAGTCAAGAGTCGCCGGTTATAGAATGGTACTGTTTAGAACTAAAATCTTAATAACCTTTTTTTATCGATTTTGAGCTCCATATAAAACTGGAGCTTAATATTTCAGCTGAACTCTTTAGTTTGGCTGTTAGCAGTGCTCCAGATATTTGGTATTTTGATTACTTTTAAATTTATTTATTTATTTATTTATTTGATCTATTTATTTATTTATTTATTTATTTATTTATTTTCTCAAGGATTTTAATTAATTTATTGAACTATATTTTTAGGGTAGATTGATTTATATAGGAACTTCAAAAGTATTGGGGGTTTTTTCTTAGGAAAAATTTACTCCAGGTGTTTTGGGGGATTTTGTTCAGTCCATAAAAGCTTACAATTATGCATGCAGGCTCAACTAGAAAAGAGAAAGTTTAGGCTATTTAGTTACATTGGCAGGAAGCATTTGCCAAGGAGTCAAGGTATGACTTTCAGACTTAATAACACCACAATAGGGTAGAGATGGTAGCATCATGTTGAGGGTACCACCTATGATACTGGTGCATTTCATAAGGTGTACGGTGTAATGAAAATGGAAGACTACTTCCTAATTCTTCACATTTGACTCTGGGCTTTCCAAAAGGACAGTAATCCGATTTATACATCCAGAATCAGATTCATGCCAGGATTCCAAATTTGATAACTTTTAAAAATCTAATGTTAAAAAAGCAGTCGTTCACTAAAACCAGCTGTACGTAATTGAAATGACAGCTAAATCAAGGGTTGGGGGCATAAGGATATGTTTATACCACTAAATAAGTAGGAAAGAATTTTGAAAACACATTTCTAAATCCTATCTCCCTCTCCCTAGCTGGATGCACCGTTATAAGCATTTAAATTTGCCTTGTTTTCCAGCTCAGGTTGGATTCATGTTGATACATAGCATCTAATTTTTTTGGTTCTGTCCTGGATAAATCAAGCCATTCAGTTTTATTTGATTCTCTGCAGTTTAGAATGGTTTATTACAAACAGACAGAATACTTTTTAAAGATTGCATTTTTTGTCCCAGCTTCTCTTTCAGGAGACCAATCCAGGAGTGCGATATGAGTACACAGTCAGTCAAAATGTTTCAGACTATGACTACATTCCGGGGCCTATTTATTTCTGGAAATATGGATCGTGGACTGAGTGCAGCGTTACCTGTGGAAAAGGTAAGAGATTTGTTTAATCTCAGAAACGCTAATAGCTAGATGAAAGCAGGTGATAATGTAAACCGGTCTGTCTATCTTGCAGGTTTATTCATTCATAACACAAACAAGACTTGGACTACATTTGAAATGTCTTTCTTTATTTACACTTATCTAACTGCTGCATGCTTTGAATCTGGCAACTTATAACTCTGGCAATATTAGAGATATGTGAACTACAGGTTGCAAGACATGTAAAAATTGAGATCTAAAGACTGGTTTTGATCTGCTTGCTACAACATGTCAGGTATCAAAGTGTTCGGCAGAAATCCATAATCAGATAACTCCTATTACTGCTTTCATGCAGACTAGAAAAACACTGGAGTAAATGTGTGCCAGTGAACCTTCAGCTTCAAAGCAGTTTGCGCTCTGATGCTCTGATGAAGGGCTGTAAACTCATTGTATAAAATGTGTCCTCTAATCTGATGTGGTACTGATGGTGTTGGAGACTGCAGTCTAATAGTTCTCCTATAGTATCTTCCTGTACACATGGCTGCTTGTTTGAGATCTAACATGAGACTCATCTGACCACATTCATTTCGACCAAACCTGATGTCCTTGACTCTGCTTACCACTTGCTGATGCATCTTTGTATTGAGGCGACAATACAGTGTGGGCAGACTGTTGTATAACTTTAATCTGCTGCTGTTCACAGTGTGGTTACATCCTGCTTCAAGAACCTAAAAAATATATTGCATGTTTCTTTTACTCAAATCTCAATAATTTACAAGGCCTACATCCTAAAATATGTGTCACCAGATTCAGTATTTTATTCTGTCTACTGCTAATTTTCTCATGGACCTAAATAGAGAAAAACATATTTAATTGGACCCTTGTATCTGTGGCTCTGTTTTTGAATATCCCTGAAATAAATACTGTAAGCTAGTGGCCTAATTCTGCTGTAAGGTGGAGACTTGAATAAACATTGAGCAGATAAGTCTTCTCACCAAAGTCCTTTGGCTGTTTGGGGTTTATTTTGATCCTCAGAAGGGTGACTTTGCAGTAATGCTTTGAGATTTAATGAGAACTTGCTTGAAACCTTAAAAACTTTTTAACATATTTTTCATATTTTCTCAGACCAATCTTGTACTGCACATTCATTCACAGTTTCTTACATTTTATTAATTTATATCCGTATATAAATAAATGATGACCCAATTCTGATTCTGTCTAGTGTTTTATAATTTCATAATGATATTCTCTGCAGACAGGTGAAGGTAAAATTATTTTCAGAGATTGTATAGATGACCTAAAATGGAGAAGAAAAAACTGAGTCACTTTTAAATTGTATTATTGAGAAACTAAAAGTGTTTGTCATGTTTTGAAATATCTAAAACTTACCATTCATTGTGCATGTAAGTTACTGAAAATAGTTTGCAATATTTAACTTTCTTTTCTGTTTCAAGCCAACATATTGTTCTTCCTGCAAGTCATATTTAGTGTCTACTATAGTTTTATTGTTCAGTTTTTTCGGTTAGGGGAGGCTACACTAAAATACAATGTTGATAAAATTCTTCACAACACGGGAAAATGTGTTCACATTTCATAGTGCTCAGTCATAGCCATGTTGCAAGAGAGCAGTTTATTTTAAGACATATACAGTGGGCCTTTGATGTTCGCTACTCTGAACCCCTCTAAAAACACATAAACTGCATATTTTAAAAGTTCACACACAATATACACCCTAATATGTATTAATATGCACAATGCAAACTGTCTCGGCACCTAAATAATTTGTTTGGATAAGGTCTTAGATACAAGTCGAAGGTTTAGATGAAGCTAAAATTTGTGATAATTCCAAAAGTTAAATACTCTCTTATACTGTCTCATTTACTGACAGAGAAGTAATTATGTTTGGGAGAATGCCAACGATTTTTTTTAATAGAATTTATTTTACTTGTGAAGAATCCCATAAAATCATCACTACTGAGGGGGAATAGTTGGCTCACCAGAGCTATGACCCTGTGTAAGTTAGGCAACTGTACTAAAAAGAAACCTAGGATTGTTTTTATTTACCTCTATTAATGATGAAAAATATGCTGTTTGAACTTTTTATACAGCAGTAGACTATTTTCCAGGTTAAATAGGAATTCTCTACGTGTGTAGAGTGCCATTGTCTCTCCAGGTTCTCAATATTCTACTTTAAAGTACGCAACTCTGCAATAAACTAAGTGAATATCCAGGGAGTGGACATCGAGATAATGGACTCGTATAAGCTTTTGGGTGTTCACCAAGGGGCAAACTCCGCCCACAGAATGTGAAGCCAACCAGCAAGTGGCAAAAATTGCAGTTCAGCCCTCATCCGCTGGGGGCTGGCTCCAAAAAGGAGCAACATCTTTACAGCCTGGTTCAAAAAACCATTTTAGGTTAGATAGTTCAAGTTTACCGTCATGACAACTCTTAGGGGGGGTGAATTTTTTTCTAACTCCTCCGTTTATTTGTAATTTAGTCATTAAATTATGATTAATAAGGGGCCTGCCTGTCCTTTTGATTGACATGTCAGTCTAGGCTAACGCTGGTGGCTAATGGTAGCTAATAGACGTACCGTAGTCTTCTTTCACCCTCTGCTTGCTCTTCACATCGTCTTCACATCCTGGGACTAACGTAACGACTTCAGCCATTTCATGTTTCTGAACTTCACTATCAGGTGCTTCTGCAGGTTTTATTCAGTTTTGGATGTCAATCTGCACTTATTGGACAAAAATGGCTTGCTGTGATATTGATTACAGTAACAGGCTGTCCAAGAAGTCTCTGCTTTGGGGATGGCTTTATACGCTTCACCAGCAAAGGGTGGAGAATTTTTGTCAGGTGGCCAAGAGGAATGCTGTTCAGATTGGACCTTTTATTTATTTCTACATGTGAGTTGGAGCTAGCAACCGGTCGGGTAGCAGCAGAGCAGCAAAGTCGGCAGGACCGAAAAGCCGCGGCCTCAGGAGCGGGAGTTGGCTAGATCAGGCTGGAAGACTACATTGCTGGTTAGAGCAGTACTGGTGTGAGGAACATAGCTGGAGGCATGAGCTAATGGATGTCTGAGATGTGAGGTGAGTCATAAGTCTTTTCTTTTTTTGAGAGGATCTGAGTTGTCATGATGACTTTGTGACTGCTCTTTGCTGGATGTGTTGTTAAGCTAAGCCCACCCATGTCCTCACCCTCCACCGATGGTAATGGAAATTCAACCATTTTAGGCCGTAGTGACCCGACCCATGTGGGTCTTATATCGATATGGTTCTCTACTCGATATGTTTCTGGGTCTAAAGTGATCCTAGTTGAAAAGCAGGGCAGAAGTCTCTCAACCATGGTCTTCTGGCTGAAACCGGCTGCAGCCTACGTTAGCTTCAGTTAGCTCCAGTTAGCTCCGGACTAGTTCCCGCCTAGCTTGTAGCTATGTCAGCTTGGAGCGTCAACCCTCTGCCCCCAGCCTCACAGCGCCACTCTCAGCTCCTCCTCTTTGCCCCTTTTTGAAGTTTCTGAGAGTGACGAGGCGAGTAATACAGACAAGATGGCTTCATTTTTGCTCTTCAGAAACCTAAGGGTGATGTCAACAAGGGATAGTCCATTGTGTTTTTACAGTTCATGCTGAACAATAAAGTGGAATGGAGCCACAACACTGTTGCTCTTCATGAAGGAAGGATCAGAGCAGACTCTACCTGCTGAGGAGAATTACATCTCTTAGAATTCGGGGAGCACTCCTAAAGATCTTTCTTTTTAACTCTGTGGTGGCATCAGACATGTTTTATGGTGTCGTACATTTGAACAGCAGTTTATCTAGAGCTGCGAGGAAGAGGATGGATAAGCTCTTCAGGAAGGTCAGCTCTGTTCTAGGGTGCCCCATGGATCCAGTGCAGGTGATGGGAGACAGAGGAACTCTGGCTAAAATAACATAACTAATGGACAGAGTCTCCCACCTCATGCATGAAGATGGTACTGAGCTGCAGAGTTTATTTAGTGACCAATTCGTGCATCCTAGGTGCAATAAGGAGCGTTTTCACACGTCCTTTCTCCCAGCAGATGTTAGACTCCACAACCAGAATTGCTCCCTACAAAACCTAATGATGTTTACATCCCTACTGTAATTTGCATGTCAGTTTGGCCGGCGGAAGTACAATGTTTAAAGGAGCCCAAGGGACAGAATGACCAATTTCCATCACCTTTTGCCTCAGCTGTTGTGGTAAAGCAATAGCTTCCATTTTACCTTTAATCTGATACAAGACACCTTTCCTCAGAGCATAAGTAGAATCTCCCAAAACATTTACTTTGCCATGCTTCTTTCCTTCCACTTCTGCCACCTTGTCAAACCATGGTTGTAATGTTGGGTCTGACCTCTGAGATGCAGATATGTTTGAAGGAATATCAAAGTCAAATAAAGAACAGGGTTTCAGCTTCCCTTCTACCTCAGCTCTAGATGAAACTAAAAACTTTTCCTTTCTCCTTTGAGCTCTGGATTTGGTTTGTTTTACTGGACCTGCTTCCAGTTCCACATCATAGAATGGTAATTCCTCAAGTGGGTTCTGGGCTTTCTTAGATCTGGTAGTAACCAGACTGTAGAGGGAAGAAGGAAGTTCTAGTTCTGTTGTCATGGGAACTACTTTTTGCAACTGTGCAGCTTCCTGGGTTCCAAACTGTGATTTGGTATGACCACTTATGAGAGTCAGATTATCAGCCTCTGAACCAGACATTAAATCTGTTAATGTGGGAACATCAAGGCCCAAAATGACCGCATAGGGTAATCTTGGCGCTAACGCGACTGGTAACAAAAATGTTTGACCTCCTATAGTCAAATAAATGTCAGCTACAGGATACTCCCTTTCGTCCCCATGAATGCAACTTATTTTTGTTTTCACCTCACTCCAATGCTCTCGTGGCACCAAACTAGAAAGGACCACAGACTTGAAGCTCCCTGTGTCTAATAAAGCGGTTTCACGCTGACCGTTTACTAACACTGGTACTGTGCGAGCAGGTTCATGAACAGGGCATGGGGATATTGGTCTGGGAACTGAACACAACAGTGAGGGTTTACCCTGTGTAGTGGCAGGACATGTATACTGGGTATGACCTATCCTGTTACACTGAAAACACCTAACATCTTGCTTCGAAGATGAAAATACCCATTTGGTAGAATTGGGTTTAACCACGGGGAATGATTTCTTGGCTAAAAGATTACTAGTCTGAGCTGTACCACCACCCCTTTCACCCCCAACAGACTTACTTCTTCCTGCAGACAAGTTGTCACGTCCAAAGTTGGTTCGTCTAGCACCCGTTCTTGCTGATAGAAAGACCTCAGCCAAACTTGCAGCCTCTTCTGCAGACTTTGGGGCTCGTTCTCGGATCCACACCTCCAGGTCCGGGTTCAGCATTCTCAGGAACTGCTCCATGATCATCAGTTCTGAAATGTTCTTCACTGTAGACTGTTCTGGTTTGACCCACTTATAAAATAGGTCCTTGAGTCGAACGTAAAGTTCTTTTGGGGTTTCCCCTAGCTGAATGTCCAGGGATCGAAACCTTCTCCTAGGTGTCGGCAGTTATTTCATACTTAGTTAGAATGGCATCTTTAACTTTCTCATATCTGTGAGAATCAGCAATGTCCATCAAAACATAAGCACTCCGTGCCTTGCCAGTAAGTAGAGGAACCAGTCGGAACGCCAATTCCTCCTGAGGCCAATGGCAAACCTGAGCCATTCTTTCAAAAGTTGTTAAAAAATGCTCAATGTCGTCATCAGAGCTCAATGGTAGCAGTTTTGGTTCTCTCTGCATTGGTGGTGGCTGGTGCGTCCCATGGCTTGGTCCCTCATCCGGGCGGCCTCCTTCCTCGTCATGAATGTGAGGATTACCCTCCATGTCGTCACCATCCTGCTGTTGTCCCTCTTTCAAATTCTGTACTTGAGCCTGGAGTTGTTGAAACTGATGGTGCAAATTTTTCCATCTTAGCTCTTGGCGTGCTGATTCTTTCTCCATCTGTTGGTCCCTTGACATTTGAGACTGCATCAATGTTTTGACAAGGTTTGCCAGTTCGTCCAGTTTATCATCAGAGTTAGCTCCAGCTTTATCTCCCTGCATTGCTGCTGTACTCTCCTCACTTTCAGCTTCATTCTCCTTCCTTTTTCCACCTTTCTTCATCATTGCCTCATTGTTTCCTCCAAAGCAGTACTTCTGACACCACTTGTCAGTTTGGCCGGCGGAAGTACAATGTTTAAAGGAGAGGCAACAATAAAATTAGGTTGAGGTGGCTTTATTAAACAGTGTAGATCACCAACACACCAACCACCCTCCACTAGAAGAGCTGCTTTCCTTTTATACCTAGGTGAATAAACAGAAGAAACCAAGAGTAGGGGTAATCACAAAACAACACAATATTTACAAATAAACCAAACCACCAAGAGAAAGAATAATTTGTTCAAATAAATATTTACATAAACAGAAAATTATAATTAAACAAATCTAAGTTCAATTAATGGAATAAGCTAAGTTTAACATTATGCCATCAAGCATAATCCCTCCTCAATCACATGGTATGCTCCAACAGCTTTAAAAGAGCTCATGGAGCATGTGTCTCCCTCTTTCTGCCCCACCCTGCTCAGGAGACAACAGAAGGAAGAGGTGAGTGATGAGATGTTAACATTTAAATGGTTAAACTTTGGTGTTTAACCAACTTAAACTAATTACATATAACTGAACATTTTACCTACATTCTTTCCACAGGTAGGGTGGCCAGTCCCTCTGCTTCTTATGAATGCATTTTCCAATGATCAAACAAAACTAAAATAAAGAACTGAAAATCATTGTCTGTAACTCAATCATCACTAACAGAAACTTAACCAGAATGAATGGAACCCCTGGTCTCCATTACATTGCAGTTTAATTCACTTAATTGAACATTTCTGCTTCTGTTATTTCCACATCTGTTATTCACAGTTTATATTCTTTTGACTTGTAAATAATCAATTTACTTTTTAATACACAACTAAACATCCATATTCTTTAATATTTTCTGTTGTTAAATGATTCTAGTCAGTTGCACATTCAAATTTGAAAGTGACCCTTTGTAATTGTTGTCCTTAATGTACATTTATTATTCCTAATTCTGTTTTTTATATATGTTACTGTTTTTGTTGTTGGAATCTAAATGTTTCTATTCAATATCAATTTGCTGCTGTTACTACTGATTTTCTCCTATGTGTAACAAACAAGGATTATTCTATTCTATTGTATTTTATTCTATTCTATTGATCTAGAAAACCTAGGTCATTTACATGTGTAACTGGGTTACAAAGTAGTAGTTCATCCATTTTAACCAGTTCAGCCATGTCAAATCTGACTGGCGCAGTGGCAGCAAGCTGTATGTACCGTTATGGAGTCCTTGATTTTCACTTTGATGTATTCACCCTACTTGCTCCTAAAATAAATAAAACTGCTTTTTTTCAATCAGTATTTGTACCATTTCCCCTTCACCACCTCAAGGGATTCCCTCTTTAATCCAGCTGCACATAAATAGATATGAAAGTGCCTCTGCATAGTATCAGCCCATAATCATATTTTAGATAATTATATTCAGTCTTGGCTGCAACCATCAGAATTTTTTTTTGGACATGACTTATATCCTTAATTAAACTATAAATATAATTACATGCTGTTATGTACGGTAATACGTTTTATAGTATTTAGTTTCTCATAATGCTTCTCATAATGGTCTCTCAATTCTGTCTCCTTAATATCAATGAAATATGAACTGTGATGCATATAATCTAAAAGAATTTTTTTTTATTTAATATGTGTATTAACTTACAACTTACGCATTTTGGTGAATTATTTCCTGGGTTCTGTAGATAGTGTGTTAAATTTTTGTTTTGTTTAATTAAATACTGTATTTTGCAGACTATAAAGCACACCTTATTGTAAGCCGCAACAGCCTATTTTAGGGAAAAAACACAAATATGTACATATACAAGCCGCATTCAATAAAAAACATTAAGCTGTTTTAACATTTAATTATCATATGTAAGGGTTCGTGCACGGCATTGTGCGGAAAGTGATCGGTGTTTGGGGAAACTTAGATTTTACTATCATTTCAACATAGTGGAAACACGTCGGCCTTCCTCTCTCTGTGTGTTCAGTCAATCTTCAAGAAAGTCTTCAAATTTGGGCCATCTGCTTTTATTACTACCTCTGAAATTTTTATACGTCTTATTTCATTGAGAGACTTATTCACGCTGGCGTCTGCAACGTCTCACCGTTGATTCAGTGACGCTAACGGTACGAGAAGCAGCTGACGCTCTATTTCTTTCTTTAAAAGCCAGATCGACTGCCTTTAATTTCAAACTGTCACGCTCTCATAATCTGTGCGTTTACATGCAGCAAGAGAAAGTCAAATTATTACCTTAGTCCGACTGAAATCAGACTTTTGAAATGCATGTATACACCTTAGTCTGCCCATGCCCGTTCTCGCACACCCCCTCGGGTAATTAGGAGATGACGAACTACGACTCAGCAACAACAGAGTAGTAGTATAAGAAGAATATTGCAGCTCAAACAAATGTAAGTGGCCAGTCAATGCATGTTTGCACAAACGAAAAGATTATGCATCGTGATTGGGAAAATCCTGCTTTGGCTCAGTCTGCTTCCCTCCCAAAGCCTATTTTTACTCCCTGAGTATAGTTCGAGCTGACCGCTGTAAGGCTAACACCTAAGGGTGCAAATCGCCTTCTGTCATTGGTGAGTTGAACATACTTTATTAATAATTTCGATTTTCTGAGTGACATGTAAGCTGAGACTCTGCTTGATTTAGATGTCCAAAATGTCTGTCTGTTCCACTTTGTTTAAACTGTTCGCGCAAACTTGCTCTTTCTCTCTCTTTCTGTCTTCTTAAAGGCACATAGGCACAAAGGTATCCTTTGGTGAAGACGGGACTGTCATTGATCGAGGAGCCCCTCTAGTGGCCGTTAGCTGTAAAAATCCATAAAAAAACCGCATCAGATTATTGGCCGTGACCATCCTTCAACTACATCAATGTGGGTAAAATGTCCATGACACTCTGGCATCCTGGAATATTCCCCTGCTGCTCTTCTAATAACTACTAATCACTAAAAAGAACTTATTTTAAAATAAGTCTTCCGCTACAGTTACTAGCTTTGTTGATTTAAATGTTTGACTTTTTAATATTTTTCTTTTGTAAATAAACTCTCTTATTTTGGAAAATTGTTGTTTGTCCTTTATTTCACATACGCAGAGTCTGCAATTAACACTTCCCACTTGCATAAGGCAAGCAAATCTTTAGTTTGGCGTGTAATTTGTAGCGCTATCTGCCACATGGCGAGTAAATATTTGCACCAAATTAATTATGTATATTAATCCTTGTTTCTAAGGATTTCTGTGATGCTCCTCTGCTGTCTGCGTTCGATATACACAAGCGTACGTGAAACTTGAATGCCACCATACGTAATTTCCCATTACCCATGTAGCAGTCATCTTTGGGTTAAAACCATACTTGCCAACTCTCCCGATTTTCCCAGTAGAGTCCTGAATTTCACTGCCATTCCAAAAATCTCCCGGATTTCCTGAATTTCTCCCGGTATCTGACGGCGTTGCATGTCATGTACACTCTCTCTTTCTTATGTCAGAGGGATCGAAAATAAAATATGTTACATTTGCATTTTGCTAAGGAAGGTTCTATGGGGTACAGTTTCTTCATTCCGGACATGAAAATCCATTACCTGTTGGCAAAATTCACAGTTTAAATCCAAAATAGGTCACCTACGTGAGTTGTGTGTCCAATGAGGAACACAATCAGCTGTAATTAGTGACACACACCACAGCAGCAAGCCACAAGTTTTCAGAACAGTCTATTTGAGTGAAAGCAGCTGTAGTTTCAATTACTTTTTAAATCCTCCAAGTTATTGAGGATTAAAAACTGTTTCAACCGACCTCAATTCTATTTTCCTTTAATTTCGGCTTCTTGATGGTAACTTCAGCAGCGGATCAAGACCTTTTTTTTTCAGCACTTTGAGCCAGAGAGTGCAGCTGGTTGTGATTTTGGTCCGACAGAAACCAAAGTTACAGCGTCAAAATCAACAGACTTAATGCTGTGCTGCGACAGAAGTAAGAAAAAATACTTTCTCACTCTCTCCTGACACAGAGACTCCTGTAAGTTTTTAGATTAATGAGGGTATTTAACTATCAGTGCTGCTGAGCTGGGGTGGATCCAGGAGGTTAATAAGAGAGGCTAAAAAGGCCCAGGGTGTGTCTTGGACTGTATCACCAAAATAAAAGCAAATATGTTTATTTAGTGGGGACCCAGTCTAAGCTGGTCACATTTCAGATTAAATTGCATTAAAATCATTATTTTTTGCAAAGCTTTATGTGAAAAAAATAAAAGAAAATCACAAACAAAAACATTGCAACTTTTTTTCACAAAAGCTTTTTCACAAAAAAAGGGACTGTTTAATTTTTTTAACCTGCGTTATTGCTGTGGACAGTTATTTTATGAAAGAAATAAATTCTGTAAAATTCAAATGTAATATTTATTTTAAAAAATATTTCTAAAAACAAAAATCAGAACTAACCATAATGTTTTTCTAATTAACTATTTCTGAAGTTGTCACTCCTTTTTGTTTGGCTCCAACATAATATCATACAATAGAATAATATGTTTTGGGTATATCTGTGTTAAAATAATTTTGAATTTTGGCCGGTAAAAAATATGCCTGGCCGGTTAATATTTTTAATCTACTGGTGAGTCAAAAATGGAATTTCTGACCCTGCATACATATGTAGTAATTTGCTGTTCAATGAACGTCTAAAGTTTACTCCTTCGTAGCAGATTCCATTGAGTCATTGACTTTGGGTTGTGCCCCGTTCATGTAGACACCAACCACAGCAATCCCTCATACTGAGCAAATATGTAGTGACAGTGGAGAGGAAAAATTCTCCTTTAACAGGAAGAAACCTCCAGCAGAAGCTGGCTCAGTACAAACGGCTATCTGCTACGACTACCTAGGGGTTCAAGAAAACAGAACAGAGATACAGAAAGAACCAAAACAAATTATCTGCAATTGCTTTCTATATTAAAGACAGTTAAATAAATTATTGATAACAGGATGAGGAGGAACTGGAGGCAGTTTTTTAGTTGGTCACCAAAGATTTTGGGGATAATATTTTTACAGCAAATGAGATTATGTTTTTCCACTGGTGTTGAGTTGTTTGTGAAAATGGTGCATTAGTACTATAGAAAAGAACTTACTTAAATATGCTTGCTTTTGTGTGCCACAAGAAAGTACGTTTATTATAAACAAAGGAGTTTACATCCAACCAGAATATTTTCTGTATGAGTAATTTTATTAACCATGTTATCTGTCACTAGTGTGTTGTTGTTTTTTTTACCTAGAACAGAATTATTATTTTTTCTTTTTGCGGAGCAAAAATTAAATGTCTATTTACCCCTATGCAAGATGCTATAGAGCCATTTATTTACATATAGCCTAGAACCTCCTTTCAGGTTGTCATCTTTCTTTTTTCCTCTTCTGGCTTTCAATTTCACCTAGTTCTGTTGACCTTTTAGGAGATGTCTGTGATACTGCACGTAACTGAGCGATCAGACATGCATTGTGGCCTGGAGCAGGATCAGAGCAGGGAGTTGTTAGTAGTTTCCTGCTGCGGTATAGTGAATGTCCCCTCAAGAGGGTGAGAGGCAATGTTGAGAGAGTTGGTGATAAACCTGTCTGAGCTTAAGTAGAGGTGTCCTTAGATGTACTCCTGCGTGTAATACAGTTTGAAACGTCAAAGTGGTACTCTAAAGTGTGCTAGATGATGAACTGTGCTTCTGGCCAAGAGGCCATATGTTTGGCATTTATTATTTTTTCTTCTCAGCATAGCAGTGTGTTTAACATACAGTTGTAATGCCCGGGAAATACCAGGCTAAATTGCTTGGAAATAATTATGTAATTTCTGTACACAGGAGGAAAGAAGATACATTACTTAACCTAAAAATACTTTGATAATTATCTTAGATTAGCTTAAATTGTTTATATTCAATTTAACATTATAAGAATTTATAAGAATAATGCTTTAAATTGTAATTTTATTTATTGAAGAAAAATATGAGAGCATATTGGAAATATATTTTGATGCTTTGTGTTGCTGAGAAGGCTTGCTGTTTCTTGAGTATAATCAAAACTATGTGTATATATACTGAATAAAAAAATTATAAAACTGGATACAATATACATTTTAATAGTAATTATAATTAAATGTACTTTTTGTGACTAACCATAATCCAAATTGAAACCTATTTTTCTATGTACAGTCAATGGGAAACCAAAGAAGCCCCCCACATAATTCACTACCATGTAAAACTAATTAGTTGTTCTTTTCTATACGGGATTCAACATTGCTCTACAGTGGCTTCTTCCATCTTTGTTTAAAGACAGAGGTTGGCTTGACCTAATGTCAACTCATTTTTACCCAATCATCAGCTGTATCACATGGAGTCATTCTGGTACCCACTCTGTTGGAATTCTCCCTAGTATTCAGGCATCAATTCTGAGTGCCGCGTTGCCAGATAAGACACATGTAAAAAAACAACAACAGGTTTTTGATTAATTGAAATGCAATTTTGCTAATCTAAGCTATCCTGCCAAGAGACCATGCTTATTCAGTCTTGTTCTAATTGTCCTGCCATGAGGTTCAATCTTCAGTAAGTCAATTGATTTCTCCACTGCACAGTTTGTCACTGCAAAGAATTTCTTAAACATCTTTACTAATAAATAATTTTTATGTCTGATCAACATTAAATCATTGCTGGAACCCTTGATCCCTTCCCAAAAGGATAGGGTCAGTTAACAAGCAGCTAGTCCCGGTTATTACTAAGTCTAAATACTATGTCATGGCTAAAAATATGTTTAAACAGCAATCCAACAGTACACTCAGAGTGCAGAACAGATTAATCACCTACTAGGTTCAACAATTAAATAACTGAACAGCACTAACAGGAAATGAGTATCCCGCTAGGCTACACTTGCTTTGTGGTATGGTATAAAGGCCCAATGGAGAAGATTTTATAAAAGGCTAATAAAACTGTTGTTTGCTGCAGGCGTCAACTGCCTTCAGCATTTAGCACCTTGATAACAGAATAAATGAAGAAATGTCCATTTATTTTTCAAGAAGGAGCATGAAAGAACAGACCAGAGGGCATTAGGGAGGGCTTTCTTGCCAAACTCAACAATGGTTGCTTCTTTGAAGTTACTGATGGTTTTCTTTCTTGCCATTTTTTAACACATACCTGTGTACTACAGACCATCAAACTGCTGGTACCTCTGCTTCCATAGGGAAACTAACTCGTTGCATTTGATTGCCACATTCTCCTTTCAACCCTATGATAGCAGCAAGGTCTGATTTAGTTTTTCCCATGGCTGCCAGTACAGCTATGTGAACATCTTTTTCCCCTTGACTGTAACCCAAAAACGTACTGATAGGCTTAAAGGTGAACCTCAAAAATCTATTTAGAAAATACATATTGTTCCAACCTCAGGCATCTGTGTACTGTTTGCTTTATTAATTAAACAACTTTATACTGAGTTTCAAAATTAAAAGTTCTCCTTCTGTACAAGCACAGTTTTATTATGATCAATGGTTTTAATTCAGGGCCAGTCTTTTTTTTACCATGAGAAAGTATTTAAATAGCTGCTACCTTACCGTTTTAGACCAATGCGATGGTCGAATTTACCCAAACTGTTAATGTGCGTGGAATTGGAGAGTAGTGACGATTGTGGGGAAAATACCCCTGGTACTCCTACAAAACTGAGTAAAAGTTTATGTAGAAAGTGCTAATACATAGATACACATGGAATACAAAAATGAATGGCATCATTTGTTGTAAACACTCCCCTACAAACACAGTAACTTGCAGGGTTACCGTAAATATAGTTTCTGATTGATTGACTTTGACATTTATATTGGCAAGGACATAGACTGGTTTAAACATTATTTATAAAAATGTTTACATAAAATAAAAAATGTTAATTGTTATGTTAACAGCTGCTGCGAGGACAGCTCTCTAGTTCAGCAAATGCTTTGTGCATGGGGCGGGAGACATTGTCCAGCAGTGATGTTATTTTAGCTACAGTCCCTTTGTCTCCCACCACCTGGACAGGGTCAAGAGAGCCCGATCTTTTCTAACCGATTCATCATTGCTTTAGGGAAGCTACTGCTGCAAAATACTACACCATAGTTGATGCCATCACAAAGCCAAAGAAGGTATTTGGGAGCGCTCCTTGGACTACAGAAAATCTTTGTATCCTCAGCAGGTCTGACCCTCACTGTAAAGAACTTCAGTGTTATACGTTTATCGTTCAGGTGAATACACAGGTAATTAGGAGTATCCAATCCACCTCCTTGGTTTTCTCCGCTTTAAGCACTGCAATGTAATGAATGAATGTAAACAAAACAATCGTGTAGATCCTTCTGCTCAGTTTATTATTACCACTTATGGACCTTAAGAGCACCTGTGGAAACTATCCCTTTTATGAACATGTACATGTATACACAGACCTTTTTATGAGTAATATTTACACCAGTCTAGGTCCTAGCAAAATCCTAACAAATATAAAAGTCAAGCAATCAAAAAGAACCTATATTTACAGTAACACTGCAATGTACTGTGTTAGAAGGGGCGTACATACCTACTGTGAATGATGCAGTTTCTTTACATATTATATAGCTTGAGTGTGAAATGCAATTCCTGTTCATATTTCATAGATGTTAAGTGCATACAGCACTTTCTACATACATGCTTTCTCCGGTTTTCCCCACCATCGCTGGTACTCCTCAGTTCTGTGTTGGATAAACTCAGCCACCACATTGGTCTAAAACAATTATGTAGCAGGCAAACAAACTAATCCTGAATAAAAAATGTTGATCATAAGGATAATTTTTACTTTTTAATTTATTTATTTTATGAAACAAAAAGTATGTAGATGCCAGAGGTCGGAACAAGATTATTATGGTCTATACTGCTGTTCCTTGTCAAAAGCAGTTTTTCATTTCTCCTCCCAATATTATTCCAGGTGTGCAGAGGCAAATTGTTTATTGTGTGGAAAAGACCACTGGCATAGCTGAGGAGGATTTCTGTGACTCCTCCACTCGACCTGATGACAACCAAACCAGCTGTTACAGAGATCCATGTCCTGCTGTGTGAGTTCACCCACTACACAAACTTTAATTTATTACACGCTGAGCTTTCAGCATGTCACTTTCTCAGAACAATGTAGCAAGTTCTGTTTTCTTTTATATGTTCAACCCTCGCAATGGTAAGTCTATAGTTTTACGCTGAAATCAAATAAAATTGCCTTTTTTATGTGGTATCAATTACAAAATTTAAATCCTGTCTTGTCTAGACCCTCGAAATAGGAGAGGACTACAGAGGTTGCCCAAGGTTACATGAGGCCCTGAGCAGAACTTCCTCTGGCAGGCTTTCATATGCTTCATGTGTCATTCATTTCATTTTTGAGTTCTGCCTTTAGCAAAAGTAAACAGAAACCCGACCATTAAACACATTGATTATATGACTTACGTACAGTGGGGCATACAAGTTTTTGACAACCCCAAATTTCCCCACTTAAAAAGAGAGGTCTGAGATATTCATCATAGTTAGACTTCAACTGTAAGAGACATAATGTAAAAAACAAAATCCAGGAAATCATATTGTATGATTTTTAATTTCTTTTTTTTGTGTAATGGTTTAGAAAATAAGCATGTGATCAATAACAAAAGTTCACCTCAGTATTTTGTAATACAACTATGGCTGGCAATGACAGCAGTCAAATGTTTCCTGTAGGTCTTTAATAGGTTTAAACACACTGTGGCGCAGGGCTGGGCGATATGGCTAAATTTTTATATGCCGATATAGCTCAGTTTATATCCCGGTATGGATATACAGTACAGACCAAAAGTTTGGACACAACTTTTCATTCAATGTGTTTTCTTTAATTTCATGACTACGTTGTAGATTCTCAATTAAGGGCATTAAAACTATGATGTGGTTTGTTAAAGATAGTTTTATCAATACGCTCTACCACAACCGGTGAAATTCATTATCCTGATGTGGCCCAAATTAGAAATGAGTTTTACACCCCTGAGATTCTACAGGATTTGGTAAAAGATGTTTGTTGTTCTCAGCTGCTCAGCTGCTTTTAAGTTTGCACCAAAATCACCTCAAAATGTGAATGATTTAAAAATGCAGATTGTCCAATAAAGAAACAACATATACAGATATAAATTAACATGCCATAACAGTCACCTTAGGGTAATAGGTCTTGAAATTAGAAAATGCACATAGATGTTAAAGAGATTTCTCCAGAAATAAGTGGAAGGGAGCAAAAATTTCCCCAAAAAATGACAAGCGTAATCCATAATTGATACCAAAACAAATTAAATTTATGTTTTGTTGCCTAAATGCAAGCAGACTTATATTGTGGATTCCTACATCTGGAATGGCCACAAAGATTATGCTGGATCGTCAGTTTGTTTCTGGCCCAGTGATGCATAAAAAGATAATTGCCTTAAGAGAACACACATTTCTACAGTTGCTGATGACATGCAGCATATCAAGTAAAGGAGCAGGTCAGATTCCAGCATTACCTAAAGTTCACAGATAGACCTTTTCCTGCAGTCACTGGTAGGTTTGTTAATAACTATTTTTCAGAAAGAAAATTCATCTTACCGCTGAACTAAGGAATTAAAAGCTTTTCATTAAAAAAGGCAGATCAATTCAATTACAGTACCTGAAAAGAGTCTGCCACTGTGTCTAGTAGTAGAAACAGGAAAAAATTGTCAATTTGCTTAAAGTTGTCATTTCCAACATAAGAATGCTGGAACTTGGGTTGCTTTCCATCTCTCAGCATGTCAGATTCATCTGAGCTGTTCTTTTTCTTCAAGGTGGAATAAGGAGAATCTATGATAGGTCGACGTTCTCAAATCTAAGGAAACAAAATGTGTTGTTTTTTTCAAGTGGTGCCACAGAGTTTGGCTGACCTCTTGCTCATCTGTCTGGTAACAGTAGATTTAATGTTGTTTTGTCAGCTATTTTATATGATCACACCACAGTTTTCAAAATTAATGCAGCAGTAAGTGATCTTATACTACATGATCAATCGCAGATTTATCCACCTTTCTGGTCATATGTTCCACCACTCCTACAGCATATTATCTACCTATCTTGTAGCTGAATAAACAGGTTTGACAAAGTATATTGTGGAATAATGTAACGTTAAAGTTGTAATGTTACATTACGTCACATAACCTTACATGAGAGGCTATATTTGCAGCTGTGGCTTGTTAAATCCAGCAAAGTTTGTTGTCGCTATTTTTAAATGTGTTCACTAAAGTTCAGCCTCTTATTTTTTCTCTAAAGTAATTTTTTTCTTCAGCATCTTTTTACAATAACAGCAACCTATCATTTATTTATTTTTTATAGTAACATTTTACCTATGCTGTTTTTTTAAACTCCATTGCATTGAAATGATCTCATGATATCTTACACTTTCAGCAGCATCCATTATAGCTGTACACAGAGTTTCATCATAATTACTTTTTTTGCCTTTCTTTTCACTTTTACCAATTTCGTCCACGTGCTTCTTTCATTGAAAAAAATTGTAGTCATTTCCACTGAGTTACTTGTCTTTTACCAAATGAATAACACATTTTGGACATGTGTTGGGAACAATAAAAGCGACTCCAGAATATTTTATTTCACTGTCAAATTGGCAAGTCTGCATTAGGACCACATTAATGCACATCCATCCATGCACAATGTCATTTTCATTTCAGCCATGCAGATTATTTAGAAATCATTGGGGTTTTTTGTGTCCTTTTTGAAGATGGTGGGTTGGCGACTGGCATAAGTGCTCAGCAAGCTGTGGTAGCCTGGGCCAGACAAAAAGGACAGTTTTCTGCATCCAAGCTGTCAGCGCAGAGGAGCAGGAAGCTCTTGATCCCCATTACTGTAAGCACATCCCTAAACCTGAGTCCATATCCGCCTGCAACACACACATCCCCTGCCCTTCAGACTGGAGCACTGACAGCTGGTCAAAGGTCAGTTTTCATAATCCTTAAACTTTTTGTCTGCTCATTTTCCTTGTTCTTTGTGCATCACATTGATTCATGTTTGGAGTATGTATTGCTGTTTTTACTCACCAAGCTTTTTAAAATGGCAAAGAAATCACAGCATGGCAGAGTTATTACTGATAAACATAAAGTTAATTTCCTTTCTGTCTTAAGAGGTACAGATAGTTTATGACAAAGCTGAGGAATTATATCCTACACATAATCAAATAACCCTACCACATAATCATTCAAAAACAATGTTTGGATAAGCTGAAATATTATGAAAGGTAATTACAACATTCAGCTGTTCATCAACCACATTAGTTTTCTGCACAAATAAATCACCAATTTAAATCCCAAAATTCTTTAAAATTAAAATTTGTGAATTAATGTAATCTCTATTATTTTTACATATGATATAAATAGTGTGTACCTTCACTTTTTATCGTCTATACAATTCTGCATAGCCATACCTAGTAACCCTTCCATTACCCAATGCACAGAGGCACCTGATCAGTTCATTCTGTCAACAAGTTATACACTGGCATGTTCAGACTTTTTTTGCGGGGTTGGCACAGGAGGGGAAGCTAATTCTGCTGGGATGGCACCCATAAATCATGGATCCACAGTAAAAAAAGAAAGAAATGTATGTCTATTGCCATCTTTCTGTTAAATGTTTTATTACAAAGCCATTTTTCCCTCTTCTAAAACAGTTGCTGAAACTAAATGTATTCTAAAGCATTGAGCTACAACATCAGACAATCAGGGGGTTGGACTTGGGGTGGCCTATCGGATGCTACCCCCCAGACACTCCACTGACGCTATACCACCATTTTGTACCTACATATTACTAGACACTATCCTTTTACCCTCCCGCTAAGACTCAGAAGCATATGTATGCCCCTGGGCTAGAATCAGCTTTGCACCCCCACCCATACTATGTTTTTCTTGCTAAAAAGTTCCTTGGCTTTTTGGGGTTCTTATTATCCTTAGAGATAATATCCAAACATCCTAGTAATGTTACATGATTACACTGACATTTGAATTTAAAATGTAAATCTGTTTAGCTGAAATTTACAAGCATAAAAACTAGAGGAAGGAGCTTTTCTTGAATGTAGGTGCTTTATACCATTGTCACCGCATCTCTACTGCGCTACATCATCATGATTTACACGAAACACTGTCACAGAGCTGTTGCTGTATGGGATCATATATTTGGTTGAAAATATGATTCATTCTGAACAGATGAAATTCTACTATTATTGAAACTAATTGAACATAGTCTCTTTTGATGACCATAAAGCATCTTTCTGGATGTTATGCTGAGCCCTTAATTGAATTACTCACCTAAAACAATAGCAAGCTGAATGTAGACATCAGCTAAACAAATAAGACACCAAATAAATTAACCAATAATAATCATGTTATTGGATTGTGGGAGGAAGCTGGAGTAGCCGTAGGTAACCTACACATGCACAAGGAGGACATGGACACTCAATTCAGAAAGACACCAGTTTGAGATTTGAACCCAGGACCTTCTTAATGCAAGGCAACAGTGCTATTAACTGCACCACTGTACAGCCCCCTTCATACTCATATACTTAACTATTCATATCCATTCATTTCTATTTTTTGCTGATGTTTTTTGAAATGTGGATTCAAATAATGAAAATACTTACATTTGATGTTGAGTGTAATGCTACATTGTCATAGCACTATGACAGGAAACTTGCCCATATACTGAAGGTTCCTTGTTTTGCTTGTGGTTGTCACTGAACTTGGTGTATAAAATATAAATGAAGCTTTTCGTTCATATTCTTACTCTTAGGCCTGTTTCATGCATTTATTTTTTAAATAATTCCGTTGAAGCATGGATGAAAAGCAATGTCTGACTTTCATTGGTCAACATTTATATAATTTTTATTTATTATTACTTTTGTCAGATTAAAGTTTTTTCTGTGACCATTATGAGTTTTTCTTTGATTTAATGAAGGGTACCAACAATTTTGTCCACGTCTGTATATACATACAGTACAGACCAAAAGTTTGACACATTCAATGTTTTTTCTTTATTTTCATGACTACATTGTAGATTCTCGATTAAGGGCATCAAAACTATGAACGAAAACATAATGTATGGAATTACTGTATGTACTTAAACAAAAAGCGTGATATAACTGGATACATGTGTTATATTTTAGATTCCTCAAAGTAGTCACCCTTTGCTCTGAATACTGCTTTGCATTCTCTTGAGCTTCAAGAGGTAGTCACATGAAATGGTTTTCCAACAGTCTTGAAGGAGTTCCCAGAGATGCTTAGTACTTGTTGGCCCTTTTTCCTTCACTCTGCGGTTCAGCTCACAGTTACTGTTCAATTGTGAGGGTCAGAATCTAAAACAAAAATGAAGAAAATCACAGCCGATGATTTTCAAGAGAATCAATTCAGAAAGATCCATAATGGCTGTTGAATGGAAAAACTGGGGTCGTCGCTCTTAGCAATCCAACAAATATCAAGAAAAGAACTTAACATCCAAAAGATTGGTTTAGACTCTTATCTTCACGGATAAGTTTTGCTTCATTTTGTGTGAATATTTCCACATATTTTGAAGTTTGGAGTCTTTTTTCATCACGTGCTCTATAAGTAACACCTGGCCTACTGGATTACCTGGAACCTGGAATTCCTTTTGTCTTCTAAGAATTTAATTTGGTGATCAAGAAACATGACAACTAAGAGGCTTTCAGAAGATACTGAAGAAGTTAAGAAGTCGGTTAACTTCCTATCAGAGGACTTGAGTAAGGTGGTGAAACGGCAAGCAGGACTACTGGACTTAATTAAAGAAGTAAGACTACTGAAGATTGTGATTAAAGAAAAAGATAAGGAGATTGAGGAGCTGGAAAAAAGATTTGGAGCAGTATACAAGAATGGAAAATGTGATGATTTCTGGACTGAAGACAAATCACTACACCTATGCACGGAGCACAGCATGACAAGGAGGAGGAAAATGCACCAAGACCTGAAAAGGATTTGCTTGAACAGCAAGTAATTCAGTTTTTCAAGGATGAAAAAATTCCCTTGGATAGCAAAAACAGCTGCATGTCATACTATTCCACAAAAACATAACAAGATGCCAACTATCATACTATGATTTGTGAAGAGGAAACATTCTATTCACTTTTATTTTTATAGCGCCAGTTCACAACAAATGTCATCTCAAGGCAATTTACAACAAAAGTAATCTCAATACAATTATACAAACATGCCAATCAGTTAAGTTTTCTATGTAAAGAATCCCAGCAGATTGTGTTGAGTCATCGGCGTGAGGTTGTGCCCTGATCATGCAGACTCCAACCACAGCAATTCCTCAGCAAACCCTCATACTGAGCAAGCATGTAGTGACAGTGGAGAGGATAAACTCCCCTTTAACAGGAAGAAACCTCTGGCAGAACCCTGGCTCAAACCTAGAGTTTAACTGTTAAAGAAGGGTAAAAAAGTTCAAGGGAACCGCCGTATATGTGAATGAGCATCTCACAAAGAGAAATACTGAAATTGCACGACAGACAAGATTATTGAAGAAGGAAAGGCACATCCAAGGGGCCTGGACAAGGAACTGTAAGGCATTCATAAGACTCAATGGGACACCAGATAAAGCTAAAGTAATTGTTGTTAGAGACATCGCAGATCTTGAGAGATTTAGGCCGTTTTCACATGTGTGGCCATACCAGAAAACGGCCAGAGAAAATGCTAATTTTTTCTGTTCACATGGCACGGATCTCTGCCCGTATTTGAATCCAGTGTTTTACTACAAATAAACAGCAGGTGGCGGTATACAAATAACTCTGTAGTTCTCCAACAAACAAGGGAGTGAGAAGTACCGACGTCATAAAACGAGCGACAGGCTAGAATGTAAACAAACTGGTCTACTGGTCAGCTGCTACATGAAGCCATCTACAGGGTGAGTGTTGTAGTAAACCCGCCGTTTTGTAACCTGCTGTGTTGCTGTGGGATGCTTGAATCGTGTTGTTTTGGTATTTGTATGGTCGCGAGGTGATTCTGTAATTTCGGCCGGCGGTGTCGTCATTTCCGCGTGGAGCGCGTCTATTGTCTTGAGTACGGCCAGAGTACGGGTTGTGTTCACATGATACGTGGCCGCCCGTACCTGGACTCGGATACTACCTCCAAGGCAGGTCTCTCTGGCCGTATCCTGGCACGGTACAGTCTGTGTTCACATGGTACGAAATAAGTGGATTTTGACCAAATACCGTACCCGAGTACGGACTCCCGTACCATGTGAAAGCGCCCTTAAACAAAAGAAATGGAGTTCAGTGTAGAAATTGAAATACTTGTGTTGCTGACTGTGAAATGAACAATAACTGATATGTGTGAGAAAAGTAACCATGCAGGTAAATGTGTGAACAAATAAATCAAAAAATTTTTTTTATATATTATAGTGGGGAAGAGTTGGATCCCGAGATAAAAGGTTTTTCATTAATCCACTTGAACAGTCAGAGTCTTTATAGTAATTTTTAAAAAAATCAAAGAGTATCATGGTAAATTTCAAAATAGGTTTGCCGTGGTAGCAATTTCAGAAACATGGCTGAATGATGACAGAACTGCATTTTAGACTAGAAGGGTATGATATGTTTTGGCAAAATAGGAAGAATAGAAGAGGAGGAGGTGTTGCTACGTTTGTTATTTTGTGTCTTAAATGTAAAGTTGTTAAGAATATGACTGTTGTGATTAAAAACGTGATGGAATGTTTAACCATTGAAATTCTGGTTGAAATATCTAAAAACATATTAGTTAGCTCCATTTATCGTACACCTGCATCCTGTATAGATCAGTTTACCATTTACATTTCTGTAAAATTAGAAAAACACAAAAAGAAGGTGACTTTTTTTGTGGTGTTTTAACATTTACATATTGAAGGCAAACAAGCATAATAAGACTTCAGAATTTATTGA
This sequence comes from Apricaphanius iberus, assembly GCA_028564705.1. Lineage (NCBI taxonomy): Eukaryota > Metazoa > Chordata > Actinopteri > Cyprinodontiformes > Aphaniidae > Apricaphanius > Apricaphanius iberus. Next base: position 259,668 of record JAPXFQ010002931.1, read on the forward strand.
TCAAATGTTTAGGTTAGGGTTCTATCCGTTGATTCTAAAGCCGAACAGAACAATGATGAATAGTGCCACTTTGAACAACGATATTTTTGTCAAGAAGATAGATGGCAAGATACTGTACATAGGGGATTGTGGCCAAATGTTTAGCTGGATATCATGTTCTGATCTCTGGTCAGTTGTTTGCTTAAGATTAACAGAGGACGAAGCAGACAACATTTTGATGTACAAAATGGAATATAAGATAGTCTTAGAATATCAGTTTTCTTTGACTTCCTTTTATAGTAATGTTCTCATATAGAAAATGTGAACTTAGGTGTTTTAACTCTATATACATTTTTGCACTAAAATGCAAGTTGCTTGTTAGTACCCGCTTACCTGTTCTACATTAACTGACCAAGAGAAAACAAAACTATGCCATAAGCTTAAAACTGTTCAGCTCTAATCGAAAGCATTTTAATGAGGTTTGTGCCTCAGTTGCTGAAACTACATATAATTTATTTATTCTAAAAAAGAGATATGAATCATTCATCCATCATTAGGATGCACCAATAACGATACTGGTATCCAGGCCGATGCTTTTCATATGTATTGTATCTGTATCCGGTAGTTGATTGATGCCATGAACTGATACTTGAAATGCGGAAACTCTGCAATAATATCACAGAAAATGTTTCATATTTTGTATTTGATTTATTTTTGTTTTAGTTTAGATTTTTCACTTGAAATTTTATTTTGTGGTCGTTTTTATTTATATATTTTTTTTATCTATTTCACAATGATTTGTTGTAACAAGCAGAGGAGAAAATAAAACCTATCTTCCAATTGATTGCATTTTTTGTTTGTTAGAATCTGTATTGGTACACGGTATATGGTATCGGCAGGTACTCAAATCCAAATATTGGTATCGTATCAGTTTGAAAAAAGTGGTATCGTTGCATCCCTATCCATCATTTATACCTGCTTTTCTCTGGTGGATTGCTGGGGGACTTATCACAATCTCCGTCTGTTTTTGGGTGAGAGGCCCGGTTCCCTCTGGAGAGGTTGCCATTCCATCACAGGGTAACAAAAAGACACACAGCCTTGCACACACACTAAAGGACTATTTTAGAGAGACCAAATAACAGTCATAGTTTTGGACTCTGGGAGACAGAGTACATAGAGAGAACCCACGCACACATGATGAGTACATGTAAACTTCTCGCAGATTTCGAACCCATACAACAACTAACTTGCCTTTTTTTCTGTTCTTTCTTGACTGCAGTGCTCCGTTACCTGTGGTCTTGGACTACATCACCGTAATGTTTCCTGCTCCAGAAACACTGGGGTTGATTGTGATCCTCAAAAAAAACCGTTGGCTGTCAAGAATTGCAGGGCTCAAGACTGTCCCCAGGTTTCGGATAATTTTGGAGGCATTGAATGGTCTGGCAGCGGCTGGTCGAGCAAAGAGGTGCTCAATGAAATAAATGCAATTACTGAAGCCAAACCTCCCCCTAAGTACAGCACCACCAGAGGTCAGCTGAGGAATCAGAACGACCATAAATATGTTGAGGGAGATTTTCACTACCACAATAACATAGAGAATAACCACAACGCTGATAATGATGAACTCTCCCACGAAAGCAGTGTTCACTTTGATGATTTTTATTATGATTACAACTTTATCAATTTTCATGAAGACTTATCGAATGAACTTGGAAACCTTGAGGAGGAATCTGAGGACAGCTCGCCACAGGGAGCCAGGCCAACCCACAGTATGAAAGAAAATGCATGGACAGATATCCCACAATTTCTCACAACTACTTCACCTGCTACAACAGTTACGGAGCTCCACCTTTTGAAAAAAGAGGAGCCACAAAGCACAAAAACAGATGATGCAAAGGCTGAGTCTGAGAAAGTAAATCAAGCTGATATAAATGACTTTCTTTATGAAGATTACCTTGTTCCAGTATCTGCCACCCGACTACCACCCCCCTCCACAACCCTGCATTCACAGACTGTAAATAAGGGTAGAAATATCTGGTCTGAAAACCCCAGCACAATGCAGAGTCTAGTTTTCACCACAAAGCAGCCTGTGGAGGATGAAACATGGGGTCAGTCTGGAGAGGGGGTGGAAAATAACTATAGCGATTTCAGTGAAGAGGAAAATCACTTTCCCATTGTGACTCCAGCAAATAGTGTTCCTGCTGCCAGACATCAAACCAGTTGTGTTGCTACAAAATCAAATGCTGGAGAGGCAGTTGAGTTTAATATCTCTTCAGATAAAAATGTGAAGAGTTCAAAACCTTTAGGCTCTCCCTTGCGAGAGAAGGCAAGTCATGCTGCGACTGAATTCGACAGCAATGTTCCAGAAATACCTCAAACAACCAGTCAGTACACGGATACCCCAGATGCTTTCACGGTGAAGGATTGGGACCTGAATCAGAATCCTTTTGCTAAGAGTAATAGTAAATGGGAGGATCAGCTCAGCACATCATCACCTCTTCCCTTTGAGAAACTCTTTCCTCTTCCCACTCCTCTCCTTCCAATCTCAGGTAACCAGGAGACATCTAACGACTCCATATCTTCAGCTGAAACAGAGGTCAGATCGGATGAAAGTGTTCAGGGAGCTACATATAATCCAGATGTTGAACGGATACCTCCGTACACCGACACAACTGGAACAGGCCCCACATTCCAGCCTCCTTCATTTAATTTATTCGATTTTGACTACAATGAACTATTCTTTCCCTCAGTGATGCAGAGCAGTGATAACATTCTTCCTGATCCATCAGTAATCGCATCAGCCATTCCTCAGTTAACCCCAGCTCCTGCACAGGACATAAAATCAACTACACCCAATGCTCCAGCTCTCACAACCCATGCACCAAGCCTGTCGCCGCATCCAGTCCAAACTTCACCCTCCAGAGACCGAGGGGCTGCCTTCTGGATTACTGGTAACTGGAGCACTGTAAGTATTTTAATTTATGTTCCACACCTGTTTCTACTATTCAGAAATTGCAACTAAAACAGCAACATTTTGATACTGATGAATAACAGGACCAGTATTTCAAAAATTTTACAATTTGTGACATCTTACATGGATTTTTTTCTTCATACTGGTACTTTCAGTGTATCAAACCCTCAAATCACAAAGTGTAAAACCAGTGGAGCATAGGTGAAAAAGCAGGTGAAATAAGAATCATGCCTCTTTGGAGCTGTCAGACTTATACTTTCATGAATTACTTTGTCTGTGGACAGTGCTCCACTAGCTGTGGTCTGGGTGCTATCTGGAGGACTTTGATCTGCAGTACTGGCTCAGAATCTGACTGTGATCAGACCAAGAGGCCTGCACCTGCCAGACAGTGTTACCTGAGGCCATGTTCCACGTGGAAGGTTGGGGAATGGAGTAAGGTGAGACTGCTTGTGATAGTGCTCTATGTATCTTAAACATTTTTCTACGACCTTTAGACTTTTCACGTTTTAACCACCACCTGTAACCACCACTAATTAATGTCAGAAAGAAATGTAATTCTGCTGTATGCGTAAATTTCCTATCTTATTGCTTTTTGTGCTATTCCCCCCAGTGCACCAAGAATTGTGAGGGTGGAATTAAATCCAGAGAGGTCCAGTGTTTTGACCTGAGAGATCAAAGACCTCTTCGACCTTTCCACTGTCGGGCCATGTCCACGAGGCCATTAACACAAATGCCCTGCAACATTCACACATGCCTTGACTGGTACACCTCCTCCTGGGGCCAGGTGAGCTAACTAACAAGACTAGTTAGAAAGGGTAGTAGAAAATCATAATTATAAATTTGATAACCAAGTAATATTCTTATAAAGGACGTCTGTCATAATCTTTACAATTTTTTCCTTTTTAGTTTTCAGGCTTGTTGCTATTGATTCTTACTTTCATTTCTATGTTATAAAAGGAAAAATATTACAAAACAATTGAGAAACTGAGGTCAAAGCAGCTGAAAATAGCACAAGAGGGGTGTTACATTCATACATTGAAACTTGGCATAATTGTATCATGCAATGGCCACCCAAGAAGAAAATGGTGGTAGAAAAATGTATAAACCAAATGTGTGCTGATAAAATGAAATATTATATAGTGATTTGTCCAGTGAGAATTGGGAAGAAATGAGAATTGGTGGCTAACAGCGGTAGCTGGAGATTTAATAAACCAGCACCCTACATAAAGATTTAAAATCATTTTTGGAGCCCGGACTTGATCTGTAATTCACCACAGAGATGGACAAAAACTGTTTTGTCAGAAAAAAGAAAATAAAAAAACATTCTGGCAGATATTAAATTTCCCGTTGTATTTTGTGCTCTGGTTCTGACCAGCATTATTACACTCATTTAAACTCCTATTCTCTTTATTAGCTGTGTAACCAGAATCACAAAATAGCATTTGCTCCTGCTCCCTTTTCCATTTCTAATGCCCGCTGGTCCAGGATACAACCAAGTGCAAGTCTGGTGGTTGAGCAAAGAAATGACAAGATCTTGTGAGTTGTTTATCTAGTTGAAACAAGCATATTGCATAAAATTATATTTTAAAGTTCTGTTTGACTCTAGATACCCTCTGTTCTGCATTGCACTGTTAATAGTTATTCACAGCAAGAGTATGTAAACAAACCTGACAGAGATTCTTCTTTTTTATGTTCTACTAATTAGTGATTATCAATATTAAGTTAACATTGATATCAAACTGTGATTTTAAGGATAGTCTTTCTGTTTCACATCCCTTCAACTGTAACTCCCAACTAAATTTTGTTTTCCCACATATTTGGCCCCTGAAAAGTTATTTATATCTAACAATTTTATTGAATTAGATCACATAATGTAAAAAAGGTTGGAGCTATAACAAATTATTATTGGTAAACCTGCAGGGAGGATTCATTGAAGATTTAAATATTTATGTTTTTAGGAAAATTATTATTTGTACAGACAGAGGACATATAAGAGATCAACACAATGGCAAATCAAATATTTAGCTTAGCTGATTAACTACCCTTTCTCTTTGGTGTTCAATCAGAATCCCAAAAACTGTTGAAACACTTTTTGAAAGACATGTTTGCACCCTATATGAAGAACTGAATGGAATTTTGTGATTCTGACAACATATCTTTTATTTAGGGGTTATACTCAAATATACCTGGACACATTTGAGAAAAGTATCAAAATTACAATGAATGGCATAGTTATTTTTAAAAGAACCTGATACCACCTGCCAGTTCTCAGCCAGCCCATGAGATCCCACTGTCAATTACTGCTTTCTGATTACAGTACAAAGTCCACCTTCAAATGCAAATAGAGTGTCCACAGCTACTCAATGTTGCATCCGCATGGTTCTCATTGCCAGATTTTCAGGATCGTTGGTCAGCAGGTTGGACATCTCTGCAAGGATGTCTGTGATGTTTTCCAAAGTCCACCAAACCTCCTTTGACGTGTGGGCGTCATCAGGTGTGAGGGAAAAGCAGCAGGGAGAGGAGCCAAACTGCATGTTGGCTAGAGGCAATTAAGAGGACTAGCCCTCCCAAATGGAGGTTTGACCGCTAGGAGGCAGATTGTGTGTGCTTTGCACTTCTTTGACTAGGATAATTTTCCTCATGTAATCAGCTAATTTGAGTTCTTAGACTGCTTCTTTCAAATCAGGCGCGACTAGAATTAACCTGTAAGGTCAGCCATAAATGATTTCAAAAGGTATTAAACCTTGGTTTGTTAGTGTGTTTCTCATATAAAGTTTTAATAGGTCCAAAACTCAGGCCATGGTTATTTTACATGTTTATAAGTGAAAGCAAACCAAAATTGTGAATCTGGGTGCATTGGAATGCTTAAAAAAGACATTACTGAGGTCCACTACTGTGAAAAACTTCCTAGTAGGACTCAGAGAGTTTAACAGAGTGTGTGGATCAGGCACGCAAGGTGCTCTGGTCTGGACAGCTGAATTCACCATTCTCAAATCTTGAGCCATACGCCAGCAGGGACTTCTTTGAGTTTATTTTCTTCCTCTTCAGTCAATAAGATGATTTCTGTTTCTGGTCAGTATAGTGGTGCTACTTGAGGGGTGCAGTGGAGTGGCATGATAAGGGGCAGCCTATATAAACCTGTGGATTCACTGTATTGCCAACAATCTTCTTTATTTTCTTGCAAAGCTTTAAAATCGGTGCCATTATTTGCTTTTCGCACCATATATCCCAAATCTTTCCAACGTGATTTACTGCTTTTTGTCAGAGATATATGTGGATCTGTAGGCAAATCAAAGAATGGTTTAAGGCTGGTAGTCAGTATTACTGAAGCAGCTGAATCAGATTTTCCATCAGTAATGATGTGTGAGGTGAACACTACAGCAGGTGAGAGTTGCATAAAATAATCTTGGAACTTGGGATCAGGTTCAGGCCTCAGATCCATAGTCACATGTAACTGTGATGTAGGCATGATTTGTTTGTCGGGGTCAGGAACTACTTTCAAAGCTGTATCCATCATTGTTGTTGTGTCTTTAAGGTTTTCTTTAGGTTCAACTCGTAAAGAGTAGTACAGACAGAGTCCCTGTGGTCTATGAGTTGTATTTAGGTAAATGTCATCATTTACATTTCCTGTTCTCACAGCTCTCATGCCGTCTCCCACTGGGATAATGGAGATTTTTAGGGCTGACATTAAGTCTCTGCCCAATAAATTGAGTGGACATTGTGGTGAAATAACTATTGGGTTTTTAGAACTAAACCCAGTTTGTGGATCTGTTATTTACACTGGTTTAGATAAAAATGAGCGTGTAGTAGCACCATCTGCTGATTTTACTAAAATGCTTTTGTTTAGATTCTGGCAGATTAACGCCAGAGGAAATCACTGTTCTGCAAGCTCCGGTGTCACAAAGGAGCTCTACCATTTGTTCATTAATTTTAAGTCTTATGTAAGGCTTCTCTTTCAGAACATTAAGCAATTCCCAGGCGCCACAGCAATCCACCACCTCATTAGAGGCGGCAAAAGTATCTAGTCATTGCTCTGTGAATTGCGAGTGGTCTGGGGCAGTTGGACCCTGTGTATGGATCTGACCTCCCCCTCTAGTCCTTCCTCGGCCTCTCTTACATTTGTGTGAAATGTGGCCTACTTCTCCACAGGTCCAACACGTGGGGGCAGGGTGACCACCTTGATGTCTCCATGAACCCTGGGGTGTGTGATTATACTGTATGTATTCCTTCGTGGTCTAAACCCCCTCCCTCTGTTGTAGTTTTCACTTTGATAATGAACTTCCCCCTCATGGTCTTCTACCTGGGTGTGAAATACCTGTGTGTCTGAGTCTGGGGGTTTTGGCTTCCTCCCCTTTCTTTCCATGACACCTTCTGCAAAACGTGCATTGGCCATAAGGGTGGTAAGGTTGCATGTTTCCCAGGTCAGAAGGTGAGTTTTGATCCAATTAGTGATAGTGGGGTGGAAACTATGTAACAAGCCATTACATAAATGTTGCATATATGGGCTATCATCACCAGTCTCCTTAGTAAGGCCACTATGGATATCGTGCTCCTTTTGGTATCTGAATGTAAAATCATCTACAGTTTCCCCAGGCTTCTGTTTTATGGAGGCGATATGCCCATAATCTGGTTTCTTTTTAAACTGTGTGCGAACTCGATTTGCTACTACATCGAATTGTTCCTTTAATCCATCCATCCATCCATCTTCCTCCGCTTATCCGGGGTCGGGTCGCGGGGGCAGTAGCCTAAGCAAGGAGACCCAGACTTGCCTCTCCCCGGCCACTTGGGCCAGCTCCTCGGGAGGAATCCCGAGGCGTTCCCAGGCCAGCTGGGAGACATAATCTCTCCAACGGGTCCTGGGTCTTCCCCTGGGTCTCCTCCCGGTGGGACATGCCCGGAACACCTCACCAGGGAGGCGTCCAGGAGGCATCCTGACTAGATGCCCGAGCCACCTCAACTGGCTCCTCTCGATGTGGAGGAGCAGCGGCTCTACTCTGAGCTCCCTCCGGATGACCGAGCTTCTCACCCTATCTCTAAGGGAGATGTTCCTTTAATGTTCCCTGGAAATCATTCTGAAATTGCAATACAACTCCGGCCTCGTCTCTTCCTGTGTAATTTCCTGCTACACGGTGCCAGTCTTTTCCCAACGATGCAGCCATAGCTTGTCCTAATTCTTGACCGTTTAACCGGTAGGATTTGACCACATTAACCATATCGTCTGTCCATTTTTCTGGATCCTCCTTATGGCTAGTGATTTGTTCTACAACCTCTTTAACATCTTTAAGTGACCATGGTCTAAAAACATATCTTGGAGTGCCATCGGCAGATGGTACTTCGACCATAGGATTAACATCTATTGAGTCCTCTGGTTCACTCTCACCAGACTTATCCTTCTTTGTAATTCTAAGCCTTTGTTTTATTGAGGTACCATGTGCTTTTTCTTCAATTGCAAATTGGTCTCTTGGGACAGGAGGATGTAGGTGTCCTGGGGGTGCTGTTGAGGCCGCATAAGAATCTCCAACAACCGCAGGGGGTTCTGTCTGGGTTGCATAAGGTGGAGGACACATAACAAAAGCCCCATCGTTAGAGTCTCTGTGCTCTTTCCTCTGCTCTGTTTCATGAGCCCACAGACGGGCTATTCTCAACTCTGTTTGATTCCGTTCCTTCTTTTTCCCCCTAGAGAGAAATGCTTTTGCCTGAAGAATACATACTAAATCATTCCACTGATTTCCTTTTAACTTCCCATCTACTTTATATTTTTTGCGCCATTTTGTCAGAAACTGAAGATTTTCGGGGTCCTTTTTATGCATATACTTTGAATCTCCCTCTAATTTGTTGATAGAAACATGGTTTCCCATCTTTGCGTTGTGTTTATATAACTTTTAATGGATTCTATTAATTAGTCTGGTAAAGTCTGATGTTAGAATACCAAAATAGTTCTAGGAGGAAGGAAAAAGCAAGGACTATTAAATTAGTCTGTCGATGAGTTGAAGTTAGTCATTGATTCTTTAACTAATGAAATTCATTTTTTGGTCATTTATTTAAGATTTTTAATTGTAATCAATTTCTGCTAAAACTGGATCGTATAGGTTTTTTACTCTGAGTGTCTCTTTTGTGCAACTGGATTGAGCCGTCTTATGGCTTTCCTAATCTAAGGATGTGTTTTGTGACCTGTAAATCCGCACGGAACGTCTCTTGTAGTGCCCGTCAAATCCGTATGTTTACACCGTTAGGTTTCAGGTTGGACTGGCATACATAAAGATTATGTTCTGTGCCTACCTTCATGAACCCACCTGGGGTGCGGTATATCTTTTCGATTCTGCTGTTTTGTGTTTTTACTACCAAACATTGGCTTACTTTATATATTGGCTTACTTTATATAGCTTACCAATGCGGTGGATTGATTCCCAAATCTAATCCGTTACAACCTTATCCAGCGAGGTGGATATATGCTCGCAAACATAATCTGTTACTGTTTTTGTTTTAAATGTAAAGGTGCACAAAAAGACGTACTCACAATCCCCCCCCCCTGTACAAGTGATTCAGACCGAATCGATCATACAGGAGCACGCGCAGGAGGTGCTCGTGGAAGTGTATGCAGCAGGCCACTGAAGCAAGTCCTTCGACGAAAACCACCAGCGGAAGTGCTCCGTACGTCGGGTCTCGGCACCAAAATGTTAGGGTAAAAAATAGTGGTTTAACCTAGAAAGAATCACACACAGGGGTCGGAGAGAAATTGAAGTTAAATGAACTCTGCAGTGGGAGATGAAATAGGTAAAGTTCTGCAGAGGGAGACCAGGAAGTTACTCTGGTTGACCGTTTGTCTGTTCTCCTCTCAGTTTCTCAGACAGCCTCCCAGCTCTATGTCCTGATCACACAGCCTGTGACCTGGTCTCAAAGGGCCCTCCCACTGCAGTCTCTCTTTATTTGGTCAAACTTCATTAGCATCTTAAAAGAACAGGGTGTATACAAAGGAACATATCGTTGAAACCAAATGACATTTATAAAGTACATTTAAACTATGTGATAAAGAAATATACCCTAAGAAAATAATAATACAACAATATTATTTTTCCCTAACAGATGTCAAAACAGATTTTCACTATAGCCCCAATGTGTATTTTCATTTTTTTTATTTCCTGGAGATGTCTTACAAAGCCTTTATTCAAATGGGGAAGGAAAAAAGGCATAGCAGAATCATTGCTTAAAATTGTCGCTCTTTCATGCAAGATGTGGTTAGTCTTCTTTGTGAGACAGCTTTCATTAAGGACCCATATAACTGAAACCAGTTATGTGGCAGTTTGATACCCCTGTGATGCTTGTGTGTTTGGTATTTTTTTTAAACATTTGAATCTTTATTTTCTTTACACAATTCGATTAGATTAATTACTACAGACAAACCACAAATGTGTACTGACTACTTATGTTCAATGTGTTTTGCTCAGTGCTCTGAGGTATGTGGAGGCGGTGAGCAGCAGCGAATTGTCACCTGTTCAGAGGATGATCGATGCAACCCAGACCTTCAACCGAGCACTATTCAATCCTGTAACAGCCAGCCTTGTGCTCAGTGGCTTACTGGATCTTGGGGACAGGTACTCTTGCATAATAAACAGTCCCAGTTTTATTGTTGATTTGATTTCATTCAGGAGGGGGCAGAAGAATAATTCTAAGGTAAAAGTACCACAACGATTTGTGCATCATGTGTTTTTACAGTTAGTTGTTCAATTTACTGTCATCCTAGTTGTATAGCCCAAATATCCCTAAAATGTAAAGATAAGGATAAATAATGCATAATTTACTACCAGACTTGAACTTTTACAGTCAAGTAGAATTAACCATTCACATGGCAGATTTACTTTTAAAGTCAAATTTTACTTAAAGTACTGTCTTTCTTCTGACTAGAAGCCGTATTCTGCTTCTGGTGTAGCCCCACGAGGGTTATAACTTGAATCTGAACTAAAGATTAAGGTAATGACAGTAAGACCTTGTAACCCCAGAGACTTGGAGCTTACCACCAAATATAATTCATTAAAACACCAGTATAAGCATGTGACAAGCAAAATTATAGGAAGGATTTTTATTGTTTTAATACCAATAAAGGCTTTCCACTGAACAGACTATAAATAACTTTTAAGTTTCCTTTTTTTAATCAAATGAAAAGTGAAAAAATCCAATAATTTTTTCCCCCTCAAATTTAATATGTACTTTGAATTTAAACCTAGCTCTGAAGTAAATCATTTTTAGAATAACTTTAGATTAACGATAGAGAAGAGGAAAGATCTTAAGTTAACAGCAAATGTGTTGCCCCTTAAAATCCCTATATTAAAAAGGCAAAACACTAAAACAGGGAAAAGATGATATCCTTTATTTTTGCTGTATATTTGCTGTATATCCTGTATTTATGTTTAGTTGATTGTATTCTTCTATACACAGCTGTTTTGTTGGTGTACACTATACAGATTTGGGAAGCACTGTTTTAAGTTAATAATAAAGAAAAATCTTCTGAAGAATTTACCTAAAACTTTTATATAGTGAGATTTTTTCATCTCTTTCATGCTCTATCATCTGAACTGCTGCCTTATACTTATATATTATATAAGTAATTATAAGGTGCATATCCACATTACAGCTAATATGTTCTCTTTTGTGGGCTCAAGGTTTCTTCTTGTAAAGATGAAGAGACTCTGTTCCTCAGTTTCTTACTGCCTTAATACAAAGCACTTAGTCCTGTGTTATTGGAATCCTGGTTCATTTATTTGAAAAGAGCACCCACACAGACATGGGACTGTTTCAAGCTTATTGAGCTACTTCCAAACAGAACAAAACAAAACGAGAGTCAAACTGCAAATACTGAGATAATAAGCAAAACTAAATGATAAACTGTCAGTGTATACCATTTCAAATAAAAAAAGGGTAATTTCATAAAAAATGTAGTTTGAGAAACCTGTTAAATCTTTCCGTGTGCAGTGTTCAGCTTCTTGCGGGGGAGGACTGCAGCATCGGCTCATCAAATGTGTCGACACAAAAACTGAGACTTCAGAAGAGGTGGATCATGTTCAGTGTGACCACAAGCTAAGGCCTAACAACACCCAAAAGTGTAACATACAGGATTGCAAGAGTGCTCCCTCAGGTGAGTAAATCAAGTTATAAAAGGTTTCTTTAGTATTAATTGCATTACCTGACTATAGACCACTTTGAGCTCTGAGAAAAATCTGTAAGGCAGATAAAATTGAATTTAATTGTATGTTTAGTGCTAACATATGAGGACACTTAAAATATCTGCTTCTCCAGGTGACTGTGCTTCAATATGTATCCTGGTTGTGTAACTGATTATAGCAGATTATACAGACATTTTGTCTTTACCAGTAGGAATAAACAAGCCGGAGAAAAAAAAAATCTTGTTATTTAAGGCAATATGTGAGCTTGAGTTACAGATTATATCTTGCATCATAGGAGAGGAACACAAGCAGTGGGAGGTAATGGTCACACCTCCTTCAGCAATTGATAGAAAACAATCGCCTGAAGAGATTCACTTCCAATTTCAAACAGAAATTTGAGTTGGAAACCTACCTATGGATTCCTGAATTTTCTCAGTAATATAAAGCCAGATTTGAATTAGAGTGAGTTTGACAAGGGGACTAACTGTTATTACTGGGCAATATCACCAAACCTTCAGCTCTTTATGGGTATTGCTGTTTTGTGCAGTGATCCAAATCTATGAAATCTGGTCCAAGCAAAAAACATTGGTGAAAACACAACATTGTCATTGATGGATGGATGTGAGCTCATGCCGGCCTAACATAAAAGACATTGGTTGCTGTCTTCATCCTCTTCTTCCATGCAAATCCACTGAAGACTTCTTATTTTATTTTTACATTGACTCAGTTCTTCCTGCTGGCTCCTCCAACTTCTCACCATCGATTCATTGATGTCAAACTTACGTACAGTAGCTTCATTTCCTTCTTTGATGACCAGCTCAATTCCCTTCAACTTGCAAGCTGTGTTGGGTCTACAGAAGGATGCATTTATTTGGCTCTGCATAGCTATGAAGGATTGCTTGTGGCAATCAATAAGATGAATGATTTATAGAAAATTATTATATACATGGCACCACCTGATATTCAGGAACTATATTAATTGCCAAATATTTCAGTCTCAGGTATAGTTTATCACCTGCCTGGTTAAGGCTGAGGTGAATAAAGGAGGTGAAGGGGGAGAGCTAGACGTTCAATGAACAGCAATTACTACACGTGTGGAATGATGGACAAACAGAATTTTAAAAAATATAAAAATGTATTTACAAAAGAAGAAAAATAAATAAATAAAGCAAACTCAAATAAACCAAGCTAGTAACACACAATACTAATTAGAAGACAGAAATAACTGCTAAGATTCAAGGTTGTATATGGAACATTGTCATAAAAATCTACAGTACGTTGTAAAAAAAAAAATCCACTGGGCTTTAAAAGGTTGCAGGATGAAAATACATTTCCTTCCACTTTATATTTGAATTAAAATATTATAAAATGTACATTTAAATCAGACACGGCAATTATGTTAAGTTTACATCTACTAGCCAATAGTCTGCACAGGTTGTGGGTTGACAGAAACGGTCTCTATGATCCAACTATATAGTCAGCTCAGCTCGACTGGTACTGGGAAGAATGGTGGAGTGAGCAAGTCGAGCAGCTGCTTCACAGACCAAGATATATTGTTATCCATCTCAGAAGAGGAGTGACCGCAGAATAACAGAAACTAGAATAGTTTTAGGTGAAGCCTATGGACCCACATAAAACATTTCTATGTCATCAAACACATGCAGAAACTGCAACTTTCCCCCTGGATCAGTACGCCAACTTATTTGCTAACTCTGCTAATGTTAGCGGTTAGTTAAACTTCTAAAATACATTCCTCACTTTGACACAGTTCAGCTTGGTCATTGCGTGCATCGGCAGCGAATCAGGCAACCCAACAGCTGGAATTATATTTCATTGTTGTAACTACAACCTAAAAAAAATAGATGTCGCTATCAAGCTCATGTTCCATAAACAACTTTTAAAGCACATAATGAATGGATAAATATGCAGAAATAATGGAAATCATCAATCCTAGTGTCATGGTTCTATAAGAATCTGGATACTTAAAGACCAAGGCTTATATTGCAATGCTGGAATGAAAGCTAATTTGTTTATTCAGTGTGATTAGTTTAAACTAATTAGCACCGTTGATTTATGTCTGAACCAATAAACAATGTAAGGAAAAAATAGTGGGCCCTTATATAGCCTCTGGTCCTCTCCTCCTCCCTTCCTTGTTGGAGCGGGTTTTCTTCTTTTCTTGTGGAGCTAGAATTTGGATTAGCACTACCCAATGGCTGTCTGTTACCCAACAGCTGCATTATGTACATTTGTTTGTGTGTTTTCCATGATGAGGGTGTGTGCATGAAAACTACTGATAGTGTCTTCGTTCCCCACGTCTGTCTCACTTTGTCCTTACATTAACTTATTGCTGTAAGATATTAGTCATGATTATAAGATTAAAATCCTGGATATAAGTGGTTTTCAGTTTTTCTGAATCGCTAACATAAATTTTTTTAAACTTCCAAAATCTTAAACTCCAATCCAAAACTCTTAGCTGCATTCACCAAACCCCAGCCAATGTGTTTCTCTCATACCCACAGCAAGGAAGAAAACATTCACCACATAACAATCTTCAAACAAACATCAAATAAGATACTGCATCCAGGACATGTAGTTAACACTAAATATTTGAATAGCATTTTACAAAAAAATACAGTGATGAGTGATATGAATTGTTAACTTTAGTTAACAAAAAATAAGAACACAAAACATTGGAAGCAAATTATTGTAATTCACAAATTAAAAATACTGCACAACAGCTGGCTGAATATCCTTAGTAGCTACTGTCCTTGGTCATCGTCTTCCTCCTCGTCCACCACCTCTCACACAGACCCTTCCTCCTCTGTCTCTCTGTATCAGTCTATCAATTGTTAATTCATATGAGGCACCGGAGAACTCTGACTTGCCCAGTTGATCTGATCACATCCCCAAATACATGTTCAATTTTGAGTTGCTTAATGTAAAAGATGACAGCTGTGTTTTAGTTGTACTCACATTTCGCTGCCCGTGCTTAGAGTTTTGCAATACAAGTATGAGATGTGTTTTAGTGAATGAGAATTTGTTTAAGGATTTTTAAAAAATTGTCTAAGTACCTGAACAGTGTTTATGGTTTGGCCAAAACCATGTCTGATTGGGGGGTAAATTTCGGCCTATAAGAATTTGGTTTAGAGAATCGTTTTAGTGCTTTATCAATTCAAACTGAAAAAACTGTAAATGAGTGTTTTCTGCTGAGTTACTTGAACCCTCTTTGGAGACGGGGAAACAAAGTGGACCAGCTTCTTCTCTAAATCAAATGAGGTTAACAGAGGTTGTTCGGGCATCTGATGTAGGGGCGTGCACAAATCAAAACTGACTAGAAAGATTATTATCTTTTTTTTTCTATGGATTGATCAATAGATAGATCTTTTTCCATGAAATATATAGAATTTTCTGCAACTGACAGATGTGACATATTCTTTGATCTATTATAATTATTTAAGAATGAAACAAGAAAAATCCTGATGCATTCATCACTATGCTGATTGTTGCAGGATTTATGAACATTCAGCTTTGATTCTTTAAGACCCCTGGCCTGGGAGAGACAAGATACAGGGAAAATATTGTTGTCTACTGATGAAATGTTAAATGAGCATCTTACGTTTACTCTCCTCAATATGATAAAGGAAATGTCAAACAAAAGCAATTTCCTACAATATCAATCAACGTTCTTATGGTTAGAAGTTGAAATAACAGGGACAACAAACAGAATGTAAAAGATGACCAGGAGGATTTGAAAGAGGCAGTTCCACTTTCTTCTCTGACTATTTAATACACAATACAAGTACAAATATGCACTTGAAAAAATGTGTTTGAAGGACTGTTTTGGTGCAGCAAAATTACTTCGAATCTGAGTTTATGAATGTCAAGAACATATAAAACTGGCAATGTTTTCACTGGGTGAACCCAGTTACTGTTTGCTCTCAGCATTACTGATTAGATTTGGAATTCAGCCGCTCTTACACTTAAAGGCCACGTCACAAGACCAGTGGAGAAGCTAACTAGAATCGTCTCAATAAGCTTCATTGTTAACAACTCCCACATATGATAATATGAAATTATTCTGCAAGAGAAAAATGGATGGAAACGAAGCAACTATTTAGAACAGACAGATTACAGCCTGCATGTGTTTGCTTTATACTTTTCCACAGCTTCACAAGTTAAACTTTGGTTGAGTGACGCTATATTATTGAATGGGGTATATTCCTGGCTTTGATGTGCATCCCTCCTCAAAGTCTATAATAACAAAAATCTCCCATCTGTGCCCAACATTTGACATTTTGTTTAGCTCAAATAAAAATCTAAAGGGATGGGATGACTTATAGTGTCTTTAATGGATCCATTGTATAGGGTGAATATACCTCACAGCTCGCATGTTATGTACATCATTGTTATCTTATTTCTGTTCAAAGGGAAAATTAGTACAAATACAACAATAATGATAAGCCAAATATAACCACAGGAGTCTCCAACCTGTGGCTCCAGAACCGTAAGTGGCTCTTTACCTTCCACAATGAACTTTGACTAAAAGTAATAAGTTACCAAATAATGTTTGTTGGGTTTTTTTTCCTAATGACAAATTCATGTTTTAGCAGGTGTTTTATTTACCAGGTGTTTTTTTCATTTCATTTGCTGGAGCCATTCCTCCAGTTTGGGGGTCACTGCCCCACGTGCTCCGATTACCATGAGTACTACTGTCCCCTTCATCTTCCACTTTCCATTTCAGTTGGGTTTTTACTGTAGTATGTCATAGAGTTGAGTTACACTTTATGTTATTGCATTTGAATGTGTCTATATATTTGAACTGCATTTCATTGTTTCAAACATATATCTCTGCATACAAATTTGACCAGGTTTCTGTATAGGCTGTATTAGACAGTTGTGATCTGGTGCCACAATAAGCACATACAAAATTTAATTAAAATGAGCCAAACAAAGCAAATAGAAAATATGTGACACTTCAGTTTTGCAAATAGAGAAAACATTTTTAAGTATTAAAATGTGCAAGTGTTTTTTTGGTAAAATTTTTTATAAAAGTACTATCTCTTTTGACAAGTGAATGAAGTTATCATTGACTCTTAGGAAATGGCTCAATATTTAGCTCTCAGACACGCTATCAAAGTATTGTTATGCCTGTTGAAGTAATTGCTTGATATAGATATATATTCCTGAGGATCAAAATATTTTTTTTAATATAAGTAAAATGTGGAAATGAAAGCAAAAAAATACATTGAGCCACAGCCTTTATATGCTTGTTTTGCATAAGTAAACAAATCTTAAATATTTTCCTCCTAAACTGTCAGATGTAGGCCACCACTGTTCATTGGCATTTCTATTTTAAAAAATCAGATATGAAATTAGTCTTCCTCAGAGGGCATCAGATTAGTCTTCCTCAGAGGGCAACCTGCTTGAAACCCAGTGTCAACCTTGCTGACATTTTGAAACCATGGAGCTATGAAAGTGTTATCACATGTTTTCAAGGTATCTGATAATGTGGCAACAAACAGAAGCTTGTATTTTTTTTTTATGCTCCCAGGTGA
The DNA here is from genome assembly GCA_028564705.1 of Apricaphanius iberus. Lineage (NCBI taxonomy): Eukaryota > Metazoa > Chordata > Actinopteri > Cyprinodontiformes > Aphaniidae > Apricaphanius > Apricaphanius iberus. The sequence goes on from JAPXFQ010002931.1 coordinate 277,331, forward strand.
TGTCTCTTTCCTAGAGCCATTATTTACTTTTCATTAATATACAAGTAGTCCCAGTCAATAATTCATTTGCATCATAAACTAGTTTGGAGGAATACTTGCATATTTAAGGTTAATGTATTTGGATGTATTGAGCCAAACAGGGATTTGGCTGTATTGTAATAACAAATCGTGTTAAAATGAAAATTAAGTAAAATATAAAATGTTTGGGTGGCCAAATCCCCCCCAAAAAATGCTTTGGTGCAGTTATCACATAACCCCATCACATAAATCAAGTATAATATTGTTGGGGATATTACCAAGTATGTAGTCATTTGGCTATTAATAGTCAAGGGACTGCTTATGGCAGTCAATAAGATTAATAATTTATGGAAAATTGTTATTTTTCAGGGCACTACCTTTATCAGGAATTATTTTAATAGCCAAATGTCTATGTCAGTCTCATAATCTGAAGGAATTAATTCTTTACAGTCTACTGACCATAAACCTTGCCGTATGTGTGCTGAATCAAGAAGAACAGTTACTTTCCTAAAAATACAAGATTTATTTACAGGAAAAATAAGAAAAACATTTAATCACCAAGCTAGAAAAATAACACACTACTGATTAAAATAAATGATTACTTAAAATAAAAGAACACAAAAAGATGAATATGCAATAAGATGAGAAATCATGGATTCTGGTATCAAAGTTCTAGATGAATTTGAATGTTTTAAGAACCGAAAACTTGATCTGCAGATGCTGGAATGAAAAAACTAATTCAGTTAACTAATTCAGCACCAGTGGTTTATGTATAAACCAATAAGACAACTTCAGGAAAATCAACATTCTTTGAATTAAGGAATGTTTGTTTAAAAATTATCTGGATAAGAAGTCATTGATATTTGGGAAATTACTTCAATTCATGAATTGGTCACCGAAGTGAACAATTCAATTCCAGTATTTGATATAAATAAGGCGAGTTCAAACACGGCTATGTTGTGTAATGTTACCAAGAAAAAATAAGAGTTATGGTCTATCAGGTTATATTAGGAATATTAAAATAAATATTTCATAAAGTAGTAATTTAATTATTCCTTCAAATAATTTAAACGGGGCACCATCCAGTTTAAAATGGAAACAAGATGTTATATCTATCGAAAGTAACTATCAAACAGCAATTTATAAATGAATTATCAATGATTTACCAGACCTTTTGTTCTGAAGCGTAAGCTCTTTTCCGATGATTCAAACACACACTCAAAATAAAACATACAGTTTAAGCAATTTATTAAGTAATTACCACAGCAAACAATAACTTGAAAACTCAACCAAATCTGTTCTGCTAACCGCTAAGCTAAGGGCTAAAGCTACCTGCTACGTAAACAAAAATGGCGGACAAAGTGGATGTCAAAGAGGCCACGTCACAGGGAGTTTCCAAACATACGTAAATTGAATCACGCACGCACACGTAGAGGCGACGTATGCCTGCGGGGAGCCAGAAACCGAACAGGGGGAGTTTTGTTATTTTATTACCTGGGCAAGATGACTCGTGGTCTCTTTAAACAAAGAGACCGCGTGGCTCTTATCAAATGAACTAGCCTTTGGCTAAAAAATAAAACCTGAATTGGATCAACAAAAGGTGAACAGAGACTATATTCAGCACTGTCTGCCACCTAGGAAACTCTCCGATTATTGGTTCAGAGCTGAGATTAAAGCACAAATAAGATGGGATTCATCAAACATTGCATGTCTACTACTTAAAATAAAAAACTTCAACAAAATCATATAATCAAACTCAGCTTACTCATTTAAAAAGAAACAGTACATTTCAAACACAGATCTGATTCATGAACGTTAAGAGGACATGAATGCATAAAAATAAAAGAAATGAAGAAATCCTAATTTGCTCCACCCAGGCTAGCCGACAATGGAAAGCTCTTACTTTCAGGCATTGATGGTCAGCTTCATCAAAAGTAAATGCTCTGATCACGGGGGAAAAACGCGACAAAAAGGGAAGGGGAATTCAGCTCTTTGTATGAGCAAAAGGGAGAGAAAGGGCAGCTTCGATGGCCAGTCTCACCTTAAGGAAGGTTTGCTAGCATGAGGAAAGGTTGCGCACGTGTCCCAGACTGTATCAGGACTTTGGGCAGAACGGGGAGAGTCTCCTTTAGTTCAGAACGGATCGAACCATATTTTTTTTTTTAAACTTTCGCGGACGGGGGGGGGGGGCGCTCTTAGCTATTCCTTCGTCCACTCAGAGAGAGACTTTTTGAGCATCCAAAGTGCATGTGTGTTGCATATTTTTTCTTCCGGGGTGTAGTGCTCCTGCCCTGGACAAAAGGGTGGGGGACCAGCACAATTGGGGAATGCTGGCGTCATCCATATTTGGGACCCTTTAATACTTTCATATATTAATGGGTCAGACCCCTTACCTAATAAGATTAGTTTCCGTTCTTAAACAATCTGTTTTATACCGAGTTCTGTTTGAACCGTTAATAGCGATCTTTGTTTATGAATCGCCGGCCTTAACCCACACGTGGGCTTGGTTAGCTTTAGCTCTTGGCGACGCACGTGGGATGTTTAGAGTGGCTCAGATACATTTATTAAACATCAAACAAAAAGGGGAAAACTCCTGTCTCATTGAGTAGCTCAAATTATAGGACTTATACAACTCTTTGTTGGGAAAAGTCTTATAAAACACTGATTAAATTTTCAGGCCGAGGCCTGGTTTACCCAAAGATAGCACATGAAACTTAATTTAAAAAAGGGAACTCCTTTAAAATTAGTTATCCTAACTAATTTGCCTCTGCCCAAACAGACCTTATGAATGTTTAAAGTCCTCAGAGTTGCTGCAGATCGATGAGGAAATGGGGATCTCCAGGAAGTGTTAGTGAGCAGGCTAACAAAGGATCGCTAATCTGGCAAGTAGTGCTGGGAAGCTCCTGGCTTTGGCTTTCTCCTGGCTGGCTGTGTGGCGATTGGCATCCAACTTTTTAACGATACCTTTTTTGGAGCTCTCCAGTTCGGCATTCACCTCTTATCGGCTCAGTGGCAGTGGCTAAATGCGGATTCTGGTTGGTTCTGCTCTCGGTACACGTGGCTCAGCTCACGTTTCTCAGCAGTCGGAAACTCAGAGGGGTTTAGTCGGGCTCTGGGGATAAACCATGTCTCTGTTTATCAATATTTAGAATTCACTTGTTGGTCTTTGAGTTCTTTGAAGTGAGTTCCTGCAGAAACTCAGGCCTTCCTCTGCTAGCCAAGGAATAAGGTTGAATTTTGTCTTCTGTTGCCCACCGTGGCCGGCAGCACCATGCAGCGCGTTCAGGCAGAACAACGGGGTTTGTCTATCAATGTTTTTCAGTCACTTGATCGGTCGTACTTCAGTGTTGCTTGAATGAGGTCCTCCTCGAACTCAGACGTGTCTCCTTCGCCCGCGAAGGAAGGTTCTTTGAGTCTTGCCGGTGTCAGCCCCGGCCGGAGGCTATTTGGCTAAGAGCGAGCAGCTCGCTGAGCACCTCTATGTATAGACTTCAGGTCCCCACTTACTGTGGGGCTAAAGCAGATTAGCGCCACCCAATGGCTGTGTGTGACCCAACAATATAGGCTTTGTAATCCAATGTCACAATGTACAATTTTCCCATAAGAAAACACTCAGCCAATAAAACTAAACTCGGTTCATCAAATTACCATCAATGTCAGCATTATGATTGAACACTCTGAATGCTCTTATTGTGAAGGTCTACACAGCTACTAACGCGTATGAGTTAGCACTAAAGGCAGAAAACATCATTTTAACTGAATAATCCATATTCTAACGCCGCAGTAAATTGCTACGAAATGTACTGAAAGTATACAGTGACCCAACATGCAATAAACATAAATATGACACTTTTATACTCTTTGTACCGTGACAGCCGAGGAGACAGCTGAAGTGGATGGAATCAAAGTCAATTTCCAACTGAAAACTAATGAGCTTAATCAAATCAACTCAAAGCCAACACGTCAAAAATACTAAACTCGCATGTAATTTATACGAACACACCTACACACACGTCTTTTACTATCCAGATGCAGTTTGTGCCTGCCATGCTATTTAGTGAGGAGAACTGAACGCAGCGCTGGGTGAATTTTAGGATAAGCAGCATGGTATTCTGTGTACAGTATGTGTTAATTACGTTTAAAAATTAATCATGTTAATTCTGACAGCCCTATTATGAACACATCTTAATGGTCTTCAGGCAACTATAAGCAGCACAAGATTGCAATCTATTCCTTTTGTTTGTGAACTAACTAACTAGTGGCTAAAATATTTATTGAAAGTAAGAGTAGCTTTAGCAAACAGGTTCAGACTTCCAGTCATGAATTAAAAGTCAACAGCCTCAGAATATTTTTCTACTCAGAATATTTCTACTATATGGGGGGGTTTGATTAAAAGCCAGTTCAGAATATATTTTTTTCATAAAAGCACAGTGTTATGCAAGTTGACTTTTGACTAGAGTCAGTTGCATTCAAACATGGTAAAAGTAAAATAATTCATCTTCATAGTTCTGTCCTGAAGCATTAATTTAAATACTGAAAAAATATGTGGTCAGATCATTATTACTTAGAAGAATTAATCATATTTTAACTTTCATTGCTAAAGCACTGATGGGAAGGTTACCATCTTATATCTGCAGTCTGCAAAGATACTGCTCCAGTAGGTATAATAATTAGTCATCCAAAACTGCACTTCTGATGGGTCTTACATCTACATGTGTACGAACTTGGATACAGTCCCTTCTTTTTGACATTTTAAACAACTTTTGAAGTCTGATTAACAGAGTCACCATTGGATGATGTCATGACCAAAAAACACATTTCACTGTAACCCTAGCATAACATCTACAGTGTACTGTCTTTGTCAAGATATGGACATCAGGTTTTTTTTTTTCTCTTGTTGTTTTTGTTCACGAGAACTAGATTTTAATTTAATCAAAGCTTTGTGTGTCTCTGCCGTGAGCTGTGTGGCTCACCAAAAATCCATATTGGCCAGGCCCTAATGATATTATATATGTGTTATGATGATCAGGTTTTTACCTGTTTTTGTTTAGCTTAGTTAAATGTAATTATATACACTAACATTGTATTTTCTTATTGCACATATTCCTGATAGAGTTCATTCAGCAACCTTTCTCCCTGTATGTCAGGCTCAGTTGCAATCGTAGGTTCATCTTCAAAAATGAATATTCTCAGACATTCTTTTATTTCTTTGAATCTAAGTCCGAGCAGGTTTACCAAATAAACAATAGTGTTTTCACTTTCGTGGGGACTTGGGGCAAATTTTTGCATCTTGACCTATTTCTGGTTCCAAACTATCACAGTCTTTAACTGCTTCAAATAATCAAAGGTTTTCCAAAAATGTCAGTCAGCCTAAAAAGTTTGTGTGCTGGTGGCCCAATTATCATACACACAAGAGGTCCCAGAAATATTTATTTAAAGTAAGAGTAGCTTTAGCAAGCAGGTTCAGACTTCCAGTCATGGATTTAAAATTGTTTTCAGGCTAAAAACTGAGAATATTTTTTTAATCCAACTCTGGTTCTCTGAGTGATATGTTACTATACATCTCTCAGATGATAGAAATTTCCTTGTAAAAGTAATAGTTGCCCTTGATCTTTTGTACATTTTGTCCTATTTCAACCACAAAGTGTGTAATATCTGTTATGGTTGTATATGATAGATCAACAGAAGGTGGCATATAATTTTGAGGTGAATGGATAATCATACATTCTTTTAAAGATTTCTACACATAGAAAGATCAAAAGTGTGGCATCATATGTATGTATGTATATATATATATATATATATATATATATATATATGTATATATGTATATATATATATATGTGTATATATGTATATATGTATATATATATATATATGTATATATGTATATATATATATATGTGTATATATATATATATGTATATATATATATATATGTATATATGTGTATGTATATATATGTATGTATATATATATATGTATATGTATATGTATGTATATGTATATGTATGTATATATATATGTATATGTATATATATATACATATGTATATATATATACATATGTATATGTATATGTATGTATGTATGTGTATGTATATGTATATGTATATATATATGTATATGTATATATATATACATATGTATATATATATATATATATATATATATATATATATATATATATATATATATATGTATGTATATAGGCGAAACTACCGTCAAATCTTAGATTTCTAAATGGCAGTCTAGTGAAAGAGACAAATTTAGTGGGAGTTGCTGACATCTCTCCTAAGAAATCTGAAATTCTAAAGAAAGACTTCTTGGATTTACTCCAGAACTTTAACAACAACAAGGTAGAACTTCACATATCTGGACCGATTCTAGCAACACCCTAAGACGAATAATTTAGCCGGATCAAAGCATTCAGCAGGTTTGTTAAAGCTGTCTGTGTTGAAAGGTCTATTCGATTTTTTAATAATTTTAATATGTTATGTGAAAGGAGACATCTATTCACAAAAGATGGACGTCATATCAATAAGAATGGTCAGAAGCTTTATCTCTGGAATTTCCTGACTCATGTCAATTCACCGCCCTGTTCTCGAACTGAGACACATGGTGGATGCCAACCTGCTGTAACACACATAGACATGACATCCTCGCATCCGTCAGTGATAGGCCCGCCAGACTCATACCAGCTGACTGTGCAACAATGCCGTCAGATAACCTTCAAAAGAAACAGAGTTCCAGCACCTCTATGTGGAAACACATCAGCTCAGTCAGCTGACTTACATCATCCCCCAGCTGACTTACTGCACCCCCCAACAACATCACTACATGCAGATTCTACTCTACAGAAAATGCTCCCTAAGACAGCAGATCCAATCATCGTCAACTTCTAACTCTAACAGGCTCACCATTCCGGGAGTTTTCTGACGCCCTTCAGACTCAGGAAAAAAAGGAATCCTGCTTTTAACGCCACGGCCAAACAGGAGTTATAAACATTGTGTCTCTCCAATTCAACTCAACATATCAGACATCTGATACCGACCGGACAATGTTACCAGACACACTACTCACCAGGAGTAGGTGTTCGGTCATTGTCATTCTCATTCTCTTGATAGTAAAATCCCAGTTATCATAAATAACAGATGTTCACACAATAAAACTACAAATAACCGAGCAGCACATAATTGAAAAATAACACCTTGCAAAAAGTATCTCTCATTCACTGAAAGAAATCTGAATATAACATAATGCAAACATAATCTCTCAATCTCTGAAAGAAATAGTAATGCAGCTATACAAAACAAAGGATCACTATAGGGGAAATCACTCCTAATCAATGATTACATCATCACACATGATATGCATGCTCTGTTTCTCTCAGAAACTTGGCTAGATGAAAATACAGGACAAACTGAATTAATAGAGACTTGCCCAACTAATTATCACTTCATTAGTGAGACCAGGAAAAACAAAAGGGGGGGTGGCCTTGCCACTATCTTTCACAATTCGCTAAACCTCAAAAAGGTATCGCTAGGCAAATTCAGCACCTTTGAATATTTAGCTACTGAAACAAATGAACCAAACAAAGTTCTATTTGTAAACATATACAGACCACCAAAACCTAACACAAACCTTTTTTAATGACTTCAATTACCTTTGCTCTGCAATATGTCTAGACTATGACCAAATAACAACTGTGGGATATTTCAACATCCACACTGACAAACCCTAAGACAGTAGAACAAAAGCACTAAATGACGCCCTATTACCTTTGGCCTAACCCAACACATTAATGAGCCAACGCACAACCGAGGACACACTCTCAATCTATGGCCTTAGGGAGCCGTAGATTGCTATTTCACCGGATCTGATTACTAAATAAAAGTTCAATTAAAATTTGGTAAATCTTTAATTAAAATACCAGAGGAAATTATAAAATTCAATGCTTATGTATATTTTATGGATTGGAGATTAGGTTACAGGGGTGTTGATAAGAGTAACTCTATTTCCTGCCTGTATTTTCTAACAGAACCCCTTGTTTTTTTTCTTCGTTGCAATTATTAGTTTACTTTGTCATTGTGTGCTTAGAGTTATTGAAATAGATTTATTTATTTTCCTTTATTATCTTCCCCTTTGAAACAGATGCGTAGCCACATTAGCCACCTGCTGTCTGTCGTCTCCCACAGCTTTGGAGCTCCAGATTCATAAATAAAAGCATTTTTTATATTTTCTGATAATGATTATTTGATGCTGCACTTGCTGTGTACATTGATGACTGAAGATTTACTCTGATTAAAAGTAGGCCTAGTTAAAGGTAAACTTTTAGTTCTTGTAAAACTGTCTATTGCATAGCTAGAGTATTACAGCACAGTATCGATCAAGTTGAAGTGAAGTGATTTCTGTTACAATAGTTTTCTCTTGCATGGATCTTATTAGTCATCAACAGGAAAGAGTGGGTTGTTTTGTCTGGCCTTTTTATCATGCTCATGGGAAACCAAGCATCAGATGGTAAAACAAATTTTACCCCTGCACAGCAATGAGTTAATAATAAGAACAGGAAAAGCTCCAAAAGTTTGATGAAATGATTAAAATAACATAACGTTATAAATGTACTACAGAGCAAAACAAATTTCTCTGAATATTATTTTTGTTCAAAGTGACTGACTCCATTTTTTTCTTATCTTGTTAAAAACTACAGAAGCTTACTGCATTCACTTGAAAAAAGTAGAAAGCTAGGGAGCATGGTGGCGCAGCTGGTAGCGCAGCTCACCTCACAGCTAGAAGGTCCTGGGTTCGATTCCTGCCGGGGACGCTGTTTGTTCCTCCATATCACCAGCACCCACACCCTGGGTGGGGTTGGCAAAAGGGCCTTTCTGTGTGGAGTTTGCATTTTCTCCCCGTGTTCCCTTGAGTAGTTAATGTGAGCTACACAAAAACATGCATCAGTTCTGGGCTATATACTGCCTCCTCCTGGCTGACCGAGGCGCCTGAGGGGTTGGAGAGGATCTGGCTGGAATAGTGTGATCCTTCCACATGCTACGTCCAGCTGGGGTGAAAAAATGGGCCTGCTCACTTAAGCAGGAAGGAGGCTTGAGCTTCAGTGCGGGGCCCTCCTGCGGTCGGCAGAGGGAGAGCAATGCCCAGGACTGTACTTAGGTAGGAACACTAGGGTGATAATAATGGGAAAAAACCGTGGGCTAAAAAAAATAAAAAAAAATAAACAAAAAGTAGAATTACGAGAAGTTTTACTAAAAATAAATAAATACTTTTTTTATTTTTTCTCTAATAATGAGATGAACTGTGTGGCATTGTCCTGTGATAGACTGGCAGCATATCCAGGATGTGCCCCACTTTTCAATTGATGAGCATTGGAGATAGGCACCAGCTGTGAGGTGCCTGTTACTCCTTTAAGAAGGTCTTCTATCCTCCACTCATTACCTGTATTAATGGTATCTCTTTGAAATCATACGTAAAAAAGACACCTATCCACATCTACAAACAGTCAAACTCCAATCTCGAACATGGCCAAGACCAGAAAGTTGTCCAAGGACACCAGCAACAAAATTGTACACCTGCAGAAGACTGTAATGTACAATTAGCAAGCAGCTTGATGAAAAGAGATCAGCTGTTGCCGCAATTCATAAAAATTGATTTTCTGCACGGGGCTCCATGCAAGATCTCACATTATGGAGTACACATGACCTTAAGAACGGTGAGGAAACAGCCCAGAACTACACAAAAACAAAAACTTTTTCTTTAAATGAAGATTTTCCCTTTCAAAATAGTTTTTCACCCCATTCTCATATCTCATTGGGAAGCCGAAGTTTTCCCAAACAGGATACTTTAATGGCTTTGTTTACGTGCAGCAAATAACCCGTTCAAAACCAGAATATTAGCAATAACCTGATCAAGCACAACCATGTAAACACTGGGAAAAACCCAAATACGCCAGGGGTACCCCTTTTCTAACCCAAATATTTGGTCATGTAAATGCATATCAGCATATCTTAATATATATCTTAAAATATATCTTAATTTGTGTTCGGCGCATGTTCTATTCGCAAGGAATTGTGGTCTTTTTAGTAGAATAACTTATTGTACAGTAGTAGCAGTTTAAAAGTTCTCATGTTTCCATGATTGGTCCTTGACTGGCCCTTGACTGGTACGTGCCTGATCCGTCAAAGGTCCCTGACAGGTCCGTGGTGGTAATGTAATCCCCCGCTATGACGTCTTCAGTGAGGCCTCGCCCCCACGGAGCCTGAGTGAAAACCAGCTGCAATGCCTCTTTTGTCCACGGGGAGGAGCAGTGATTTTAATGTTAATGATTTATTGATGTATCAGACTCAGGGTAGCCTATATAAATGTCATTAAAAAATGTTCCCCTATCTGTTCCTCAATGGTTTGCTGGTTTTTATGTAGCCTAAGTTTGAATGTAACTCAGAAACTCAAGGTTCAAATAGCCTACCACTGTAGTCTTATACCCAGATACAGTAGTTTTATAGCATAAGAGTGCTCTGTAATGTGAAACGTATGACAGTACTGTAGGCAATTAGCCTACTTTTTGGGTTTCATAGGGTTAGGGAACCTGGCCAGGTTCGGGCTTAATTTCTATCATTGTCCACGGTCTCAGGACGTGCTTTAGTGGTCAGCTGATCATCTCAGCGCGATCATTTATACTGTAATAAAGTGCTGCAGTGGGCCACTAACATTATTCCGACAATACCTGTCAAGATGTTGCAGGCACACTGCATGTGTCACGATGTGGAAGACCCACTCCTCTCAGATCAAAACAGAAAACATGCTTCGACTGCTGCGTTGCACTCTCACAGAAAATACTGAAGTGTAAATGCACTATTATCCCAAGTTTCAAGTTGCAGAAGTCTCCTGCATTTATATAGCAGCTCCCTGATGGCCACAAGTCAGACAAAATCTCCTGAAATCTAGACCAAGCGGTGAGAGCGCACACAGAGACTCACACAGGCGAGACAGACTTTTACGCAACAGAAGCAAGTGGTTAAAGCTTCATATAGCTGCAGACAAAAAAAACCCCGTTATAAATCAACATGCCTTGAAATTATTCTTATTCATTTATAATTTTAAGTTTCAGGTAACAGATCCTTTTGACCGGAGTTTCAAACATTTGTCCAGTAAATTGAAAACAGGTGCCAGTTTTCCTAACGCATGGATTCGTAGTCCTGCAGGAAAGTACTATATAGACATATGAGTCTTTGTAGCCGGGGTAATATTTATAAATTACAGTTTTTTTTTTTTTTTTTTTTTTAAACAGTTTATCCACCAGCGCAATTTTCATCCAGTCAGTCTCCAACTTTTAAGGCCAGATTACAGCTCTACGCTGAGTCAACGTGTGATTCACAGATGTGATTTACCTGTGACTAATAATGGTCATCTACCATTAATAATAAATGAAACTGTGAAGCTATAACTTTTTCTTCTTCCATTTTTATTTAAACTAGCAAATTTCACACAACACAGCAAACCAAAAAAAAAAAAATCACATTTTAAACGTTTTTTTTAACGGCAATAGCCAAGGCGCTGTGCCTCAGGGTCAGTCTTGCGGGGACTTCTCAGTCTCTCATTTATTTTGTTTCTGACTCTTTGCCAATGGTCCCCAGACAGGTTAGGGAATCGCTTTGAAACCTGTTGGTGGACCCGCTCCTTTATAATTTGAGGCAGTGGACTTTTTCCGTTTGAGCCGCTCCAGTTTGTCATCTTTCCCCAGCTCTTGTACATATTAAATGGAGTAAACGCCATAAACACATTGACTGCATATATGTCTGGCCGAGGTTGGTCTCCATCATGGCAGCGTCTAAAAAACTCCTCCTCACGTTCCGCTGGCAGAGCTCTAATTTCAAAGTCTGTCACGACATCCATCGGACGTGTGAGATGAACTGCTGGAGGCATGGGTTCTGGAGAGGGGCGGGGGTCCACCGGTTCGTAAGTCAGCCGACGCCTGGCAGTTGGACTTGCTGTTGGTGGTGCAGGACTCTCCAAACGTTGAAGGCAATGTACAACGTCCTGTACGGCCGCCTCCAGCTGGCCCATTCTCCTGGAGATGTCCTCCAGTGTTTCTGTTGTGTCATTTTTACGGCCACTGACACTTGTTGCCTCAAGAGCTCCCACACGGCTTTTAATGGCCCCAATCTCGGTCACGATGAGCGCCTGGAATGAGCCAGCACAGCTCCCTGCAGCAGCGCTGACAGTGTTAGCCTGCACAAGAAAATAAGAAGGTGGAAATTATTAGTATTAGAGCAAGGTTCAGTCTTCTCACTACAGTCCTCAGGTCACTGGTACTGTTTAAATCAGTTTTAATTCAATAACTTACCGCTTTTTTCTTCACAAGCCGCACGTTTGATCTCCCCACCGGTGTTTTGGATGTGTGTGGCTTCGCATAGGGCGAGGGCTGCTTTGTCTAGTGGGAGAAAAAAAAGAGTAATTTGTTATGTTCACTAAACAAGGAAGGCTATTTAATTCTGGTTAATTATAGTGCTGTTTAAAGAAACGCGCACAAAAAGAAAAGCAACTTACCACACGTTTTGGTCTCCTGGTCACTGGATTGTAAAAGTTGCCGGGTTCCATTTTTAGTGCAAAGATGTTGCCAAAGAGTGGAGGAAAATAATAAAGCGTTGTGTTTAATTGGCATTTTATATTCTACCTGAACGATTATTCTCTGTGTAGTGAAATTTCATTGGCTGCTTACACCTTGGGAATGCATCCGCCAATAAGATGCGTTAGTTTGCAACATGTCATTTACATAAGCATTGCAATAGGCTGTGTTTCTCCCCCCACACTGCCTGACTCAGTCTACTGTACAGCCAAGATGACACGCATCAACAGAGAGAGTTCCCAGCAAGTGCGTCAGATGCGACTCATTGCCACTATAAGTTAATACAAGTCAAATGTTTCTATAGAGTAAAGCTGGCTAACCTATTGTTCTCGCTGATGATCATCCTGAATGCAACCCCCAACTTAACAACACACCATAGACTCCAGATCATTCACACCTCCTAAAGAACATTACCATCTCCAAGCATCCCCCCACCAAGCTTTCGTGACCATCCCTACAGTATGTAACCATGTCTATTCTGTTGTTATTGTAAACATTTCACAACTAATCTGCTGCAATTATCCAGGCACATTTAGCTTTGTCACCATTCAAACCAATGTGTCTAATCCATTACAGTGGATATCAACCTTTTTGTCAACCAGATGTGGCTAAAACAACAACGCACATGTTTTTAATTTTTTTTTCTTTGTCCCCACCCTGCATACGCACACACACACTACTACCACCACAAATTCGCCGAGTGCTTCACTGACCAGAATCTGACCCGCACAGATCAGAGTCGCATACAAACGCAGTGTTGATACAATGCATTTTGGAGAAAACAATGAAGCAGAAAACAACTCTCTGTTTGAAATTATTTAATTTAATATGAATTTCACAACGCTTTATTTTAGAATGTTTAAGTAAACTAATGTTTAAGTTTACAATTAATATATAATATACACAACAACTTAATTAAGAATTTATTATAAAATATATAAATTGATAAATATGATAAATACGCTATTACGCTGTTTTTGCGTTGTGTATCTCATTACCATCTTCAAGCATCCCCCCACCAAGCTTTGCTCCCCATCGCTACAGCATGTAACCAGGTCTATTCTGGTGTTGCAAACATTCCGTGGTGAGCCGAATAGTCATGTGATTGCATAAATATTATAAATAGGCTATTACGTTGTTTTGCGTTGTGGAACTCTGTCATTTTCATCCAACAACAATAACATAAAAAAACACGAGTTTATCACAAAATTAAAGGAAAGTACATTAGGTTTTAAAAAAGTTATACTTTAGGTTCATAGAAATAAATCAAATTGTTTACAGATATAACGTTTAAGGCTACTTGTTATAATGTTTTACAGAACTCATTTGGTGAAGTTTGGCCCGTGTTAGGAGAACTTAAGTTTATGGAGCCTATGATAAACTTTGACAATAGAAGAAGCAGGTTAATTACAAAAAAGTGAGCAGTTTGTGTTGTTACATCCAAAATGGTTTTTCTTCAGTGGACGTGATAATAACATCATGTCGATGAGAATTCTGTGAGAGAAGCGCCATCTCCTGGTCATACTCTGTATTTCAATTAATGGGTGGAGTTGCAGTAAAACTTTGACACTCCCACGAGAAAGACGGGAGGCCACTCCGGCCACTGGGATTTGGAGGGAACTCTGCCGTTAATGGGCTGGAAAGGGCACGCCATTCGTCCGGCGTTTACTCTGAATGAGAACTTTTAAACTGCTACTACTGTATGTGCCATCTGGCCTACAAACGCCATGTATACGGGAGTAACTCTCTCTGCTCTCCCTCTCTTTACGTCTCTATGCTCAAGCATGTAAACGGGTTATCTTGAATGTTTCAGAAACCCGAATAGTAACCTTTACCCGACCATAACCTGAATATTGGCTGCATGTAAACGTAGTCGATGACAAAGGAGGCTATTCGAGCTCCGGCTCTCCCGAGTTGCTGGCCACAACGAGAAGCGACGCTTCTCTGTGTTTGGTTAGCATGATGTTGGCTGATTTGCAACGCAGTTAGACGTCCAGGTAGAAACTCTGTACAAAAGTGTGTACCGGAACGACAGCTGTCACTCACATGATACACTTTTTACTCATAATGGACCAGTAGGGACAAGTTATACAGAACAGAAAAATATATTGTTTTTTTGTGAAGTACTGAATATGATAAATGTACAAAATCATATTTGTGTGTTTGTCTTTATTTAAACTCTTGTTCTTTTTTCTGACTTTTCTTTTCTCAATTATCTTCACATTTTTGAAAATACTTTTTCACACATTTTTGATTTGTTAATCATTTTTGAATATATTTCTATTTTATTTTTGATTTCCGATCTGTTTTATTTTTCAATGCTGTTCTCAACACCTTTCAAGTTTCAAGCTTTATAATGTAAACTGACTTCTAAAAGTTCAAAAAGTCAGACTTTCAGCTGAATGGATGAGTTTCGTGTTTAATGCACTATTCATCCATTTGTGTTTGATGTTACATTCAGCTGTATCAAGAAAAACTCTAACACATTTACACAGTGCTATCCAAGTATTTCTGAGTGGCTATAAGGGAGGGTTTCATTACACTCAATAGAAGGCAAGTCTATCCTTTATAAGGTCACTTTGTCAAATGATTCATTCTATTGTCCTTGCAAGTAAATCAATAAAATAACATAAAAAGTACATACGTCAAACTTCATCCGTTGAATGCGTTGCCTGACGCAGACCAACTGTGCGGTGTGAATGTACCATAAGGAAAATAGAGGTGGCAGGGGAATCCAAGATGGCGGAACGTAAAGCCGTAGCATTGATGTTTTAAGCTGTAAAGACTCCTAAAACGTTGTTGCCTTGGATGAGATTTGTCCGTGAGTATGGTTCATTGTAAATAATAATAACTGCTTCTTTATGTTGTCTAAATGTAGGGTGATAATCTGTTCATTTAAGCAAGCTGCGAAGATTTTATTTTCTTAGCTTGCAGTAAGCATGTCAGAAGCTAGTATCTGATTGGGTAGCTAATACAATTCTCTGTATGTTTTCAGTTTTTACGATGGTCATAAGAAAGGCAATGGTCAGGCGCAATTTTTCAATAAATCAGCACATAAAAGGAAACAAAGTCTGTTTATTGGAGCATCATTATTTCGCTGTCTAGCTGGTGAAAATCAGGAAACTCAAAGCGAGGACAGCATATCTAGCCTATATTTAATACAAGCCAATCACATGATAGTATCCAGTTTAAATAATCTGTGCAAATTAAATAATGCCAAATACAATGAAATCCATATGTATATTTTGTAGTGTATGCTTTAAAAATTTGGAGATGCAGGAATCTAGTAAAAAGACCTGAGACTTACGTATTTGAAGTCTTTCTTCCCATCACCCTAATCTTTATGGAAGAATACAATATAAAAAGGGTAACTTAATTTAAAATCATTGGCAATCCCACAAGGCCCAGGAGGATGACGTCAGGATTCATTCTCCTCTTCTTCCTCTTTTACGGGGCGGGCATGAAAAAAAAAAACAATAGCCTTTTCTCTTTTTCTTTCGTTTTAATTAGGTCATAGAATGAGCAATGTTTAAGTTAAAAATGAAAAAGCAGTTTCCATGGTTTCTTTTTAATTTTATTTATTAGTCAAAACTGGCATTTGTAGTCAGAAAATGAAAAAGCATTTCTATAAATGCATTTTAATTTTAAACATTGACGTCAAATGGAATTTTGTAACCATTTTGTTGGAGTGTTATTTGACAATTAAATATTTTTTCTGTTTAATAAAGTTACAGAATGAGCAATGCTGAATTGGAAAATTAAAAAGCAGTTTCCATTTTTTTTATTTTACAAGTCAAAAATGGCATTTGTTGTCAGAAAATAAAAAAGCATTTCTGCAAATGCATATTTGCTAAAGCTATTTTCATTTTAAACTTTGATATGTCAAATTTTATTTTCTAACTATTTTGATGAGGTGTTATTTGAAAATGAAATATTGAATTTACTTTTGCTGGGGAGAACATGTTGCACGGATCAATTGAACAGCACTAGGCTGGTTTGAATCGTATTTTTCAGACAGATTCCAGCTACTTCATCTAAATGATAAATTTTCACACTCAAGGGTTACTTGTGGAGTACCACAGGGTTCTGTACTTGGATCAATTCTTTTAATTAAATATATGCTTCATATTGGTAAAAATAATTACCATGGTATAGATTTCCACAGTTATGCAGATAATACACAATCCAGTGAATTCAGTCAGTTAAATAGATTACAGCCATGTCTTGAAGACATAAAGACCTAGATGACTCTAAACTTCCTGGTTTTAAATAAAGACAAGACCGAAGTTGATGTCTTACAACCAGACGGTCTTAAAAAAAAGAAACTTTTTAGTCAGTCACCTCATCTGGATGTTATTAACTTGGCCTCCAGTAATAACGTGAAGAACCTCTGTGTAATTTTTTACCAAGACATGACATTCAAATTCCATATTACACAGGTTTCCAGGATTTTTCCGTTCACATCAAGAGTAGTGCTAAAATTAGAAACATTTTGTCCAGTAGTGATGCTGAGAAAATCATCCATGCATTTGTGACTTCAAGAATGCAATTATTACTGTACTACTGTAATTCTTTACTATTAGGAAGTCCAAAAATTCAATAAAATGCCTTCAGTTTATCCAAAATGCTGCAGCAAAAGTACTGATGAATATTAAAGAGATCACATTTTTCCTGTTTTGGCTTCTCTTCATCGCCTCCCTGTTAAATCCAGAACAGAGTTTAATATTGTAGAATTAAAATTTAATAAAAAAGATAATTCAGTGCATGTTCAAGCAGAGACAAAATGGAGCCAATTTCCAGTTCTCACTTTTATTTTAAACAGATTAACAAATTGCAGTTTACAGAGAAAACATGCCCTATTTTCTCTGGGCCAGACAAAGATTTCTGACGAAGAATGGTTTCCGTGTCATAACTTTTATAAACATCCAAAACCTCCCAGGATTAATCTGCTCCAATCAGAACGTTTTAAACAGTGTCTTAACAATGATTGGATGTCAAGAATTAAATGTGTCCTCCTGGATCCAAGTCAAAAGTTCATTCTGAGTTTTATGGTCCTAAGCAAAACTCCCAGCTTTATGGCCTTGGTTCCCACTCTACAGACATCCTGTTTTTACAGCCTGCAATAAAACTCTTTGTCTCAGAGGTCCTCAAAGGTCACACATACTCCCCATTATCCAAGACTGCAGCTTTACTGGTTGTTCCTAGGATTTCTAAAAGCAGAATGGGAGGCAGATCTTTTAGTGGAACTGGGGAAGGCAGTCATAACAGAAAGTACTCTTACATCACTTCTTTTTGTTCTTTTTGTGTGTCTGCTCTGTCTTCTCAAACCCCCAGACAGTGGTGGCAGATGGCTGCTCGTACTGAGCCAGGTTCTGCTGGAGGTTTCTTTCTGTTTAAGGGGAGTTTTTCCTCTCCACTGTCACTACATACTTCCTCAGTATGAGGGATTGCTGTGATTGGATTGTGCAACAACGGGGCACAACTGCCAGTCAGTGACTTCATGCAATCTGCTGGGCTTTCTTGATTTGAATGTTTGCATGATTGTGTGGAAATGTCTTTTCTTGTAAAATGCCTTGAGATGACATCTGTTGTGAATTTGCACTATATAAATAAAGTGAATTGAATTATTTGATAATTAAACGTTATATTTCCTTTTCTTTGTAATTTAGTTATAGAATGAGCAAAGTTGAATTGGAAAATGAAAGAGAAGTTTGGTTTCTCTTTTTTTATTTTATTTATAAGTCAAAAATAGCAGCTACATTTTGAAAATGAAAAAGCATTTGTGCTAATCCATTTTAATTTGATTTATTTTATATATATATGATTCCTTAAATCTGCAGCGTCTGCCACATATTCTCTCAGATCCCTGTCATAACTCATCAGTGTTAATATTACCTTCAGTCGGAAGAAACATGTTGGTTTGAGGATAATTTTTGATTTAACTGAACTGACCATATGGACTGCACACATTTTATTTATCAATTAACCACAATTTGCATGTATTAAACCTGGTCTGGAACAGAGAATTAATTCAACATGTCCTATTTTACGTTTACTTTAATCACTTAGGCAAGATTCTACTGTTATATGAAAGTTCATCTATTTCTGGGTTGGACAAAGGCCTTGTTTTTTAATGTAGCATTTTAAATTAAAATATAACTCAATTAGCTCTGCTAACCAGTTTTATGCGTTTTTCTGTCATCCACATAGGAGCAGTTTGTATACGTGACCGGCTGATGTCTCATTTCTGTCAGACTCTGCGCTCGCTCGGCCGCTGCCACCTGCCAAACATGCAAGCACAGTGCTGCAAGACGTGCAGTCAGCGTTCCGGCATGAGCAGCATGTCTCGCCACTAAGGTCACACTCTTCTCAAGGGCTTCATCCACAGGGTAATAAGCTACAAGTCATTACATTACAGGGAGCCAACAATCGGGACCTCTGCTGAATGACAGATTAACAATCGGCCACTAAAAGACTTTCACATTCATGTGAAGCTGAATGAAGGACAGAATGAAACAATTTAAGGATTTAAACATTTGTTTGCACTTTTTATGTAATACAATATGACAATGTCTGTTTAGCAGAAGATTGTGTTTTACAGAAGGTAAGATTCTTTCGTTTTTAGCCTGTTAAAATTCATTAACACATTGACAAACCACTAATTAACCTTTTTTTATTTTTTTTATTTTAACGACTTCAGTCTTAACTAAGTGGTTTTTAATATGTGGTACACATGTTGGGAAGCAACACATATGGTGCATAACTGATAAACAGTTCTTTACTTTCTTGAGTCGTAAGGTTTTTGCATTGGCAATATTCTTTCCCATTAGAATTCACTTGTTGATTAAAATTGTGAAAAAGTACATTCAAAAAGGGAGTCATACGAAATGAAATGCATCAGGGTCCAAATGTTGGGGGGGGTAATAGAAACAGGAAAAACTGCTTTTTGAGTTGTATTGTGCCATTTATACACTCTTTCAGGCAAATAAGAGTTTTCAGTTGTAAATTCCAGAACAAAAAGCATAAATGAGCATTAGCTCCTTGGCATATTTAGGCAGTTTCCAGAAAAATGTAATGGAACAGTATATATATGCAGCAGCAGTTTATAGTTTAGATAAGAAATGTTCTGGGCTTATAGTTGAAATGGTTTGATTAGTTAGCAGGTATCCACTAATGATATGTTATTCGCCCTCTTAGCCTAATAATGGTCTCCTATTTCATAGTTTTTCCAATCATTTACCAAACCTTTTACACTGTCAATAATGTATTTATTTTCTATAGCAGCTTTATCCTTACAAGGTGCTTAGGAAAGCTGGTGGCAGTCTCCATCAGTCAATGGCCATCACCAGAACATCACAGATCTACCAAACAACCTTTATGTAAAAACCTGATGCCTAGCAAAGTTTCAAAGAAGCTGAGCTTTTTGCCCTGATACCTTGAGTTTTATGACTTTTTATTTAACAGAACATCCACCAAAGAGATGGAGAGCACTATTAAATCAGACTGAATAAAAGCTCAAAGTGGCCTTAGTTCTCATTTATGTATTATCTCAGGAGCATTCATCAAATAGGTTAAGTTGCATCCCTATTTGTATCTTATCTTTTTTTTTTTTTTATCTATTAATCTTTATAAATAAACTCTCCCTTAGAAGCATACATTTTTATCACCTGAGGTGAGGTCAGATATGGTTTTACAGGATCGTTTCAGGTTATTTTCAAGTTGAATAAGACACACTGGGCTTTGGGATTTATGTCGGTGTGCTAAATTTGCAATTTTTAATCCAGCAGTTATAAACCTTATGAGACCTTTAGAAGCACAGCTCTGAACGGTGAGAAATTGTGAAACCAAAACTTGTGTTAAACCATCATCTTAACATAGTAAATGTTTTCATTACACATCTTTTTTATAGTAGTTGTATTTAAACTGGAACAGTAACACACTGATGAAGTGCAGTCTATTAACCTGATTCACCCCACAGCTCCACCAGTGGGATGCTGGGTCCTATTCAAACTTGGAGCCTGGAAAGAGCCTGGGGTTTATGAGGTTAAAGAGGTAAAAGATTACATTTGGCACAAAGTATACTAAAATGTGGCTGGTCCTGAAAATTGGTGGTGGCGGGTTGAAGATTCAGGTAAAGTTCAGAATTGGTTTTCTGTAATTAATATTGAGCAGAAACGCGTAGGGAGTGTAGCAATCCCAGTATTAGCAGTATGACAGCAGAGATTATAAACTGAAATTTTGTACATTAATTTTTGACACTGTGGTTACAGTTGTAACCATAAATTGACATGGGCTGCTCTGTAATCTGCATAAATTAGCATAATAAGCATAAATTGTTTTCTTGTTTTATGGATCCGGGCCATATTGTGAAACTTGGTGTGTACACTGCATAAAGCTGCACTCACGGTTGCTGTTTCTAACGGAATTTAGAGGGAATGTTTGCAGCACCTACTGTCAAAGGGTGTATTCAGACCTGCACTGTTTAGTCCACTTTAAACGGACCACAGTTCGTTTGGAACAGTGGTCCGGACCTTTTATGCAGGTGTGAATACACACAAAAGAATCCTGCTGCAGATCAGAGAAATGGACCAAGACCAACTTTTTTAGGTGGTCTTGGTCCGGTTCCAAACTGACAGAGGTTGGCTTTGCTTCAGGTCTGAATACAAACAGTCTCAATCCGAACTCCACAATACGTGCGCCTTTTTGTTATATCATTCATATTATTTAACCCACATGTTTGACTCACAGCGCCACAAATCAATATCCTGCATGCTTTATTGGATGTTATTAATTCCTGATCTTTGTCTTCTGTTTAATCATGCTGCCAGCATGTCGGGGGTCAGCGCAAGCAGAGCACATCGTCTCCTTCAGTTTCCTGCACGCATTTGTTGTTCCAAATTTTCAAACTGCATCATGAAACTTGCATTGAATGAGCCTCTCAGAAACGCAATTGTCAGGAGATCATCACACAGACAGGACAGTTTTCTCAAAATAAACAGCTGAGCAATAGGTGAACAGCAAAGAAGGTTGGCTTCAGTCTGAAGACCCCTGCACTTCTCATCGCTCAGTCATTGTTTCAACCTTGCCTCTGATCGTAACCACACATCAGTTCAACAAACCACGTCACCACAAATCTCGAAAACTCATATCCAGTCCGCTTGCTCCTTCTCTCTCCGACTTCGTTTTGCCGCAGCTCTTGCAGCTGGCTGTTAGCCCCGGTGCCAACAGCCAGCTGCTCCAATTCCTCTCAGGTCTAATCTGCAGCTCGACCCGGCGCTCGCTCACCCCCCGGACTTGTCATCTTGCTCCGGCTCTTCTCCTCGTTTCTTCGCCCTCGCATCCATCAATGCAGCTCTGATATCCATATGATTTTGCTGCTATTTGCATCCATGTCCTGGGTCTTTGCGCTTAGCTACGCCCACGTCATTGCTTTCCAATAGCAACACCAATCGTCACACACGTGGATGTTTTTGCAAAATATAGTCCACTTGCAAAACTTAACAATCTGAATACAAACCGCACCAAAGGAAAAAAAAATTGTTTGCCTTTGGTCCGGACCAAACAACCGGACTAAAGGACTTTTCTGGCCTGAATGCACCCTTATAAAAACTGCCTCTGTAACTCCTGTTTTCTGCACTGGTTGTAATTGTCACTCTGGATATTTAAGAGCTGTCACAAACCTCAAATCTTATTTGCCAAGTATGGCATTTATAAATTATTGATGTTACATGGACAGTTGCAGAAATAAGAAGGCAACATGATTTGTGTAGATGAAATGTCTCTCTGTGCTATGATCTTCAACAGAAACTGGAAATACCACAAAGGAAAAGTAACACGAATACAAATTATGTTAAGTCAATAAATTATTTAGCTTTCAGGTTCATGCTTTCCTTAAGCAACCCCAAAAATTGCTTTAGCTCCACCTTTCCTTAAGCACTGAAAGCTTTGGTGGACATAACCTAAAAAAGAAGCAGAAAGGTTTTGGAGCCAGCACTCTGTGGTAATCAGGCAGACTGCACTCAAAGGAAATTTTGCTCTGGCTTCATCTCTAAAGCTCAGAGGCTTTGAAGTTGAATCGAATGCCTTCATTGCAAAAGCCCTTTCTTTTCTATCAAGCTTTGCTTTTTCAGAGCCTCCACATGCTGAGCATCTCTTACACTACTGTTTCTTTATTTTGGTTATCAGTTTGGGAGAACTGCAGTTGGTTGTAAAGATAAATGAGAACAGGGTGGGCTTTATCAGCGCTTCAGCTTCTTAAATATCTGTTGCAGCTTGTAAAAAACCTAGATGAAATTGTTTGAGGTTACAGTTGTTACACTTTGACTTAAACACTCAAGCTTTTGAAACTCTGAGTAAATGTAAAAAACAAAACAAAGAAAACGATACAAAGCTTCAGATTACACTTGGTGCTAGGAGCTGCATGGACTCTACTTATTCTGGTATCAATGTCAGGTATTGACCCAGTGCCTTTTCTACTTGAGTAGTGAATCATTTGGTGTTTTTCGTCTTGGTTAAACACTTGGCTTGAACTAAATTAAGGATGTTAGCGTACTGGTTATTTTATGTGTGTTTAACACTGCTCAGTAAACAAAAAAAATCAAGCTGTATTGTATCCCTTTATATAAAAACAGTTAATGGATAACATGTCCATATATGTAAAAGTCTAATTCCTTTTTCTCCTCTGCTCCAAAAGAGTACTTTTTCTTTTATGATTATTTAAAAAAAACAGCTTAGCTTTATTTGTTTCATCCCATCAAGGTCACAGTAGTAGCTTTACGTGTTCCTGTATTTTCTCATGTTTAACGTTCAATGTAAACCAGCTCAAACATCATGGATAAATACGCCTCTGTTAGATGTAGCATGACGTCTTTATACATCCACCTTCATATAACTTGATGTAACATATGACTGATGATTACTTTAAACAGTTGAACATTTCCACAGAGGAAATAGTTTTCAATAAAAACATTTTTTTAACCACTGTTCCTTTTTTGTGTTTGACGACCCTCATGAGATAAACAAAGGAAACGTCTCCTTTTATAAAACTCTCCTGCGGTTTGCAGGTTTTTCTGTTTCTATGCCTCAGGTAAAGCTGTGCAATGCAGAAAAAAAACATTCTGATATGGAGAAAATGTGATTCATGCCACTACATGCTTTTATCAGTTGACTATATACATGAAGAATATAAAATGAAACTCACAGCTGGAGTGCAGTTACATCCTATACAGCAATTATAAGCCACATTCAGTAAATACAATGTAAATTTCTTTTTTAGGCTTAAGAAACATTATACATTTATAGTTTATATGAAATGATTAATGCAAATATACAACCATGTCATCTTAAATTTTGTAGTCAATCGCAATCACTGTGAGGGCTTTAAGTTAATGCAATTGAATGAATTAAATCAGAAAACTCTGGTAAGTTCGCAAATAAAAACTAACATTACTCTGGTCCTGGGGAGCAAAATTCCATTTATTTGTATATGTTGTTGTTTTTTTTTTTTGCAAAATAACAAACAGAATCCAAACAACACATTCAGCTGCTTTCATCAGTATTTGTTGGATTTAATAGAAATGGAAAAGAAGAAAACATGTTCCCTATGAGCTTTGCATGGTTAAACATGTAATTTTCTAAATTAATAAATGAAGGAGATTCTTGATTCTTTGATTCACAAAAACAGCCCAAGGGAAATGCTCTTTTTGAAGTCCATAAAAATATCCTTAATGGGCAGAATGGCCCAAATATTGTGATATAAAAACTGGAAACTGAAGAGCAGAACCAGTCTAACAAATCAAGGGCTAATCACCCTCTTGAGTTTCTGCCTAAATAAATGGCTTTGGTCCCATGGTATACTTTGCTACAGTTAAAATTACACTTGTTCCATTTTTTATGATTTGTTATTGTTGGTAAATGCATCACTCAGCTCCAAATTTCAAACCAAGAGAAGGATCAAGATATCCCAAAAGCTATTCTGTCTTTTAGGAGAGACTTCAGGACAGATGGATCAGTTATTGGATCTGACCGCTGAAAAGCCCTCTAGCCAAGAGAGGGACTGATGACTGATGAGGCAGAAACTATAAAGCGGATATCAAAGTGGTTCAGAAAAGCAAACTTGACCCACAATAGGTGAAATCTTTTCATGTTCTTGATGTTCAGATTTTGTTTCATAAGTTGTGTTCCTTATTTTGACTTTACCTAAAAGTATCCTCTTTAAATGACCAAATTAGTACTTGACGCCATTTAAACTCCTGAAACAGCAGTAAAATGTTGGCTTAGATTAAACTTTTTTAATAATCTTAGGTTTTATTTTGGGAGATCACTGAAATTAAAGCCTGTTTAGAAAAATCCTTTATTGTTCCACCAGGGGAAATTCATTTCAGAACAGCCCGATCTAGAGTAGACTGACAAACAACATCATTACACAGACAGATACAAGCTTACTTTGGTATTGCAGCCAACTACAAACGGCTCACTACATGCACATAGAAAAGAGTTACATGGGTTATGGTGGACCAAGAGTGAAAAAATAAAAATAAAACAGGAGTAGTCAGTAGCTTTCTCCAGGTGAAGAATTGCTTTAAGAGACCATCTGACCAGTTCATTTCCGTATCCACCGTTGATTCTTTGCGAGAAGAATGCAGAGGCTCCATAGCAGTAGACAGACAGACAGACAGACAGACAGACAGACAAAGGGCTGTGGGATAAGAAACACTAGGGAGGGGGAAAGATAAAAAGCGTCTGTCTTTGCTAGAGATGAAGATCTTTGCCCTAACCTGACCGAATGGGATAATTTTTAATAAAGCTCTGCAGTGGGCCACTAAAATTATTACGAATCTACCTTTCAAGATGTTGCATGCACACCGCATGCATCATGATGTGAAAGACTCACTCATCTCATATCAAAACAGAAACCATGGTCCGACTGCTGCGCTCTCACAGAAAATGCTAACGTGTAATTGCACTAGTATCCAGTAACTGCAGAAGTCTCCTACAGTTATATAGCAGTTCCGTGATTCCTACAAGGCAGATAAAATCTCCTTAAATCTAGAGCAAGCGGTCAAGAGCGCACACAAAAACGCACAGAGGCGAGACAGACTTTTACGCAACAGAAGCAAGCGGTTAAAGCTTCATATAGCTGCAGACAAAAAAAAAAAAAGAAAAGATTACAAATCAACATGCCTTGAAATGATTTTGCCGGTCAAGTTGTCCGGTGCCAGTTTTTTCTAGCAGAAAAATGTCGGGTGTAATCGGGTTCAGACTTTAATAAGCTGTCAATCAAAATATACTCTTTGGGCTTGGGCTGAACTCTTTTGGGGTCGGGTTGGGCCCAACTTTTAAAGCCTGATTACAGCTCTAGTCCTGGCTGAGGGCTGGAATAAAAAAAAAATAGAATAGAGTGGAATAGAATAGAACTTTATTGTCCACCTTAATGGACATTTTCCTTCGATTCTCCACAATAAAAGAAATATTCATACATTTGCACATTCACTGTAAAAATAATGTTCCATGGATTGGATCATATAATTTACACCGGTTAAAAGTCATTACAGCATTAGGAAAAAATGACTTATTGTATACATTTTTTGTTGCCAGAATAACGCTATAGGGCATTCCTGAGCTCAGGGGTTCAAACTGGCTAAAAAGTGGATGCCTATTATATGCTGCTACATTCCCGCCTATATTTCTTGTTCTTTCATCAGCCAGTAGGGAGATGTTTTTTTGTGGTTTGCCAAATACTTTTCCTGCCCAAGAGACCAATTTTAAGAGTTTCCTTTTCGATCAACAGTTGACATGACCAAACCAGGCCAGGAGATATAAAGTCAAAATGCTCTCTACTATTGCTTTGAAAACTAATTCTAGAACTTGCTGGCTAACACCAAAGCTTCTAAGCTCTCTCAAGAGATAAAGTCACTTTGAGTATTTCTTTAAAATGTAATCATTGTTTTTAACAAAATCGAGCCGACAATCTAGAAGTGAGCCTAAGTACTAAAAATCTGTAACAGTTTCAACAGGTTGGTTAACAAGTAAAACTGATTCCACTTTAAAATCTTTTCTCAGCGATATACTGAGCTCCTTTGTTTTAGCTACATTAATGTCCAGCTTGCTCAGTTCACGCCACGACTCCAGGGCTTTAATGTGAGATAAAAACAATGCCATAGAGTCTTGTTTTTTCAGTAACCCAACCAGAATCAATACTTAATTAAAATGCAATTTTGATCATTGATTGCAAATTCATTTGTATAAGGTGAAAATAGTTGAGGAAAAAAAAAAACAACCCTGAGGGCAACCAGCACTCACTGTGCGGACCTCAGAGGTCTCCCCTGCACTGCTAACCCACTGTGGACGGCAGGATGAAAAAGTCCCTGATCCATAAGATCAGACTAGAATTCACTTAAAGACCCATGAGCCTCTTTAAAAGAATATGGGCTGACATGGAATTAAAAGCTGAACAAAAATCGACAAACAATATTCATCAAATGTTTGGTAACTGAGTTCATCAGAGTCAGCACAGCGCCTCCAGTACCTCTCTTACTCCTGTATGCAAACTGGAGCAGTTCTAACATGTTTAAAAAAAAACAGGGGTGCTACTTTTCCACAAAGCGTGTGCAGCATCAGGGAGATGGTTATTCATAAGTGGTCAAGTGCGCCATTGCGGTACTATTAATATCAAGCTTGGCTGTGAGAATGGCATACTGTTATTGCCTCACCTTGCCAATTAATAATTGAAACAGACTTTAAGAAACTTCCTGTAGCCGTGCTAAAGATTTATTGTCTGCCTCTTCGTTTTAGTTTTGGTGGTGTTTTATTTCAATAAATCATAATGAAATATAGTTTAGACCATCCATCCTTCGATCTATTGTGCTAATTTGATATTAAGCCACAGCCTTGACCTCTCCTCTGGGACAATATTAGTCTCTCATTTGCACTAGGATTACCCCTCACATATACAAGTATAAACCCTAACAGTTTGTGTGTGCATTCTTTTTGGTTTGTGTGAGTGAAACATTATGTGATTTTATCAATTTTGAGTATGTGAAAGAATGCTGCTTATGGTGTATGCTTGTATCGGTGTGAGCGAGAGGGAAATATACATTAGCCTGTTTCAAAAGATACACTGGCATACCAGGGTAATACTGCTGCCGTGGTGTGTCATTTAAATGACTTATAAAACTGCATAGAATCCTTACCCAGATCATACTGAAGCTTAGCCAAAAAAAATAAAAAACACTTATGCTTAGTAAGTTTTGATGTATCATAGTATGCACAGCTGCATGCAATTTCCGCTTCATAAACCACATTATCCATAGAAATGTGCTCAGGTGTTTATTGAATGATATCTTGCCTCCTATACACCCACTTTAAACAGTCAATTCAGATTCAGATAACTATTTGTCCCCAGGGGGCAAATTAAGGCACAAGTGAGCAGCAAAACACAACAAAATACAAGTTATAAAAGTTACGGTGTCATAAATATTATGACAATCCCAAGATAAGATGTCTTTATAATAAAAATTACAAAAATGCAGATATAGATTAGAATAATAAACATTAACAGTAGTGTTGGTATAAATGAATAAAACAAACAGTCAAGAGTCTTCGGTGTATATGACGGGGGGTAAGAGGAGGTTGAAAGAACTATGACTGCAAACTGACGACAAATTGTAGAGTGTGTGGAGAGAGACAAAGGGTTTTGTGAATATTCTGTATACATTTAAGCCAGTTGATAAGGGATGTTTCACGGGTAACCATATCAACCAAGAAGCAGAGAAAGCAATTACACAGAAACTGAAGGAGGCATGTGGAGGCACAGAGAATGCCATTTCAAGAACTTTACCCAACCAAAAAATGACTTAAGTACTTCACATGAAAAGAGAAAAATATAGTTAGCTATAAGAAAATGTGTAAAAAGTTTAAAATAATAATATAAAAAAAATCAACAGCACAAGTGAAGTGGCTGATCCTGAACGAGCGCAGACACATCTATTATGCAGCTTTATGTAGGTGTGTAACTGCAGTGTGTGTATATATATATATATATTTGTTCTTCACAAAACTATAAATGCAATTGCTATATAATTTGAAGACATACAGATTCTCACTTTTATTTCAAGGTCAGAGAGAAGGGTGGGGTCTGACTGTTGTGTGTGCCAAACCTTCCCACTTGCTGCACTGCCAGTGTCTGCCATGTTCAAAAAGTGTGTAAGCAAGGTCTTTAGTATGCTTAAAGTTGCACATATTTTTCCGTCATGCATTTTTCTATAAATCCTGAACTTGAAGTAAAACGCGGCACACAGTTTTCAGCAACATTTATAAATGTGACCTGTTGCAACTAGACATCATCTCAGACCTGGACACCATTTTCTCTATTCCAGGAGTAAAGTTATGGAGGCCACTGTTGTGCAGAATCAGCACATGCTGCATGACTTCCTCCTGATGGAGTTATTGCTTGCAGGTCAGAAAACATCTTGTTCAGTCTTTCAGAGTTCTGATCCCTTCAATTAGATAAATGTTTCCTGATTTCAAAGTTTTGGCTGTGATGGCGTGGGTTATGCAGTCTCCAGTGTGGCAGAGGAGTCCGGTTTTAGAATCTCTAGAACATCAAAATCACCATGATAATTCATCTCTCTGAGGCAAAAATCCAAAACCTCATGACGATAACCTCTGTATCACTCCCACTTGAAACATTTGATTACAAACAAGTGTACGCCCATTTGTACGGCGCTCCCCTAGTCCCACATTGTCAAAAAAAAAAAATTTGTACTATCTTGTGGCCTCAAGATAGTAACTTGTGGCCTCAAGATATTATCTCGTGGCCTTAAGATAGTATCTCGTGGCCTCAAGATAATAACTTGTGGCCTCAAGATAAATATTTTCAGCCATTAGTCCAGAGCGGCGGTTGGGGTGTGGGGGGGCGTTGAGTGTTGAGAAACACTGGTATAAACAATCATTTTTTAAACTGGGTCCCAAAGTGGAGAAATCTTACAATGGCGACTCCGTTGTCTCAGTGACAACTAAGTCAGTTTCAGATAACGATATTATTGTGACTGGCTACAATGGGCCTGATTTATCAACGGTTTGCACTTGTTAATACCAGTGCAAACTGCAGAGCATCGCAAAAACACACCGTACCTGATTTACTTACATGACGCAGAGACCATTGCCCCTTTGAAACCCGGAACAAAATGTGCACAATCCATTTAGCGCCTTTCTCTAATATTAATATGCAATATTGCAGTTTCTGTAAGAATACGCAACATATTGGGAGGAAAATAAGTAAATAAGTTGCCGTTTCAGGCACAGTATGATTTACTAAGCATAAAAATGTTTCCGCCGGCTAGTTTAGCGTCTATATTTAGCGCTTCATGTCTTAACTTCGTGCCACCACATTCAACTTAAGTTTATTACTATTAACTTTAATATTTTAGATTCCTCAAAGTAGCCACCCTTTGCTCTGATTACTGCTTTGCATTCTCTTGAGCTTCAAGAGGTAGTCACCCAAAATGGTTTTCCAACAGACTTGGAGTTCCCAGAGATGCTTAGTACTTGTTGGCCGTTTTGCCTTCACTCTGCGTTTCAGCTCACGCCAAATCATCTCGATTGGGTTCAGGTCCGGTGACTATGGAGGCCAGTTTTTTTCACAATTTTTGGAAAAGTACTACAATTCCCCAAATAAAGGATTTTAAGTAACAGGGGGGTTTGTTCACAAATGAGGTAAATGTAGCCGGAGATCAATAGGCGGTACAATAGTACAGTGCCTGCAGTGATGGCACTGTAATGGTCTGTTGTGGTGAAGAAAGAGCTGAGCTGAAAAGGCACCTGGAGTCCTCCCTCGTGAGGTATTCAAGGCCCAGGGGAAGACCCAGGACATGCTTGAGGGACTATGTTTCTCGGCTGGTCTGGGAACGCCTTGGGATTCCTCACAAGGAGCCTGCCAGAGTGGATGGGGAGAGGGAAGTATGGTTCTCTCTGATTAAGCTGCTGTCATCGTGACCCAACCCCAGAGAAGGAAGGAAGGGAAGGAGGGATGGATGGAACTATGATTTATGTATGGTGAGCTACAGTAGCTCTGCATAGTACAGCCATGCTTCATATTTCCTGTCTTAGGTCGAGCAAGACAAAATGCTTACCTGAAGGTAACCTGTAGGGTTATTTTTAATTTAATTTAAAATAAACCTATACAAATATGAGGGATAAATATATTTAAAATGATTGTTAACCCTCATAAAGTCATATAATCTTATCTGTTAAGAAACACTCTTAAGAAACACTAAAGCAATTTCATGTTTGCTTGTCTCACAGAGTGAGCATCACAGGGAAAGTTACCTTTCTGTGAACATTTCTGCTGATGGAATAAAATCATTTTCTGTTTATTACATTATTTTTTTCTGCAGTTTGTGAGGTATACAAAAATATGTTGTTGCTGTTAAGTTGACACCAAATAAAAAAAGTAGTTGTAATGTGGAAGTAATGTATGTAGACCTAACTGATGTCTAATAAACGGGTTTTAATTTCTCATAATGGATAACGGCAAAAAGGGCTTTCAGATGTTCCTTGTAAAAGACATATTTCTAAACTTATGAAAGTTCCTGTGAGGACAGCAAGGAGTGTAAGCTCTGACTAGAAAGAAAGCAATCCCAGCAGGGAAATTTTAGAAAGACCTGGGCATGACAGGACATGACAATATACATCATCATCCTCCATGCCCTTTATACAATATCAGTGCCCAGGACTGCATGGCTGAGGAAAAATCATTTTGAGTTTGCAGCAGAGCAATTGGGCAAGACAGGGAAATGCTGTGGAACAAAATTTCAGTCTAGGCAGGCTAGGATATTTTGGATAAAGTTCTGCAGCTATTTACTGAATATTGAAAATAAGTTTTGGTTTTTCTTTTTCGAGCCAGACAATTATGCTGAACCCAAAGCCAAGGACAAACTATCTGTTTGACTGAGCCAGTCAATTACTGAGTTTAAATGACAATCATCAAAAAGATAAGAGTGCCCAACCACTGTTAATATGGACAAATGGGGTTATATGCACAATGCATGACACTAGTTCCTCCATATTGGCCACATCTTGAAGCTGCCATGGACAACAAAGTATTTTTAGTGAGTGTGTTCAACATATATTCCTTGTGTCATGTCTTTCACAAAGTTTATGGTGTAATTTTAATCTCAGTAGATCTATTGGATATAAGATGTATCATACTGTCAAAAATTATACCTTGCTGTTGTAGTTTTCCTTTTTCTTTTGATTGGACGTAGTAACGTTTTGTGTAGAATGGCAATGACAGAGTGTCAATTTTAAACTAATAGGGAATCAACAGCAAGAGTTAAAGATTAGGGTGTTGTCAAAAGAGGCCTTTCAAGCTCACTGATGATTTTCAATTTTTATCAAAATTTAAACTAGAAGCAGATAAATGAAAGTACTGTTGAAAAACCAGCAGATTCTGAGAACTTTTCTTCATTTATGAATATTGTTTTATTACATATCCTTATTTATAGACCGGGATTAACAAAACAAGTTATGAACACATATATATGTTGACAGTAGATTAGGGTGAAAAAAACAAACAACTTCCAGATGGTAAGTTTAACAATGTACAATGCAAAATTGATTGTGCCTTAAAAGTTGGGGTTTCTAAAATACAGATTTTTAAAACCAACTGTTAAGTCAGGCTAGCATGACAATATTATTATGTATAATATTGTCTGCAATTTTTGCCATGTCCATAATGAAATAATGAAGAAAATACTCAAGTGTAGGGTAAAGAATATGTTATCGACAATTTGTGTAAGATCAAGGTCCTCAGTCTGAAGGACTATAGATTCCACAAGTTACAAACCTCAAATAATCAGTAATCAACTGGTGGCAGCGTCACCATTTGCGTGAACTCTTCATACTGGATAATACCGTTTGACTTGACGTTTGCTTCTTTGAAGAGGTCATCGACTGAAGAAAAATAAGAGAATTAACAGATTTAAATATAGAACAGGCCAATAAAGATATTAAAGCTACTGAAGAAAATGAAAAGTAAGTCTCAGAAATGTATTTCAGTCAATCAAATATCTCTTCTGGGTCTTTAATGGTTTATCATATTATCAACAAAGTTCAGGTATGCATCCATGTTGAAACAAAGAAATAATACGAATAGCGTGTCTGAAATGATCTATTAATCTAAGAAAACCTAGTTTTCTATCTTCGGTTTTCGTAGTTCTGCTCATAGAAAGTCCAAGTCTCGTGAAATGAGTGCTTTTCTATAAGTGAAAACAAGTATAGAGATGATGCAAACCACAGAGGCATGTTTTTTTTTAAAGAACATAACATTTCATAAGAACGTGTGTGTAAAAAAAAGGGAAACAAAACAGAATTTTTTTCAGAAGTCGAATATAAGTAACTACTCAAATGAGCGTTACACTTACTGTTTCATACCAAACTTATGTATTTGACTAACTCATTGTGTTCTGTCAAGTGTAAACTGGTATCAGATTGTTTATTTTCTAGGTAACTTGTATAAAGTGTAGAATATAAATATAACACAAGATCAATCAAATTATTTTTGGATATATAATATTTCTGAAAATAATCTGTAAAATGATGATAGACAGAGGAGTGTTGAAGCATGTGTTACACAGACAGGATAGGACATCTTATACAAGCCTTCATCTGACTTTTCATGAAGTGTTGCAACCTCTGTAAAATATATCCAGAATACTAACACAGCTGCATTACAGCAGTACAGTAAGTCAGGTTTACCTCAGCTGTTTTCATTTTTTAAGGTCTTAAGCCCTGTTGTCTGCTCTTTTAGTGGAGGGGCATTAATATTCAGGAATTCAGGGATCAACTAACTTGATGGTTGTTTTCCCGCTCATACTTAGTCTGGCTTTTTAACTATGAGCTGCTTAATGTGCATGGCACCCACCCACTGACAGTGCTTAGAGTTACATGAAGCCAGCAACTGTTTGAATAAGAGGGCTTTAAAAGGCTCAAAATCACCTCTGGAGATTTACCCAGACATTAGCATCCCTGTGTGTCGTCCCATCAAACCTCTCAGCGTGGGATTCATAGTTGTTGCTTTCCGAATTGACAGTAAACATTCCAATGCGTTTGTAAAATGTAGGGAAATCTAAAACAGTTTGGGAACAGCAACAAACACATTACAATGATAATGTTGTTTAGGGTAAAAATAGCAGGATAGTAAAAACAAATGTCTGAAAGGCACTTTTAAGGATACAAATTTAAATAGCTATTATAATTGGTACAAATGGCAAGTAAAAAAAAAAGGAAAATTATGAACCTTTTCACTGTCGGCCAGCTGCATTTATGTTAATGAAAGCTGTCAAAGGGGCATCCTGCAAATGTGCCATTTGTGCTTTTAATGTGATTTTGAGAGCTGCTCAAAAGACACCTTCCGTCTATGTGAATATTTTGTAATGAGATTAATCACTAGAGCCTTTTTCTGTTGTGTGGGAATTGACCAATTTTCTGTCAGCCAAGGAACATATAAGCGTGTTTTGAGAGACAATCCAAACATACTAATGAATCTGGTTGGGCATTTATTTTGAAGAACATTCAGTTTTTCTTAATGCATGAATGCTCTGTCATAGAGACATTATAATCAGACCAAGTTAGTATTTTAGAAAGAAAATTGGAAAGATTTGAGAATAACTCTAAAAGAAATGTTTAAAAGGACAACTTTTGCAAGAAATTGGGTTGATGAAAGTTTTTGAAATAATATTCTATACAAAAAAGGGCAGAATACAGTGTATCCTTATGCTATTGTTCAATTTTTTTTAGGGCTGACATATAATTTGACTCATTATTAGAGGAAAGGTAACAATAAGGTTCTATAGGTGGGTTTCCACTATCAGAACTTCAGGGTATTTTTACCAGACCTTCACGGTATGCTCCTATCTCACCATGGACTTGGTGCTTACTCATAGGCTAACGATTCCGGATCTGTATGTTGATGATGTTCGTTTTTCTGATCGTTATCCTGTTCTATACCGCATTGAAACTATCTGTACACCACTAACAAATCTGTGGCTTGTGCGCCACTTACGATGTCTTACTCCCACAGGTGCACTGTTTTCTCCACTATTTTCTGATATAGTTTCTTCTCTTCAGGATGTCTCTGATCTGGATGAATTATCTTTTTTTCAGTCATCCTATGTTACTGTGCTAAACCAGATAGCCTTGTTTAAAAGTAGAAATCTTAATGTTAATTAAGATCCTTGGCTAAATATTGATCACTGAAATTATTAGAGGAGAGTGTAAGCAACTGGACCTGAAATGGAAGAAGGATAAGCTTCATGTTACTTTTCAGCTCCTGATAGATTCTTGGATCGGTTACCAGCATGATGTTGAGAAAGCAGGAAATAGTGATTTTTCTGAGACTATTGAAAAATATTCGAGCAGTCAACGTGTGCTTTTCAAGACGCTTAATGCACCACTCATATGATATCCCTTCATGCCTCACTAACTCGGATGAGATGTGTACGCAATTTCTGAATTTTTTCCTTAAGAAAATCATCAATATTAGAGCTCAGATTCCTATTTCTTGTGCTAATTTTTCATTGCAGCCTGTTTCTCAGCTGCCTTTAGATCACTTTGAAATGATCTCCTTGGCTTCTTTTATGGAACTGCTGTCGACGATGAAGCCCTTGGGCTTCCTGATTGATCCTGTGCCTCCTAAATTCCTAAAAGAGGTTTCTTGAGCCATTGGACCTTTTTTACTAAAAATTATAAATAGTAGTTTAGCCTCCTGAGTTGTCCCCGTGCTCTTAAACACGCTGTGGTGCAACTTATATATACAAAAAAAACTAGTCTTGACTCTACTTGTCCTTGGAAATTCTCAGACGATCTCCAAGGTCCCCTTCCTATCAAGGCTTTTGTAGAGAGTTGTTTTTAATCAAATTACATCCCATATAAATGAACTTGGTTTGATGGATTTGTTCCAATCTGGCTTTTGTCCTTTACGCAGCACAGAATGTTTTCACATAATGTTTTTCTAGTGATCTTGGCTTTATCTGCTGCTTTCGACACGTTTGATCTTGACCACACAATTGTCCTGGCTCGACTATAAGTCTGGATTGGCATCCAGGGAGTGGAATTGAGCTGATTTACCTCTTACTTTCACGAATGGTCCTATAGTGTTATGTTGGGTGACTGTGCTTCCCATTCGACACCTCTTCCGTGTGGTGTCCCCCAAGGTTCTATCATTGGGCCTCTACTTTTTACCCTTTACATACTGCCTCTTGGTGACATTAATAAAGGGGACATATGAAAATTCCACTTTTTTAGCCCTTAAATGCTGTGTATTGTGCATTTACTGTCTGTAGGGATTTACAAAAGCATAAATTACACACCTTATGTGTTGTAGAGATATTTTTGTATACTGTTTTGGTTATATTTTTCAAGCTGTTCAGTTTTCTCTATTGTCTGTTACGTTTTCTGAATTATTACATCACAGGACTTGAACAGGAACTGCTAAACAAGGTCATGGACTTCCAGATAAACATTGAGTGAATCCGCCATCTTTATTTCTCGCTGCAAGTTTGTAGTCCTAGTTGAGAAATGCCGAAGGTACAAGTGGGAGAGTTCAAGTTTTGGGTTGTTGGATTATTAACCCACACTTCTTTACTCCGTCCTCCAGCACCAGAACCTCCGCAAAGTGCCTGGTTAAGTTTTATTTTTCACTGTACATTGCCTGCATATTCGGTGGCTATGAGCTAAGTTTAAGGACTGTTTAAATGATGGTTTTAGGATTGATATCCACGTCGAGGTGTCGGTAAGGAACACAGGATGCTTGAATCTCTTTAGCCCCTTTTAATCTTTTTAAGATGATTTACAGCAGCATAGCAGCTCTCAACATGATTGAATGAGATGTATAAACTCAGAATGGATAGGTGTGTGTGTGGTGTTTATTCAGCTACGCACACAACTCGAACTTCCGATGCAGCTGTACAGGCTTCTGCTTAATTAGTAGTAATGAGCTGCGCCGTTCTAAATCAAAGAGTGCAATTACCATTGTTCGCCACAAGAGGTCTCCAAACAATACAAACTAAATATCCTTGTACTATAAACTTACTGCCTTTCCAACACTGCATCTGTGGGGGATGTATTTCTTGTTTGTGGGAAGGACCAGAGCTTCAGCAGTAACCTGCGCTAATATCGAGAAGGATTTTCTGAATGACTTTTTCTTAGTGAGGGGTCAGTTCCTTGACGATGGAAATTATTGACACAGCAAAGCGCTAAGCTTTAAATAACGCTAGAATGACAACACACTTTATTTTAGACATTCATTTATTGCCTCTTAGCCATTGTTTTGATAGCATTAGCATCTGACTTTCTACTTATGTGAGCACTACGTGCTCTGTATTTTTGCTGCCTGATGACATATGCATTTAAATGGTACGATCATAGAAACAATATTTGATTATTTTGTAGTTTTTAGTTTTCTGATCTTAAATTCAATGATGGTAGCTGGATGCTAGCAGTAGCACACAAACTCGGGGTCTGTTGCTAATCAGCATTATATAAATAAACTGAATATATTTGAAGACATATTAATCTCATTAAAGTAGTGTGACCATAATTACATGATATCTGACAAGTGGTTTGTGTTAAAGTATTGTCAGTAATGCAGTCAGCATATGTTCCTGTAAAATTACTAACGTTTTTCTTCATTTCTCCTGTAGTCTGCTTCCTTAAACACACGATTGTCATTTAGTATAATCTTTTTCTTTACCATTTAAGAAACGTCTCTTTTTTATAGCTTTTAAGTTATGCAGTATGTGTTGTGTTAGTGATGTTGTTTCTGATGCATTGCTGAACATAGCCATTACTATATTTTTAATGCAGTTGTGGGCCATTAAACAGTCCTCTTATATATAGTTAGTGGGTATGTTAGGTAAATATTTGCGGCTCGATGGAAAAATCTTCTGACATCTTGTGAATATAAAGTTTCTGCTTCCGTATATTGACGTATCTCTATAGAATAGAAGGTTTTGCAACCTGGAGTAGGGGCGGGGTATGCAGTGCCCCCAAATGGATATAAAGAGATATCACCAAAACGACGTATTATCTAGACTCCTCAGAACAGGGCTGGAAGAGGAGCCTATAGAGCTACAATAATGAGGTATTTAGACCTAGGAGTTGAAGTTCCATTCTATATAGACCACATCTGAATGATTTAGATGTAAAAAGGAAGAATTTAAATGCACTTTAATTTTAACTGGGTCCACTTTAAGAAAAACAGAGTGAAATCCCACCTTTATGCCGATGATTGTCAGCTGTATGTCTCCTTGAATTTCCATGATTCTTTGCTGTCCTTTAGTGACTGGCTAAATGAGATCAAGAATTGACTCTAATTTTCTTTTGTTAAACAAGGCCAAGACTAAGGTCATTATCTTTGGCCCCAGATCTTCCACATATCCCAATTATGAACTGTCGTTCCTACATCCAAGCCTAAAATCCACTGTATGTATCCATTGAGTCTTCATGGACTCAATTCTTAAAATTGACCCTCGCCTAAATCAAGCTGTCAATTTGTATTTTATTCTTTTATCTGAGACAACTCTCTAAGGTGAAACCTATTTTTAAGATGCGCCTACTTCAGACAGTGATTCATGTTTTTATAACCATTCCAGAACCAGAAGTGGATTTTTGGTTTCAGTTATTTTTATTGCTGCCATAACGTGGCAACAGCTAAGGACCTTTTTTTTTTTTAGGTGCCTATACTATTAAAAAAAAGGTAAAGCAGTACTGAGTCAGTGCAGCTCCCCTAATTGTGATTTATATTACATTGCAGAAAAACATAAACATATTTAGTTACAGGAGAATTAAGCATTTTGACACATAGACGCTGTTTGGGCAGATGGGGCGGGAACATTAACAAACTGAACCAGATTGAGGTGAACAGCTTGTCAGTTATCTGGGGGTCACTTTTTTGTCAATTCAAAATTATTAAAGAAACAACAAATATTAAAAGAGCTTTGGTCTACTGTCATTAAAAATTAAATAGAGTCTGGACTAAAATTAATACTTTTATATCTAACTCTCCGTCTAATATAAAGTCATATCATAAAATTTAAGGACATATGCCATTTTATCATTATTTGACAGCAATTCATCTCAGATCTCTAAAATCAACATTTTGAGGACATTCATGCTTTTTACTTATAGTTATTAAAAACGGGTTGAAAACACTAACTAGTATAAACAAAATGTTTCAATTTACTCTTAAGTCCAGTTAGTTTAATTGCTTCTACAATACATTAAGTATTAATGTGTGAAATCAGCATGTTACTGATTATATTAGCTTATTGACCATGTCAACTCAGCATGAGTTATTCTTCCAAAACATTTACCTTCTCTGTTTGTGAGTTTCTCTCCTAACGTGGTGAGCTTGGCCCGCAGCTCAGATGCCTGGATATATCCTTTCCTCTGCTTGTCCGTCATCCTAAAGGCCTCCAGGATTTCGTTCTTTGGGTCCTCCTGCTGCATCTGTCTGTGCATCATGGTCAGGAATGTAGAAAAGTCTACCTGTCCTGTCTTTCCTAAAAACACATTTACAGTAAAAAAAAAAAGTAAAAAAAATCCCCTTACAGAGGTATATGTTTGTGCATGTACATTTTGTATTTTATAATGACTAATGCATAGCTTGCTAAACACTACTGAACAGACATTTTAAGCCAAAATTTTTATGTATCTTATTCAAGTGGTTTTGATCAATACTTCTCCATGATAAAGTTTTGTTTAAAAAAAGGAAAGAAAATAAATTAAGTAAACAAAAATGCTCAGCCTTAAAAGCACCCTCTATTGCCTAAAAGCCATGTGGTTAAGGATTAAAGGGAGAAAATGAATGATAATAGAATCAAAACAAAACCTAAGGTATGTTAAACTTTCAGCGAATCTTTCCTTGCCAGTATTAAAACCTTATTTATTATCTGCCAAACTGGGATACCTTCAGTAATTTTCACAGATTCAGCATAATATTCAGGAACAACTTGTCTATGAGACAGGCTGCGAGAAACTATCGGGGGCTGTGAGATCTCTTCGTAACTGAATTCTTAGCTCATTTGGCTGTGTAGAAACTAAACTGGTTGAGTTTAAAAGCGTTTTCTACCGGAATCATTCATAAATTAGTAGTTGAACAAAAAAAGAGCCTTGTAAAAATGATCTGGCTCTGGACTTTGAGTAAATTAATAATCAAAGTAAAGAAGAAAAAAACACTCTAAAGGAATCACTGGTGAGGACCACATTCATATGTGTAACGTGTAAGAAAAAGCAAAATATGAGTTCCATTATTCATTTATTTTGTTGTTTATTTGTTAAAACATATTTAAGAGAAGGAATTTATTTCTATGTCTCATGGTTATAAAAATCCTAAAAAAGTGACTGTCATCCACAGAATACCCCAACAGTTACCGGACATTACAGCCCGCTCTTTATTCATATTTGACGAACTGCACCTTTTACGTACCGATTTTCTGAACTTGAAGATGTCTTTCTATTTCACCAAGAGTGGGGCTTGTTCCCAGGCAGCGCATTACTGTTATCAGATCTTTAGACTCAATTTTACCCTTTTGCTTTTTGTCGTACAAGGAGAAGCATTCTTTAAACTCTGCAAAGAAGAAAGAGAGCTCAATTTGCCCAGTACAAATATTACTAAGTGTTTCCTAAGTACAGCAAAGAAGCGATTTAATCTGTTTAATACATGATTATATAAGAAACGGCTAAAGAAGAAAAATATTAACTCTTACCACTGATTTGAGCTGGTGTAAAGAACTTAGCCTGAAGGGCATAAACAGCTTTCTGTTAGTTGTTACACAAACAAGACTAGTCCATTTTAAAACATACAAAAAGGCTAAAAAGAAATATTTTCTTCCTCTTACCATTTTTCAAGCTGTCAGGTTTCGTTCCAGGAAGAAGAGTGTGTTCTATTGCTCACGTCACCTGTCCCTCCACCTGTCTAAAGTCCAACAGCAATAGATTGTAGTGCAATTTAATATGTGTTGCTGTGGAAACACTGATACCAGATCCAATGTGCTGCACAAGTCTTTTCCTTACCTCTCCCAAATAAAGGAGTCAGTAGTACCAAAGGATTACCAAGTATTTCAACACGAAAGAATTATGACTATGTGGGAAAAAGCGTTTTTATATTTAAGGCCCAGTCAAATAAAGTAAAATTAGTCACAGCTCTGGATGGAATGCTGAATGGTTGTTTGCCTCCAACCATTATCACAGTGGTTTGTGCGCCCCACTGCCTGCTTTAGGCTTCCAACCCCTGCAGTCTTACAGCAGGAGGAATGGATAGAAACTAGGGCAACGCTGTGAGAATAAATGACAGACTACATTGATGACATACTCACTGGCTTCAAGTTGAAGTTTAAAATGTGCCAAAATGAGGTGAGAAGAGAACCGCTTAAAACCAAAAATTTAGCCAATAACAAGTTGTAGAACAAATATTATTACAACAATAAGCCATGTGTGTCACAGTGTTGAAGAAGTACAAATCTTTAGGTTGTGAGAAGTCATATTTTGGAATACACTTAAAAAGTATCCCAGTCTAATAATACCAGTGCAATATTTTGAACCAATTTAAAATATTGTCCATATATTTTTTATTTTACCTCTACAGCCAGACACTGGAAAGACAATATCATCAGTAGCAGTCCCTTTTATTCATGTTTTTTGCTAATATGGAAATGGTATTCAGGGTTTCCATCAACTTCAGCACCAGTCTATTAGGAGAACAAACGTTTTTTTCTGCATCAAGTTGGAGAAAGGTCTAAGCCATCCAGCCCTTCAATCGAGAACGATTTTGGGGCATGTAAGATATATATTTCAATATCGTCAACAGGACGTAACACTGATGAGAAGTATCACTAGTAGGGATAGACGGCATATTGGTTTGCAGATACAGTACATACCAAAAGTTTGGACACATCTTCTTATTCATTATTATTATTGGCCGATATGCTTTTTTAGTAGCCAACTCAAAGTCAGGTGGAACTGCTTCCAATCACTGTAAAATGCAAATAAAAATGTGCTTTTTACATTACGTATTCTGACAAGACTGTATTTTCGCATTGTAGTTAGTTTCCACATTAAATCTAACATATCAACAGTCAGGACATAGAACTGTCCTTGCCTGTACAACATGAATTTTTTTTTTTTACATTAATGGTAATTTGGTTTGTACTGTTTGGTTACTTCATTTTATTCACAGTGCACAAAATTAAGATTCAAAATTTGTTCAAATTCAGTGAAAAAAAAATTAATAAAGGTCAGAAATGTCCATCCATTTCTTAGTGGGACATTTTAGCATTGAAAAAAGGTTGAAAGCGTTTAGACCAGGGGTCTGCAACCTTTACAATCCCAAGAGCCATTTTTCCTTTCGGTCCAGCTAAATGAAACTTGTTTAGAGCCGTGAATGCTATGACCTTTTCAAAAAAAGACAACTTATAGTTCTGAGAAATATTTACCAAAAGAAATTTGTCTTATTTAAAGAACCAACATATTTCAAATTTTAGGTTTTGAAAAAAAGGGAAACATACAAGTTTTGCAGTAGGATAATTCATAAGTTTTGTTCAATGGGATGTTGATATTGGTGGAAAAGAATGTTTCAAAAAAGAATAGTTTCCAATCTCATGACAAGAAAAATACAGATACATCTCAGTAAATTAGAGTATGCATTCTGATCAGGACAGGTGGTTAGATAAAAAGTAACTTTTAAAGAAGATCTAAGAAGATTCTGAACATATTTTTTATCTTTTTTTTTTATCTAGTTCATACCTGTCCGTCACCAAGTTTGCACCCAGATGCAGACATATTAAAGGAGACGATTTTTGGTTATATTTCACCCCTCAAGAAGCAAAAGACGACAGTACACTTGTTTAAGCTGTAAAGCTTTTTACTAAAAGTGCAGCTCATAGAATACTTTAAAAACACATGTAAACAAACACAGCGCTCTGTTTTGTTGTTTCTCTACACCTCCTTGTGTTCAAAGTCGCCATCCGTCCTTGCGGATGACCAAGAGGCCTTGTGTTGACGGATAACGACACTGCGTCAATCCGTTTCGATGTAGATGGAGAAGTATAAATTAGGCTTAACTCAGGCCCTTGTGGCACACATTAGACAACTATATCTGTGTGTTCAGAGATTGCTTTAATCAGAGAAATACCAAGAAAACTAATGTATTCTACAAAAAACAAAAATTGCACATACATCAAGTTTTACAGTTTTACATATTCTTGTATGCCACTTCCTAATCCTTTTAAGTGGGATTTTTGCATACATCTCTAAAAAAGATCCAGATGTGGGATGTTACTAAAGCCCTTCCTGAAACATCTGGTGCAGAGTGAAAACAGAGTAGCGGAGGATATAAAAGCGCCATATTAACGTACATAGCTTCC
Source organism: Apricaphanius iberus (assembly GCA_028564705.1). Classification (NCBI taxonomy): domain Eukaryota; kingdom Metazoa; phylum Chordata; class Actinopteri; order Cyprinodontiformes; family Aphaniidae; genus Apricaphanius; species Apricaphanius iberus. Next base: position 320,407 of record JAPXFQ010002931.1, read on the forward strand.
CAGTCAAACACCAAGCGGAAGACTTCCCTCTGTGTTGATATGTTGTAAATGTTTGACCTAAAACAGATGGTGTCTGAAAAGAAATTGCACCCCATTCTCTTTGAGTCTGAGTTTTGCTTCATATTTTGCAGCAATAATCATAGCAAGCATTCATATTAATTCCTAAATATGTCAGGAATTACTTTTTTGTACTTTTAAGATAAAAAGAAACAGCAGGACTTCCTCTAAGTAAAATAATTATTTCACAGTTTATAGTGAGAATAACTTGATTCTCTGAGTTAAGGCATTTTCTCACTTTAGTTAATACTTCCTGCAACATTTCAACATTTGGAAGATTGAGGCCCCTTAAAGGAATAGTTCACCGTTTTTACATACTGACATATGTTCTTACCTTAGACTAGTTGATATGTACCTGTCTGGTCTTTGTCTGTGCGCTCTGTCGTGCAAACGGAGCACAAACGCAGCCTCTTCCGTATACTACTTGGGTAAAGTTAGAAAAATATTCACAGATTCGGCTTTTCTGGTTCAATAACTTTTAATCGGAAAATTGTTTTTACAAAACCGATACCTCAGTGCAATCACAGCAAGGTAGAGAGCGAGCTACAATCATATTTTCCTCCAAACGAGCAGTCCTCCGCGCTGGGAGAGAAACATTGGCCTCTATGCAGAGTCTGCTGATGCGCGAATGCGCAGGGACCGTCTACAAATTTGCAACACCGAAAAATAGGACAGAGTAATATTCTTTGGCTTCACGTAAGACAGGTTTAGTGTCGCACCTAATGCTCATATAATGAAAATATCCCTCCTTGATCATAGTACAACTCATACTTTGGTGAAATATCTGTTTATTTATTTTTATGGATTTTTTATTGTGTTATAAACCAATGAAATCTCCAATAACTACACCATTACATGTTGTAGTGCCACCATTTTTTCAAAACATGCAATACATTCCTCCTGTGTCTTACTACAACTCATACTTTGGCAAAATATCCTTTTAATTAATTTTAGGGATTTTTTTATTGTGTTATAAACCCATAAAATCTTCAATAACTACACCATTACATGTTGTACTGGCACCAAATGCTCAGAACATGCAATACATACCTCCTTTATCTTACTACAACTCATACTTTGGTGACTGGCTTTCTTCAATTAATATCTTTCAAATATATTTAATATATCTTTTACATTAACTAGGCCTACTTAATTCTGTATGGTTAGCCAGTTTTGGATCTTGTGGCATTTCTTCATGAGTGCTTATTCATTTCTTATCCAAAATTCTTGATAAAATAGTTGCTAACCAAGTATGTGTGCATCTAAACAGCAACAACCTGAATTTCAGTCAGGTTTTAGAGCTCATCATAGCACTGAAACAGCACTGGTGAAAGTTACTAATGATATTCTAATGGCCTCAGATAATGGATTTGTGACTGGTCTTGTTAGATCTCAGTGCTGCTTTTGACACAGTCGATTATAATATTCTCTTAGAAAGGCTTGAACATGTTGTAGGGATAAAGGGAACAGCACTAGGCTGGTTTAAATCATATCTGTCCAACAGATTCCAGTTTGTTCATGTCAATGATAAATCTTCTTCACACTCAAGGGTTACTTGTGGAGTACCACAGGGTTCTGTGCTTGGACCGATTCTCTTTACTATATATATGCTTCTGATTGGTAAAATAATTACTCAACATTGAATGAATTTCGACAGTTACGCTGATGCCACACACTAATATTTGTCATTAAAATCTGATGAAACCAATCAGTTAGGTAGATTAAAAGCATTAAGTCATAAAAACCTGGATGACTCTGAATTTCCTGCTTTTAAATTCAGACAAGACAGAAGTTGTTGTCTTTGGACCAGAAGCTCTAAAAAGTAAACTGCTAAGTCAGTCACTTCATCTGGATGGTATTAATTTGGCCTCTGGTATTAATGTAAAAAACCTTGGTGTAATCTTTGACCAAGACATGACATTTAAATCCCATAGCAAACACGTTTCTAAGATTTCTTTCTTTCACCTTTGGAATATTGTAAGAAATTAGAAATAGTCCATGCCTTTGTTACTTCAAGGCTGGATTACTGTAACTCTTTATTATCAGGTAGTCCACAGAATACAATTAAAAGTCTTCAATTAGTCCAAAATGCTGCTGCTAGGGTTCTGATGAATATTAAAATAAGAGATCACGTTTCCCCTGTTTTAGCTTCTCTTCATTAGCTCCCTGTTAAATCCAGAATAGAGTTTAAGATCCTCCTCCTTACATATAAAGCCCTTAATAATCAAACTCCATCAGATATCAGAGATCTGATTGTTCCATATGTTCCTAACAGAGAACTTCGTTCTCAGACTGCAGGTTTACTGGTAGTTCCAAGGATTTCTAAAAGTATAATGGGAGGCAGATCTTTTGGTTATCAGGCTCCTCTCCTGTGGAACCAGCTGCCAGTTTTAGTCCATGATGTAGATACTCTGTTTTTAAGACTAGGCTTAAAACCTTTTTTGATAAAGCTTATAGATAAAATGGCTTAGGCTTACATTGTTGGAGGACTTGTCTCTTCTGCCACGCGTATGTTATTTTGCTGTTATTTCCGCTGTTAACCATGTTTCTTCTCAATGTTTTTCACTCCACAGAAGCTACACCTGGTCAGCTACAATGTCCTGGTGCTGATGTAAATGCAGAATAGGACTGTTATGTTACAAGAATTGTTATGTGTGTTCTTTCTTTAATGTTTTGTTTAGATGGGGGCTCTCTGGTTTTTACCAAGTCAAGTATTTCTTTTAAATCTGTAAGCCGAATCTGTGAATATTTTTCTAACTTTACCGAAGTCCACAACTTGTATGGCTCCAAATCAGCTCCCGTCAGAACCTACCAAACTCTTCCACGTTTTCCCTATTTAAATACAGTTACATGAAGTGTTACACTACTAAGTATAGTAACACAGAAATGTAACATGTCGATTTTCTCAGCGAATAAAAAAGGGTACTATATTGTGAGGCGTAATAATACGAGGAGCACTACGTCCGCGCACTAACTCCTAAAGACTTCTCTCCCGCTCCCTTCCGTCAATAGAAGCAGCGTGACTTGTAGGAGTTAGTGCGCGGACGTAGAGTTCCTAGTGGGCATCTTTACTCCCATCGCGCCAACTAAATTCAAACTGTATCACATGCTGCTGTTGTGCTTCGCACAGGTGCGAACAATACAATGGTCCGTGTGGAACAATCAGATCTCTGCGCGTATAGTGCGCGTCATAGGATCCCAAGGGGCAAACTCCGCCCGCAGAATGTGAAGCCAACGCGGAATTGACAAAAATTGCAGTTCAGCCCTCACCCGCTGGGGGCTGGCTGCAAAAAGGAGCAATTTCCCATTGACTCCCATGTTAAAAAGGCCAACTTTACAGCAAAAATAAACATGTTTACAGCCTGTTTCAAAAAACCATTTTAGGTTAGATAGTTCAGGTTTATCATCATGACAACGTTAATTTAATTGTGGAATTATGAATAATTAGGGGCGTGTCAGTTTGATTGACAGGTCCGTCTAGGCTAACGCTGGTGGCTAATGGTGGCTAACTGTAGCTAATAGCTGCTCCGTAGTCTGCTTGCAGAGCTCTTCACAGCCTGGGACTAACCATAGACTGTATAAAACTAACGTAAAGACTTCAGTCATTTGGTGTTTCTGAACTCCACTATCTGTTGCCTCTGCAGTTTTTATTCGGTTTTGGATTTTAATCTGCAATTATTGGGCAAAGATGGCTTGCTGTGGTGTTGATTAAAGTAACAGACAGTCCAAGAAGTTTATGCTTTCGGGCGAGGCTTCATACCGGCTTAAACTTAACGAGCTTGGGGGGGTCTCTGTCAGGTGGCAGAGATGTATGCTGTTCTGGTTGGAGCTTTTATCTCTTTCTACACGCGAGTTGGAGCAGGCGATCGGTCGGGTAGCAGCAGAGCAGCAACCTCGGCAGGACCGGGACGCCGCGGCAGACCCGGTCAGGTAGAACACCTCGAGACTCAAGAGCGGGAGACGGTTACATCAGGCTGGAAGACTACAGAGTTGGACTCTAGACAGACTGGATGATCGCTGGTTAGATCAGTACTGGTGTGAGGAACACAGCTGGAGGCATAAACTAATGGATGAGATGTGAGGTGAGTCAAAAAGCCTTTTATTTTTTTTAGGGGATCATAATTTTCATGATGACTTTGTGACTACTTTTAGCTGGATGTGTTAAGATAAGCCGACCAAGTCCTCACCCTCCTCCGATGGTAATGGAAATAACACAATATCAGGCCGTATTGATCCGACCCATTTGGGTCTTATTATATTGATCTGTTTTCTCTACTCGAGATGTTTCTGTGTCTAAAGGGATCGTTGTTGAAAAACAGGATAAAAGTCTCTCAACTGCGGTCTTCTGGCTGAAACCGGCTGCAGCCTAGGTGAGCTTCAGTTAGCTCCCGACTAGCTTGTAGCTACGTCGGCTCGGAGCGTTAACCCTCCGCCCCCAGCCTCACAGCGGCACTCTCAGCTCCACCTCTTTACCCATTTTTGGAGTTTCTGAGAGCGACGAGGCGAGTGACGTAAACAACATGGCGGCGGTGGGAACCGCCCAACTGGCATCATTTTTGCTATTCAGAAACCTATGGGGGACGAACCGGAAGGTTAGTCCATTGTTTTATACAGTCTATGTAGAATCCCCAAGTTTGGGATCGCTACATTTTGAAAAAAAGAAGAGAACAAAGTACAGTATGTTTACTGCAAAGTAGAGTTAGCATGCCACAGCAGTACGAGCTCAATTATCCAGCATCAGAAAACATCCACGTGATTTTTCACCAAGCGTCACCTAAACAAGGTAACGTAACCTAAACCCTTATACGTTGATGTTCACTAATTTTAATACTGTATTTGTAGCGCTGTCATGATGCTGTTTGACAAGATATCATGTTTTGCTTTGATGTTTTTAAGTAGTAAACTTATTCACGTTCCATCGCAAGAGAGTCTTGTTCACGCGTACACAAAACTGAGATATTTTTCTACGATTTGGCCTGTCATTCACGCGTAAACGCAGATTTTCGGCACAAAAAATGAATCTTAAAAATAAATATAAACTTAAAAATAAACTCTGGCCAAAGTGGAGAACTGCGTTTTCTCTATTTTTAGTATCTGCTTGTGGACGGATGAAAACAGAGTTCTAAGTGCCGTAACGTCTCTATCTGCGACAAAAAATGATCCAACATCAAAGTTATATCATCAAAAATCACCAAACTTCATGTTTCAAACAAAGTAAGAAAAAATAGATATTTTCTCACTCTCTCCTGACACAGAGACTCCTGTGAGTGTTTAGAATTATTAATAATTGATTATTCCTAAACGTTCAGCGCTGCTGAGCAGGGGCGTATCCAGGAGCTGAATAAATAAGGGCTAAAGGGGCCCAGGGTGGGTCTGGGACTCTAACATCAAAGTTAAAGCAGAGATGCTCTTCTAGTGGCGACCCAATCTGAGCTGGTGACATTTTAGAGAGTTTTGAACTGTTAAAAGGACATTTTGTCATTTTGTTTTGCTAAGGTTTATGTGACAATATCGTCTCAAACTCTGCTTGCTTTTCAAACAATATAAGTGACTGGCGAAGAAGAAAATCACAAAAACATTGCAACTTTTCACAAAAGCTTTTTCACAAAAAAGTGGATGGACCATTTAGTTTATTAACTTACATTATTGCTTTTAACTGTTATTTTGTCAAGTAAATAAATAAATATATACTGTAAATGGGCTTATTTTTGGAGCCAAATATTGGAGTTCTCTATTTTTTGAGAGATAAAAGGAACATGCTTGATCATTTTACAGCCACAAAATTTTTCATTATGCATGATTTGTTTTGGTTATTTAAAAAGCGTAAAAAAATTATCAGATTAATCGAGTAATCGAATCGTTAAAGTGCTAGATTAATCAATTACAAAAAGAATCGATAGCTGCAGCCCTTTAACAAAAGCTTGTTGCATATATTTATTTAAAAATATGAGTTGATTTTTTTTTTATGGTACATACAACAAATACTGTCAGTAACATATTTAAAGCCAGCAGACTATAGGTTATTGGGTAGCCAACTGTGATGGTGATACTGATCGAGAAAAGGGAAACACCTACTTTTACTTTCGTCGGTAAATATACTTTAGGTTATACTTTCAACTTTAATAAAATAAACATGAAACAGTCGTTAAAAACACTTTAAAAACTTAAATGTATCAAAAACATTTTCTCCATCCAAGTATTTGTTTCTCATCACCTAAAAATCATACAGTATATGAGAGCAGGTTTCAGAGATTACCTGTAACTGTCTGGGAGTAAATTCAACCTGTGCTCCAGAAATGATAGGTCATATTATAAAACACTGTTTGCTCCTGTCTTTAGAGTTTGAACATCTGATTTAGTGGCTCTTCCTTATGTGTAAAGTGTAGAAGGACCAGGGCTCTGGAACATAAAGCAGCCCAGGGTATTTGTTACGAAGCACCGGGTCGTTCCACAGATAGGCCACCCACAGAGACACCAGCAGCACAGTAGCACTGAAGCTATAAAAAAGGAAGGAACCATTGCTGTCTAGGCTGAGGCCTTTAAAACGTTGAAAAATCATCGTGGCAACCATGGTGAGGAAAGTAAGGAGGAAGAGTTCAGTGATTTGTCCCTCGGTGACTAAGTACCTATGGGACAAAAAAGGAGAAACACAGCTGTAACTTTTGTTTTAGGAAATCAAAAGGAACAATCATTTTACATAACTGACTTGGTGAACATGAAGACTTAGGGTGTTTCTCAATGCCCAGGAACCTCGTCTTGATGCCTTGGTCCCGCCCCGGTTGCCTTGGAGATAATACGTCATCAGGGACCTTTCATGTGCTACCGAGGAATCTGTCCTCCGTTTGTTAGCCGTTTAGCTAACTAACCAAGGATACATCAGGCGTGCCTTCATGGCTTCTCTCGGTCAAAGATTTCCCAGAATGCAGCGCAGTAGGAGCCGGCAGCAGCTACTACGGGAGTAAATTTCTATTTTAAATGTAAGTCAACTAATTTTAACCATCGGGCTTATATCTACAATGTTTGATTTTATTTTATAATTTTTTTGGATCCAAAGCAGTTATATATGATTGGTTAGTTGCTTAGTAGTTGCAGCTTCTGTGGCTACCAGTTACTAATTCACTTACACATTTGATTTAACTGACATATACTGACCTGCCTGGGTAGGCGAGGCACCTTGACATTGAGAAACAACCTTATTTGTGAAAGTTTCTCCCTTGAAAAACAAAATCCGTGCTGAGTTTAATGTGGGTTCATTTTACGGCTGTACAATATAAGGAAAATATGCAATGTTTAATATTGCAAAGACAACAAGACGAATAAAATAAAAACGTCAAATAGTTTTGTCTTGCTGCTTTGTGTTATTTGCAAGTATGAGCTAGATTTTTCTGGCAAAGGTGAAAAAAAAGATATTTACTTTCAGCTCAGCAAAAAGGATCTTGATAAAAAATTCACACAGAGTTGCGTTTTTTGTAATGAAGCAAGCAAGCTGTATGGCAACAACAAGAAAGAAATGATCAAATCTACGTAAACAAAACATTTCACCATCACAAACATCAATTATAGTCGTGAAACAATTAGATGCTAAAATAAATATTTAATAAATGTTCTATTATTATATCTGGAAAAGAAAGTGAGTTAATTGGATTTACACAACAAAAATAAGATAATTTTACCCCTAAAATTAAAGATCAAAAAATAAAGATAATTTTCAAGGGGTTTTGCTCATGAACAGCTTGTTTCAGGACATCCCCCATCATCTCAATGAGATCAAGATCAGGGTTCTGAATCAGCACACAAGTTAATGAGGTGTTTTTTTTTTTTTTGCTCTTCAGACAGACCTTTAATAATTTACTGGTATGCTTCTGATCACTCTTATGTTGCTCTGACGTAGAGCAGAATTCATGATGTGATAAGCAGGAGCAAGACATCCCCAAACCATGACACTTCTATGCTTTAAAATGGGTTCTTTTCATGGAAAGGTGCATTCGGTTTTTGCCAAACATGTTCTCGGGTTCAAGAAAAATAGATGTTAGACTCATCTTTCTAAATTGTTAATTGTTCAATTAAATTAAATTAAAATATACTTTATTAATCCCGAATGGAAATGACATGTGTGACTCATATTATCCAGGTTTTTTCAAGGAGTTGTTCCAATGTTGATGGCTGAGCCCAGGAAGGATCTCCTTCAGCAGCCAGCATTACAAAGTTAACACAGTCTCATGGAGAGGATTCCCAATGTTCTCAGTGGTCCCATTCTAGAATTGCACCTATAATAATGGTGGCAGCAGCTCTGTTAACTTAGTTCTGTTTTGTTCTTTTTCAAGAATAATTTGTCTCTTGGGCAAGTCTGGCCTCCTTTAAACTCTTGCGATCTGCTTTTAGGATAACCTTGCTTAGACAGCAAGATCTGGATATGTTTGCAGTTCTTCTTTTTAATTATGTGGTTTGATTGTTTTCTGATAAAACTGATAAAAAAAAGTTGTTGTTCCTGTTAGTCCTCCAAAAAGATTACAAATCTTTTAAGCAGATCAACAAACTAAAAAAAAAGACATTTTTAAACAGCATTATTTTGTTACTTATTATTGCCCTCAAATTCACAGTTTAACCTGAAAAGTCAATTTTACCAACTGTTTGCCAGCAGCATCTTGGGGCAACATCATTAACTGCTCCTGATGCTATCCACTTACAGGAACTATAAACACATTTTTCACGACTTTGGGACAGATGTATGTTGCAACATCTTGACATGCTGTGATGACACTTGGAAAGATTTAAAGTATGTTTTACTGAGTTAAAAGCACGATATGTAGAAAAGCCAAGGGGCTGTTTCCGCTTTCCGTAGCACTCCCATATTTTTAGAAACCGTTAAATCAATTTGTGTGATACATAAACATATATTTACATACATATTTACATATATGTGCCTGTTTGGGAGAAAGTTTTGCAATGATCTGTGTTGGTGTTTGCACTGCCTTGTAATGTATGCCTAAGTGTTGGAGCATGTTACTGCTGCTTGGAGGCGGCCTTTAAAGGAGACATATCATGGAAAATCAACTTTTTTAGCCCTTACATGCATGTAAATGTGTATTTTGGGTGTTTAGGAGTGCAGACAACTTACATTTATTCTCTTCTGGTGCTGTGTTTATTTCTTTACATTCTTTTTTGGTCATATTTTTCAGTCTGTTTAGTTTTCTCTATTCGCTATTATGTTTTCTTGTCTATTACGTCACAGCATTTGTTGTTGAACTGCCAAATAAGGTAATGGACTTCCGGGTAACCAATTTCGTGAAGCCGCCATTTTTTCTCCCCCACAGCAATTTTGTAGTCCAAGGTCATGTCGAAGTTACAAGAAAGCAAGTCAAAATGTTCAGTTATTGGGTGTATTAACCCACACAAATCCCTACATCGACCCCCAGCATCAGAGCCTCTGAGAAGTGCCTGGTTACATTTTATTTTTAGTGTAAATATACCGACATCCGTGGGGAAAGTTGTCCTCGTTTGCGCGAAGCAATTCGAGGACGAGTGCTTCAGCAACCTCGGTCTTTATCAGGAGGGATTCGCCAAAAAGACTTCGTCTGATTGAGGGGTCAGTTCCTTCTCTCCACGGAAACGACGGACAAAGCAAAGCGGTAAGCTTCAAATAACACTAAAATGACAGTAAACTTTATTTTAGACATGAATGTTGTGTGTTGATATGTCGTACGGGCGATTGTTTTGATAGTTGTAGCATTGTACATTCTGCTTCTGTTAGGGATGTGTGCTAGCTTTTAGCTGAGGATATAACTTAACTGCATGCTTTGAATAAAATGATTGGGCATATTTTGCCGGTTTTTGTCGTGGGTTACACATGATGTACAGGAATTTAGCGACGATCGCTTCGCAATAAAAAGTCTATCTGCCGGTAGTAATCGTATCGCTGCTATCAGACTACAAAAATCTCCGAACGGGGTGGAGCGGAACGCTCTGTAACCTGGAGGGGGCGGGGCTTGAAATGTTTCGCTTACATTTAAAGGGACCGCACAAAAATGGGTTGCTCTAAAGATACTCCTCAGAACGGTATAAGGAGGGTCTGTGGGGCTACAATAATATGTATTCAGACCAAACCACTGTGGTTCTACTTTAATAGACCACAAGTGAATGATTTACATGTGAAAAGGAAGGATTTAAAACCATGATATATCTCCTTTAAAAAAAATACATACGGTCAAGTTATTCTTCTGTCCATCATTTAGCTATGTTTTTCCACAGAAAAAAAGAATATAATTTTAGACCAACAAATTGTTACACAACCTGTGCTCCCTTTTTAATGAAATATGTTCTCTTTTTTTTTTTTTTTTTTTGCTTCAAGCTGATTATCAGCAAGTTTACACATGGCATCATTTCTAACAGCAACACAATTTTTTGTTTTTTGAAGACTGCAGGCAAGCCTGGCTGCATAAAATTTTCCAATTTGCATAAGTCAAAGTGATGCAAACAGAAATGCGTGTGCCCCCATAAATACTACAGATTGTACATCTTTTGAGTCTGAGTCGTCCATTGCTTCTTGAGGTGAGAAATATAAACGAAAATCGTCTCCTTTAATACGTCTGCATCTGGGTGCAAACTTGCTGACGGAGAAGTAAGCATTTCCGTGGGGAAATATCATCTTTCAAGTATGCTAAGTATGTTCAGGCGGATATTTTAATGAGATGGTGTAAGATCATCTTTATTTAGTTAAAAATCTAACCTAGGAGGTGCCTAACCTACAGGTGCAGACTTCCTCAAGAAGAAAATGGCACAGGTTAAGACACTGTATCCTTACATATTTATTGAAAGTCTGAAAAGGAGCACAAGCAAAGCCTATTTAGGGGTTTTATAGATAGATGTAATAGTTGTGGACTGCAGCAGGAATTTTTTCTTTAAATGTGTTATGACATTCCTGAACCAGAAACGTTTTAAAGAATAAGGAGGAAGCTGGCTCCGCTGCTTTAAAATTGTCTTGCCAGATCAAAGTGCGATTTGCATTTAATTTAGAAATTAAGGTTCCAGAGTCTGTAGGACAAGTAAAGGGGTACAGAATAAATGTCAAAATAAAAGCAACCTGGTTTCCTAAACACAGATAAAGTTCCTTCACGCCGGGCTCTAAAATGTTGGTAGTATATGTAAAAGGACCCCAGACTAGGTATTGAGTGTCCAAATTCAGTCCTCAAGGGCCACTCTCCTGCATGTTTTGGTTTGTTCCCTGGTTCAGCACACCTGAATCAAATGATGGCTTGTTACTAGGCTTCTGCAGAAGTTTGACATGCTGAAGAAGCAATTGGACCATTTAAATCAGCTGTTTGGAGTAGAAATATAGTTACAACTCTAAGGACACTGACCACTGATGCCTGGAGTTGGACACCTCTACATAAACAAACATTTTCAGTAGGCTGACATTCCTGTGTTGACTATTTTTATGTCCTGTTGTTTGTCATTAGCTGTAAAACCATAATCATCATAATTAATGAAAAGCCTGAATCATTGATTGTAATGAAAGAACCCTATAAGAGTTTCACATTTTGAGTTGAAATAATGACAGACTTACTTATTTGTGCTATTATTTTTCATCAAGATGTAGCATGTTTTTATCCATGCAGCATACAATATTTAAAGGATTCATGGTGAGTATGTGCATGATACAGAGAGCTATTACTGACCAATAATAGAGAGAGCTAGGTCCCAGTAACAGCCAACCAGAGAGGGGGATTTTCTTCTGATCCTCCATGTTTGAGAAGCACCCACTGAAGTAGATTAGAAGAATGACGAAGAATGGAATATACCTGGAAAAAAAATTGAAGACTCTTTAATGAACCATAGTTGTTCAGTTTTACATTTATCAGCTTGTTTAGGAAAGATGGGATGCAGTTAATTTGTTGCAGCATTGAGAAAAGCCATTTAAATACTAAACTCAAAACAAACATCTACCCAACTAATTTCTAAACTCAATCGGCAGTAACATGCTTGAGTTCAAACCGTATTTTTGCAACTTTAACTGCTCAAAACAACTCTGACAGGCTTAAAAAATAGACATGACTAATTTAAAATATATTTGAGGAGTACTTTTCCAGTCTTAATGAACTGACTATGTTGTGGAAATAAACAGAAAATACTTTGCTCGTGTTTGTCCAAAATAAATTATTCTGAGCTGTTCCTTTACAATACGTTGTTGCTGCCTCAGTAGTTAAATCTAGCTAAACATGAAACTTTACAAATAACAAATAGGATCATATTGGTCACTGCTCTATGAAAAACATCAAGGTCGGACATCTCTCCAATTGAGGTTAAATAATGCAGCTCTTATAGATGGTATAAAATTGCAAAAACGGACTTCCATCTACTTAAACATAATCCAGCAGACATAAAAAGGATATTATTTTCACACCCCTGGGTTCGCTTTTAGCAAGACAGGAATGTAATTTTTATATATATACATTTTCCAATAACTTCTCTCTAAAGATAAGTATAGTGGTAGACATATTCAGTCCTAATAGGTCCTCCGATGGTGAAGGCCAAGGAGGACTTCTAAAATAAGGTCCTTCGATGTTTGCAGTGACATACTGCAGATATTTCACCAGACAATCGTCAGAAGTGTGCTTATGTATGCTGTTGTCTGCTGGGGAAGTAGCACTACGGAAAAAGACTGTAGATGTCTGGACAAACTGGTCAAAAAGGCCAGTTCTTTCCTGGGTCGGGAGCTGGACCATGTAAGAACTGTGGTGGAGAGGTAGATGAGGAGGAAGCTCCAGGGCATTCTGGATAATACTAAACATCCCCTCCATGATGTCCTTACCAGCCAGAGAAGCAGCTGCAGCGAACGATTGATCTCTTTGAGATGTAGGACTGAGAGGTTCAGGAGTTTGTTCCTGCACCCATAAGACTATTAAACAGAGGCATCAAACATGTTTCCTAATCATTTTATTATTATTTATCTTTTTTCTTTTCTTTCTCCCCCCAATCTAAGATGTATTTGTAAATATAGGAGCACTTGACAAATTGAATTTCCCTTTTTTTGGGATAAATAAAGTATCTATCTATCCATCTATCTATCTATTTATCCATCCATCCCTCCCTCCCTTTAGGCCAAAAGCATGACCTACCACATGAAGACCCTATTTGCCTACATATACCTATGTGTGCCAGGACATTTTTTGGCGCTGCAGCGAGGATATCTAGGGATAATATCTGTGGAGGAAAATTAAGAAATTATAGTTATGTTAAGTTTACATGTGTGAAAACTTGTAGTTTGTGAGGGGGAAAGCTCCCAGCAGTAGGTTTTACCAGGAAAGTGTCTCACCTCATGAGTTGTGGTTAGGGTCACAAGATTTTGGGTGAGGGGATATCAGGAAACCGATTTAGTAAAGATCACAAATTCATTTGTACCTGGAATATATTCCTGCACTATAGTGTTTTTTTTGTGGAATTAAGGCTTACGGCTGTCATTTCAGTATCCTAATTGCTTTATCATCTTGATCAAGTCAGGGTTGCCCCTGGCTTCAATTTAAGTCACATAGTGAAATATACGTAAAACTTTTTTTGAAATGACCTTCCACCTTCTGGATTGTGTACATTTGAAAGCGTGGGGTGTTTTTGTAGAGAACGTGTGCATGTGCCACAGTTTCATGCACTAAAACACAACTGTTCAGCCTAGTGGATGTATATCTACAGTGCATCTGGAAAGCATTCACAACAAATTAATTTTTCCACATTTTATTAAATTAAAGCCTTATTCCAAAGTGGATGAAAAATGTTTTCCCCTCAAACTTCTACATACAGCACCTAATAACGACAACTTCATAAAAGTATTTGGAGGATTTCTGCAAATGTCTTAAAATATGAAATACTGAGAAATCCCATGCTTGTTAGTATTCATGTCTTAGTCCAATGGTCACTCAATATGAGCAGCAGCATTCCTCTGTGGAGAGAGAACCTTCCAGAAGGACAGCCATCTCTGCAGCAAACGACCAATTAGCCCTATGCAAGAGTGGCCAGATGGAAGCCACTCCTTGGTAAAAAAACACGTTAAGCTGCCTGAATTCTGCCAAAAGGCACCTGAAGGATTCTCTGGTCTGATGAGACAGGCGTCACATTTAGAGGAAACCAAGTATCACTCATCACTAGGCCAACACCATCCTTGCTATCGTTTTTCAGCAGATCAATGACCCTAAGTACAAAGCCAGATTCGATTCCGATTCTCAAGTGTTAGAATCCATTATCAGGATCTGATCTGACTCAATGAGATCCAGTTTCATATAGATATGGGTCAGTGCTATTAAAAAGTTTTTTTTGAGCTGTTATCTTATTATATGCCTGTAATTCAATGACTTAACACTGGGGGAGTAACAGTTCAACGGGGGAAACAGTATTAACCCTTTCAGACACAAGACTTAAAATGACCATGTTGACTTTTCCTTCCTATTTTAGCTATAAAAAGGGCAACCTATTTAAAAAAAAAAAGTAATGAAATTTACAATTGAAATATATCATAAAATATACATTTCTATAAGAATCGATTCAGAATCTATTTTTTTCAACACAACACTAATGTACATGCTATTTTGCAACTTTTATATTTTTACTGCATCATTATGAGGTTTGGCATGTAGAATATTGACGAAAAAAAAGTTTAATCCATTTTGCAAAAAGGCTGTGAAATAGAATGTGTAAAAAAGTTAAATTCAGTTCAGTTTTTTATATAGTGTGTTGAATTAAATAATTATCATAAGTAATTCAATGCATGTTCTGCAGAATTACCACAAGTGCCAATTCACAACAGATGTTATCTCAAGGCACTTTGCAAGAAAATTCACATCAATACAATTGTACAAACAAACTAATTAAAAGTTTCCTATTTAAGGAATAGATTGTTGAATCGTTGACATGGCCTGAAAATGCAGACTCCAACCACAGCAATCCCTCAGTAATCCCTCATACTGAGCAAGCATGTAGTGACAGTGGAGAGGAAAAACGTCCCTTTAACAGGAAGAAACCTCAAGCAGAACCTGGCTCAGCACAAGCGGCCATCTGCCATGACTGTCTGGGGGTTCGAGGAGACAGAACAGAGACAGAAAAAGAACAAAAAGAACTGATGAAAGAGTATTTTCTATATTAAAGAAAGTAAAAATTTGACAACAGGACAAGATGTTCGGTCACTGGGAGGTCTGATGTGCTGTAAATACTTTCCAGATGTACTGTAAATCAAGAGAGTGAAATTCATGGTATACTACTATTCATTCATTCATTTCATTTCATATTAAACAATCAAGAGAACAGCAGTGAATCAAATTTCAAATTATATGTAGTCCCAAGGGGGTTGCATTAGGCACTACAGCAGCGGCCCTTATAACTGGTTCACACTTCATTTCACTGGATAAGTGTAGTCAGTAGTGGTTCAACGGATCAAAAAACTCATGGCTCGGATCGTATCACGGTTTTGTGTCACGGATCGGATCACTTTTCGGATCAACAGAAAGAAAAGAAAATGAAGAAATAACTTTCCTCTCCATTTATTATGTAGAACACTTAGTGCAACATTTTCTGGTCAATGCTTATTAAAAACAAACATTTAAGTCAAGATGTCAATCCAATGCTTAAATAAAATGTTGAATCATATAAAAAATAAAGTGCAGTATGCATCCTTTAAACAGGTTGTATATAATAAAATAAGCCATGACATCTTTTTAATAAGGGCAGTAAATGAAAAAAAACTGCCTCATAAAATAAAGTGCAGCATAAGGCACGACAAACAACTTAAATGACAAACATCTTAAAGTGCAAATTAAGGCTCAACACCTACTGTTAAACATGAAAGGTGAATTAAAAACTAGCCTATGTGAACATCATCCAAAAAATAGTGAAAGAAGGAAAAAAAAGAAGATCTGATCTTATAATTTCAAATTCTTTTTCAGAAAAATTAGGGTGTCTACATTGTCTGGGGACAGCATGGACCTCTTTGCAGTCACTATGTCCCCTGCTGTTGAAAACACCCTCTTGCTAGGCACTGAAGTACCAGGCACAGCTAGATAGCGTCTTGTCATCGTGGCAATGTGAGGGTATTTACACTCATTACTTTTCCACCATTCCAGTGGATCACGATCCACTGGAATGCCACTTGCTGCCTGGTAGGACCTCACCTCCTCTTCGATAGTGTCAGTTACAGTCTTACTGTCATTCTTGCTGGTAAAAGTCTCTCCAAAAAGCTCCACCATGGCCGACTTTTTTGGGGGAGATGTGTCCAAGCATGCTCCAAGGTGCTCTGCAGCTCCACGCTGCAGAAAGAAATTAAGCCAATGTTACATTTTCTTTTTTCATAAATTTGAAAAAGATGACACCATTTAATAAAAGCCATTACTGTTACTTCAAAAAAATGATTATATATTTTTTTCTTTACCTGTTCATTGTTTTCCATGCCCAGACTGCTCACAATCTCACTAGTGAGATCATTGTATGTCCTTTGGCGTATGGCAGGGTCTAAGTGGGATAGAGACTTGAACCTTGGATCAAGTGCAGTAGATCTGTGAACGTAGTCTTGCAGAGTGGGGGGTGAACTGTATCTGGCCTTCAGATCCTCTCTAATGGCATCCTTAACATCTCTTGTAATGGCACTGTCTTCCTCACTTGGCTGCATGGATTGTAGAATCCTTGTTTTTAGTGGCAGGATCATGGACATAGATGGTCCAGTTTCAGTGTTCATAAGAGTTGTAACCATTTTGAGAGGTTTTAGCACCTGGAGGACTTCCTCAGCCACTTTCACATCCATATCAGACAAGGTCATCATGTCTCTGACATTTTTCTTCAGGGTCTTGTCTGTCAAGATCTTGCTGCTCAAGATAACGCTCTAACATATCATAAGTGGAGTTCCACCTTGTAGGGACATCATGTATGAGCTTATGAGTAGGCAGTTGAAGCATTTCTTGCTTGGTCTTTAGCACATTTGCTGCTGCTGTGCTTCTGTGAAAGTAGGAAACTACTTTCCTGATCCTCCCAAGGAGGCGGTCCATTTTGTTCAGCATGATTCCCTTTTGGGATGCTAAATTTATTGCATGTGCAAAGCACCCTATTTGTGGGCCCAGTCCTGCCTCATTCACTGCATTTATCTGATTTTTAGCGTTATCTGTTGTGACTGGGATATTTGTATTTGGACTCTCTAGCTTCCACTCTGCCAATGCTTCTGTCAGTACTTGCGCCAGATTTGAACTTGTGTGGCTCTCATAGAAGGGGCATGTCTGCAGCACAGGACTTCTCATCTCCCACTCTGCTGTGATTTAGTAAGCAGTCACAGTTACGTAGATTTCTGTCATCCTGGAGGTCCATCCATCTGTGGTGAGCGCTATAGAAGATGCCTGGGACAGTTCGGCAACCAACTTTGTCTTTTCTTGCTCATACAGACTTGGCACGATCTTCTCACTGAAGTGGGTGCGTGAAAGAATTTCGTATCGTGGCTCAAGCACTTTCAGCATATGTTTAAAACCTTTGTTTTGCACAACGGCGTATGGTTGCATGTCTGCAGCAATAAACACACCGATAGCATTTGTTATCGCTTTAGCACGGTCGGACTGTGCCGCTAAAGATTGCTTAAATGCCGCGGTGATTAGTGGTTGTTGCGCAGCATTTTTCTGGAACCCTGTTACTGATATCACAGGATGATGTCGCTTCAAATGGGTAGCCATACTAGAAGTATTTCCACTCTCATATGGTTTTCTCGTGCCGCAAAGCCGACATACCGTAATGATTTTGTCCACCACCCTTTTTCCATCTTCACTGTATTTTACAGGGAAGCCAAAATGCTCCCATACATGCGACTTGAACGACGCAGGTGGTTTTCCGAGCTCCTCTCCTCCGCTAGCCATGCCTACCGCCGTACTGTTCTCTTTTTTGTAACCGAATAGGTTGCGCCTCGGCCCTCCACGTAAACACAACTCTTTTTCATCAACCAATCCGCGGATCATGTGCGTGCCGAGGCGTAGAGAGAAATCCGTGCAGATGGCGGATCATCTATGAACCGTTGCACCCCTAGTAGTCAGATTAAAGCTTGGACTTTTCTTTACATTTTCAGTTCCAGCAATAAAATCTGAATTCATTTTAGGGCCTATTTTCATATCTTCACTAACGAGTGTATTAGAAAGTCCTAACATGAACAGAGTTACAGAAAATGAGCTACTGCACATTTTCTGCAGAATTTCATACACACAAAAACTGGACACTGCAACAGATTAAAGCTGAATTTTGATGAGGCACAAAAATGCCTTTGAGAATAAATTCTCCCTTTAATTTCTCCACAGAAGTCGGGCGGACTTAAATACTACTGCTTAAGTTGGGCTACAGGAGCTTTTAGAAATAGCCTAATTTTTAAGTAATAGTAGCTGGTCACATTAGCCTCTGCGATATGTGTGATTATGAGCTGGAATACAGTAAAATTGTTTTTTAAAATTCTCCAACATTTCAAAACATATGGAATTATCTCAAACACATACCACATTAAGTGTCCCAGGTTTTCATCATAATAGTACAGCAGCTCAAATGAATCAATCTGCAAAGGAAAGAAGAAACAAAATATCAGTGATGGAAACTCCCTCAAGAATTTGTAGGCATGTTCAGTTGTATATTCATGTCTTTTGGCTTTGTGCAATATTGCCACCTACTGTTGTAGTGTTAAACATTTATCTTGCTTTATTTCAGAAGTACATTTTACAGACTGTACACAAAATGGAAGCCGTAAATTAGAAAAAAGTGTCAATGAACATATTTGCAGACACAGTAAATGGGATTAATTAGAAGAAAATCATCGGAACCACGTTTGGCATTTAATGCAGATTTTTTAAGACCAAAACCCAGGGAGCGCAACTTCTTTGGAGGTAAAAAAACCCACACACACATAAGCACATTAAAAAAATGAGAAACATATTGCAGCAGCTTGATTGTTTATTTATTTTGCCCTGATATGTTTCTCTTGCTGGCTTTTAACAACACTTAAATGTTTAAAATCACCAAATAAATATAACCAAAGTATAAAGAAAATTGTATTATGTTTGCAAGTATCTGCAGTTAAAATTAAAGTTTAGTATATAATAAATCACCCGTTTAAGAAAATACCTTTTTATTTATCCCCCGAAAGCCTTTAGGTGACCAAATGGACAATTATCAACAAAAATGATTCCCAAAGGGGCTGATGAGTTGATGCACTCTTGCTATTTATAAATGTTGTTTTGCTCTATTCTCAGTGAGAATTGAGATGAAAATGAGGGTGGGTCCAGTGAAACAAATAGAAAAACATTAAAAGCTGCAAAAAAATTTAAGGCCTACAGGTACTTGGATTTCCTTGGACGTAATGAGGAACATTAAACATTTAATTTAAGAAAATTTCCCAAACCAAGACTGAATTAAACAAGGGCCCATGGCTAGGGTAGATTTTGCTACTTACAGTCGAAACCAAAAGTTTACATACACTATGTGGAAACGCACATATCCTTTTTTTTTCTCACTGTCCAACATGAAATCGGAATAAACTTTTCCTATTCTAGGTCAATTACAATTAATACAATTATTTCTATTTACTAAATGTCAAAATAAAAAGGAGGATTTTTTTAGACATTTCTAATCAATTTTTTCAAAGTCAGAAGTTTACATACACTAAGATCACTATGCCTTTAAACAATTTAGGAAAACCAATATAATGATGCCATCTCTTTGGAAGCTTCTGATAGGTTAATTGACTTCCTTTGAGTTAATTAGAGACACACCTTTGGATGTACAGTCAACAAAAATATAAACGCAACACCTTTGTTTCTGCTCCCATTTTTCATGAGACGGACTTAAAGATCTAAAATTCATTCCAGATACACCCCGAGATCAAAGCAAAATCACACACAATCAAACACTACTTGCTTACTAATAAAAGAACACAATAACTTCAACACAACACTGATTAACAAAACATTTAAAGAAACATGCATGCACAAACATATCCTAGATTTGCTCCAACCCAGATCTTAAACAAAACATGGAAAGATCTTACTTTGAGTACATTTGGTGGTTGATTGCAGAACGAAAGTAAATCCTTTTGATTACAATGGAAAAATGCGTGAGAAAGGGGAAAAAATCAGTACTGGGGGGGGGGGGGTCTCTCTTTGCTCACCGAGGCTATCAAACTTGAAAGCACGCGTTAGAGAGAGACAGCCCTTCCTGATCACGGAATTTAAATCACGCGGTTCTCCTCAGTCTTGATTCCAAATGTCCAGTCCAGTTTGAGAGAGATTGCAGTGAGGTTCGTCAGCTGGTGTTCTGACCATTCGATGTAGAAGGGCTCATCAAAGCCTGGCCCTCTAGGGTGAGAGAGGGAGAAGTTCTCGCTTGACCGCATGAGAGAGAGAGAAAGACACCGGGGTGTTGCGCTGTAATCCGGCCAGGGGGAAGTTTCCCTTTCAGATCAATGTTCCGCTCTGATAACGGCAGGAAGCCAGCGCTTGGGATGCTTTCGTCATTTAAATCATAGAACCCTTTGATAAAACTTAATATATTCAGGTTCAGACCCAACACTACATAGATAAGAAACCACTACCAGCTTCATCCACTCTGCTTATTGTGCACTGCAGTCATTGATAAAACAAGTGAAAATGCATTAACACCTGAAAACAGATTGCTATGTGTGAATGACCATATAACAAAACAAAGATATAAAACTTTGTGTTTTTAAACCTCACTTGCAAACACAGTTTTACTCTTTTTGACACTGGTTGTATTGACTCCTTAGTCTCATTTAATGGTCTCTTGTCAGTGATTTCAGGGTTTAAATTATGTTTATCCCTATTTGTGTGTTATACCTGTTATGTAGCACTTTGGACAAGCATGTGTTGTTTTTTAAAGTTCTATTTAATTTCAAATAAGATTTTCTCCTCTAAATTAAAAGCAGTGGGAATCCCCCCTAATATGAACCATTATATTCCTCAACCACCTACGGCTAAATGAAATTTTCTATTTGTTTTATTCATATGGCACCAATTCACAAATGACGTCATGACAAGGGACTTTACAAGAAAAGTAATTTCAAAACAATTGTTCATACACTCACTGGCCACTTTATTGGGCACACCTGTCCAACTGCTTGTTAACACAAATTTTTAATCAACCAATCAAATGGCGGAAACTCAATGTATTTAGGCATGTAGACATGGTCAAGACAATCTGCTGCAGTTCAAATCGAGCATCAGAATCAGGAAGAAAATTGATTTAAGTGACTTTGAATGTGGCATGGTTGTTGGTGCCAGACGGGGCTGGTCTGAGTATTTCAGAAACTGCTGATCTACTGGGAATTTGATGCACAACCATCTCTAGGGTTTACAGAGAATGGTCTGAAAAAGGGAAAATATCCAGTGAGCAGCAGTTCTGTAGGCGAAAATGCCTTGTTGATCCCAGAGGTCAGAGGAGAATGGCCAGACTGGTTTGACCTGATAGAAAGGCAGCAGTAACTCAAATAACCACTTGTTACAACCAAGGTATGTAGAAGAGCATCTCTGAACGCACAACACGTCGAACCTTGAGGCAGATGGGCTACAGCAGCAGAAGACCACATTGGGTGCCACTCCTGTCAGCTAAGAATAGGGAAATGAGGATACAATTCGCACAGGCTCACCAAAATTGAACAATGCAAGATCAGAAAAATGTTGCCTGGTTTGAGGAGTCTCAATTTCTGCTGCGACATTCTGATGGTAGGGTCAGATTTTGGCATCAACAACATGAAAGCATGGATCCATCCTGCTTCGTATCAACTGTACAGGCTGGTGGTGGTGGTATAATGGTGTGGGGGACATTTTCGTGACATACTTTGGGCTCCTTAGTACCAGTTGATCATTGTTGCAATGCCACAGCCTACACAGTATTGTTGCAGACCATGTCTATCCCATTACGACCAGTGAACCCATCGTCTGATGGCTACTTCCAGCAGGATAATGTTCCATGTCATAAAGCTCAAATCATCTCAGACTGGTTTCTTGAACATGACAAGATGTTCACTGTACTCAACGGCCTCCACAGTCACCCGATCTTAATCCAATAGAGCACCTTTGGGATGTGGTGGAACGGTAGATTTGCATGATGTGTGATGCTATCATGTAAATATGGACCAAAAAATATGTTTCCAGTACCTTGTTGAATCTATGCCACGAAGGATTAAGGCAGTTCTGAAGGCAAAAGTCTGTCCAACCTGGTACTGGTAAGGTGTACCTAATAAAGTGGCCAATGAGTGTCCATTACAATCAGTTAAAAGTTTTCCATTTAAGGAGTCCCAGCAGTTGACGTGAAGTTTTGCCCCGTTCACTGGCTCCTTGCTTTGGCTTGTATCATTCCCAAGAATCTAACCGTACTGATATTGAGAAATCCTGCCAGGAAGTAAGACTTGTTATAAATCTAACAGCTTGTTAGCGAGTTCAGGGAAAATGTGTTTCAGTGTCACCTTTCATTTTCTGATTGCTGTCAGAGCACCAGTGAGTCTCTGAAGCAAACATTGAGAACCATACCAAAACTGCCACATTGAATTAACTCACAGGTCACAGATTGTTGGAGAGGAATAATTGCATATCAAACTCATCATCTGCTGCTTTCGAATGACAGCTGAAAAGAAAAATACTTTTTCTTCTGCTGCACAAACCTGCATAAATCATGACAGATCTCTAGACGTGCAAGTGTGCTGGCGGAGACAGGCGAACAAGCTTGTTTATAAACTCGCAGAAGGGGTCCAAGCCATTTTTTGCAAAACAATATTTCCACAAATGAGGAACAAGGAGTATGATGTGAGTCACTGTCCAACTTACTATGCAGCACAGATCAAATTCTAATGTCTACATCTGATGGTTAAAACTCATAAATAATATAACAATATTTTCCCAGTGAGCATGTGAAGGAGTTTTCTGGGAATCTTACCAGTGAAGTCGGTTTGAGGTCTTTGAAGATTGGGTTTTCTCTCACTGACAGGTGGAGCTGGTAGCCACTCAGAATGAGCCGGTGGTTGATAGAGTCTCCCACCAGGTGGATGCTGGCCCCCATGACAAAAGTGATGATGCACAGGTGGACGGCCGTGCGGGAAACGGGCCTGGGAGTGCGCTCGATAAGCTGCAGGGAGCAGAACCACCCACATGCTTTTTTTAATACCAGCTGTGTCAGAAAAAAAGATCTGTTGGAGCTCTGCTGTGTTTTTTTTTTTAGACAATTTCATGTTAATGTGACATATTTTCCCCTCTACTATTCGACTGAAATATCTCAAGGCAATGTTTTTTTTCCTGGAAAGCTCTACTGGCTTTTGTTCTTACTGTCAACTGTCTGGTTCTTTCTTTTTCTCAAGCATCTGCCATGAATGAAATGAATAATATCTAGGAAAGAAGCCGTCTTTGTTTCAATAGCACCGTCTGAAAAGGAAAGCTGCAACCCAAAAGTAAATGAAAGTCAAATGCATGCTGAATTGCAGATATTCTTTACCATTTTCTTTTTCAGCTGTGTTTTGTTAGTGATAGAGGGTAGTCAAACCTCCATCTGGCTTAATAGTTAGATAAGTCCCCTGCTTTTTTTGTGTTCCAAGTGTCAGTGCATGCAGAACAACAGCAATAGGGATGAAAGACCACATAATTAGGAGCAGTAATGTTTGGTCCAACAACAGAGTGAAAAGCCAACATAATTAGGATATCTAGAGCTTTTTGAGGCAGATAATCAAATCCAGTCAAGCAAAGTGCTTTCCTTCTGCAATGTTTCTACCACAGTGAAAAAAAACCATGTTGTATTTAGTCTGAAAGAACAGACGACAGAGTGTTTATGTAAAGTCAGAGTTAGAGGAAAACATCAGCTTGCTTTTCAACTGATTTCTCCATTTTGGTTTCATCTCCCTATAGTAAATGAGGACAGTTTGTGACCGACAGTTTGGTGTAGTTGAGGTTAGAGTTAAATAATTTTGTCATTCTCCATGTGCTTTATTGTAAATATACAACTTCTAAATGTCAGAAATACAGTCTGAAGGTGGTGTAACACCTCTATTAGAGGGTGTCATAACTCGGACGCATGCCAACAAAACTGAACCACATAAACAAGAGATTGGTACTTTAATATTCAACTCTCCTGACAGCAGATGTGGGCTCCAAAGCAGAGGTGGATAGAGTACCCAAAAATTGTTTTCAACTAAGAGTAGCACTACTTCAACATGTTTTTACTCAAGTAAAAGTAAAAAATGTGTAATTGCAAAACTACTCTAAAAGTTTTTTCCAATAAGTTTCTGAAGTAAATGGAACAAGTTACTATCCACCTCTGCTCCAAAGTATTTCTGACTTCAACTCATTATTCAATGACTCATTATTTCATTTACTCCTGAGTCTGCACATTCTTTTACCAATTATTAATATTACTATCCACTTAGTCACTGTCACAGATTATCTTTCATACATTTTATGAAAATAATTTGAGAAAGCAAGTCTTCAAATTTATTTTCTAGTTGGCTCTAATAAAAAAAAAGTTTTATTTCAGCTTCAGCTTTATAAATTAAATATCCGGTTTCCCTATAAAAAATTTTCCCCATCGAATAACTGCAGAGGCAGAATCAATTAACGAACAGCTCGAAAGTGAAACGTCTTGCTCACGCAGCAGTAATGTGCGAGGGACAGTCAGTGTAATGATAGCACATAGAAGACTGCATAATTGCTTTGTTAGAGGGCGGACACAAAGAAGGTGCTTTTCCATTACCCATGAAATTGCTCAAATTGAAGTAGCAAAATAAATTTGCTTAATGGAAACAAGGCAATAAAAAAAAACTCCCCTTTTTCGATAAGGTTTTTGCGATTGGATGAGGTGTTTGAGCATATCGAAACTCGTTAATTTAGCAAATTAGCTATGGAAACACCTTTTTCGCATCACAAGTCACATGAGCAACAACTGGATGCTACTACGAGCAAAAAAGATGGAAAAAGTAGTAGGAGGAGAAAGATGGCGCGGGTTCACAAAGAGACAGAGTTGGTTAGTGATTAATGCAGAACTAATATATTAGATTCAAATCAGCAAAGAAACCTGAGCATTTACCAAGAGCGTTCCCATGTAAAAGGGGCTGGTCGCTCCAATGCCTCTACAAGCCGTCTACATCTCCTCCTCATGGCTGATAATTACTGGATTGCCTCAGTATGAAAACATGGATATGGTTTAAGAATCCAGGCTTCAGTGCCAGAAATAGGTGGTTCGTTGGCCAGACCAGGCCCAGGGGGGATATATTGGGGGACACTGGGGGCACCAAAGCACCCCACCCGTCCTCGCGCCTCAAGGTAGCCGAGGCTTTTATTAATACTTTAAGCCTCAAGTCACTAGGTGGCAGCAGTGCTCAAACTTATCGAAAGGCTCCCTGTTCAGCCCAGCAGAAGAAGTCTACACAGAGTGCTGATACACCAAGCAGTGCTGTAAACCATGGTGTGGGAAAGGGAGATGGAATCGTGGAATTTAACAACAAAAAAATGGATTACACAATTAAACTCTGTTCCTGTCGTGATCTGGCAGCTCCCTCTCTTATAAGGTTCCCTGTTTTCATTGGTGGTTTTGCCCCTCCGCTTCATGCAGATTCTAGACAGACTGAACCTGCCAGCCATAGCGAGAATACTCACTGAAACGCAGATGGCCCCGAAAAAACAAAAGAAAAACAACTTGACGCTTAGCGTTAGGGTCAGAGATGTTTATGCATCGGAAGAACAATCCTTTTATAAGTTCTGTAACCTTGTAACCCAGGTGACCTGGAGCATCTGGAAAAGTGCTCTTTTTTTGTGGACACACCCTTTAAAAGGTGGCTGCTCCTGCTGATTAACAACTGCTGCTCCTCAGGTGTTCAGTTCAGCTTTATTAGCATCTCCTGCCTCAGGCTACGTCCACACTAAGCCGATAAGGTTATACGGGGAGTTAGACGCCTAACGTTATCCACTCAACACGAGCATTTACGCCCCGTTTAAGGTCCATTTAAGGTCCCATGATTGCGTACTCCTATACCGACCTGTGCAAATACTGGGCATGTGAGAAAAGACGTGTATAATCTACGTGACGCCAGCGCCTACATAATATATACAAGAAGCTCTACAGCACAGTACATATCTGCTTGTCCCATTAACCGAAGAGAACAATAGCTGCTCAGAAAAAGAGAGTTTTTGGTGTGGACAGACGACGAGATCGATTTATTACTCTTCGCTGTTGTCTTTGTCTGCAGTGTCGTATTGTTATTGACGCAGCATTCAGTGACGCCACTTCCTTTCATTATCCGGGGAAGCTGTCCACACTAGCTCGCTTAGCCGTTGAATTAAGATTTACACGGCTCTCTTACCCGGCTAATAGTTATCCGACCACAGACCTTAAACGACGCCGGGTTAGTGTGGACGATAGGGGGATGTAGACTAAATAATTATACGTTTAAGGCATTATCCGGCTTAGTGTGGACGTGGCCTCAGAGTTGTCTGTTCTACTGAGACTACCCCCGTGTATGTGAGATACCTCTACTTTAGGTGAGTTATACAAATCTTGTTTTCTCACTAAATTACCTGCACCGCACCACTATTGTATTTTTCAAGCGCCGTAAAAGTAAGCAGTCGGATCAACATAGTTAAAATGTTTTTTAGTGTTTGACCACCTGGTTTTTAAATTTTGCTCACTACAGCATTTTGTTTAACCATCATGTGTTTCTGTGATTTAAACATTTCACTCGTTTAATGTGAATTTGGCTCATTGCTTTTGAAAATTTTGCTTTGTGCACAATTTGAAAATTGAACAAACCCATCCATCCATTTAACCTTAAGCGACCCATTAAGCTTAATCCTTAATGGGTCGCGGGGGGGCTGGGGTCTATCCCCACCTCAACGTGCGAGAGGCAGGGTACACCCTCGACAGGTCGCCAGTCCATCACATAGAGACAGACAGGACAAACAACCTAAGGACAATTTGGAGAGAGTTTTTGGACTGTGGGAGGAAGCCGGAGTACCTGGACGGAACCCACGCATGCACGGGGAGAACATGCAAACTCCATGCAGAAAGACCCTGGGATACAAACCCACAACCTTCTTATTGCAAGGTTGTGGGTTCGTGGGTGCAAGGCAACAGTGCTAACCACTGCGCCACCGTGCAGCCATGCAACAAACCACGCTTTTTTTTTTCTGCTAAAGAAAGACTACATGCTTGCAATTTCTGACCTTTAAATTTAAACTGACCTTTAAGAGTTTATTTCTCTTAAAGATGTGACTAATTTAGTCTTTTCCTCATTTTAGGTCAGGCCAAGTTTTATTTTCCACCAATTGTTTTCTTCTCTTCTTTCGTTGCAAATTATTTATGTAATAATAATTATATGCAGTGTGCTGGTGCCAGGGTTTTGTATCAGTAAGTCATTAAATATTTTCAGAAATGCCTGGTACCTTGTATGGGGTGGGGTGCATGAAAAAATGTCTGTTCTCTTGCATTATACAGTGTTCTTAACACAGTTTAACAGGCACAGTGTTTATAATGTGTGTATGTCTTAATAAATGTACAATTTCTGTGTTAAAACCTTTTACTTTCAATGAGGGTACACTTTAATCTGGTTTAATCTTCCACAGCTGCTGTTACTTGCTATGTAGCTTGTCAGAGCAGTAGGAGAGAAACATTGTGCAGCTGCACAAATATTGTATCGGAAACAAAAGCACTGACCGTCATTTTTTTTTACCGTTTTGAGGAGACACCATGCTGAAAAGAAAACGTTTATTGCTATTGCGAACCAACCTAATACTGATTGGAGGTCCCTGTAGAATCACTGACAATAACAAAACTAAAATGCATGTAATGAGTTCAGGACATCTCCATGTAGACTATCCACTTCATTTGAGTGAGGGGGAGGAAGTACTTTTTATTCCACTTTAGTATTGACACTTTTAGTGTTGGCAAGTTTAAAGGTAATTATTTTTATCTTGTAAAAAATATCTTTATAAGCAGTTCTTTCCTAAACTCCCAGATGTCATATAAAAGTCAGAGCAAATAGAAAGTCAGGGCTGGAAACTATCTCAGCACAGCTGGCAGTCTACTGCTGTGCCTGCAAAGCAGAGATAAACAATGAAAGTAGCAAATCCTGCCTGGAAAAAATGCACAAATTTCTGGTCTCACCTTAAGCGAGTCTTAAAACGCACACCACCAGCAGAGATCATAAACGGAACAAGGGGTTCTTTTTTGCTTTCTACTGTATTTTTACATGGACAAATAACTCACTAATATTAAAATGCAGCTATTGTCCTTGTTTACCCATCTCAATAATTTAGAAGTAATTGATTGTCATGGATGCACAATGGAGAAGTTGGTAGCACTGCTTACTTCCACGCCGATAGTCCTGGGTTTAAATCCCTGCATGGAGTTTACATGTTCTCCTTGTGCATGTGTGAGTTCTCTCTGGGTACTCAGTCTTCCTCCCAATCTCCCAAAACATGACTGTTAGGTCAAATTATACTTAGGTGGGAGGGGTATAATGTTTGTCCTGTTTGTTTCTGTATTGCCCTGTGACGGACTGGTGAACTTTAGAACTGGGGTGATGTGCTCTACTTTTCTGGCTCTAGTGCTCTGGATCAGCGCTCTGGATCAGCTGCAGCTGTCTGATCAACTTTTTTGGTAGACCTTCGAGGACACTGTTGCAGTATTCAAACTGACTAAGGATAAATGCATGTATGAGTTTTTCAAGGTCCTGTTGTGACATTAGTCCTTTAATCCAAGAAATGTTCTTCAGGTGATAGAAGGCTGACCTTGTTATTGCCTTTTTATGTGACCCTGGCGATTTATGTCTAAATCTATTATTACATCCAGATTACGGGCCTGATCAGTAGTTTCTGAAGCTGTGTGCTGACTCTTGATCGTTCCTCTTTAGGTCCAAAAATAACTACTTCAATTTTGTTTCTATTCAGATGGAGAAAGTTATGGGACATCCAGCTATTGATTTGCTTGATGCATTTATTTAGTGCTTGTATTGGTATATGGTCACCTGGTGATATAGTAATGTACAGCTGAGAATCATCTGCATGGTTATGGTAATTAATCTTATTGGATGTTATAATCTGGCTAGTGGGAGCATATAGATATTAAATACAAGAGGCCCCAAGATGGAGCCTTGGGGATCCCCACACGTGATTTCTGTTTGTTTTGATTAAAAGTTTTGTATGGAAACAAAGAAAGAAAGAGTCCGACCTAGCCTGGGTGCCAGCCGAAGTTAGTCCTGCCCACAACATGGTCTGGAAGTTGTGTCTGACATTCCTCCGTCAAGGAGCAATTATGCTGGAACAAGATCTGTTTGGACCAATCAAATCGGGCTTACGATGATTGACAGGTGATCAACCGTCACCAAAGAGCGCCTGGGTTGAATTTGATTACAACGATGGCTGCCGCTGGAGAACTGAGATGTGTAGATTCTGACATTGAGTCTGTTCTAGAAGATATCGACAGCGCATTCAGGAGGAATTTTAAGAGAGGAACAGATGACGTCCGTTTCTCTGCAGAGCAACGTCACACACTTCCGTTGCTCTGATTGGTTATAGGTCTATCCAATTGAGTGCAGAGGCATTTTTTTCCTGGTTCAGTTAAAACACGCCCCATAATCATAGCCCAATGGAGCAGTATCAGACTCACATTCTAATTAGAATTGAGTATGGCTACGTCAGGCTAAGTCCGACACAGCTCTCCAGTAATTCCAGTAGTATTTTATGATTAACAGTGTCAAACGTCTCCTGCTCCAACAGAACTAGCACTGTGGTTCTACCACAGTGTGTATTAACGTATGGCATAATGTAATAATGCATGTCATGTACAACACCATGAATGTCATTGAAAACGTTGACGAGGGCAGTCTCAGTGCTGTGATGAGCACGGTAGCCAGACTGATGAGTATAAAAGCGTTCGGTCATTGTTAGGAAACTATTTAATTGTTGAAACACAGCTTTTTCAATAATCTTGCCAATGAATGGAAGATTAGAGATATGCCTGTAGTTCTGCATCAGTGTGTTGTTCAGTTTTTACTTATTTAGTAGTGGCTTGATAATTGCTGTTCTTAAAACCTCGGGGAAGAGACCTGACATGAGGGATGAGTTAGCTATTTGAATCTGATCAGACATGAGGACGAAAAACTTTTTTGGATGTACCCCACCTCTCAGCCCAATGAGCAACAGCCTCCTTGCAACCCTGGATGGACAAGCTGGTAAAGAGAATGGAGGGATTTTAGTTTTTACTTCCTGTAGTTAACTGTTTTACTATTATTGGTTAAAGACAGCAGTCTTTTAGTTAATTTTTTGCCTGAGTTTCATCCATGCAAGTGCAAATTCTGTTTTTAAAGATAATTTAAGAGAATCAAACTATTATGAACTAATAAAATGGAAAACAAAATAATTAGCCAAGTTAAAAGTACTTTGAAAAGTTGCAGAACATCAAATGGGAACACTTCAAATCTACTGCGAGTACAGATTAAAAACAATACATAAATTCTACATATCAGAGAAGACCTGGCAACAAAATCATTGGATTACCTGCAAAAGCTAATTTGTCTCAAAGAGGCGTATGGTCAAGATTTACCTTTAGCATTAGGAATGGTGTGATGACATTGTAGGCCATGTGGAAATAATCCCCGGCACTTGGCTTGTTTAGAGGAAACCACTCCAAAGGAAGGACAATCTAACATACAAAACATTTGGAAACATCCCATTTTTATTTATTCCTGAACTTGGGCTGTATCTGTCAAATCACATCAAGCACAAAGTAGGATCTTAAACATCTGCATACCATAGCGATGGGTCTTCCAAAGTCAAGTATCCAGTTCTGCAGAGTCAGGCAGAGCCACAGGTCAAAATGAAACGGTTGTCTTTTCCTTTCTGGTACATTTTCCTTACAAACACCAGCAGTGCTAATGAAACACATTTGGAATAACAATCAGTTATTTAAATAAAAAAATAAAAGGTTTTGCATTCCACAGACCTTCTGGATTAAGTCATAGTGCTGAGATTACACAAGATGAATGGCTGCATTTATAGCTTTTTCATGATCTCTGGTTTTATGTACAACACCTTGTTAAGAAGTATACTTGAAGTTCATACTATTAAGTGTACTTATTCGTACTAAACTGGAACTTTTCTAAGTACATTGAAGTAAGCTTGAAGTATTTTAAAGTATACTTCAATAAACAAAAATTTGAACTACAAGTATATACCCAGTACACTAGCAGTAAAGTACTTAAAATAAGGAGTGGTGTGAAGACTGGATGAGCAGAACTTACTAAACAGAAAAAAAGTACACATTTAACAGTCTTAAAGTTGAACTACACATTTAAATCACTATCTGTTCTGCTTCATGTGATAGCCCCGAGAATTTCAGTACAACCGTGCTGGGCTACCTCAGCTGGACTTTTGCCGACTGATGCAATTTACCATGTTTATCGTGAACAGCTGTGCAATTTCCTGAGAAACCGTGGGGAAAAAATTCCTTACGGCTGTGTCTATGCAAAAACAGAACTGTGCCAAAATGGGTGAGTACAGAAAAATACACTACAGGGCAATCAATCATGTCTGCAAAAGAGTTAGGCAATGCGAAAGAATCATAGTCTGCTTGTCAACACCAACAAAACTTAAATATTTATTGATACAATGCCATGAAAATTTGTTCCCCTTTATATTTCTTCAAGTTTTGTCACATATAAATGTTCAACCATGTTTTAATCTCAGACTAATACAAACGGAGCAAGGAACAAGAACTGTTTACAATTAAAAGGGTAAAAAGCTTCTTTACCCCCTTGTTAAATCTTGAATTAGCAGAAACAGAAAACTGAAATGTGATGGTTTGGGGCTGCTTTACTGCTTAAGAACCTGGAAAACTTGTGATGAATGGATCCATGACCTAA
This sequence comes from Apricaphanius iberus, assembly GCA_028564705.1. Lineage (NCBI taxonomy): Eukaryota > Metazoa > Chordata > Actinopteri > Cyprinodontiformes > Aphaniidae > Apricaphanius > Apricaphanius iberus. The sequence goes on from JAPXFQ010002931.1 coordinate 352,355, forward strand.
GGTCTACACCAAAGAATTCTGCAGGAATGTCCATTTTCTGACATTGGCCTGTTCACCTCTTATGAAATTACCTTAAACGGGCCATTGATATAAAAATCCTCTCCAATGAGACTAAATCAAATCAATTCTGAAAAGAAGAAAGGGCCAAAGTCCCTCCATGGTGCTATAAAAGGCTGCGGATTATCACAAACACTTCTGATTGTTGCACATTTGTTGGTGCTATAGGTGGCACAACCAGTTATTAAGTTTAGGAGGCAATTACTTTCCACACAGAGGCAGATTGGTTTGGATATCCTTACTCCCTTAATATTGGAAACAATCATTTGAAAACTCCATATTATTTTCATTTAGGTTGGGATACATCTGGATTTAAAGCGTCTGTATGACTGCATCATTGCCCACTTTGAATTTCGCCTAAATCAAACCTAAATCTGTCTCGGATCGGTTCACACTTGTAATCTGTTTTGTGACATTAAATGTGAACCGACTCTGAATATGTTCATGTTGAGCAGAGTGTCTCTGTGAGTAAATGCGCCATCTGTGCCCCTGCCAACACGCAGATGTTTTATTTGTGTGCAGTTGGGTATGTATGACAGAGTGACAGAGGGCTGCTGAAGGCTGATAGCTGCATTAGCCTAACAGCTGTTTTAATGTGTTTAGAGTCATTGCAATATATTATGAAGAGATTCTATAAAAGTCATTTCTAAAAGCTGATGTTCACTTTTTCAATCAAAAGTCCAGCTTGTTTCCATATCTACAACTTGGATACCATAGAAAGGGACTGGATGGGATACTTTATTTAAATTCAGAATCCACGCAAACCAGTGTGTTTAATAAGAAGGTGAAACAGCTAAGATAAAGAATAAGTGATTAAATATAATATTTTTTTTTATGTATGCCGCTTATGTATGCCGCCGGACGGTTGAAACTACTAGTTACCATGAGAACAAGCCACTTTTATGCATTTAAGGGTCCTAGAAACCAGCAGTTTTTCTCATCTTGGCTTACGTGTCATTACACCTGTGTGAATCCAGCCTGTATATTTTTTTTTATTTTAACAAAACACACTAAGTGCACTAAATCATAACTTGGCTTACTGTAAGAGGATATAAATTCAAGACGAGCACAAATTTGATTAAATTAAAATACGGTGAACCCAAAGACTACATCACCAGTGCTTTACAACCTTCATCTCAGTGGTGCTTAAACTCGTTACTATAATAGAAAAAACCATTAGGTGGCAGAACATAAAAATTCCAACGCTCCAGTCAGCTCGGAGTAAAAATTGCTGGATGGTTGTGGTTCTATTACTGAAAAATGTTATTAAAAAAACGTAACTAATTATAGTTGGTATTGTGCTTAACGTTTTTTTTTTTATTTTAAAAATATTTTTCGGTTAAAATTTTGCAAAAAAGAATCATCGATCATTTTTTTTGAGTCAAACTCCACATCTTTTTTGACACCTCCAAAAGTAACAATGTTGGCAGTTTAAGTAGATCTCCTGCTGTGTATTTGATATATTAAACTAGAAAATTGAACAAAAACTTCAGTAAGCTCTATACAGGGCAACTTAAAAATGGCCTTTAAATCTAGTTGCAAGGGTTGCTATGCATTTTACAAAGACAAATTTAGGAATGAATTTGTTTATATGCACATGGATTTCAATCTTATATGATTGGATGGCATTTGAATAAAATGGACATAAAAAACCGTTAATTATAATCGGTTTTTGCATTAGTGCAATATAAATAAACTTAACTAAATTAAACTTAAATGGACATGGCATGAAGAGTTATATTAACAATAATGCATATTAGAGGTCTTCCAAATTTCAAGGAATGCTGCTTCAACCTTTAATCATCTAAAATCCATAACTAGATTCAAGATATAGTGACCTTTTTAAATTGCAATTCAAATGTATTGTTTTGCAGTGTTTAAACATTTTCTATAGCTATAGAGCAAAATGGGGTTTAAATCAGACTTGACCAGGTAATAAAACCAGAACAACAATAAGAAAGGCCTTGAAATGTGATGTTTTTGTTAGGTTTCAAATGAGGCTGACAAATCTTCAGCCGGCAGTAACAAAGAAAAGTATAATTTAGAAGTATTTTCATATTAGTAAAGTTCCGAGGTGTCTCTGAATCCACCATGCCATAAAACAGGAAGTAGAAGAGCAAATGGTTTTTCAGATTCAGAAGGAAGTGGGTCTCGTGTGTGCAGTTCGGACCATGCTTTAACTATCTTGTGGCGGAAACTCTACTCAACGCAACACACTGGGCCATCAGCTGTTCGTTGTATTATAGTTGTATGGGCCTAAAGAGTCAGGAAATAAAATAAAAAACATAACACCACAGACGGTCCAAACCTGTGCAAGTCGTTGCCTCGACGTTTTCGTACATTCTGCATTCCCAGCTCCGCCAAAACAGTCCTTCACAATACAAGAAAGAATAAAACAAGCAGAAGTCCAAATGGTAAGAGCTTAACGGAACTGAAGTTCATTGAAACTCTGAAAGACGTGCTTGCACTTCCTTGTTTGCTTCTTGGCTCCGCCTATTTAGGTAATTCTCCAATCAGAATGCACAACACGAAGAACGTAATACACTAAAGAGGAGGAAAATAGTTCACGTAAAGAAATTGTAGGCTACTAATAATTTGAACTTAATAACAATAATAATAATGATTTTACTAAAAGCAGTGAGCCCAACTGCATATTTCCTAAATTGAGAACAGATGATGTTGTTGTGTCCCCTGTCAGGGATGTAACCTGTGACACCATTCGAAGCTTGTATCAAAAAAACGAAACACTGCAAAGTGGAGCACTGTGTCGGAGCTTGATTCAGCCGCTGATAGTCAATGACGTCCGTAGCTCCGTTTCAGGTATATACACACACCCAGGTGACTGCTTCGGACATTGGTTCAAATCAATGGTTCAGTTTTATTTGCAAGAAATTGTTGACTTTGGTGTGTTCTATCCTTTTTAATGTGAAATAAAGTTGTTTTGTCATTGTAATACGCTATTTTTGAAAAAAAAAAAGCCTAAAGTGAGCTATATGTATTAGGGAGGAGGTAGGGATAAGTTATTATATTTATTTAGTTATATTTAGTTATTTTCAACGGAAATGTGAAAAGTTTAATAATTTGAAAAACGACATAATGTAAATATGTGTGGAATAAATGAATCACAGACTTATCCCATAAAAAGCCATTCTTTAAAAAAGTTCTGTTTTGTAGGTGCAGACTGTTATTTGTAACCAGCAACTGGTTTACAATATCATATGTCATCAATGTTGAGAGATTCCTTAATATTCCCCATGATAATTTGAATTCAAATATTCACACAAAGAATACTGATTTTATTGGATTCAATTTCATGTGTAAAAAACCATACATATTAATTACACGGTCCCAGGAGGCTTTTTGAATTATTTTTTTATCCATCCAGTGAAATCCACAATTCATCTTAAACAGAGTTAAATTGGCTGTGAAAACATTTGCAATACAATGTCTTCACTAGCAGATGTCCTCATAGAGTTTTGAAGAATTGAGCAATGAACCTTTTTTCAATACAGTTGGATTGAAAGCTTCATTGGTTCAAAAGGCTTCACATTACCATCACTAGTGCGTTCAGACCGCAAGCTTTCTCAGTGTCAAGCAACGCTCATAAAGCGACTAGTTGGACAAATTTTTTTTACTGAGGATACATTTCTAAGCTGAAGCTTGCAAAGCTCGTGGGCGGGCCTTTCTGTGCTGGATGTTTTAAACACTAGCGGATCGTGGTTGGCTAGGCAGCGTCGACATCGGGCAACTTCACTACAGTGAGACCCTCTGACTGGTTGCCATGCTGCGTCAACAGCGTTAAGACCAAAGCCGTTTTAGGACTTCTCTACGGTTCTAAATACCCCATTTCTCATCTCAGTGTAAAAGAAAAATCTTCATAACAATTGTCCAACCCATTTTCAATGTTGTCTGTCCAGGGAGACACCAGCTGAACCAAATTGTGACCATGGAAAGGTAATCTGGCTGCATGAGCTACACCTAAACCCTAAAATTAGTAGAAGGATGTGAAGCTTTTCAAACTGATTAGAAATAAGGTATACATTATTTTTAAAATGCTACTTTTTGTTAAAACATACATTAAAACAAATGCAATTTCTTTTCAAAATTGTTACAAATTTTACATGGCTTATATTAAAATAAATAAGTTTGGCCTTAACTGTAGATACTAGTCTTTGCTCCAGGGGGAGACAAAAATAATATTAAAAAAAACCTGGAGACGAATCCTCCTGAAGACATGGACCAAGTGCGTGTGGAGAGGGAAGTCTGGGTCTCTATGCTTAAACTGTCATTGTAACCTCATCCCAAAGAAGTGGAAGACAATGATTGAAGGGATGGCTCTTGCAAGAAGAAGATGGTGAACAGAAACACCTTGGAGGAGATTGTTTTTTTTTCATGTTTTTGTGGACTTTATTCATTAGATGTTGGACAAATTGAGGGGGTAGCAAATGGTGAGTCTGCTCCATCATAAGGCAATGTGGCACTTGTATGAGAAAGAATTTAACAATCTTAAGTTATTCAGCTGCTGGAGGCTCTGTGCTCCATCAAGGTCTCACAAGGACTTGTTGGCAGAAGAAAAGACAAGGCTGGCTTTGAGCAGAAAAAGCGGAGGACCTCCATCAAAAGACACACAAAGACTGTTTTGACAGGGCACACCTACCAGAACTTTAAAACCGATTATTTGTTTTAACTACTTTATTGTAAGTAATTAAACAGATAAATTTTGAAGGAATCAACTATTTCCAGGATGACCTGCATAATTAGGATTTTCTGTGCAGAAAAATACTGCCAAAAAAAATCTAAAGAGTCCCCCTTGAATGGCTTTATCTTAAACAGTCACTACATTTCATAATGAGAGGTCACTCTGTTATCAGTGTCTGTATTTATTTACTTTTTTGAAACTCTTAAATACTTTCTATTGAATTTGAATGATTTAAATCCCAATTAAGAACGTTGCCATGCTACTAGAATATAACCTATTTTATGAACCACAAGCCTCTAATTACTGCCTTTTAATCAGTGCAACAAGGTTGCACCTTATTATGATCAGCAATGTTTTTATTATTTACTCTGAGTACTATTATTCTGAAAGTCACAATATTGAAGGATTTGAGCCAATATAGAAGTTACAGTGATTTCGCTCAGATCTTAAACATTTCCATAAATGTGTGTGTCTTTTGTTTATAATTATGTTGAATTTTAAAAAGCAGTCTAAACCAGAACCTATGTACATGAGGAAGGGAGCAACCTGTTCCTAAATGCCTTTAATGTGCCCTATACAGAAATTAAACACTCTACTGACTTCAGTGATACATGTATTGTTCTGCTCTGTCACGAATAGCACACCTATGCTCAAATCCTCACCTCAGATCATAAGAAAACAGATCCTGGATACAGACAACGTAAAATAAGATTTGCAGAGTAAAAACCGTGAGAAACAAGAACGCATAATTGCCACCTTCTCTCTTTACAACCCCCAGACGGTCGCGGCAGATGGCCACTCGTACTGAGCCAGGTTCTGCTTCCCATTAAAAGGGAGTTTTTCCTCTCCACTGTCACTACAGGCTTTTGTCAGTATGAGGGATTGCTGTGAAGTCAACAGCGCAATGCAGGCAGCTGCCTACTGTTGTTAGACGTTCATGAAAATTGAATTATAACTTTGTAGTTTATTGAAATGCCAGATTTCCCTGTATTGCCTATAAAGCTAAAAAGAAATGCTATCTTTTCAGTCACAGAAATAAAATTGCCTCTAAAGAACTCGAATCCCTGGGTTATGGCCTCTCTGAGCTCTAAAATGATTATATATATATATATATATATATATATATATATATATATCAGGATTTTTTTTTTTTTTTACTATCACCCCTGAGATAGATAGATAAATTGATTCTACTCTGTTTAACTGTAATGTCCTTCAGTGACCAGCAGATGTCTCTTTGTTACACTAATGTGGGATGTAGCTGCATTGTAACTCTGGACTGCTTCTCCAGCATGAAAAAATGCGACAAACTCACAAGAAAAATAGTTCCCTTGTTTTCCTGTTTGTTTGATTAATATTTTACATTCGCTATTTAAAAAAAAAAGTAGATTAAAGAAAGGAAATTATAGGCTACGAGAAGTGAACGGCGGTACCTGTTCAATGGAAATCAACAAACGCTTTTATAAGTCACTTATGGCCATAAATAACTTCACTTTATCAGGAAGGGATTTGTTGATAGGTGAGGCAAACTCTTAACTCTGATAAATATCCGGCCACCCATTTTATTAGGAGGAGTTTATTTTTATTAAAGCTGCTGCCCCCACCCATCCACGCTCAGTATCATCATCGTTCCTGCATCCCCAGCTCCAGCGATTATCTGTGGAAACGCTGATCGGTTTCAACATGTATCATATTAATTTTCTGCTCTCTGTAGGAATCTCCGTCTGCACCGTGAAAGGTAGGCACTCTAGTTAATCGGTAATCAACTTTTAGAAACAGGGATGAAGACGTAGAGCACATTTATCAGAAATACGCGATCGTGTTTTGTTTTTTCCCCTCCTCCAGGATTTAAATGTTCCATGCGAGTAAATTGTTGCCAGATTGATTTCCTGATTGAAAAGATGTATGTTGTGTCAAACACCGACCTCCACGATTTATTTCTTCGTCCTGGTCTTTAGAATCAAATGTGAATTTAACTTATTAAAATACATTGATACAGTTTTAACTGTCTTACCTGTTATGTCATCGGGGACCTGCTAAATTTAGGTAAAATGAAAGATGCAAAAAGAGAAATAAAAAAGATTTTCACAAGAAAACTTTTGATTTAATATTATATTGATATACAATTGAAGTTGACCTCAATGAAATACCTCTGTTAATGGAACCGAAAGCCAATTTACTTTTGACAGTAATTATAGAATCCTTTTTTTTCTTCATTGAAATGTGCTGCAGCCAGACAGGAGACCTGTCCACTGCCACCATCTGATTTTTCATTTATTGTGTCACCTCAAAATATTAGTGGACCCTCTATCTGTTCTCCCATTTTGAAAGAGAAAAACCTCCTATAGACCCCCCCTGGTTGCACTGAACTTCTTGCTGAAAATGTTTCTGCATTGTATTATAACACACATTGATGGTGAAACCTGAATATGGTGGGATCAGGAAGAGGGAGAAGCATCAACAGGGTTATTTGCCCCCTTGAATAAGACAAGCTTTCAGCAAATCTATTTTAATGAAAGACCTGGATGAAAAGGAGATAGGAGTGTTGTCTACAGAGAGTACAGTCTGAGCCAAATCATCAGGATAATGTGCTTCTCATACGTGGTTTTGGATCATTGGGCTGTGGCCATTAGTGAAGTGAAAGGACGATGCCAAAAACACTCCATAACTCAAGACAGGAAACGAGACTGTGTTAAAATGAGAGACTGGTCTGATCTGAGTTTCCACTGCAAGATGAATCACATCCAGGCTTTGGGGGTGGGTGAATGGTTTGACCCTTGATGTGTTTCAGCACCTCGAGATGTAACAACACAAAAACTTTACAGACCAAATGAATGGGATGACAGCCTCATCAGCAACATTTGAATCAAATACAAATAAATTATTGTCTCTTGTAAGTGTGAGTCGATTTTTTTTAATGGAAGCAGTGTTTCCTTCAATTAATGCTGCAAGTCCTTCAGAGTATGTCTATAAACTTTGTACATCTAGAGCAACATTCTTGCCCTTTTTTTCCTTGTTTTCAAAATGGTCATGGTATTTAGGGTGTCTGCTAAACCTAATTTAAGTCTGAACAATGACTAGACCATTTAAACACATGGATGCTTTGATCTGCACCATTCCGTTTTAGCTCTTGGTGTATCTAATGCCGTTGTCTTGCTTGACGGTGAACCTCTGTCCCAGTCGTTTTCAGCATTCTCAACAGGTTTTCATTTAGGGTTTCCCTAAATTTCGCTTCACCCATTTTCACAACATCCCTGACAAACTATCCTGTCTGTGCTGTAGAAAAGTATAACCACCTGATGCTTCCAGCACCATTATTTAAAATTCTGGAAAATCTATTCACAACTTTGTTCAGTCTAGTATGCTCTTTTGTCCCCATGATGTTGTCTGTTTGCTAATGCTCCTAAAAAAAACTTCAGAGGCTTTGATAGAGCAGCTGTGAAGCACATAATTTCCCTTTGCTTGTCAAAATAAAGGGGACAGAGAACTTTTGCTGTTTATCAAGTTTGAGCTTTAATCCTATACATTTACTCGGTTTCTTTTCCTCTTATCACTAATTGACAGCTTTTTTATTTTTATTTTGAAGAAATCAATTCTACATGAACAAAGAGCACAGGCTAGTCACATAAACTAGTTTGTTGTGTTCAATTGATGTGAAAGCCTTATTTGCTGGCTTGTCTTTGTTTTATTTTTCAGGATAATTTAATTGTGTGGTTTAAAGGAGCAAAAGAACCCTGTTTCATTAGATATATTATGAGCATGTATTTGTATGCATATCTCAGCCTCTACAGTCTTTCTAGCGGCATTCAGATTTTCAACAAAACCTGGAAATTCTTTTCAGAGATTACGACTAACATACCTTTACTATAATCTAAATTTACTTCGGCTTTTCTCTTCAGGTTCCATGGATTTTCAACCCTACAAGATAAGCATTTTAAAACTGTATTAATTCTTATTCCCCAAAATAACCTGTTTTTCCATTCACATGAATGATAGAAATTTTAATTTGCATGATTGCAAAGTAGATAAAAACATATGAGGACAAACATTATTCTGGCAAAACCCCTGCTATAAATCAGAAAAGGGGGAAATGCTGCAGAATGCTGTTGTGAAAGCAAGCCTAAAAGCATTAACATCTTACTCTGAAAGTTAACTTTGACCTAAAAAATATAATGCAAATCACCTCACGGTCAAATTATATTACAATTTTTATTTTTTGATGCACAGTAATTGATTGTTTCATTTCCTTGCTGAATCTAGTATGAGTAGAACAGGGCACAGCATTAAAATGTATTCATCCTATTCCACACAAAAAAATTGTTATCTTACTTATTTTTAATGCCATTCAATTTTATTGCCATTTATTTATTTGTTTATTTTAGTTTTTACTCAAACTGCAGAGCTTCTTAGGTGGTACAAAGAAGAGTTGCAAATCGGCATGTTTGTGCTGCATTTTTTACATTTAATTACTGTAGTAAGACAACAAATTGTTGAAAAGTTTCTTTGTAGATCAATTATTATTCGTGGCATACAAAAATGAAAGCAATGTAACCAGTATGGAATATACATTTGGTAAACACACTAATTAGATGGCTGTATATTAGATGGCCATTTTTGATCCAACTCTTAAAAATTATTAGCTTTCAAGTCACAAAATAACATTAAATGAGACTCGTTAACCCAATACTGGTAAAGTATACAAATACTACCACTAAGTAGATTAGACAGAAATGTAGTGATGACTCAAACTGCCTTAACAGTAAATTGATTTACATGTAGCAAGAGAAAATAGAATATTTGCCTTAGTCCGGTGGGTCCCACAGAGTCATTGCAGAAGGGGCTGCGGTATGAATGGATACAAATTAAATGATAATATAACGAGGCTCCCACATAAATGCAAAGCAGAAGATAAAACATCGCCAAATGAGATTCTGAACCAAACATCCTTTAAAGCCAAAGAGTTAAAAAAAAAATGGTGAAACTCATCTTGCCTTTGCTTTCGTTTAACCAAAAACCTATAAAAGCTCAGCTGAGCTCATATAAAGTTTTGTATAGTGGCACAGTGTGAAAATATGCATAAAACTGCTGAGGATTATATACTTCCTTGGACTATGGCCAGCAAATGATGGCCCCAATTGATCAATATTCCAAATAAAGAGCAGAAAATTGCACTCTCAGAGATCTTTATGTTTAAAATTGTGCATAGAGGGTCATTAAAATGTACTGAAAGTAAGGTTACATATAGCTACACAGTAAAAATAATACAAAATCTAAATAATAAAATATTATAATAATAAAAAAGAAACAATTACACTGTTTGAACATTTTCTTATAAACCAAAGAGGGGCCCAGCAAAAGTAGTTTGGAAACCATTGTATTAGTATGACTAAATTTGGACTTTTGAAATGTGCGTATACACCTTAGTCCAGCTGAAGTCGAACCATCTGGTTAATCCTGAATGAGCTAAAATACCCAGATAATGTGGCTAAAAAACTGAATTCCCCTGGATGCTTCCAACATCCCAGCATAGTCGAGCGATTACCATCCTGGGCACTGCCCCTTCCAGAGACCCCAGAAGTGGGATTAACTAAACCAGAACTACAACACAGTAGAAAAATGAGAAAGATGGCGGCAAAGACTGTTTGCTTCACTGCTGTCAGCATTGGTTACTATTTGTGTGATTTTATAGACCAGGGATCCCCAAATCCAGGCATCAAGGGCCAGTATGGTGTAGGCTTTACTTCTTTCCCTGGTTCAACACACCTGAATCAAATGATGGTTTATTTGGAGGCCTCTGCAGAACATTGCCTTGCTGAGGAGATAGTTGGGCAGTTTGAATCAGCTGTGTTGGAGCAGAGACACACCCGGCCTTTGAGGCCCAGATTTGACGACCCCTGGTATAGACAAACCGGAAGAATTCCAACATAGAACGACATGTGTCATCACCTACCATCGTTAAATTTAATTTAGTCATTTAGCATTTTATTCATTAGTCATTCAATTTTCTTTCTGAAGATGTAAAGTGGGACAAAGGATCCCATTTTGGTTTAGGTGTTAGTATAATTTTTTCCATAGCTCAATTTAAATGTGCATGTACAAGGAATATTGCTTTAATGTAACTTTAGTTGTATACCTTGCTATGTTCAATGCATTTGAAACTGATTATTTCAGCAACATTCTTAGAATAATACCTTTAGATGATTCTTTAGGACTGTCTCTTTTGTTATTTTGATTTTCTTTTTTTTATGAAGACCCTACCATTGTTAATTCAACCCAAGTTGAGTCTTGACCCTAACTTTGAGAATCACCGGTCTACATTATTTCATGCTCAGAAAAATCTTGATTTTGAGTATATGAGATCAGGGCCAGTAATCAAACAAAAGCTGAAACACCAGGCTCTGTAAGGAAATACAACAAAATTTCATAAATCTATACTACGTGCATAACTGGACCAAATTCCTTAACATCAACACTTTGACACTAAAAGTTACAGCTTTTAGCACAACATAGCCAGCTGACAGGATAACCCACTGTCATATTGCATATCTCAGGTTGCTGGTGAAGGACACACAGTGGTGTATATCATTGCGTATTTTCATTCTCCAGGATGTCTTTTTCATTGTCTATCTGGCTTATTTTGTTGGTTCTTCTTTCTCAAGTTATGTAGTCAACAATGTAATTTTTATGTCTTCACTGTGTTCTTCTGTAGTTTCTCAACAAGGGCCCAGCCAACGCAAGCTGTACAATGATCTGATGACTGGGTACAACCCGCTTGAAAGACCAGTTTTCAATGATTCCCAGAGCCTTACAGTTTACTTTGGCCTCAGCCTCATGCAGATCATGGATGTGGTACGTAAATGATCAGTTACAATAAATTATTCCTAAAATTATTGATGGCGCCTTCTTCGGTCCAAGATGGAAACACATTTCGTTTCCAATACTGTTCTACTAAATAAACGTAAGCAATATTTTTTAGTGCCCACAACCTTGCAAGGATAGCTGGGAATGGATGGATGGATGGAATGATTTTTTTTAGTGCTCCAAGACTCCTGTATATATGTTTATAAATATATACAAATAGAAGATAGTCTATAGAATCCTTTTAATACTAAAATCGTTATAAGTAAAGCTACTTATAGAGTTAACTTGTTCTTGTCTGTTTCAGAAATGTAAAATGTTAGAAAAATGAATGCACAGCATTTGTAAATAATAATCTATTGCTTTATCAACAGGATGAGAAGAACCAGGTTCTGACAACCAACATTTGGCTTCAGCTGGTAAGCCCCCTAATGACACACTAAAGATAATTTTCATAACATTTTGATTCGGCAACAATACATCCGTTGAACGGGAGTGCTTGAGGCAGGACAAATAACCCATGTAATAAAATCCAATCTGCTCAAAAATGCAGTAACTTTACCATGTTCATATTCCCCTTGGCCTTACGAATGCCTCAATTCGGATGTAACACATTTACACCACAGCAGGACTGTTAAAGGGAAATTCTGTGGGGTTTTTTCATCAGCCCTGCTGCAGCATAAATGTGAATTAGATCCAAATCGGCCTTCAAGAGAATGTTGTTTATGTTACCAAGAAAAATTTAAGTTATTGCCTATCTGGTTATGTTAGGAATATGAAATTAATAATTCATAAATTATTGATTTAATTATCCTTTCAAATCATTTAGACGGGGCATCACCAGCTTTTTTGACTGGAAACTAGATACTATATCTATCAAAAGTAACAATCAAATAGCAATTTATAAATTATTATCACTGATTTACCAGAGACATTTTGATCTGAAGGGTGGCCCTTTTCAATGATTCAAACTCACACTCAAATAAAAGAAACGAAGATTTGATCTAGTTTAACCAATCTAGTTTAACCAATCTATTAACTAATTACCACAGCAAACCCTAACTTGAAAACTCAACCAAATCTATTCTGCTAACCGCTAAGCTAAGGGCTAAAGCTACTTGTTACGTAAACAACAAAGATGGCTGACAAAGGGGACGTCACAGAAGCCACATCACGGGGAGTTTCCTAACGTACGTCGAATCACACACTGCTTGTCTACTAATTAAAACAAATATTTCAACACATTCGTATAATCAAACTCAGCTTACTCATTAAATAAAAACACAGTACATTTCAAGCACAGACCTGATTCATGAACGTTAAAAGGACATGCATGCATAAAAATAAAATATAATAATATAATACATATACTATAATAAAATTAAGGAATCTTAATTTGCTCCACCCAGGCTAAAGGAGATTGGAAAGTTCTTACTTTGAGGCGTCTGATCGTTGATTGCGGCAATGTAAAATTCTTTAAGGGCGGAAAAATGCCACGTGAAAAAAGGGGAGAAAAAGTGAGGGGTAAAAAGCTTTGGTGGCCAGCCTCAGCTTAAGGAAGGCTTACTAGCGGGAAGGAAAGTTGCACATGTTTCCCAGGACTTTGGGCAGAACGTGGAGATCTCCTTCAGCTCGAACGGATCGAACCAGAGAGAGGAAGCGCAGGTGGCTGCATGTCTTTTCGGAACTTTCATGGGGGGACCCCCCCCCCCATTCTCACCTGTTCCTTCGTCCACTAAGACCAGGAAGACCAGTCCAGGATGGGCTGGCGAGTTGTTCCGGTGGCCAACCGACGTGTCGGGATTTCTCAAACGCCAACCCTCCAGGAGTGAAGTCAGAGCAAGAGAGACGGTTATTGATCATCCAAAGTGCATGTATGTCGCACTGTTTTTCGTCCGGGGTCTGGTGTTCCTGCATTGGTCGAAACACAGAGGGACCAGCACAATTGGGGAATGCTGGCGTCATCCATAATTAGGAGCACTTCCAATGCGTCCGAAATTCCCAAGGGAATATAAACATGGTAAAATTATTGAGTTTTTGGGCATATTAAACCTTGTTACAAGCAGAATTTGTCCTACCCCGAGCACTCCCGTTCTACAGATGTCCGCTGATGGAGGAAGTGAATATAAATACTGCTGAACGGCTCAGACTGGCTCCAATCTTCTCCGGGTGAGTAAAAAAACACATATTTGCGAAAAATAAGGTCCAGGTTGAAAAACCCTGGAATTTCCCTTTAAGGTTTTGTGTTAAATAAAATAGTACCTAACAGTGAATTGGAAGGAAAATTTAATTTTTTTCCATTTTTATTTTTTACAAAAAGTATGGGATACCTATAATGTTTTGTCCCTAGAGTAAATACTTGAGAGAACCACTAGCTGCAGGACTTTAGTGTTAGTCTCCACCAGCTTTACACATCCACAGACCAAGATATTTGCTTATTCTTCTTACAAAATAGATTAAGCTCAGTCAGTTGGGGTGAAAAAGATACATGCATCGATTTAAAGTCTTTCCATGGATTCTCAATGAAATTTAAGTCCAGACTTTGTCATGATACCACATGCAATTTGATTGAAACCATTGCTTAGTTATTTTTTGATAGTGTCCCATAAACAATTATGCTGATTAATTTTAGGCTTTCAGAAGTAAATTTACTTGACACGTTGAAGATTAAATCTTTATTCAATCAGTAAGCCTTGGAGATATGGTTTTGTTTGCCAACTGACGGAACACAAATATAGATTGTTCTCAAATGTATTATTAGCATTTTAAGCTGAGGAGTCGTTTTAAGTGTCTTAATGGTCATGGGCCTTCTTAACGTTCAGAAATGCTTTTACCATATGAACCCTCGCGGTCTCTGCGCTCCTCTGGCAGCCGTCTCCTTATCATCCCCAAAGTCAGGACACGGACTCATGATAAGGCGTCTTTCCATTATTATGGCCCTAACCTCTGGAACAGGCTGCCAGAGGACCTCAGGGCCACAGAGAACGTTCATGTGTTTAAGAGCAGGCGCAAGACTCACCTTTTTAGCTTAGCCTTTAACTGATCATTATTTATTAATATATTTTTAACTGCTCAGCATGTTTTACCTGATTTAATTTTTAGTTTTAGATTTTCACTGTTTATTTATTAACCTGCTTTGCATTTTTTTCTTGATTCTGTTTTATCATTGTTTTACACTTATTGTTTTACACTTTATGTTTCATACACTTTATATTTGAACTTATTTTAATCTTTCTTGCCAGTGTTTCCTCTGTGGGGGCCCCCGGCATCAGGGGCGGTGGTCGGCTGTGGCTGCCTGGGTGCCCCCCAGGTAGTGCTTGGGTGGAGGTTGGGGTTACCAGCCCTCCCTCCTCTGCTGCCCTGGGTCAGTGCCTTGGCTGCTCCTGCTGATTTGCTGCTGCTGATGCAGATGGCTCCCATGATGACGTTTCCTGGCTCATCCGTGCTCAGCCTGCTTTTTTTTAAAGCTTTTAAGTGTGTGTGCGGGGGTTGGGTTGGGAGGGGGGTGTAGTCGTGGTGGTGATTTTATTTTTGTTTTTGTATGGGGGTTTGGGGGGTTTTGGGGTCATTTTAAATCTGTAAAGTACTTTGAGAAACTTTGTTTGAAAAGCGCTTTATAAATAAAGTTTGATTTGATTTTTTGTCCATCTTTCTGAGGAGCAATAAAAGCTGCTCTCCTTCATGTGGTGAAATGAACTGTGTGAACACTGATGCTTTATTGCTGCTTGTCCATTTTGTGACATAGTATTTCCCTGCTGCTGCATTGTCAGCAACCTCTCCCAAGGCTGCTTGGCCTGGTTTAAATCACCCTCTGGATTCACAGCAGCAGTGTACCACGCACACATGCACAGAAACACCCACTCAGACAGCAACCTTTGGATCAACGATTTGTTGACAATGATTTAGTATTCTCAGTGAAGAGCCCAAGAGAAGAAACTTCCAAACATGCAGTCAGTATGCAGGATAACTGTAAACTTAAATTCAGTGTTTCCATGAATGGACAATACATGCGTAACCGTTATCCACTACCCTAATGTCATCATTAAAATACAATATTAAAAAAAGTTGGCTATCATTTGCATTTTAAATGAAATTTTACCTCCAGGTTTCTCACTGAAAAAGCTTATATCAGGTTTTAGTATTTAAATTGCCGCAGTGAGTCCCTCCTTCATCGCACTTTATTCAGCCTTTTTCAACGACTGACCTTTGTGGTCTTTCTAGCCATTGTTTGAATGTCACAGAGTGAATTAATTAAAGTTGGACTGCAGGTCTGATTTCTAAAAGGGCCTTTATTAAAAGCTATTTATTCAAGAAATATCAATGATGAGTGAGCCATACACCCTGCTGTGCTACTGGACTTTAAACAGGTTTTGCATAACCTTACTGACTGTCATGTAAACAAATGAAAAAAGCCTGAAAAGGCAGTCTGCTGTTCTGATTTTCAAGGGATTACATTTCTCAACCAAATGGTTTGGATCACACTTTGGATTAAATAAAACTTCATTTAATATTCATGGGTGAAATTATTCATCTTCTTTGTAGTTTCCCCGATGTTCCCTGCAAACATCCAGGCTGTCTTCAGGTTGAATTAAAGTAATTATATTGATCCCTTGACTTTTTCTTCTTCTGCTGGTATTGCACCATTATGATGTCAAAACGTAAAACTGCTCTCAGTATGTATGTAATGACAAGCATAACTTCTCTAAGACGTTCGGCTGAAAATTAAACCCATCTCCTAGCAGTATAAATTTACCTACTGTGTCACTGCAATATAAACAGCTTTCCTTAACCCCAGAATGACCAAAGTGGAGCCCAAAATATGGAGAATATTGGCAAAATATTTGCCTGAAGAATGCAATATGATTTTACATTTCACAGTACTGGAATGACTATTACCTTCAGTGGAATCCAGTGGACTATCCAGGTGTGACCAATGTGAGATTTCCAGACCATCTCATCTGGAGGCCAGACATCCTGCTGTACAACAGGTAGGCTTCAAAAACCCACACTGGCTGCTCGCTACTCTGTAAATAAGTTGTTACCAAACTTACCAGATTCTGACCCTCCACCCCCTAAAAAAAAAAAAAAAAAGTATGAGGCTCTTGATCCTAAGTCTTTGTTGAGCATACCACCATTTTTACAGAGTCAGTAAAAAGTGGTACAATGACTAGACAATCGGCATCAACAGCCAATATATTGACAAATATGTTGCTTCTTTTTTTATACTTAATTCCGTTTTCAAATCTTTTACACTACTATAAAATGCATATACTTTCTTATTGCTATTTTTTGGTATGTAGGTAATTTTCTCAAATGGATCTCAAGATCCCACATTTACATATATCTTAACTATGGTAACTGTTTCTTTAAATGGATGTGAATGATGTCTTCAGTATGCTTCTTCAGTATGATGCAGAGTGTGATACGTTAAACCTCACAGATACCTTTAACAAGATTACTTGTTAAAGGTCTATTTTACACCCTCTCTTTCAGCCTTGAGAGAACATTGTACCGCCATAATATTAGTTCTCAGTCATGAGGAAAAGAAATCAGCAGACTTATATAGAGATGCTCAATAAATTAGAACACATGTACCAATGTGGCTGAATTGTCAGATCATAAGTACATTTTGAAAATAACCTTCAAGTAGGTATCAGACACATTTTTTAAGCCCACATTTCTGTATTGAAAATGTTTCGTTATTTTATTGGTCTGGTGCAATATTATGTTAAGTGTTTTGCTTAATTAGCTGGAAGTGGAGACATTATTAATAGCAATAACGACTTGAAAACATCCCTCAGTGTGTAATCAATCTATATAATGTGTTTCAATTAGTGAAATGAGTTAGTGAAATAAATAAACTTTTCAATAATCTTCCTTAGTGAATGATTCTGTAGTATGCGCCAGTGTTCATAAAGGAATACAAGTGTAGCTATAGCAATGAATTGCTGAATAAATTTCGAATATATATAAAGTATCTTTAATATAAAAAAAATAATATTAAATTTGCTCAGGTTGCGTACTTTAATATGCTTTTATGCAGCCGTTCTTTAGTGCTCATAAGACCTGGTTCACATCGCTTAAACAACTGAGTTCCTTTAAATCAAGGTTAAAACCCCATCTGTTTAGACCTGCCCTTGAGTAAGCAATTAATCATAGCTGGAATGTCATATGTTTTAATGTGTCATATGTGATGTGTCTCTAATTTTGTGTCTTATGCTTTCATTGCTCCTTTTTATTTTATTCCCTAATGTTGCATGAATCTTGAATTGCCTTGTTTTTGAAAGTGTGCTATAATAAAGTTGGCTTGTCTTGCCTACCATCTTTCTTATTGTGTTTGGTGGCGAAAAAGCTTGAATGTTAATTTAGCCTTGAGTCAGTCATTCCAGTTCAAAAAGAAGTTTTTATAACTTTTCCTTGAAGCCATTTTCTTTCCTATGAAAACTATACACCAGCATTTTTTGAATTACATATTTTCTTGTCTTTCGCATTTTGAAGAAAGAAATTAGTACTTTGTATTCCTTCATGTTTATACCACCAAGTAAACAGGAAGTCATAGATCACTTGCTAAAATTTTGAGGTTGCTCTCATTAGCTTCAGTCAACAATGTAACAAACATGCACTGATAGAAATGCTTCACTTTCTTTTACATGAGAGGAATACCTATAAGTGCAAATAATAACAGCACTGTTGTTTGTGTTAAACACAATTATTTCTCAATTGTTCTTCACTTTGAATACATATACTAGGTGTGAAGTTATATTTCTACAGTACAAGATGTAGAGATTTTTGTGTTTTAATTTTAAATTTTAAGAAACTCGTTACAGATTTATATGTTTTTACTGTAAGTGTTTGTTTTCTTTCGCAATCAACCAACTTTATTCTTTTTATCCTGTGGTAGTTCTGGCTTGGAGGCTCTACCATGTTGCTAGTTTTACACCAATACCTATTTTTTGTCTTGTAAATTATTATACAAATATTTTGAAGCATTACAACTTAACAAAGAATGTAAATTGATACATTTTCCCCAATACATTGTTGCTGTGTTATAGAAGCTGTTTTTAAGACAAGAGCATTACTATTCAAGGTTAGCCTTTAATATATTCAGGACCTTCTAGATTCGTGATCTGGAGCAATAAATCATTTTGACAAATGAATAAAATTCTATTAGAGGAGATAGGAGAAAAAGCTTTTACTATACGTCCTTAATGGAAAGAGTCTCAGGGATTACCATTAATCAATGTTTAAATGGTCTGAACAGACCACATTGCAAGCACTCAACTAAGAGAAAAAATGCTGGACCTGATTTGTCACTGTCTTTGTACACACTTCATTTCAGACTTTTGAGGTCAAGCTTATTTCAGTTTAACTTCGGTTTCACCTTTTTTAATCAGTATCGGGGGACTTCATTTGAAAGTGGCAGTTAGATGCTTTGGGGGAAGACGAGAATAACCCATGGAGCACTGTAATCACTGCTGCATCTTGTGTGCATGTTGTACCTGCAGGAATGTCTAGATGAACATCTGTTCTTGTTTGAGGCTTGGCAACTGATTGTGTTTGAAGCTATGCTTTGGTTACAGATGAAACTAGAAAATTCTGACTTTGTCTCTGTGTTTCTTTTTATCTTGTGTGCAGTGCAGATGAAAGGTTTGATGCAACATTTCACACCAACATTTTGGTCAACTCCTCAGGCGCTTGTTCATATCTTCCTCCAGGTAAGAATTTTAATCTTATCTCATTGTCAGACTTTTCCACCTTATTGTTATCTTTTATTTTAAATTGTCATAAAATATTTGGGTGGAAAAAAAAGTATTGTTTACCCCTTAAATAAACTTTATATTCTGCTTCAATGCTTGATTGTGAAATAAGAGGAGCCACTATAGTGCATGGCTATGTTACAAATAAGCTGGCTAGATCATAGTAATACTACTATCTGATGTATGTAGGGTTAAAGGCAACATATTATGCAATCCATATGAAATCTTTTTCACAAGCATTTTGTTTTAGGCAAATGATTGGTCATTTGATGTCGAATTACTCATTGTGTTAAATCTGCTAAACAACTTTAAAAAGTGCCAACCATAAAATTATTTAGCACATCTTACAACAACAATAAATATACGCTAGGACTAGGAAATGATAACCTGCCAAAGGAAGAACAGAATAAAGATCTAGTTTTGTAGATAAAAATTAAAAAAGAAAAAAAAAGGTTTGCATCTCATCACGTTAAACTCTTGCTGAATAAATGAGGTCAATATGACTTCAGCTCCTGCTGCATCTGAACGCATTGGATGCATTTTAAAGTAGCCCATAAAATATGTAGTGTCCTCTACGTATTTTTCATCATGTTTTATCTTCTGTTTTAGTTTATTTAAAACTCTTACAGGCTCTTAAAACAAAAAAACATACTACACAGCAACAAATCTGTACTTTACAGAGAAAACGTATTGTTATTGTTGTTTCTGTTGTCACTTAATTCAGTCACGTTCTAAGCCATCTCAGGGAAGTACATACTTTTAGAGTTAGGTTTTAAATCTCAGGATGTAAGAAAAGATGTCACAGGTCCATCAGCAGATTTTGCAAATGTGTTGTTAAAAAAAATACTTCAGAAGATCAACACATGATTTTAAATGCAAATCCAAAGCCGACACACGGTTCCAGACAATTTTGATTGGGGCGGGGACAATGGGGGGGTCTTGGTCATTTCAAAGGGGTCTGTGATTGATCATCCTCTCACATACAATTGCACGTTTAAGAACCATTTAAATCACAGATGCACAATAAGTGGCTTAGTTATCAGCAATATTAATAATTAATTAATTAATTGATGTACAGTTATTAATAGTGACAAATAACTAAGATCAAATGTCAGTCTCAACTGACTTTTAAGGTCAATTTGGAAAGCTTTAACTACAGATAGATGCTTCATTTTTACGCTCCGTTTTCTGCAAATTACAATAAAAAACACAATCATGACAGATAAACTCTTCAGGGTAAAAGTTTTGTACAGGCTACCAAACAGATTTACAGGGGTAACTTCAAAAATTTGAATATCGTGCAAAAGTTCATCTTTTAGTTTAGCCTTTTAAGTTGAATTAATGAAACAAATGAAGACTCATGTGCAAAGCGAGATATTTCAAGCCTTAATTTCTTATAATTATGATTATGGCTTACAGCTTATGAAAACCTTAAATTCAAAATCTCAGAAAATTTTAATATTTTGAAAAGGTTCAATATTTTAGGTTTAAAGTGTCATAGTCTAATCAGCTAATACCAGTAAACACCATCATCTTGGTCTTCCATAATACCTCAGCATAGCCACAGGCTGATGGCATCCATGCTATGACTCACTGCTTTCTTGTAATTTAATATTGCCAGTTGATTATAAATGTTTAAGTTTTTATTCTTTTTTTCACCGATTATATGTTTTAATTTAACTTTTTTGTAATAATGTAAAGCACCTTGAATTGCCTTGTGTTGAAAGTGTGCTATACAAAAAAAAATTGCCTTGCCTTGCCTCACTGAGACAGGACGTGATGCAACAAACGCCCAAACCAACTAAATACTGAGTACGTATGCTTATTTAAGTTCAATAATTTATCTATAAAGCCCTTGTTGTAATGATTTCATGTAATATTCTAATTTTATGAAATGTTGAATTTGGGATTCCCATACTCTGTAGCCATAATCATCAAAATGATGACCAATACTGGCTTAATATATCTCACTTTGCTTCTAATGAGTCTACATCATATATTAGTTTCATCTTTTACATTTAATTACCAAAGCAGCATGTCTTTTCTCTGATCCCTCTATTAACAAGGGCAATAACGATTATTCTCAAATATGAGGACAGCAATAGTGAGCACAAAATCTACACAGAAATGAAAGAGGACTGGGTTTACTCCAAGCATAAATTAGCACGTTATGTAAAATAACTAACACTAGTTTTGTTAACTAGCTTAAAATAATATAATTGCATGCATTAACTTGCTATCATTTAGCTAAGATTACCTGCATGCATCAGCAAAACTCAAACTGCAGCTGGTTCGGAAAAAATCTCTCCAAAGTTTGTATCCTGTTGCTCCGACTGGTTAGTTTGCTTAATAAGCTCCTCTGCAGCACCTCTCTGTGACCGATGTCTGCGTTAGCATGTGTGCACTCAAGGTCCGTTTAAAGACAGCTCGTAAAAATATGTTACTGCACATTAAACGGCAGTAACAGCTGAAAAAAGTGCGGGGGACAGAGGGCAGTGACACAGAGAGTGTGGGGGACATTTCCCACACGTACCCCACGGCGGTTATGCCCATGGGTGTGGGTTCAAATGGGGTCAAGGCTTTGCTCGGGAGGGTTTTAAGACCCCCCAATACCCTCCCTGTTGCCGCCGCAGCATGGTTCTTTACAGATCTAAACAGAATTTCATTTGGGGGGCCCTCTTCAAATTAACTTCAGCAGCCATAACAGTGGCACTCATGTCCCTTTTATATTATTCATACATGATAATTTTTTTGTTGTTGTTGAACATCAAAATGGTTTAGAGTTAAGTAATCAACCAGCAATGAATAAAAACACAGAACAGGCATTTGAAAGTTTTGGCAAAAACAGATTATTTACAATGGGAAAGTGCTTGAGGTAAAATTTGACCATAACTTTTTAACAGCAGTTGTTGAACCATGGCAACATCTCAGTCTTTTCTTTATTGTGACTGCTGAAATTTGCCAATGGTAAAGCTCCTTACAGGAAAACTGAAAAATACACTCAACAATGTAAATGGTTCCTACATGACATCTACAAACAGTTGACAACCCATCTCCAAGCTTTTGTAGAAATGGCTCATGCTAGTTTCCAACTGCCATTGTTTCTTATTTCTTGGTACAAATAGCTGTGCTGCTAGTTACTTGCACAGAGAAATTTGATTTATGCTGATACTGTATCGCTCTCCTTCTCCGTAACAATGGTCTTTCTTTTAATGTACAAGGTTACAAGAAGATAATCAAAAGAAAAAGTTGACCGCACCTCGGGACATTGTTACACATATGAAAATACATTTTGACTAAATCAAATCAAGTCAGCAAAGTTTTTATGTGTGCCTGTTACATCTAAATCTTATAGATTAGTTAGACATAGACAGTTTTTGGAAAACCATAAACAACATATGCATGTCCAAACAATAATTTACATATGGCAACTTACCAAAACGGAAGACGTCCACCAAAGCTAGTGATTACTGTTCCCCTTTGGCAGGCTCCCCTTCCCACTTTATCCCTTACAATGCAAAAAGCCTTGGCCTGTTTTGCTGCAGCATCTTAATCAATAACATAAATAGCTCCATCACTGACTCTAGTCTGGATTGATTGCATCTGGCAAAAGCAAATTGCCTCTCAATTTTACTCCAAATTGACCCTCATTTGAAACTGGCACAAAAGAACAATACACTGCAAGCACTCAGATGGCTGTAACAAATGAATGAAATATATGCAGATGTGACCAGTAAATACAAATCTTTGAATCTTCCAGACATTTATTTTTATCATTGAAGGTTTTACGGCAGGGAATAAGAGCCATTTTGGTTGCTGGCCACCCATCACTTTTCATCTCCTTTCCATCTCTATCATTTTCATGGCAGTGGGACGGAGAAGAGATCTTATTTACTGCCAGCATCTCATATTTTTCTTAAGTATGCATGGAAATTGGTCTGGCTCTCCTGAAGAATTACACTCCAATATCTTCTCAATTTATAATTTTTTATTTTTCCTAGGGTGGGAACTGTGACTCCATGTCTTCCTGAAATAAAACCTTTCCACTGTCTTCCTTTTCCTGATTTGCATTTTTGTCAGTGATTAGAATATATGGGTGTCAAATGTTTACACACCCTTGTGACATAAAAAAGAAACATCTTGTTTAGAAAAATAAATCCAAAACATAAAAAGGGTAAGGACCTATATGGATAGGTCATCAAACCCTTGAACTAATATTTTGTTCAAGGATATTTTGATTCGAAAACAGCATTGGGTGTTTGGTCCATCTATTAGTTTACAATAAATTTGCTTGGTACCATTGGGTTAGCCACGGTTGTGCCAGTGCCACCCACAAAGCCAGCTGGCACACCCAAAAATTGAATGCTTTTATATATACAGTACAGACCAAAAGATTGGACGCACCTTCTCATTCAATGTGTTTTCTTTATTTTCATGACTACATTGTAGATTCTTAATTAATGGCATCAGAACTATGAATGAACACATAATGTATGGAATTACTGCATGTACTTAAACAAAAAGGGTGAAATAACTGAATACATGTGTTATATTTTAGATTCCTCAAAGTAGCCACCCATTGCTCGATTACTGCTTTGCATTCTCTTGAGCTTCAAGAGGTAGTCACCCGAAATGGTTTTCCAACAGTCTTGAAGGAGTTCCCAGAGATGCTTAGTACTTGTTGGCCTTTTTGTCTTCACTCTGCGGTTCTGCTCACCCCAAATCAACTCAATTGAGTTCAGGTCCGGTGGCTTTGGAGGCCAGGTTATTTCACACTTTTTTTGTAAAAGTACTACATAATTCCATATGTGTTCATTCATAGTTTTGATGCCTTCAGTGTGAATCTACAATGTCAATAGTCATGAAAATAAAGAAAATGCACTGAATGAGAAGGTGCGTCCAAACTTTTGGTCTGTACTATATATATATATATATATATATATATATATAGATAGATATAGATATCTCTGAAAACGCTTTACGTGAGTCCAGGTTAACAAATTCCATCCATTATTTATTCCGCTTCTCCCTTAACGGTCGCGGGGGGTCTGGTACTTTTCTCCAGTGGTCATCGGGTGAGAGGCGCTGTGCACTCTGGACAGGTCGCAAGTCCATCAATCCCTGTGCGCCCAGTTAGACACACACCACAGAGCCCAATGTGCGCCACAGATGTTGTGCGGCGCTGCTGCAGCTTTAACCGCAGGCCCTCCTCTGGTAGTGTACGGTGAGGGAATGGCTCGTTCTGAGAGTCTTCGAATTATGGTCGGTACAATGGGAGAAATGTTTCCTCATGTTAAACTTTTTATCTGAAGTGAATAACGTAATTACTCTGAAAACTATGGCTTTAGCTAAAGAATGCAAAAAAGCAAACACCAGAGAAATCCTTATAAGAAAGCTCAACTTTGTTTGAGGATAATCAGAATTACTGTAATTGATGTGAGGATCGTAGCAAAGAACACTAAACATTGAAATTTGATCAAAAGGTGCTTAAAAAAAGCCTTTGGAAGTGGGAACTTATCCAACCGGGTTATTGCAAATTTAGTTTACTTTAAATGATGCCTAGCATGGGATCCTTGCTGCATGTCTTCTCCCTTTCTCTCATTGTCTGTTTCCTGACTGAATACTGTGAAAAAAGTCTACTAGTAGCACAAAATAGTAAGAAAGTATTTTATGTACATCTATCCATCCAAGATCAAAGGGTATTTTGTGTTTGTCCATACAACAGGTATCTTTAAAAGTACCTGCTACATCGATGTCCGTTGGTTCCCCTTCGATGTCCAGAGGTGCGACCTTAAGTTTGGCTCCTGGACATATGGGGGCTGGTCCCTGGATCTAAAGATGGTGGAGGCAGACATCACTGGCTATATCGCCAATGGAGAGTGGGACCTTGTTGGTAAAGGGGTGCCCTTAGAATTCATTAATTCAATGTGCTCATTCCTGTTCCAGTATTTTGCTTTTCACCACACTGCTTTTGTAACAGATTGATAATATTTTCTATGGTGTTTTTTTTTTTTTTTTTTTCATAGAGGTTCCAGGTCGAAGGAACGAGCGTTTTTATGAATGCTGTGATGAGCCTTACCCTGACATCACCTTCACTGTGGTGATGAGAAGACGGACCCTCTACTATGGCCTTAATCTGCTCATCCCATGCGTCTTGATCTCCATTCTAGCTCTGCTGGTCTTCCTCCTGCCGGCCGACTCTGGGGAAAAGATCTCACTGGGTTTGGGGAACCAGTGCACACACTCACACAAAGATAAAAAACAAAAATACTGCAGACTTGTTAGCTTAAACCCTTTCCAGGCAGTCATCTCTCAGAAGAACATTAAAAATGTTGAAGACGTAACAGTAAAAAAGTGCAGAGTAGAATTTTTGAATAACTATCCAATGCCTTTCAAGTTTGGTTTTAATTGGCTTTCATTAATTATTGCCAAGTGGTCAAAAAAACTCTAAGCCTGATTAATCTACTAAAACTTCAAAAACTGCTTAAGTAAATGTTTAAGATGTTGTAGGAGCAGAAATTATTGGTTCAGACCAGAAAACAAAGTAACACCACTTTTCTTGTTGATATGACAGTAAATTAAAATGTGAATCTGTGCAAAACACAAAACCCACTATTTTGTCTCACATTCTTATATGTGCTATCCTAAACATATTAGTGACAGGCTCCTGAAATGAACAGACTGAGAATATTTACTGGTTTCAAACAAGAAGTAATTTTCTCCTCTGGTGTCACGGTCTAGTGCTGGTTTGGTGCAGTAATAGAACATAGGTTCACACTGTGCCTTGTTTAGCTTTAGTGCAGTCTGAGTCCCATTTCATTAACATCATTCATAGAAAACATTCAATAGGAAACTGGTTACATGAGAAAAGAGACGCAGATATAAGCTTTTCTTCATGTTCGTTTTTATTCGTGCTTTTGTCTGTGCTTCAGGCCAGGTTATGGTTGGTTTCCACTTTTCTGGCTGGCTGGTTAGCTGTTCAATTTTAGTTTGACTGCATTTCAGCGTTGCCAGGGTGACCAAATTTCTTGTCTAAGGGTTTAGCATCAAAATCTTTCTACATCCTGGTGGCCAGTCAATGTCATGATACAGTAGTTAAGAGTTATAATTTTGGCTGGAATATACACTGCTGTCAACAGAATGCATGGCAAAGTCTGACTTAATAAGGCTACTTTTATAAAAGGTTAGATTATTCATTACTTTCTTACTGAACAAGATATGCCAACAAAGCATTATATTCCGATTACGCACGGGTAGGGCTGGGAGATTCTGAAAATAAAATAATCACAATTATTTTCACTATATTGATGATCTTGATTTTTATTTTGATTTTTGTCTAATGAAAACAATAATAATAACAAAAAATGAATATAGCCTTCTGTTGGACAATGTTAGCAAGGAAAAGAAAAATTATAGTCTATCTAGTTATATTGGGAATATTAAATTAATAATTCATAAATTATTCATTTAATTATTCTTTCAAATTATCAAAAACGGGGCACCATCCAGTTTCAACTGGCAAAAGTATTTAAGAGATTACTTTCAAAAGCAGTTTATAGCTAATTATCAATGAGTTAAACCAGCTACATTTTGTCTCAAGAATAAGCCCTTTTCAATGATTCAAACACACACTCAAAATAAAAAAACAGAGGTTTAATCCTGTTTAACAAATTTATTAACTAATTACCATAGCAAACAATTAACTTGAAAACTCAACCGAATCTGTCCTGCTAACCACTAAGCTAAGACCTAAAGCTACGTAAACAAAGATGTCAGACAAAGGGGACGTCACATAGGCCACGTCACTGGGGGTTTCCTAACGTACGTATGTTGGATCACGCACGCACCCGTGCGGACAGACAGAACGCCGAACAGGGCGATTTTATTATTTTATTACCTGCGCGAGATACCTCGTGGCCTCTTTAAACAAAGATACCATGTGGCGCTTATCAAATGAACTAGCCTTCGGCTAACAAAGAAAACCTGAATTGGATGAACAAAGGGTGAACAGAGACTATATTCGGCTTTGCCTGCCACTAAGGAAAACTCTCTGATCAGCGAGCTGTATGCTCTTGACTAGGCACTTTAGTTTTACCTACCAGCGAGGGCCTCCTGCTTCTCAGTATGGCATGGTTTTTTTGCAACTTGATTGGCCAGTCAGGTTGTCAATACAGCAGCGCTTTGCATGGATTGGTCAATTGACAAAACGACTAAAAAACACTGAGGTTATTGTGATTTAGCTTTTTAATATTGCGATTTTGATAAAAATGTCATTAATTGCCCAGCCTTACTCACAGGTAAAGGTAATAATATAGATTTTCTCTTCAACATGGGACTTGTTAGCAGGAAGAATATTTCATGGAGCATTTCAACATTTAGGGCCCGATTTATCAACTGTTTGTGCTTGTTTTAACCCGTTCACAGCATCACAAAAACAGGCTCTGTCTGATCTATCAACACGGTGCCGAGCACATTGCGCATGTTAAACCCAAAGCAAGACACTTGCAATCCATTTGCCCCTTTTGCCCTTGAATATGCAATCTGGTCGTTTCTGTAAGAAGACGCAAAATATTGGGAGGAGAATAGGCAAAGAAATAGGCGTTCCAGGCGCGGTTTGATTTTCTAAGCATTAAAATGTTTGCACCTGCTATTTTAGCATCTATTTTTATCATTTCTGAAAAAGCTACCACATTCAACATGAGTTTATAATTGACAAATAAAAAATGTAATTCACACACAATATAACCTAAGCGTAATTAACACTCTAATGGCCATAAATCTGGGAGTTATGTATGTATTTAGCTGATTTCCCCCCAAAGACGCATTAAAACTCACTGTGCGCTCATCACGTGTCCACCTGGTGAAGATGTGCTAAGCGCACATGAGCCTGGTGGTTTTCACGTTCCTGGAGTCAATTAATAAAATGTACTAACCATATACAATATCAAAATGATAATTGGCATTATATATGACATTTAAAAAACAAAATTCAGACATACTGCAGTTTTAATCCGTCTAACCCTGCAATACAATGTGTGCATGCAGCGGAGCACAGCACATGTACACAGCATGAATTACATTTATGACTGACAAACGAAAAACAGAATTCACAACATTTTAGCCTAATTTTTGTTCCAAAGACGCAACATTGATCCCTGCGCATTATTCCTCCTCACTCTAGCCGTGGTGCAAATGAATACTGCTTCTTGCGCCTGATAAGAATTGCTCACACAATCTTTGTAAATCACCCGCAAATTAAGGACAACCCACTCACGCAAATTTTTAGCACGCAATTTTGCGGTTGTTATCAGGAATCTTAATAAATCAGACCCTTAGTCCTTTGTGTTGACTTGGTAGAAGCAGTAAAAAAGTAAATAAATATTCAAGAGTAAGGATTTGAGCAAATTTGCATGGGCCTGTGTGTGTTGTCTATATGACATGTGTTGGTCAGTATCTGCTGAAAGGGGTTCAATAGGTATTATTTATCTTAAAACTGGGAATAATTTGAAGCGTTTCTGGCAGAATACAAAGTGCTTCACAGTTTCTTGCATGTTGGGAAGACCCTGGTCAGTCTGGATCGACATGGTATTCCCTGATGGTTGTGGCCTCTTTATGCAGTATAGTGCACTCTGCCACAAAGTAAAACTGAACCAGGAATAGCTTGAGGAGTTTGAGGTGTGTACCAAGTCTCCAATTTCTCTAGGTCCTAATCCAATCAAGCATCTGTAGGATGTGCAGGACAAACAAATGCTTAGGCTCCACCTCACAATTTACAGGCCATAAAAGATATCTCACTGACACCTTGCTGCACAGTATATCTTCATGTACATGCCTCATCAGTTCAGGACTGTTCTGGTAGCAAAAGGGAGAAAACACTATTACGCTGGTGGTCGTAATGTTATTTCTAATTAATATGTGTATGATTTAAGAGTTTGGAGAACCTATTGTTAATTATGTCCTGTCAAATTAAGTTTAAGTTTTATTTATCTGTTGGTTTTCTCTAGTGTTCATAAATGATAACATGCTAATTTAACAAGTCTCCTTGTGTATATGTATACTAGTCAACAAAGCCATCAAGCTGATGTCACTGAGAACCTAAAAAACCAAAACCTAAATTTCACCTTCCGATCTTTCTCCAAAGACGAGATACCACTGATTTCACTCTTAGATTTATCAAGATTCCTAATAATGACCACAAAATTGCTTGCAGCGCTAAAAATTTGCGACAGTTGGTTATCCTGCATTTGCGGGTGATATACTAAGATTGCATGAGCAATTCATAACAGGCGCAAGGAGCGGTATTTAAATCAGGAGTTTGCAGCCACTGATGTGAGATCCGCCACGCCGAGAGAGAGGGGGAATATGCGCATGGATTCATGATGTGTCTTTGGCAACAAAAAAAAATGTAAAAAGGTCATACAGATCAATTGGCTTTACAGAATTGATTAGTATTAGGCTAGAATGTTGACAATTATATTGACGTTTGTCAGTAACAAACTTAATGCATGGTATACATGCGTCGCTCTCTCCTCCATGCAGACATCGTAATCCAGAGTCAGACTGATTAAAGCTGCAGCATGTCCTGAACGAGGTCACCAAGATGTCCATATTCTACTAATGTTGTTGAAATGCACTGCACTTCATCATGGCCTCTGTTGTCAAGGTGCAGGGAAAAAAAACTTATCTTGAAAATGTAATGGTAAATGGACTGGACTTATATAGCGCTTTTCTAGTCTTACTGACCACTCAAAGCGCTTTACATTGAAGCCGCATTCACCCAATCACCCTCGCATTCATACACCGACACCCAACATGGCTCGGTAGGACAATGTAGAATTTTGGGGGTTAAGTGCCTTGCCCAGGGGCACATCGACATGTGACTGGAGGAAGCTGGAATCGAACCTACGACCCTCCGATTGCAAGCCAACTACTCTACCACTGAGCCACAGTCGCCCTTAAACAGGCAAATAAATAGGTGTTCCACACACATTTTCAAGATTACACATCTTGAAAATGTGTAATCTGAAATGTATTAATTCTGTTTTTATATGGTCATATATGCAGCCTAATTGTAATTGTGGTATTATACATGACTAGGTTGTATTAATTGGAACCCAGGAAGATTATTACCACTCTGGTGGAAACTTATTTGGATTCATGAGGATCACAACTCATTGTGGGCTCAGTGCAGGTGTAGACATGCTGAGAACGCAGCCAGCTATGATATGTCTTTGGGGAGAAAAAACAGGTAAATATTTACAAAACTGCATGTTTATGGCCATAAGAGTGTTGAATACTATGAGGTTACATTGTGTGCGAATTACAATTTTTGTTTGTTTATAATAAACTTATGTTCAATGTGGTGCCGCAAAGTTAAGATATGACTTTCAGATATTAGGTGCTAAAATAGTCGCCGCAAACATTTTGATGTTTAGTAAATCACACTGCTTGTGGAACACCTATTTATTTGCCTGTTCTCCTCCCAATATTTGGCATCTGACAGAAATGCCCATAATGCATGTTCAGCATTGGGGAAAGCCCTAAATGGATCAGCTAGAGCCCGTTTTTGTGACCCTGTGTGGTTTGCACTGGTTTCAACAAGTTCAAACCGTTGATAAATCATGCCCTCAGTCTGCAGCAGATTTTTAATCACATAGAAAGCCACCTGACGTTTCTGTGCTTGGAATCCTGTGGCTTCCTATGGTTTATTTTAAACAAAATGTTACACAAAACAGTGAAGTGTTTTCACAAAATTGCAAACCAAGTCAAAAGAACTTGGATTGTAAAATCAATGAAGCAACCAATGAACGAGTAAATATGGAGTGAATTCATGAAAACAGCCAGACTCTGAGTCAAGTTTAGTTCTGTGTTGAAGAATATCGAAAAATCAATTCAGAAGTTCAAAAACCGATTGTATTTTTTTAAAGAATAGTTTCCCCTTTTTGCAGTTGAAATAGGAAGGAAAAGTCAACATGGCCATTTTAAGTCTTGTGTCTGAAAGGTTCAATACAGTTTCCCCTGGTGAACTGTTCCTTACCCAGTGTTAAGTCATTGAATTACAGGCATATAGTTAAGATAACAGCTAAAAAAAAAATGTTAATAGCACTGACCTATATCAATATTGAACTGGATCACATTGTATCAGATCGAATTGGATCGGGATAATCGATTCTAACTCTTGAGAATTGGAATCAAATTAATTCTTGAAATGTGAATCAATACCCATCCCTAATCTAGTCCAAACAGTCCCATGCCTTACCCCAAAGAAGCTTTAGATGAGAGTTTCCGGTTGACAAATTTTGTTTTCTAATTAAAAAATTACTGGGGATGGAATGATACCAGTTTTTTCAAAAGCCTATACCATACCGATACATGGATCAGAGTACTTACAGATACCAAGTACCAATGCTGATACTTCTACGGCACAAAAAAAGTGCTATCAATTGGGAGTCAGGTTTTATTTTCTTCTTTGCTTTTTACAACAAATGACAGTGAATTAGATTAAAAAAATATAGATTAATAAAAATGACCACAGAACTTACATTTAAAAATTAAAAACTAATATTTTCTCTGAAATTATTGCTAAGTATCGATTCGTGGTATCGGTTAGCATTAGCTGATGCCGATACCAGTACTTTAGGCAATATCGGGGCCGATACCCAATACCAGGTGCATCCCTAAAAATTACAAAGGTTCCAATGGTTTCTGTTTTTGCTTCTTATATGTCCACTTAAATGTCATTTAAAAACAACACTCTTGATAAAAAAAATTTGGACTTTCTAATACTTTTAAACCCGCAATGATGCTATTTTATTTGCATCTATTATGTATATGTCTTATTATCCTTTTAACTTCTGTCAAACCTCAGTGCTCCTCTTTTTTCCCTCCTTTGATTTTTTCTTTTTTTTTTACTGCATGCTTTCCTTTCTTGTCAGGTACTGGTCTTGTTGTCTCCTGCCAGGCTGGAATGTGATAACTGTGATATGTGCAAGCTATTAACTGATCGGTTAAAAATAATGGATTAAGTCATTCATGACCAGAGTGTTTCAGACTCACAGCCAAGCTTTTTTTTTTCTTTCTACGATCTTAATATACATTTCTACTTGTCTTCAGGGTAATCACCCATTCAGGCTTAAACACTGATTTGTTATTCACTCGCTTCCTTTGTAGTGTTGTGAACTGAGCAGATAATAAACGTTGGCTGACTTAATTGCCTGATAAGGAAAACAGAGAAATTTCGTCTCAGTTGAACTCAGAGCATTATGAATAAGTGATTAAGGCTGTATGAAGCCAGTTTTGTTGTTGAGTAGTTATTTTGTTGTATAGTGTGTGCTATTTTGTGGGAGAGTAGAGAGTTAATTTATGCAGCTGCCTCAAATTTGCTGCGGCTGGTTTCCATCATTAACTCTGCTGCGGAGCCATATGTGTGAACTTGTGTGTGTGTTTTCCCCTCATATACATTCCCTCTGATGTTTTGATTGCTGGAGGAAAGATTAAATGAGACTCGTCTTTTTGAAGTTACTGACAGGCTATTACACAGATAACATTTGAAAGCTTTCATATAATGTAGTTCACATCTCAAATCTGTGAAAAAATATATGCTATGTTAAACTTGTCTGCTTGAGTCCTGGCACATGTACATGTCAAACTGTAGTCGACATCTAGCTCAAGCTCTACAGCTGTCAAAAAGGATCCAAATGCAGATATTCTTCAGGTGGATGTTAAATTAACAGAAAACAAAGATAAACTTGCATGGAGTCATGAGGGCAAACTATGGGGAGAAAGACAGAGAAGCCAGCTAAGTATGTCTGAACATGAACTGCTTGAGTAGAAGAAGAACCAATTAGTGACAAAGGGATGCAGGTGAGAGGGAGAGAACAGGTAGAGACAATTAGTAGCTGGGCTGGGGAGCAGAATGACAGGGAGCCAGAAAGAACAGAGGAGCTGTCCTAAAGGAGAATAATATGAACTAACTCAGAAGTAACTAAAGATAAAATATCGCGAAGGGGAGCAAGGTGAAACCCGAGAGCATCAGAGAACAGAGAGGAGAAACAGAACAAAAGGAAATAGATATTGGAAGGAGGAGTAGATGAGGAAACTGACTAGAGAAGTAAAGTTAAGCTGAGCTAACAAAGACTGATGAATTAAGGAAACACAAATAAAAAACAGAAAAAAAATTAAAGAATAGGTGAAACATCTAAGGGGATGAAGTGAAAAATATGAAAGTAAGAAACACTAAAAGTAATACATAACAGAACACAAAATAAGGTAAACTGAATAAGCAAAAGTAATAACTAAAACTCAAAACACCTAACATAACAATGGCATTTTTATTAGAACATTTTGAACACTTGAGAAATGGCTCCCGTAATTCTGCCATCAGTACAATGCTTTATAATTATTAGTGGTTCTTGGTTCTTGTCCCCTGAGTGAGGCATTCCATTTGCTCCTTACCTCCCACCCCAGGTGCCACACCTCAGACTGTGTGGCCCACAGTTTTGAGCCGTATTAGGCATATAAAAATTCACTGCTATTTATTTTTTAATGTTTCAGATTAAACTCATTAAATGAGTCAACTTTTCTTCTTTTTTTGTTCTATTAACATTTTGAATTGAATACTTTTTGTATTTTTTGTTCAATTAAGCTGGACAGTTGTATTTTGGGGATTAAGCTAAGGTCATACAACTCTGATTAAAAGTTTAATAAAGTTTATTTTGTTTTACTATTTTCTTATTTTAATAATTTTGTTTTAATTCATTGCAGTTTTATTGTTTCTACAAGAAGTAATCATTTAATTGAAACTTTATATTTAGTGTTATCTGTTTTATCTCATGTGCTGCTTTAAAAAAAAAAGTTTTACTCGTGTTGTTATACATTTTATTTTTGCATTGGTATTTTGGTCTTCTAATATAAAGCTTTTGCCTTTGGCTGATGTAGAATATTCACTGCGCACTTTGTATTGACCGTTTATGGCAGAAAGTGGGTGTGTTGGAGGCGGGATATGATCCAAAAACAGCTGAGCACATTTCTAGGAATCCAGAGTCTGATCTATACAGTGGAAAGTGTGTACAGTTGTGCATACTCCAAGTTTGATAGATCTGACACTTTCGAGGTGTAAATAAAATAAAAAAAGTTGCTACGATTAAGTACGATTTTAGTAAGGATTCTATGCAAAGTTTTATAAGCTAGACCCCTGGAGAGTAGTAGAAGAATTCTGACTATCAGCTTTATCAAAAAGGGAGGTTTTAAGCATGGTCTTAAAAGTAGACAGGTTGTCTGCCTCACAGACTGAAACTGGGAGATGGTCCCATTGGAGAGGAGCCTGAGAACTAAAAGATCTGCCTCTGTTTTTACTTTCAGAAATCCCAGGAACTACCAATAAACCTGCAGTCTGAGACAAACACACAGCAAAAGTGGTCTTGCAATGGAAAAACTACCTGACTGTGTAGATTGGAGGAAAGGCACAAACATATTTCTTTAAAAGTTCCTGAACTTGCTTGTTATAGAACTGTTCCATCCTGAAGAGGACAGTTTGAATAAATTATTAAAAGCAGAAAACGCAGCATCCATGCCCAGACCTAAACTGTATATCCAAAATGTAATAAGATATTCAAGGTCACACAGTTTAAAGAAACACTTTATAAAGATTCTTACATTCAGTTGGTATTTATATATAAGGATCCAACTATCTAATGTTAAAAAAAAATTATAAAAATTAGTTGGCTTTAAAGCTTAGACATTTTGACACCCCAACTATGTTTTAGAGCTCCATTTCCAATTGTTGTTATGAGTCAAATTGCTGTTAATTTATGTTCTAATGACTGGATAGTTCGCTGCAGTCATAACATACCTCTTCAAATTAGTATAAGCCCGAATTCTTCAGGCTTTATTTATATTTATTAAGCTTTTTTCTTTATATTTTGACCTTTTTTTTATATTTATTTTAAGTCTACAACTTTTAAATACACGTATTAAAAGAATGTCTCTTTGTTTTTGTTAAGAAAAATAACATCTAATTTTTTGAATCCTTTAAATAAGAATTTGACTCTTTATTCTTTTAACAAACTCAGTATAGAGAGTATGTCACCTTCAAATCCATATGAGCAGTTTTAATTCCCCATATTTGCACTGACTGAGATTTGCTCTCCTTCGCAGGCATTACAGTTCTGCTCTCCCTGACTGTCTTTATGCTGCTAGTTGCAGAGATTATGCCTGCCACCTCAGACTCTGTGCCTTTAATAGGTAAGTCCAGCTGAAGTTTAAAGTACCAGCTAGTGTTGTCAAACGTTATCAGTGGAAAGGAACAGGTAAAAATTTCTGTCATCGTTTTGTGACTATGTTTCTCTGAAATCACAGTGTAGCCCGGTTGAGCAGCCATCCAGGATTTGATCATTCCTGTAATTCAAAGATGAGTCATCCTAGATGATGTTCAGCAATACACAGAAAAAGCTTTTCTCTTAGCATTTCTTTCATGTTAAGGAAACTGCAAAGAAATCACACCCTCTGCATAATTGTCTGTACCCCTTGGCTTTAACACATTTTGGCACATTTCAACCACTAATCTTTTATAATTGAAAATGTAATAGGCCAACTCAAAGTAGCTCATAATTATGATGGGAAAGAAAAATGGTAAATAGTTTTTTTACATCTTTAATATATAGAAATCAGACAAATGTGTTGTGCATTTGTATTTAGCCACCTTTACACAGTGCTTTATAAATTCACCTTCCACTGCAGCAGCTACAGCAACAGTTATACTTAGTAAGTTTAAAGATGGACATTTGTACTCATTACAAAATAACTCTAGGTTAGTCAGGCTGGGTGAAGATCATGTGTGTACCCGGTTTTTTAGGTCTAGTTTTTAAGACTCCCTGCTTTTGTTTCACACTCTGTTGTAGTTCTAGTTTTACTTTTAGGGTTTTTTTTCTGCTAAAAGGTGCAGATACACCCCATCCTCACACTGGTGAGGGCCTCAACATTAGCCAGGATCAATGACTGCTTTACAAAAACCACAGTTCGTGAGACCATGTATCTGACCAGGTTGTCAGCTGCACAGGAGTGCCACAGGGAACTGTGCACACACTGTTTCTTTTTACTAAACATCTCAGGCTTCCAGTAGAAGACAGAGTAGCGTCATTTTTAGAAAGGGAAAGAGCAAACTGTACCACTTGAAGAAGCTTAGGTCCTTCAGTGTTTGCATTAAGATGCTGCATTTCTTCTATCAGTCTATTGTGGAGAGTGTTTTCTCTTCAGCCATCATCTGCTGGGGCATCAGCATCAGAGTCAGGGACGTTAAAGGCCTAAACAAGCTGATCAAGAGGACTAGTTATGTTCTTGGGACAACTGTAGAACCACTGGAGACGATAAAGCAAAGAAGGATTCCTGATCAAATGATCAAATTAAAAATCTTGCATACCACCCTTAGCATCATCTTCATTAGACTGCTATACAGCAACAAAGTGTCTTCAGTCAGAGGCTTCTTAACCGCCGCTGTTATACCGACCTCTACTGGAGAGCTTTCCTGCCCACAGCTATCAACATCTAATAATACTGCAATGAAAAGCATCACACAGTTTGTTGCTTCCACAAAATGTGGGGAAAAACTGTTTCAGGGTTTAATTCTCCACAGTTTCAAAGGTTCAGTTTTGTTCTAGTTTTTTAACAATGGTGTTCTGCTTGCTACTGCTCTAAAAAGGCTATATTTGAGGACTGGACAACTTTTATTGTAGCAGTCCTGTCGACAGGTTTATCTATCTGAGCTGCAGATCTCTGCAGTTCCTCCCGATTTATGGCTCTCAGATTCATGCTCTGGACTCCCAGTCTGTCAGCGTTAGCTGGATTGAAGCTGGTGATTGTGAGATGACAATATGTGAAACTGTTGAAGGGGAATGGCTATTTTTGTAATGTACTGTTTTTTCAGTCCTTTGAATCTTCAAGTACAATTTTTCCCAAATGAAGCTAAGCAGGAGCCTTTTTTTTTACTTTTGAGATTGTGTTATTGTCCCATTAGCAAGAAATTTGTTCAATACTAACAAACTTCTTTTCAAAAGGATCCTACTTTTAATTGTTTAGTCTGAAATAATTCACTTTTTGGCTTTTGTGCATAGAACCAAAAAAGGATTAGTGTGCAGATTTTTTAGGAGCCCAAGGCTTTATTGCCTGCTTGAGGTCATCCTCCAACTCTTTTTTCCAAAACCTTAAAAATCTTTGTACATTTTTTTTAGTGTGTCTCTTCTTAGTGCTGTGTGAGTAAAAAAACCTGCTCATATTGCCTTTAAAATTGCAGAGGTTTATATAAGCACTTCTGACACTCAAGTTTCTTAGTTTGTCT
Source organism: Apricaphanius iberus (assembly GCA_028564705.1). Classification (NCBI taxonomy): domain Eukaryota; kingdom Metazoa; phylum Chordata; class Actinopteri; order Cyprinodontiformes; family Aphaniidae; genus Apricaphanius; species Apricaphanius iberus. The sequence goes on from JAPXFQ010002931.1 coordinate 390,057, forward strand.
TTTAAATTGTGGAGAAATCTGAACCTGTTGACCCCAAATTTTACTGATCGGTTAACTAAGATTATGGGAAAACTGAAACTTAAATAGTATTTCTTTAGGAACTAATTGTTGTTTTATAGCCGTCAACCTTTGTGTATGTCAAATCATTCTTGTGTAGTTCTTTTGTCATTTTAAAAAATCAGTTTTGAAATATGTATGCCATAGTTACTTTATTAACATTTATTTCTTTGGATAATTTACACTTTTTTAATCCACAATTTTTCCTTGTTTTAAAAGCAAGCAATCCGGCTTTGTGTTGTTTTTTTGCCATTTACCTTTTAAAAACAACTTTCTGGTTCTCCATTTTTTTCTTTACTCAGCTGAATACTTTGCTACAACCATGGTCATTGTTGGTCTTTCTGTAATTGCAACTGTTTTGGTTCTGCAATATCACCACCATGACCCTGATGGAGGCAAGATGCCAAAATGGGTGAGTCTTATACGTTTCATTATTTACAATCTAGCAGTTTTCTATAAGGATTTCCTTATAGCCTTGAGACAGAACTGCAGGTGACATTGTGTTGAGGTTGTAGAGCACAAACTCAAGCCCCACTGGCCAAATCTGGCCCTCTATAATTATTTATGTGGCCCTCTAGAGTCTGGAGAGCCACATTTATAGAACCTTCAAGATAAACAGTTGTGTGCTTAGAAATTACTTCATTAATCACATCAAATTAGTTTGTATTTGTAGAGTGCCAAAATATATAAATGTGAAAAGATGTTCAATAGTTTTAATTTTTAGGAAGTATTCACTGAATGCAGATAGCTATTCATATTTTTACTGTTTGTTTATTGATTGTTTTGTCAATACTATCCTCTACTAAATGGCCCTTTGAGGATGTGGCCTACAATGAAAAGGAGTTTGACACCTCTGTGAGGTTTGCTTGCTTAGAATTGCGTTTACATTTTAAGTAGACTTAAATAATTTCCCTCTGTTCCAGTGAGACCTCTTATAGAATATGATGAGTAAAGTCCAATAATGTAACCAGACATGTTGGTTGTAACCTAGCCTGAAGGTTGGCTTGCCATTTGTCACTTTGTCACCAGTTTTGTGATTTTTTCCTAACTTTTTCAAAGTCAAGAAGTGTCTTACAAACATTTTCTATTCCTAGGGGGATGTGGTGCACCTGCTTTTAAACTGATGGTTTTAAGTGAATTTTAAACAATCGGCTACTTAATTAGTTTGATAGATGGAAAATACGTCCTGTGGCTCCAGAAAACGAAAGTCTCTATGACACCTAAACCTTCTTAATTTTTTGTCATGTCACAACTATAGCCTCCAAAATATTTTTGATGATTTTACACCATATGCTGATACAAAGTAGAACATATTAATGAAATGAAAGAAAAATTATACTTTTGAAAATTAGAGAATTAGCTGCCAATTTAAAACTGAAAAGAGTGCCATACCTTTTAATTCATCCCTCTTGAACCAATGCTCTGTAGAAGCACAGTTTACTGCAATTACAGCTAAGGGGTCTCATTTATAAAACTTTGCGCAGAATCCTTACTAAAACCTTACTTAAGATCAGTCATCTATTTTTTTACTTATACCTAGTAGGTTTCTGATCTATCAAACTTGGAGTATGCACAGCTGGATGCAATCTCCATTTTATAAATCAGATTCTCGGTAGAAATGTGCTCTGCTGTTTCTGGATCATATCCCGCCTCCTACACACCCACTTTCTGCCATAAACGGTCAATGCAAAGTGCCTACTGAATATTCTGCATTCACTTAAGACGGCTAATATGGGGCGTTTCACAGGTTACCATCGCAACCTAGAGGCGGAGAAAGACACAGCTGCAAGCATGCAGAGGCAGAGAAAACAATTTCATTTCAATAAATAATCAATCTTGACCTATATAGAGCTTTACTCAGCCAAAGGCTTCACATAAAATGAAAAAAAAATAGTTACAAAAAAAATGTGTTAGAAGACAAGAATAAAAAATAAAAACTTAAAAATAAATAAAAAACCAAAGGTAGCAGCACAAGAGATTAAACAAAATAAGACCGAACCTGGCCAAACCGCTGAGTACCGTCGGGTACTGTAGGATCCCGTCGGGACTGTCAGGCCCGGGTTGGGTATCCATGCTCTGCATTGCATGGGTGGAGATGGAGTACCAAGTGAGGATGCTGCCAACTGTCTTGAGGCATTGGTCTATCCACAATAACTTTGTCTCCTTTTACTTTAGCTGTTGGCAAAGGAATTGTCATGGCACACTACCTTGGCAATATCAGATTGTCTCATTATCTTTTTGAAATAATAGTCTGTGAAAACACAATTGAATTATACTCAACAGAGTTCTAGCTCAGAAAGTGTCTAAAAGGTTAAGATAATAATGTTTGTTATAGTTGAGCACGATACACGGCTGAAATTAGTATCCGGTACGCAGGGTTGTAGCACCAACTTTTGGGCCCTGGGTACAAACGATCTTGCTGGGCCCCCCTACCAAATATGATAGTGACCAGTGGGTGCCCCATATCTTCAGGTGGGATATTTCAAATACCAGGTTGTGCTCAACCTTCACTGGCTAGCATTTCAAAAATAGTTTTCCTGTGCTTATCAGTAAGAGTTGTTGGCCATAATCTTGGGTCCTCTGACAATCCCTCATCAGTATCCCCAAGTCTTTCATTCTCTTCTCTTTCCTCTTCAACTCTGTCCTCCTGCGCCAGACTACCTTTATCACATTCTTCACCTCTTTTCATTCTTCACCTTATATGAATATCAACATTATCTTCTATTTCTGCCATTTAAACCTCAAGCCGTAATTACTAAGTGTTAAAACAGACAATTCTGCTAAAAGCTAACCTTGTTTCACTGTCACCGCTTTCACCTGGCCCTGATGAGAGGCCTGCTCCTGCAGGGTCTGAAACTGACATATATGATTTCAAATGGTTGCTAAAATATCCTTTAATGTCACAATACCTTTGTAAAGTGTATGGTAGGAACAAGTTAATTGATGATTATACTTGTCTGTTTAAATTAAATGCCCACTATAGAATCACATGGGCAAACTAACCGCCAAACTAGACATTCAGTCTTTGAATTAAGTTTTAAAATAAGTCATTTTCAATCATTAAGTTGTGCATTAAACTGAGAACAATCCTGTACTTAATGTAAATTGCGGGAGCTAATTTGCTTAATAATTTGGTCAAATGGGCGCTAACTATCTGTGATTTTGCGGGTATTAGATTTTGACAATGGAGGGAAATATATGGTGTTTTTATGTAAACTTGTGACTTTGGGGAGAAGTGCAGCAGAGCATTGGAGCTGCAGTGTTGAGCTCCCAGCTCTGCTTCCCTCTGCTTCTCTCTTATTTACCCAGAAACATTGTTTACACGCTATGTAGGTGTGTGATACTATAAAGTATTGCTATATTATTGAAATAAAGTAGGCACATAAATTTATGCTATTGTACCTGGAGTAGATATTTATGTTAAAACAGATAATGCTGTACTCACTCACCCCTAATGTTTGTCCTAATTATTTTGTGATCCGGTAGACTCGAGTGATCCTGCTCAACTGGTGTGCATGGTTCCTGCGCATGAAGCGCCCCGGTGAGGACCGAGTGCGCTCAGCCTGCCACAACAAGACCCGACGGAGCAGCCTGACCAGCATGGATCTCAACGCTAGCAGTTCCATCTCCCAGTCTACTAATGGCCACATGCTCTACGTTGGTGTCCGCGGCCTGGAGAGCATTCACTGCTCCACGGCTGCCACCTCTCCTGATTCCGGGGTCCTCTGCGGGCGGCTGATCGGGCGAGCCGGTGAGGACGAGTTGCTCCTCCCATCGAGTCAAAGCTCCAACATGGGATACATGGAGCTGGAGCTGGCCAAGATCCTGGACGAGGTTCGTTACATCGCCAAAAGGTTTCGTGATCAAGACGAAGACGAGACCGTGTGCAACGAGTGGAAGTTTGCCGCATCGGTCATCGACAGGCTTTGCCTCATGGCTTTCTCTCTCTTCACGATCCTCTGCACCATTGGGATCCTCATGTCTGCACCCAATTTTGTAGAAGCCATTTCCAAAGACTTTTTTACATGAGGTTATTGAAGTAAAAATTTAGGGTTTAAAAGCTGGCACCAATACCTACACTAACAAAGTGATGATTTATATATTCACAGAGCAGGCATTTGGAAACATTAATTTCTTCTATGTACTAATGTATATATGTGTCTCAGTACTAAGTAAAATTAAAATTCTGTCTAAAATGCAAAAATAATCAACTAAATCCATTGCATCATATTGGTAAAAATTGCCTTCTCCCTTGTGTGACACTGCCCCACCCTTAGAAGAAAACAAATGTTATCCTTTTGTACAGTCTGATAGCCTACTAAATCTAAGTACTTTTTTATCATGTCATTTGTAAAATCACTAATTTATGTCATATTTTAAATGGAAACAAAATTTGAAGAAGGTGTAGTAGAGTAATAGAAAGCCAACAGACCCAACAGTCAAGACCCGCATTCTGTTGATTCTGTGTAAAGAATAATCAATTGAAAGGTGATGTGTTCAATCAGTCAGGTCATTTGTGTTTCAAACATTTTGTCCCTTTTTAAGGAAGAAGGCACCAAAAGTCCTACATGATGGGTATAGTGCATTCCTCTTTGAAAAAAGTTGACTGGTAAGGGGATGGCATAAAAAAGCACAGCAGGTCGCTCAGCCAAAGTGGTCTTAAATGATCTTATAATGGTAACTAATACTAAAAAGACAATGAAAAAAACAGAAAACTATATTTCCAATCATTCAAAGAATAAAAAAAGAAATGGCAAAGATTCAGTTGATGTTCAGCTCTATGTTGGTCCAAAAGGGTCTACAGTTTCCTGTGAACTGTGGCGATTAGAAGACACCTATGTGTATATTGGCACATTCATTCACAGGACGCTACATTTTCAGCAATTTTCAGTACATCGCCTAAATATTTTAGTTTGCAAATAGCAATGCAGGGCCTGCTATTTCATTGAACATGTAATGTGGTTTTGTTTATTACTTTCTAAAGGTTATGAATAAAATTGCTATGTTTTTCTTAAAAAATGTCATTTAAAACCAGATGTTAATACTGTTATCTATACATCACTGTGTGTAAAAAAGATTTATTTTAAGAATGTTGAGCTTTACGCAATTTTTTAACATACTGCTATTATCTATAATACAGCTGTACATAATATGTCTTATATCTTACACAAGCTACTATGCTGCATTAAAATGTATCAGAAATGCTCGAAGCTGAAGGAAAAACAGTCATTTTGTTTGCCTTTCTATAAGCATAAACTCACTGGTATAGTCTATTTTTAATTTTTAGTTTATTCTTTATTCTAGGAATTTATGGACATTAGAATGGTTTACCTCTTTTTTAATCTCTGTATGATTCGGTTTTTGCTCATGTTAAAAAAAAACAAAAAACAAAAAAAAAAAAACATTTTTTTTATTTCATTGAAACTGGAGTCACTTGTTGATACTGTACCTTTTAATAGTGACCAAAAGCTGCTGGATCCACATTTTATATTCATGATGGAAATTAAACCATTACACCAAACCTTTGAAGGTTACTGAAAAAATTGTGAAACATTGATGATGAGAAAGAGAAAAATGGTTTCTTTGTTTTATTTTTTGTATCGATAAGGATCCAAATTCGTCTGACATATTGAGAGGCAAATATACCGAATCTCATTTCACTGCTACAGTAGCAGTAATTGGTAATTTTTGTCTCATCTGACCAAAGCATCTTCTCCCACGTTTTCTGAGTCCTCTAAATGTCCTGTCAGACACCACAAATTGAACTTAGGGCTTTATTTCCTGTGGAGTGCATAACTAATTGTTGTCCTGTCCACGCATGTGGATATCAGCGAAACCTAGCAAAAAAAACTATTGTTAATTAAATCTTTTTAAGGTGAAATAATATTAAAACGCAGCACAGCATTTGCACTGAACAATTGTTTACACTTCGCCAGATTGATGAAAATATAATTAGAAAAGAGGAAATCTCTCTCAACCGGGTTTTGGGTTCCTCCAGGCAGTGTATGGAGGTCCAAGGAGGACCAAATCCCCGCTTCTCTGAAGATGGGAGGTCACGGGCCGGTTGCTGATCCCGGGTTGTCCACACGACTTGGTTCTCTCTGGGAACCCAGATCCGCCGCTGGGAGCCGAAAAACGTTTGGGCGCCAAGAATGTAATCTTAACTTTCCTCAAGTTAATTTAGCTTGGAATTGAATTTGTAACACTAGATGAAGCTGGTCCAAACCAAATAAAATACATAGCATTTGTGGTTGCAATGCAAAAAGGTCTAAAGGGTTTTAAAATATGAAAGGGTATTGTGTATAAGTGGTATGATATATTACAATGTCAGACCATATAAAAGAATCGTACATTAAAAAAAATTGAAAGACGTCACTACAAATAAGCTGCGGAACAAAACTGCCATCTTGTGGCTGTACAAAACAGGCTCAACCATCAAGTAATTATAAAATAATCTGTAGTTTTATTAAAGATATATATTTTCTTATATTATACCAAAGTGCGTCAAATGGTTGCATTTCGCATATTAAATCCCAAACGCAAAAATTGCCTGTTGAGTGGTATTTAGAAACTCTGTGTTGGGAATTCCGTCTGTTTTCAGAGATCCGACTTATTTGGCTTTTCTCAATACGGTCATCGAAGGTTTTTACCTAATGCAATTGTTTTGTCTATTTAGATTTGTTTACCAGTTTCTTTCTTTAGTTTCAGGTAACAGTTATTATGGAAATATTGTTGAATTTTGGCAGACAATTTGCATACAGACACATTTTTCATTTAATCCAAACATTTCAACTGTATGAGTAAAATATTTAAAAGCAGGAGATTTCAGTTCACAGGGTCTTAAAAATCAGCATTAACTGTATGGATTCCCCTGATATGGTATTGGTAAAAGGGACTGGCTTTCAGGACTTTCAGGAAGGTTTGATGGTCACAACTTTATTTCAAAGTATATAGTAAAATTCCCAGTTTGCATATCGTGAGAGTCCATTTTGTTGTTAGGCATAGCCATCGATTTGAGGTTACTGTGAAGGGATCTTAACAAGAAAATACAAAAACCCAAATACTTGTCCACGTTAAGTCACATAAAAGAGTTATCAGACTGAGTTCGCTCAGTTGCGTGCGTCACTGTGTAGCATTGATATCTCACCGACTGGAAACGTGCTCAAGAATAGAAACTTGGGGTTTCTTCGTTGTTTTCTTTCAGCTCGTTTTAGTTGTTTTATGGGTAAAATGTCTGAAGCCTTGTTGCAGTGGTGTGTGGACCAATTGCACCACAAATTCGGCTTGGAGGCATGTGAAGACATTGTTCAGTAAGTGTTATTGTTCTCATTTTAGACTGCCTGTCACAAGCTGAAAGCTAGCTTATTGAATGACGATGCTCTACTGAAAATGCCAGTTAATAAAATTCTGGTTCTGTGTAAGGGTGGCAAATTACGACAGTAGTTGTTTTGCTAACGCGGTTTTTTGTGTCACGAAGTCTATATTTCTCATTAACGTAACAGCTATTTGACACGTTCACTATCTGCTTGACATCGGCAGCTAACATTCAACTCCTCAGTTGTGAGCTGTTCAGGGTCTGTTGAATCTCGTTTAAATGTTTAAATCTGTGATTATTAAAAATATTTGTAGCACATATATTTACTAATATTTAGCCCATTAAACATTAATAGGGAATCATAATGTAAAGTTATTTAAGATATAAATGAATATAAGTTGTAGGAAGCACCTAAAATGTGCCTTAAAAACAACCTCTGGATTCTCATTACCACTAAACAGTTCTGCAACCTTTGTCTGTTTATAATACCATTTATGCTTTTCTACTTAAAATTGACAGTTCATGTAATGTGGTTTGATGCATTTAATATGAAAATAATCAAGATTTTCAACCTTTATTCACCTGTCATACAATGAAAGCTTCTAATGAAAAAATACATCTTCCAGATACAGCTATAAGTTATATTGACAATTTTTAAAAAGTTCTCTGTGATCTACCAATACCCAGGTACATTCTCTCCATCGAAAAACCTGAGGAGATCCAAGAGTATGTGGGAGATCTTTTGCAAGGCACTGATGGAATAAAAGGTCAGTTTATAAATGAGCTCCTAACCAAATGGAAAAGACAAAGACAGAGTCCGGATACAACGGGTCTTTTCATTCTCAAAGAATCGGCTTCACCAACAGGTAGGAGAACAAATATCTGCCTATTAAAGAATTTCAATTAAAACTGCTTTCATAAAGATGAGACAAAAAAGAAATTAACGCTGAACATAAAGGTTAGATATCTTTCTAAATATTATTGTTTTTTTTCCAGAAACAAAAAATGCCACTAAAGATTCCCTGAAGAAGTCCAAACGTAAAGGACGTAATAAGCAGGAAGTGATGACTTTGAGCCGAACTGAGACGGAACCTGAGCCTGTAAAAACCCCCATGGATGTGATGAAGGTAGCTACACGGTGCAGCACATCTTAGCGTTTTTTGTTTTGTTTTTGTTTTTACTTCACATTTATGGTACAGTGGGAATTTTCCGAACAACGCCTTTAGTAGCAGTCAGACATTTGTTATTGTTCACTTACCGTTATCAAGATGAATTGCTCAATATACCGTGATATCGATTTTGGGTCATATCGCCCAGCAATTGGGGTGGAAGCTTCAAATTCAATTGTATACAGTTCAACTTCTTTCCTAATTATACAGTTGGCTCAGCTAACCTTACTTAATAATGAAAACTGGTTAAAAGTGATCTATTTCAGAACAGAAAGCGCAGCTCTTCTCCTTAGGAACGCTGTGACCACAATGGACTGTTCATTGGATCTATAAGTGATAAACCAGTGACTGCTGAGCAAATCTAATTCCCCCAGTTGTAGGTCTCATTGAGAGGTGGGGATAAAGAAGAAAAGCTATCCCTAGTGGGTTTTAAAAAAAGGCTTTCTAGAAAGGGGGAAACCACACCAATTGATGCTGTTCAGGTACCATATATGGAAAGGTATAATGATATGCTGATCCTCTGAATTGTAAGGTTAATTTGTGTGTTATTTGTTTGAGCCAAAGCCAAACAGTGGAGTAGCTCTATGCATGCATCGTCATGCATAAATATTATGGATCTCTTGAAAGCTACAAACGTTTTCTTGCACCACTGGTTGAAGAAAGTGTTTTTGTATGACCTAGCAGTAGGTTTGGGAGTTTAAATTAAGTCCATCTCAGACCCAAAATGGTTCAACAAGCTCATCTTTAATCACCTCTGCTCAGACCAGCACCCCCACCTCCCAGAGGCTCAATGAAACTTTGTAACCATCTAAGTTTATTCATGGGATTAAAATCAATCATGTTTAAACCCCCCTCTTCTAAAGATTTAACTACATCAGCTCTCCTAATATAATGGAATCTGTTTTTCCAAATGAAATTAAAATTATTGATTTATTTTAAAAAATATTTTATCTGTTATATAAGATATAACAGATAAATTTATAAGACGGACGGATAATTCTCACAGACAACCTATGAACTCATATCATCACAAAGCAAATATGTCAATAATAATATACTCACATGTCATTTAGGATCACAAACACATGCTGCTGCACAACAATCTGCAGTTTGGCTGCTTAGGAAGGAGAGCTGATGTGGTGTGGGCTGAATTATAAATATGGTGGTATTCTTTGCATGCGTTAATTGCGTAAAAAAATATAAGTTAATTCTAGGAATGAATTGATACGTTAAATTTAACCCTAACTTTTTGCAGTTTTTTTTTTTTTTTTTTTTTACAATAACATAGCCTTTTCTGGTGATCTAAGGAATTGCTCTTGGCTGATGGCATGCCCAGAATCCAGAATGTTTAACATCTCCGGAGAAAAAAAGAACCGAAATGAGGCACTGAAATGTGCGCTGATTTTCGGTCTGGTTATTACCGTTTTGTAAAACTTTGGTGATGAGTTTGTGTCAGAACTGCACCGGATATCGGTAGCCATCCCTCGGTCCAACCATGATTCTCCTTCCACTCAGTCTCCTCCCACTATCTGATTGATCAATGTTTCTTCAGGCCCAGGAAAACGGTAACAATTCCTCAACTAAGAAGAAAACCAAGTTCGTCAACCTCTACGCCAAAGAGGGTCAGGACAAGCTGACTGTTTTACTGCCAGGTCGGCACGCCTGTGAGTGCCTCGCCCAAAAACACTCTCTGATCAACAACTGCATCAGCTGTGGGCGAATTGTGTGCGAGCAGGAGGGCTCGGGACCCTGCCTCTTCTGTGGAAGCCTGGTGAGCGAATGCATCTCTGCTATTGTTCACTAGCTTTGAGTTTATTTTACTTTCACTCCCCCCCCTCCCTTTTACTTCAGGTTTGCACTAAAGAGGAGCAGGAGATTCTACAGCGAGACTCCAACAAGAGTCAGAAACTCAGGAAGAAGCTAATGGGAGGTTAGAGTTCAAACTCCTCAGACTTTCGTCAAAAATTAGACTTTTCTAAGGTGCGTTGTTTACAACAAGGTTTTTTTTGTTGCCAGATGCTGGAGAAAGGGAGCTTCTTCCGCATCAGGAATCCAAGATGATAGCTGGGCTGGAGAAAGCAGTTCAGCACAAAGACAAACTGTTGGAATATGACAGGAACAGGTAATCGTAAAACACACCACTTCTCAGCTATGGACAACTTTACCACTTGGTGTGGGGTCTGACTGGACATTTTAATTACTGTAAATCTGTATCTATGGCACATGGTCATAACTTACCCGTTTTAATTCACTGCCTCTTTTAACTCCAGCGTCAGGAGGACGCAGGTCCTGGATGATGAGTCGGATTACTTCGCCACTGAATCCAATCAGTGGCTGTCCCCCAACGAGAGAGAGAAGATGAGAAAAATAGAAGGAGATCTGCGGGAACTTCGTCACGCCTCCCGTAAGGACAGAAAGATCACTCTGGATTTTGCTGGCAGACAAGTTGTCGATGAGGACCACAATCTGAACGAGTATTACAACAAGTAAGATTATTTATTTGCACCTTTTTGTTAAAGCACATTTATGTCAGCTAAAAACCCAAACAATTGCACAATTTGAAATGTCCATATATTCTCTTTTTCTTTTCTTTTTTTAGGCTGGATGAGACCCTGAAAGCCATGAACACTGGATCAAAAACACAGTCTCCAGGATATTCAGATGGAAGAGGTGGGAAGCAGAATCTAAGAGATCTGGTCAACCCAAACATTGCGCAGTCTGCACCAGAAGTAAGTCTCTTTAAAAGAACAAAGTCAGTAGGAAAGCAAAGGGAGTTCTGTTGTTTGTTAACTTTAAAATAATTACCTGAGACATGAATTGCCTAGGTAGAAGTTAATATATTTTTTAAACGAATCAGTGATGGATGCAGATTATATTGCAAGTTATCATTATTGGGATCAGCGTGTGTAATATGCAAGTCATATAAATGCAATAAATGGGAAGAAATAAATGATTGCTAATAATTTAGGTCAAGTGCATGTAGAGAAATACGCTTTGTGACCCTTGAATCATGCAGCATGCAAAACGTTTTAGAAGAGAAAAAAGGTGATCGTAAAGTCATAACTACTACTACACCTCTGTCAGGAGTCGCTTTTTCATATAAAACTTTGGTGCTAAGATAATCTTAACAATGAATAAAATTAACACTGTTCATTTATGGTTATCACAATATTGATCACTATTACTGTATACTTTTTATCATCAATCATCCCTGCTCAGAATTTTGTTGCTAAGTTTTGATCTCTGGCTTTTGGAAAGTTTGGACATTCTGATACAGATTGTAGGCTGTTTTGATTCCTCATTATCAACTATAACATAGGAAGATATAACAACTGCAGTGAATGTTTTGTGCTTTTGGGGGCTTTTAACGGAGGGCTTTACAGAGACAAAATTTGGTTGGGATTTTTAACTTGGCTTTGGCATCTTTTATTTGCTGCTAAGAAGATGAGCACAGCTTGCAGTAAAAAAAAATAAAAACAAAAAAACACCGTGTTCTGCCGCTAGAGCAGGTCCTCCTGGAAGTTTAAATGCGTCTCTGCTCCAACACGGCTGATTTAAATGGTCCAACTACCTCCTCAGGATGTCACACACCTGCATAGGCCTAATGAGCTGTTAATTGTTTCTGAGAAAGAACAAAAACATGCAGGATATTTGTCTTTGAAGACCAACATTGGAAACCACTTCCCAAGAGAATGTAGATCCCTTAATTAACTCAGAATTTTCCAAATCCAGCAGGTTCCATGAGAGACAGGTCGAATAGTCAAGAGGATAAAATAGATGGACTCAGCCATCCTTTATCTTCTTGAAGTCTCTGTTTGTTTTGAAACAGCTCAGTATTTAAAAGCGACTTTGAGTATTTTTCTAACAGTTGCTGCCTCAAATAGCTCTTAATAGGCTCTGAGTAGTTCCCAGCTGGCTAATCATACGTCAGGCCTGAACAAGCTTCTCTTCAGCCGATTTATCGGTGAATATAATATGAATGATCCATTTCATAAACTAAGAAGGTTTTTTTATTTATGCTTTTTCTTGCAATGAAACTACTTCCAAGTGGGTGGACATTGGAGGAAGGGATCACCACAAGCAACCAATGGAGCAGAGGAACATTTTGAATGAGCAGAAAGGAGGAGAGGAGCGCCACAGGTTGCGGCTCCAGGACAAAGAGCTGCAGGAGATTTCTGATGGAGGCTGGTGTCTCAGTATGCATCAGCCGTGGGCCTCGCTGCTGGTCAAAGGCATCAAAAGGTAAATGAGCAGACAATTCCAGATATGCACCCTTTGAAATATGTAAAAACCTTTTATTTAGTATAAATTAGAAACAGTTATTTGTTAAATATGTGTGTTTTTTGAATTGGGTTTGTGCAGGGTAGAAGGTCGGACTTGGTACACATCACACAGAGGACGCCTTTGGATAGCTGCTGCAGCCAAAAAACCTACACCTCAGGAGATCGCTGAGGTGGAACAAATGTACCGCCGCATCTACAAGATAGGTGTGCTTAATTTATACCAGAAAAAGGCAGCAAACAATGGGTTAATAAGGAGCAGAATATAATTTGTTTAAGTCTTCAATATCATTAATAACTACTGCCAATAAATTTGAAAAAAACAGGTCTACCTGTTAATTGTTTTCAACTCATTACTATTTTTGGTCAAAGGTTGAAGTAGATATTTCTACTTGCTTTTCACAAAATTATTTCGCAGGAAATTACATAAGCAAATATGTGTGAATATTATAGTACATTCTTACAAAGTAAGTACGTTTTTCTCATTGTTTACATTCTGTCACATGTTCGAACAGTTTTACAAAACAATCAATCTTTTTTGCGTGTCTGCGTGTGTTTAAGATTTCACTTGCAATTTCAGTCATTTTCAAAATGTTCTGCTATTTTAGAATTCAGAACCTTGTAACTTGTGTTTTTAAATGCTGGTTTCTGTAGAGGAAAGAATCGGAGACCATAGCTCCTAACAGGTCCCCCACTCTTTATAACAGGAGCTTTTATTTGCTCCTGTCTGGATTATTTGATGGAGACGGGGATTGAAAACATTTTTTTGACCAACATATCTGGGGTACCTTGCGCTGCAAGGATTTTTGCAAGATTTGGAGTTTTTCTAAACCCAAGATATTCCATCTTATTCTGCTCCAACTCAACTCTCCGACTCAACTCCACTAGTGGTGCGAACCAATCATATGTTAGCATTGTGCTTTGGAACAGGTGCATGGGCGGGGTTCAGGTATGACGATAGAGGCAACTGCCCAAGCAAAGCAAGACAAACACGGTCGTGCCAGTGGACACAAAAATGTAGAAGCAGCTTTTGAATCTGTTTTAGGATAACTAAAGATGATTTCTTAGTTGAAAAATGAGAAAAGGGAAGCAGTTTTTGCATTTCTTGATGGTATTTTTGTCTCCTGATTGGATTTGGCAAGAACTTGATTTACCATCTTGTACAGCTCGTAGTGAAGAAACTTTAGAGACTTTGATTGACTTAAGATAAATCATAGTAGGCGCACACTTGCTGTTGCGTTCTCCAATCACCTCAAAATATTATACCAGATGACCCTCTCTTTTTTTGAGATGCTTTCTGTTGGAGCAGGTCCAGATCTATGTGTAGACTCTACACTGGGTGGGGTCACACACAGATCTGGCTTTTGCCATGTTAATTGGCGCCTGGGGTAAAAATGTGGAGTACCAGCCCTAGATCATAGTATAGAACTGCATTATCATTTTAAAATGTATAAAACTTTGACGCATAAGTAGATTCTCTGGACAGCAGTTTTAAATGTTCCTAAATGTCTAAGCCTATATTTCTTGTATAAAGTTCCTCCTGATGTTTGTTTTGAATTGGAAAAAAAATAAGAATAATTTAGTCTTGTTTTGAACAACATATATTTAGAATGGGAATAGACAGAGGCTGGTGTGGACAGTAGTATTTGACATTTGCAGAATTCCTGTTACTCCTCTCCCTTTTTTCTGCAGAGCCCAAATTTCCCAAAGATTATCCCACTGGATGTCTTATGGGTTGTGTTAACGTGGCCGACTGCCTGTCCCAGGAGCAGTTTAAAGAGCAGGTTGGTGAAATACATCTTCTGACTACATTTGTATTGAAAGTCGCAGCAATACTTGCATGCTATTTTATGTTGCAATTTGAGAAGTGTGTGCTTTCTTTGCTTCTCTTCTCTATTTCTCACCACGTGTAGTAAATTTACACCAGAGGCTGGAAATTGTCTTTATACATCACACACTTTCTGACCTGCTTCAGAATGGGTATAGTTCTAAGTAGGGGGTTTTACCTTGTAATAATAATAGTGGTTCTAATAATAATAAAAATAATAATAATAATAATAATATATTAATAATGATAATATGATCTATTTTTTGGAAGTTTTTATACTCTTTAAAAGATGGCTGGAGTATGACAGTTTACCAGCAGAGGTCAGGCTTGGCCACTGGTGTTTATTTGCCACCTCATGTTGTCTCCCACTAGAGGCAGAATGCACCAGGAACACAATGAAAACTTCTTCACTGCACCACAATAAATCTGAAAATATTCGTACACTCAACACTTCCACATGTTTCTTTTTGTTTGGAAAATTGAAAAAGGAAATAAAGTACTACTAAAGAAGTGGTTTTTCTGTAAAGATGCACTCTTATTCTGCTCTTTGCAGCTTTGTGACAGCTGCCCTCGAGTGCTTTGCTGTAAATGATTGCACGGTTGGCAAGTTTAAACAACAAATAATCCAATCTCTCTAACTGCCAACTTCATCTGAGCTTATCTGGTACTGGAAGAAGGTGTTTTCTTTTTAAAATTGTTGCTTATTTGAGATATAAAAAGAGGTTTTAATAATTGCTGTATTTAACAATGTGCTCATTTAAAATAAATTTTTTTGGGAAATTGTACCTTCTTAAAGTTGTCCATGACTTTTTAATACATGAATAATTATTAGTGACTTTAGTAGCTGTAGTACAAGTAATACAAGTGGCGTTTAGCGTTGAACATCAGTGTTTTTGAAAGTTATAGACTTCTACTTTTGTTCTTAAACCGAAGTGCAGCCCTTCGTTTTTTTTCTTTGGTTTGTTTGTGTGTTTCTGTTCATGTTGTGGTATCTGTGAGCATGTTGGTGTTGAATAACTTTTTTTTTTTAATGGAACAATCAAAGTTTATTAGGTAGAAACCATTCTAAGCTTCTGGTGGCCATGTGACTGGCACAACTTCAGTTTTTTTTTTTTTATCATCACAATTTTTATGTAATTTTTTTAACTGAAAATGTTGTCATGGATGTAGGGGGGTGCGATATGACGATTTAAGACCGTGAAGTGATCTACACATCTGACGATCTGTCATTTTTGTCTCTTGCTATGAGGATGTTTTTGAGAAGACCCCGCTGGTGTAGTGCCAGTGAAATGTTTGTAACTGCAGGGGTCAGAACTTTTCAGAGTATCAAGAGGAATCTGATGTATAAATTCATGAGTTGACTCATTGATTCAGAGAATAAGATTATACGTGGGATACCTAATATAAAATATAGTGGTATGCGTTGCGCATCTCAGCACTGGGTACAGTGGTACAGCTGTTTATGTGTTGCACATTGAGTGTTTTTACTGCACTTTTTATTTGTTGTCTGTTTTACTATATTTATTCTCTTATCTGTTGTCTTGTCTATTTGGACCTAGAGTCTGTAATAAAGTTTGATTGATTGATTGAAAGGCATAATATATAATATTGACTTATTCTTGTGGTCAAACTTATTGGAGTACCGCAATACATGAAGAAAAACAACAAAGTCCGCTCTCAGTCACTCCTCCTCTGTCCGTGAATTTCATGAAGAGTTGCTTATTACTGATCAGCTGGAAGATACACGATGACAGGTTATACACTGTAAGTTGATAAGTAGATGAATTTGATTTCACTGCAATATTGAGTTGATGGTAATTGATAAAGTAGCTTGAGATCATTTTAGAGCTCACTATTTTGCTGCTAGCATTGTTAGCTCAACATTAGCGTTTAGCCTGGTCGGTGTCAGATTACAAATGGCGGTGCGCTGTTTAGTTTTGAAGACTTGGCAACCTTGCAGGCTCAAACGTGATCAGTGAACCAGGACGTATGAAGCCGGGACAGATATTGTAAACATTGACTGCATCCCGTAGACATTTTTTTTTAAATGACAAAAATGTACAACCACCCAGCCAGCTGATATCGAATCTGTTTCAATGTAACCATTCTTCAAACACGATTGGGAAATTAGACTGTTGTGTGAATAATTCACTGTAAAATTCTTACGTATTGCACCTTTAATGCCACTGTTGGTGTCTTGGTCGTTTACCTGAACAGTTTTCGTCTTGCCTTTCTTACATTTTGATGAAAACTCCAGTTGTGTGTGTAATGCAACTGCTGGACCATATTTTTCCCATGTAATGATGATTGTCCTCATTGTGTTCCATGGTAAATCTAATGTCTTGGAAATTCTTCTGCATCATCCCCTGACTGATTGTGTTTGACTGTGAGATCTTGATTCCTGATTCTTTGAAAGCTCTCTGCCATTGAATGTATTCTTTTTATATTCACTGTACATAAAGTCTTGAAAAATCTTCCAGCACATTTTGTTTACAGATTTATTTTATTGTGGCACTGGCAATTTATTTATCAGGACCTGAATGGACTCAGATTAAAAGTGAAATGCATGCCCTGTTTTGCTTGGGTGTCAGTTACTCAAGTGTTTGTATTTTTATTTTCGTAGGATGGTATAAAAGCTTTTAAATAATGATGATAATGTTCTTGAATTCGCATAATGTTTTGTTTTAGTTGTCTGTATTCTGTTTTATGCCTCTAGTAATATGAGTTGATAACATGTTAATCTAATCAAAAATAATAAATATCCAGATATAGTATAGAAACTTATTTTAATTATTTTTTAATTCCAGCATTTGAATTAATTTTAGTTCATTTTAATTTTTTAGGGAGTTTATGCTTCGACAGTGAAACCATGTTGAACAAATGTACTCCAACATTGCAAAGCTACCAGCTTTCTCACAGATGTTTACGCACAGTTGTTTACTATATTAGAGTGAAGCAGATCACATATAGAAATTTTCCCTTGTTGTAAAACAGATGCAAGGAAGGAAAAAAGGCTGCAGAGCTTTTCTTTCAGGCATGTTCTACTTGTGTTTTCACATGTCTTTTAGACCCACTTTCACACACGTCTTCATTCATACAGCCAGTTGTCTTCGTTCTGAAAAGGTTTCAGAATGTGTGCTGTGACACGATTGCATTCTGACTACAAGGACCTGTAAATTTAAGGGATTTTCCCTTTTGTGCTCTGTCCTCATTCTCTCCTCCACCACTCATTCCACCCAAGGCTGTAAAATCATGTTTGCAGGCTGTGTGACTGCCCTTTCATCCTGTGAAAGGGTGTGTGTGTAAGTGTGTGTGCGTCTGTGTGTACGTGTCCACTTGCACTAAGCAGCCATAAATAACACCCCCCACCCCACATAAAGGGCTCCCATCTAGAAAACAGAAGAAAGGGGAGCAAGGCAAGGCAGATGTAGCAAAAAAAAAAAAAAGTTGAGTCAACCAGAGAAAATAACACCACCAAAACGCCTAACGATGGTGTTAAGATGAAGGTTAACATATTTTTTTACTCAACTTGGTGGAAAAAGTAACATCCATTATCCTTTTAGCCTTTTAATCTAGCTTCCTTTCGAGTTACAAGGAGGCACGTTGTGTTGGTGCATAGTAGCACATAGCTGTGCTGCCAGGCAGTGCGAGTGGGTGAGGTGTAGGATTTACTGTCCTGAGCTGGCAGCTGTGGGTGGTTAAAAGAGGGGTGGTGAAGGACAAACAACCATTATTCTTCAGGCTGTTCTAAATCTGTCCCAAGTGATGTCTGAAATATATTCAGAGAAAGTAGAATGTGGGTAGATCAGGAGGGCATGAGTGAGGCACTAAGAATTTATATATAAATGGGAAAAAAATAATACTGAAAATGTTATCACCACTCACATGTCATCTCATGCTATAGCAATCATTCCCCTGGTGGGGCGCTGCTGCATCAACCAGCACTGCAACCATGATGATGCATTAAAAGACAGTTTAAAAAGCAAACCTAGAGCTGAGCAGGGATTTAATTCGCTTGACTTGGACCGATTCTTTCCCTCATTAGAAATTGTCTGCTGTATTGATCCATCCTCCAGATAATCTCTCTCCTTCCTTTTCTCCAGCTCCCCATCCCCCACTACTACTGATAATTTGTGAGCTATTATGATCTGTCCTCCGTCTCTCCTCTCTCACTGCACAGTGTGCTCACTCAGCATTGGGTGGAGATGCATGACATGCAGAGGACTGGGGTTGATTATGGTGATGTTAGGGTAACGTATAGTGTCTTACAAAGGTATTGACACCCCACAGTTTCACGTTATATCACTTTAAAATCCCAAATTTTAATTGATTTTACTGGGATTTAATGTGATGGACCAACAAAAGATATGCATAATGGTGAAGCAGAGGAAAAATGTTATTTAATTTTCCAACCTTTTTTTTTTTTTATTTTTTTTTATTTTTTTTCAGATTCTGAATCTGAAAAGCTTGTCATGTAGGGCTGGGCAATTAATTGAAGTTAAATCAAAATTGTGATATTAAAAAGCTCAATCATCATAATCATGTGGTGTGTTTTAATCTTACCAACTGACCAATTCTGTCAAAGTGCAGCCTTGATGTCAAGCTAACTACCCAATCAAGTCGCAGAAAAAACATTTGATTTTGAGAAGCAGGAGGCCCTCGCTGGTAGGTAAAATGAAAGTGCAGTGTCAAGAGTGTACAGCTGGTGAAGAATTTTGAAGGGAAATGGATATCAGGGAAAAATCAGTGATAAAGATGAACAAATTGTGGACACTGACCACAGTCAGCAGTTAGCCTTAGCATGCAGTTTTAAAGTTATGTGGTGAGCAACACAACAGGAGCGGGACACACGATTTGTTTGTGACATTCATAAAGGCTATACTAATTTGTTCTTATTATTGTTTTGATTAGACAAAAATTTAATCGAAAAGCGAGATTGTTCAATATAGTGAAAAAAATTGGGATTATTTTATTTTCTTAATCGCCCAGTCCTAGTGTCATGAAAATATGTTTAGCTCCCCTGAATAAATAGTATGAAGAAACACCAAATGCATCAAAAGATTCTCTAAAACCCCTGTCAAACAGGCCATGAAAAACTAATTTCCCAGACTTAATTTTTTTGACCTTCGAGTTTTTTTACCGGTTTATTATCAACTGATGCCCTAGTAACAGGAGCTAACTTTTCGCGGTA
This sequence comes from Apricaphanius iberus, assembly GCA_028564705.1. NCBI lineage: Eukaryota > Metazoa > Chordata > Actinopteri > Cyprinodontiformes > Aphaniidae > Apricaphanius > Apricaphanius iberus. Next base: position 409,897 of record JAPXFQ010002931.1, read on the forward strand.
GGGTGTTTGCGTTCAGAGATTATGGTATACTTTCGGACAGGTGGGTGGGGGAACAAGGAAAGCTGTGAGTGCACACATTGACGACATATAGGGCTGCAACTAACGATTATTTTCATAATCGATTAATCTGACGATCATTTTTACGATTAATCGCTTTTATTGATAATTATATTTGGCTATTACTTTCCCTATATAAATTATTACTAACAAGTTTTCATTAAGAACAAGGAAAACTCAAGAGAATCGTGCAGTTCACTGCAATCTGTTTTATTGCGCCTGGACACAGCTAACAGTTTAAAATGAGCGTAACAGTGTAAGATTTGTCCAGAATAATTTTCAGGCATAATAATACAAAATGAGGTAGAAATCCATAAAAATTAATGTACAGCATATTAACAAAAATATCATAGCCCATGAAAAGAAAATGACATTTTCATTTTGGGAATGAAGGAGGCTAACTTAGTTGTGTGGTATTTTGGGGCAACATTGGGGCTCTCACAATTAATTAATCTACCTTCACTAAACACAACATTTTCATGGTCTGTGTGGTTTTGGAGTAAATTTTTCTTTTTAAATTGGGATCTTTTGCTTTCAATTAAATGAAGTCAAACATTTAAAAGATCAGATTTGTGAGAGACAGCAGGTTGCAAAATGTGAGTAACAATAAAAATTAAACCACAAGAATCAAATAGTGATCAGAAAGCGCAATTTAGGGCCCAAAGGCAGCTCTGAATAGTAGATTTTAAGCTTTGATTTAAAAGAGCCTAACGATTCAGCATTTTTGCATTTTTGTGGAAGTTTCTTCCACAGTTGTGGAGCAGAGAAGCTGAAAGCTGCCTCTCCCTGTTTAGTCCTAATTTTAGGAATGTTAAGTAGGCTCGAGTTGGAGGACCTGAGTGGTCTGCTGGGTTGGTATAGTGTCAGCAGATCTCCAACATACTTTGGTGCTAAACCGTTCAGTGATTTATAAACTAGTAGGAGTATTTTAAACTCTATTCTCTGAGCTACAGGGAGCCAGTGTAAGGACTTAAGAACTGGGGGGATGTGTTCTACTTTCCTGGTTCTAGTGAAGACACGGCCAGCAGCGTTCTTGATCAGCTGCAGTTGTCTGATTGCTTTTTTAGGTAGACCTGTGAGGATGCTGATGCAGTAATCAATCCGACTAAAGATAAACGCATAGATCAGTTTTTCAAGGTCCTTCTGTGACATTAATCCTTTAATCCTAGAAATGTTCTTCAGGTGATAGAAAGCTGACCTTGTTATTGCCTTAATATGACCCTGGAGGTTCAGGTCTGAGTCCATTATTACACCTAGATTTGTGGCCTGGTCGTTTTTAGTTGTATTTGCTGAAGCTGTGTGCTGACTCTGGATCGTTCCTCCTTATGTCCAAAAATAATTAATTCTGTTTTGTTTTCTGTTTAGCTGGAGAAAGTTACGGGACATCCAGTCTTTGATTTGTTCAATGCATTCATTTAAGGTCTGGATAGAATCAAAGTCACCTGGTGACAATGTAATGTATACTGTGTGTCATCTGCATAGTTATGGTAACTTATCTGATTGGTTGCTATAATCTTGGTTAGTGGGAGCATATAGATATTGAACAGGAGGGGGCCCAGGATGGAGCCCTGGGGGACCCCACATGTGATTTCTGTTTGTGTCCATTTGAAATTTCTCATCAGAACAAAATACCTATTTTTGAGGTATCACTCAAACCATTGAACTGCTGTACCAGTGAGCCGGATCCAGTTCTCCAATCGTTCCAGTAATATTTTGTAATCAACAGTGTCAAACGCTGCACTGAGGTCCAACAGAACCAGAACTGTGGTTTTGCCGCTGTCTGTATTTATGCAGATGTCATTGAAAACTTTGACTAGGGCAGTCTCAGTGCTGTGATGAGCACAGAAACCAGATTGAAAATGATCTAAGGAGTCGTTCATTGTCAGGAATGTAGTTAGCTGTTGAGATACAGCTTTTTCAATAATCTTACTGATGAATGGGAGATTGGCCTATAATTCTGCATCAATGTATAATCTAGGTTGTTTTTCTTTAATAGGGGTTTGATAACTGCTGTTTTGAGGGCCTGGGGGAAGAGACCTGACTGGAGAGATGCGTTATCTATTTGCATCCGATCAGACTTAATGACAGGGAGAACTTTCTTTAAACAAGGTGTGGGTAAAATATCGAGGAGGCGAGAGGAGGAGTTTAGCTGTTGTAAACCATTTTAAAAATCGATTATAATCGATTAAATAGATTAGTTGTTTCAGACATATATATCATATATCAAAGCCTACTTCACACTCCTTTCATTTTGCTTCTAATGTCTGTTAATCTTTATCTCTTAAGCATATGAGCCCAGAATTGCACACAAAAGACAATCACTGTGGGGAAATCTGCTGTTTTGTTGGCCCTTTTTTCCAAGAGTTACTTTGTTTGGGGAAATGAACGGAAACATCCCCCCAGACATTCATCAGGATCCATCCGGCGCATTTTGTTGTGTGAAATCAGCTGAAAGGCAATGTTCCTTTAAAAAAGTGGTGTATTTTAAAGAGTAACTGAACACCATGAAAAGGCATCATCCCGCCCCAGGCAACATTTGAAAAACTCTACCAAAGTGGCCAGGACCACGAAGCACAGAGGGGCATGGCCAAGTGTGGAGGATGAGGGGGCGGGGTATGGTCGGGAAGACAGTCACGGCTGAACTATGGCATGCGCCCGCCGAGCTCCCTAAAGCCTCTATTTACTTACGGTCAAGGGAGAAATGAGGTCTCTTCTCCGCCACCCACCATAGGTAAAGCAGGCTTTATGGACAGGGTGGCCAAATGATCAGTTTGAGCCTTTGGCTCAGGACGCTGAGTCATCGCTGCCTGAAGCCAGCAGCATGTATAGTAGCAAACAAGCACAGAGAGCCTAGAGCTAGCATCAATGTTTAGTAGGTTCGGAGGGAACAACCTCAGCTTTTGTTTCCTTATTCACGGTGTGTTTAAAACATATAGGTTCTTACTTATGGCTTTAAACCACTTCGACATTGTGGTCCTCCAAAGTGCGACACATGGATTTCAGCTTCCTCTATTTTCTCTCAATATGCTTCTGTGTAAGATAAGCAGTTTCAACTCGTCACCGGGCGGGGCGAGTGTTTCTGAGAGAGGGAGGTTGTCTCTGTGAGACCATGCCTGTTATGTAGAGGATGGAAACGATGTACAGCTCTAAGCCAATCGCAAAATTCCAATGCAGTTCCCCATGATTACCATGAGCGGCAGCACTAAGACTTTTTTTAGACCAAAAAATGTAGAATTTAACAAGCTTACACGAAAATGTCAAACAATGCCCTGAAACTGAAAGATTGTATTGTAAGAGACATTTATACAGTTTATAAGCAAAAAAAAAAAGTTTTCGGGTTTAGTTACACCTTAAAGCACAACTATATAGACCAAATGGAATTATTTCAGAACGTATCTAAAAGCGGCTTAAACGTCATTTAGGTTGTTTTCACACCTCACGGTCCCGTAGACTCTGTTCGACTGGGAACCAAAATTGCCCAATTTTTGCTTTTTCTTTTAGGTGGTGTGGCTCGCTGTGATTTGTCAAATAATCAGAAGCTTTTGAGAAAAATATTAAACCCCTCACCTGTGGTGGGGGTCCACCAAGTGGCACTAAACACAGGTACATTTCATGTTCCGCGAGATTTAAACTAACATGGAGCGACATTAGATTTGAGCAGTTTTAGGGAAAAAATGTATTTGCTCATTCTGCAATCTCAGTAAAGGTCTGATTTCATCTTTTGTCTCAGAACTCACTTTAGGAGACGTGGGGTATAAGCTGTGATTTTTCTGTGTTTTTATATTGATTCAAGTGCAATTTTTGTTTAACTTTTAGAAGACCCTTAGTAAGACATGTTTAAACAGTTGGGCATCATTCACAGATGTTGAATACGCTCATGAACATATTTTATTAACCACAGGTACTACATGTTGAAGTCTGACATTACACATCCCCCATCCCGGAGGATATGTGAGATACACACATACTTGATACATGACTTGTTCTGAATGGTTTCCATCAGCTGGCGTTGACTCACGTTTGACCTCTTAAAAACACCCACTGGGTAAACTCAGTTCATTTTAACCTACAAAGCTAAGCACAACTACAAAAAAAGAGGACTAATCTTAAATGTGTTTAAAAAGAATAAGCGCATATTTATAGAATCTTAAAGGCTGTTTTCCACATCGCAGCCTTGCTTAAAGAGTCCTGCTGTTTGAAATGGTCACTCACTGTCACTCTGTTCTTGCAGACCAAGACCATTTAATAACCCCTTTCAGATATAAACCACTTACCTTTAATATATTTACATTAGCATGTATTGGTATTGAAGGCAGGTGCAACCAATCAGTTTTTATTTTGTGGTTTTATTGCCTTGTTTATTAGCTTGGGAAGAGAATCAGGCATCTACTGAAACTGTACGAGATGAGGTCTGCTACTTCTGTGTGTTGGTGAGGTTTTCCTTACACCTAAAATCTGTTTTTTCATTAAAACGCATTATATGTTAGGATTACAGTATATCCAAAGTATTTGGATATAATAGCAGTCAGTGGAATCAAATCATTTCAGAGGGTAAATACTGTAACCCTCATGTACATCTCCTGTTCAATACATCTTGTAGACATGGATTTTAACCAAAGTTGATTCATTTACAATGAAGATAAAATACAGACTTTTCCAGAAGATCAATAGTGGCCAGTTTTTTCCATTAATCAAAACCTTTTTTTATATATATATATTTTTAGAATCCTTGTCCTGTTGGAACAACCAGTTGTGTTCAGGCTTGAAACATATGACCCCAGGGTCAAATGGTTAAAGCATTATCAGATAAAAACAACATTTTAAGGATGTTAAAGAACAATCCAGGTGAAATTAATATCAAGTCTATCATAAACTGAAAGCTGCTAAGAGAGCAATTACTGACCTCAGCAAAGCAGGTTTATCATTAACATGGACTCAGAGGGTGATGACCAAAAAAAGTGCATGGCAGCAATTAAAAGCCAAATGACTTTTGTAGAAAAGACTTATGTTCAGACATCACAAAAAAAGGGCTTTCTGGCCACAATGTCGAGGTATTTTTTGCAGGAGTAAATGGGAAGCTTATAACCCTGAGAAATCTTAGTTGTTCAAAAACATTGTGCTGAGTTTCTTTTTAAATGCTAGTGGTGCTGCTGCTTTGCACAGAGTGAATTGGAATGAAGAAGTCAGTCATTTCCAAAGTATTCAATTTCAATTCAACTATTGATTCATTGAAACATGGGCACGACTGGATGTTCCAACAACAATCCCAAACACACCTCAGACTTCCAGATGGAATAGATTAATAGGCTAGCATTTAGGTTTTAAAATGACTCGGCGTTTGTGCTGTTGTAAATGTGTGAACCACATTTAAAAAGCCTGGTTAAAAAGAATTGTCAAATATCCAGATAGAACAATGCAGGAAACATATTACTGGTTTCTCAAAAACTTCTTAGGAATAATTTGTTTAAAGATTATTGAGGGTTTAAAGGTACACAAAAATGACAGTTTAACAGGTACCTTACTGCAATAAGTTTTCTGTACAATCCTGTAGTGCAATATATTTGTGTTTTTGGTTTTGTTTTTTACTGTATTCTCTATGCATAAAGAAAGCTATATAAGTGTCACAATAATCAGATTTTTATTAATGTATTCTGAACTTTAGAATGTACCCATTTTGGAGCTGACTGGAGATGTAGTTGCCAGTTGGGCTGCTATTCTGTCACTAGAAAGGCTCCCTTTGCATTTGGGGCCAGTTAAACATAACAGGCGGTTGGATTTGGAATTGAGCCCATTTCACTCAGAACCTGTGATTTTTAAATTCCTCTTGTCGTCATTGGAGGTGCTTAATTAAGTATTTAACAGCAACCTACCTTATGACTAGGGATGCACCGATCCGACTTTTTCAGTCCCGATACCGATACCGATGGCTGGATTTTGTGTGTCTGTGGATACCCGATACCGATCCGATACTATTTGTGACAGTGTGGAGCTCTTTTAACTATGGCTCCGATAGATGACGTGCCCTGGCTGCTTGGCCACAGGGATATCCCTTTGGCTGACTGGTTAGCGCACATGGCCTTCACCTGGGTGTCGTGGGATCAAATACCGCCTGGGCCCTCGTTGTGTACCTTGCCAAATATTGTTGAATTAATAAACTTTATAACTTCTGGTGCCTTTCTTGAAGAGACTAAAGGCACCAGACTTTATGAACTAAACATAACTGAGACAAAATAACAAATGTAAAATATAAAATTAACACAAAAATAACATTTCAAGTGAAAAATTAATCTTTTTTGGTGAATTTGTTGCAGATTTCCCCCATTTTGAGTATCGGTTCATGGTATCGGTTAAGTTAAACCGATACCAGTACATTAGTCAGTATCGGGGCCGATACCCGATACCAGTATCGGTATCGGTGCATCCCTACTTATGACTGTTAAAGTGATACAGCTTAAGTTCTGTCCATTTTTCTTTCTTTATCATCACTGTCAGTAAAAACAAAACCTTAGTTCCCTGTAATACTTTAGTGACTTTAGAGTTTAGTGATAGGGGGAAGCTCAGCTTTTCTTTGGTTCCAGAGCATATAATATCACTCTTCAGGTCCGTACGTATACTTTTTATGTCTTTACTTGGTTCAAAATTATGCTGTATTTGTTTGGCATGAATTCTGAACCGAAATTGTTGTTTAAAAAATTTTCGGAACAAATATTCAGTACGAATATGAGAATCGCTACACCTTTTATTGGTGGGTACTTACACATGGTTAAACCCAAAATTGCCTGTACCCCTGTCCATCTTTATTCAGCCAAAAGGTTGAAAATGGCATGTTAACCAATAGATACACTTCTCAAAAATCTGTGGAAATTTTTTTCACTTCACAGCAGTCAAAGCCTTCTTATCATTTCAGCCCGACCAGCTTTTTGAATGCTTCCATCGCTATTTAACTGTTTATCTTTGGTTAATGTTACTCTGTCTGACAAAATATATTGGAACAATTGAAATATTTTCCAACAATTGAAACATGTAAATGATTTGCTAGTGTGCATGAATAAGTAGACAAAAGAGTAACATTTTAAAAGTGATATTGATATTGTTATGCATTGGTCACCATAAAGGAACATTGGACATTGATTATAGTGCCGAAGTAAAGGGAAAGATTTTATCAGTAATTTCTTGTATTAATCATGTAAAAACTTTTACACTCATGCATTATTTTGAAATAATCCTCCTTATAAGGTCATGCAAAGTGTGGATTACACGAATGCAAAATCCCCACACCTGAAACAAATCAGCACTTGATGTCACTCTTTGGCAGGTAGGTCATTTATGGCATCGCCGTCCCTCTATGAATCTTGGCCATCTCATTGTCTTCTGTCTCTCAGTGTAATCCCAGATTGACTCAGTGTTGATGAGATCAGGGGTTTTGTTTGGGCCAGACCATCTGGTGTTCGACTCCCCGCTCTTCTCGGCACTGGAGATTTGTTTGACGTAGTTGTTCTGCAGCAGACTAAACTAGGAATCATTAGATGTCTTTTTAAACGGACAGGGTGTGTGTTGAACTCTTGAATGGTTTGTTTTGTCCTGGGTAATTCCCTGCATTAAATGGCATACATTGTTCCTATCATCGAGGTAGTGTTCTTTAATTTTAACAAGGCTGTAAATTGTTGGGTGTAATATTTTATTAGAGAATGTTTTAATTTCATTCTTGTTCTGCAGCTTGGCAGGATTGCGCACACAAGCACATGTGAGATAAATGGAGCCAGGCTCGGACCACATCACACGGCTCTGAACCCGTAACCACTTATCTGTTAAAAGAAGTGCTGGTTCCTGTGGAATTCCATTTGTGGAAGCTCTCCTCCTGACCTCCACAGTGGAGCTCCTGTGCTTGTTAGGAGAGCTGGAAGCTTTGACTGATGCCTGAGTTTCCTTGTGTGGTAATGTGATATTTATATGCTGAAAGCCTTCCTGCCAGCATATCTCTCACAGTTACACATAGACACACTCTCTCTAACACACAGGATATATTGGATGCATTCCAATGGAAGGGAAGTTAGGCCGGGCCTTTTTTCTTCCCTCTTTTTGTAACACTGAGTATGTAAAAATGGTTACTTGCCCCCTTTCTTTTTGTCACTTAATTTATCATTTCAATCTCAGATTTTACCCAACTCGCTCTGTAACAATATTTTACAGGTCAGCAGTGTAAAACTGTAAAACTTCATAGACGATACATTTTTAACAGACGTGCACACTTATAGTCAGTCAAGCATCTCTCAGCCTCCCTCCGGCTTTCTACTGAACCTCGTTCACACACTGACATTCCCTCCCCTTCCTCCTTCTTCCTCGCTGGGCAGCTTGCCATGACAGAGAGGTCAGACATCATGTGATTCTGCAGCAGTGTGTAGAATGCATTCAGCTAAGAGCGTCCTCAGCACTGGGCGACGACCAAGCAAACCTCAGTCACAGGTTTTCCACAGCATGAAAAATACAGGGAACCATCTGCTAGACTTAAAATGGCCTGCTACTGCTGTCCACAGACCACTTCATTAAATGTCAGTCTCTGTCGTTTGGGAGGCTGACACTCAAGCTTCTTTATTATCTTCACTATTACTGTGTTCCCTTTTAACAGCCTTTGTTCCTCGTTCTGTGTGCTGATCACAGGAATATGAGGCAATAAAGAAACGCATAGGTACCGTGTTTCAGATACCTTTCTTTGATGCTCTGTTGATGAAAACAGCTCACAATCAAAGAGAGTTAACTGAATACCTGTCTGTATGAGGAGGTTGACTAAATTTCCACATCATCATCATCATCTTTTCTATTTGAATAATAAAGCAATCCAGAAAGAGGCTTCCGCCAGACATTTTTAAGCTATAACACTGTCTACTCTCTCTGCTAAAGTGGAAAATGGTGCTGAGGTTATAGTCATTATGTAGTCATTACTCCCGCACAGGCCTTGAGACTATAAACAGGAAAGCCTGCAGGGTATATCCTGACTGTTAAAGCGTTGACTGATGTTTTTGACTTTTGACAGGAATGGAATGATGAGGGGAAACGGGTGACAGCAGCTCTGCTTTTGTTGGGGAAAGCTAATTTTCTTATAGTTTTTGATTTAAATTACATAATATTCATGCATTGTAGGCTTAATCTATAGTTTTTTAATTTTTTCCATTTTCTTGGGGCATTGACTAGTTAATTGGGTGATGCAGAGGTGTTTTTAGTGTCTCTTTAGACATCATGGTGAAGATATATAAAGGGACTATCATGGTATTTTACAGCTTTCCACTTCTGGGATATATATATATATATATATATATATATATATATATATATGTTAGGGATGGGAATCTTACAGCATCTCACGATTCAATTAGATTCCGATTCTTGGAGTGACTATTTGATTCAGAAACGATTCTCGATTCAGAAGCGATTCTCGATTCAAATAAAAAAAAAATGTATCTCTCAATACTCTTTCATTCATTATTTGTGTTTGTAATACACACAACTTGATCTGCCAAGTGTCTGTGATGAAGTGAGCCATGAATGTAATAAGGCATCAACACAAAATGGATTTTATAATCTATGTTGAGAGAAGGGAACTGGTTCAATAGTAACAAGACATGAAATTGCAACTGGACATCCAAGAACTTTTAAACAAAATTTCTAGTTTTGAAAAAAAAAAATGCAGATATATTTTAAGAAGAAAAAAAAAAGTATTTTGTTTGTTCTTTAGTACATAGTAGAAAATACATTGAAAATATTTTGTATGCACCTAATGTTGCTTATCAACCATCATTAAACAGAAATCTATGGCTTATGTTATTATTTTCATTGTTTTTGTTAGAAATTTTAAAAGTCCTAACGTTATTGAACTCAGCATATATTTCGGACTTCTTTGAAAGCACCACATGTGTGCGGCACTGCTGGATGTTTATGTGTAGCTTATAAAGAAAGATCGCTCTTATATACTTGCAGATATATATAAAAAAATGAAACTTTAGCCAAGGGTATCATTAGCATGGAGAAGACCTTTTAGACGGCCCAAACATTTACCTTCAGCAAAGACGGGGCGGGCTGGATTTCTCTTTCGTCTTTCATGCTGAAGCTTTAGCCTAGCAGCGACAGCTAGCTAACGCTAGCAGCTAGCGCTAGCTAGCCAATAGCGCATCAGACCTGTCAATGCGACGGTGGCCGTTGCATTACAAACACTACGTGAAGCGAAAATGTAAATAGGTTCAGAAAACATATTTTTTGATTATCGATTCTCAAACATTTCGGATCGATTCCGAATCTTGTTAAATAGGAATCGAGATTCAGACGTGAATCGATTTTTTTTCCTCACACCCCTAATAAATATATATATATAAAAATCCAGGTGCTGGCCAGTAAATTAGAATATCATCAAAAAGTTGAATTATTTCAGTAATTCCATTCAAAACGTGAAACTTATATACTGTATACTTTCCTTCCACACATAGTGATATATTTCAAGTGTTTATTAATTTTCATTTTTTATTATTACAACTGACAGCTAATGAAAGCACCAAATTCAGTATCTCAGAAAATTAGAATATTCTGAAAAGGCTCAATATAGAAGACACCTGGTGCCACTCTAATCAGCTGATTAACTCAAAACACCTGCAAAGGCCTTTAAAAGGTCCCTCAGTCTTGTTCTGAAGGCTCCACAATCATGGGGAAGACTTCTGACTTAACAGCTGTCCAAAAGACGACCATTGACACCTTGTACAAGGAGGGCAAGACACAAAAGGTGATTGCTAAAGAAGCTGGCTGTTCGCAGAGCTCTGTGTCCAAGCACATTAACAGACAGGCGAAGGGACGGAAAAAATGTGGTAGAAAAAAGTGTACAAGCTCTAGGGATAACCGCACCCTGCAGAGAATTGTGACGACAAACCCATTCAAAAATGTGGGGGAGATCCACAAAGAGTGGACTGCAGCTGGAGTCAGCGCTTCAAGAACCACCACGAAGAGACTCATGAAAGACATGGGATTCAGCTGTCGCATTCCGTGTGTCAAGCCACTCTTGAACAAGAAACAGCGTAAGAAGCGTCTCGCCTGGGCCAAGGACAAAAAGGACTGGACTGCTGCTGAGTGGTCCAAAGTTATGTTTTCTGATGAAAGCAATTTTTGCATTTCCTTTGGAAATCAAGGACCCAGAGTCTGGAGGAAGAGCGGAGAAGCACAGAATCCACGTTGCATGAGGTCCAGTGTAAAGTTTCCACCGTCAGTGATGGTGTGGGGTGCCATGTCATCTGCCGGTGTTGGCCCACTCTGTTTCCTGAGGTCCAAGGTCAATGCAGCCGTCTACCAGGAAGTTTTAGAGCACTTCATGCTTCCTGCTGCTGACCAACTTTATGGGGATGCAGACTTCACTTTTCAACAGGACTTGGCACCTGCACACAGTGCCAAAACCACCAGTACCTGGTTCAAGGACCATGGTATCCCTGTCCTTGATTGGCCAGCAAACTCGCCTGACCTTAACCCCATAGAAAATCTATGGGGTATTGTGAAGCGGAAGATGCAATACGCTAGACCCAACAATGCAGAGGAGCTGAAGACGACTATCAGAGCAACCTGGGCTCTCATAACACCTGAGCAGTGCCACAGACTGATCGAGTCCATGCCACGCCGCATTACTGCAGTGATGGAGGCAAAAGGAGCCCCGACTAAGTATTGAGTGCTATACATGCACATTCTTTTCATGTTCATTCTTTTCAGTTGGCCAACATTTAAAAAAAAACATTTTTTTTCATTGGCCTTTAAAATATTCTAATTTTTTGAGATGCCAAATTTGGAGTTTTCATTAGTTGTCACTTATAAATATCAAAATTAAAAGAAATAAACATTGGAAATACATTGGTCTGTGTGCATTGCATGAATATAATGTACAAGTTTCACGTTTTGAATGGAATTATTGAAATAATTCAACTTTTTGATGATATTCTAATTTACTGGCCAGCACCTGTATGTATGTATGTATGTGTATATATATATATATATATATATATATATATATATATATATACAGTGTATATATATATATATATATATGTGTGTAATAAAATGGTACCGTTTGTTTATATAGTAATAATTTTTCCTGAAATTTAACTTGTATGTTGGACCACGAAGTAAAACGGCTCGTTTCTCCATAATCCTGCCTCTTGAAAATTGCATTACCAGATGATTGAAAACTCCCAAAACTTGATTTTGCATGTTATAGGCCCTTTAAATATGTCATTAACCAGGGGTTGCATTAACTGCATATTTTCCATCATTTTCTGTTTTTTGTTTTTTATGGAAACGAAAACATTTGAAAGGCATCTGTCAATTTGACAGATTGTAATTCTCACCCCTGACCAATTGGTGCAGAAGTGCAGACATTTTCAAATTCACGCATAGAGAGCGGGTAGCGACATTAAGCAAAAATAGATTTCTGTGAGCATATCTGAGCACTATCTCAGACCTGGACAATATAGTCCATGCATCTCGAAGTCCGCGAGCTGAAGATTTATGGCTATTTGGACGCATCTTAGGCCTTGTCCTCACGTACCCTGGTATCTCACAAAACGTAGATATTTTTCTTTGGTTTGGCCTTTAATCCAGCCATTTATGCCGTCAGAGTTGTGTTGGTATTGTCGATTGTCCAAGCTCTTTTTGCTTACTTGTTTTCACAAGCTCTATCTCTTCTGTATGTAGAAGTTGAGGGTATTACTAAGAAAAGTAATGTTATTAACCATTATATATATGTTTTAATCATGTTAGTAATTTAAATTAAAGACTTATTTTTATGCTTTTTAATCTTTTAAACATTTTATTACACTTTATAATATTAATGCCTGAAACCCTTGGTTTAGTTTGTCAATAAACTTATTCAAATTCACTTCAGCTCTTCAGCTGTAAGCTAAAGCTAACCAGCTACTCACCATTGTTGATGGGCTCCAACACTGCAGCTCAGTCACTGAGCCAAAGCCAGCAGGTCTATCCAACCACTGTTGTGTTTTTTAAAGCGTTTTTTCACTTCTGAGGACGAGCAGAACCGAGGGGACATTTTAAAAGCCACAGATGTTAGCAAGGCGACCTGGGTAAGTTTCCTTTGTCTCTCTGTAAGAGATTCGTAGCGAGCTGGGAGAGGGGAGTCCTGCTTAAAACAGTTGATCGTAGTTTTTTAAATTTCGTTCATTATTGATACGTTTAGTGCGTGGAGGATCGGGACTCAAATTTACCTGAGCCACTGAAACATTTATCCAGAACAATGTCCTCCGCTGCTGCCTTGTTGTGACATCTGAGCGCAGCGAAATATCGCCAATTGTTCGTTTAGGGACTATTAAAAAATTCAGTTTCAGCTCAAATTATTTCATCCTTTGTGTGGTTTGAAAGGAGAGAGGGTGGCTGACAGAGCTGCGTGGGTCATTGTTAATGATTCGTTTGGAGTAAGCAATGATTGTTGTATTAAGCTGCCTAATAGGCTATGATGAAAAGTGAGGGGAATCTTTTTTTTTTCTATAGAACTTTTTTATTGACCTTTTTTTTTTGTTTTATCGCACCACACGTCTATCTATCGATATGTATTGCTATCAAATTATCGTCCTACTCCAATGTGGCAACAGAGCATGGTTTGGGCCTCCAGAACATCAAAAACCACATGAGAAGTAAACTGGTCAACACTAGGGATGGGTATCCTTTAGGTTTTATTTGATACCGATCCCAAACCGGTGTTTTTGAAACCGTGCTGGTGCTGAAACTGTGCTTGAAGAATGGAAATCATACAAACTTCATCTATAAACCCTCTTATTTATTTTAAGTCTGTCAAACAATAAAAAATATTGATCTTATTATTCATAGGGCAGCTGTGAATTAATCACCATTCCAAAAATACAAAAAAAACTACAGTTTGCAGGACAAATCCAGATGCCTTTGCTCTTTAAAAAAAAATATAGGAGAAATCAATGAAATTTTTGTTTTCAACTCCATAATCACATTCACAATGTATGTGTTGTGTCATATAAAAATAAAAACAAAATACAAATAGAATTAACCAAAATATATAAATAAATTTAACATTTGGATATCACCAGGCTGTGTTAACCATCACATAAATCAAATCAGGAAATTAATTCTCTTATTGTGAAGAAGTACACGGCTACTTCTGCATATGAGTTAGCATAAATTTAAGTCTGAAAACATCACTTTAACACATTTTAACACAGCGGTATCTCACTATGAAATATACTGAAGCTATACAGTGAACCAACATGCATAAATCAACATAAATGCGGAGCATTTAAACTTTCACATAGACAACTTATGAACTTACAATCCTATCAACCCAATACACCAATAATAATATACTCCTATGTCATTTAGGAATACACACACACTTGCTGCTTCACAGAAATCCGTAGTTTGTCAGGTTAGGAAGAACTGATGTGGTGCGGGTTTAATTATAAACTGTATTAAGGCGGGATTCTGTGCATGCGTTAATTGCATTAAAAAAAGTTAATTCTAGGAATTAATCGCCCCGCGTTAATGCATTAATTTTGAGAGATTTTCTAACCCTGCTTTTTGTTCTAATTACTACTGTTTATGTCAGAACCGAATATCAATACCCATCCCTATCCAACACTTTACGATAATGGCCTCTGCAACAATCTGACTTAAAGGGACCATATTATGAAAAAAACACTTTTCCTGGGATTTGGGGTGTTATTATGTGTCTCAGGTGCATATACACTCATACAAAGTTGAAAAAACAAACATCCATGCTGTTTTGAGTGAAATAGGGGTTTCTGAATTCATCCTGCCTTCAGTCTCTGAGTGAGCCGTTCAAAATCTGCTCGGCTTTATATGTCAGAAGCCGAAACATTGGAATTACTCGCACCCCATCAGAGCACTGTCTCCACCCACCAGGTACAGGAGATACTGATTGGAAAGCACTGGTTCAGATTAGGAAACACCATGTTGCAGCACCATGCAAAATGCTCAGTTTTTGGCTGGTCAAAAGAGCTGAAAACATCTAATCGGGTCCCAGTCGAAGAGGACATGCGTTGAATTTATTTCAAACTCCGGGGAGAAGACGGGAGACATGCTGACGAAAGAAGCAACTCAAACTCCGGGGAGAAGATGGGAGACGTGGACCGACAGAAGCAACTCAAACGTGCCGCCGAACGGAGCTCAAAGAGCATGGTCTCCGCATTGCTAGTTAGCTGTATTCAGCTAGATTTAGCTGGAATGTTTCAGAGTCGCAATCTCAGGAAGGGATCGGAAATTATTAGGAGGACGATATCAGAATGCCAGGTAAGCTGTTAAATATGTTCTTTTACTTAAAGTCATTTTTTCAATAACTATTCAGAAGTATCCTATTGAATTCTCTGATCAGATTCTGGTTCAAAAATGCATTGTTGAACTATTTTTTTTTTTTATACGGTTGAACTACAGTAGCCTTGCCCGTAACTTTCAAATGTAGTGGTAATAGTCAGTGAGTGGGGTGAGAGCAAAGATTCTAGAAGCTTTGGGAGTGGCCAAGTTACAAGCCGCTCATGTAATATGTAATGAGCAGCAGAAATGGCACAATCTGAAAGGGGCTGAAATAGAGGGTAAAATAGGTTGGTAACAATTGTTTCTTATGAGATATTTCCAGCAAACAACTTCAGAAACATGTTTTTGGAACTCATAGACCTATTTTAAATGGTTGAACAATAATCATAATTTGGGAACTTTTAAGACATTTGATAACACACCACTTTTCGCTCCTTCCCCATCGCTAGTTGCTGCATACTACAGGTTAGCTAGCTAAAAGAAGGCTTTTTCTTTTAATGTATTAGAAAGGCAAATTTGGACTTTTCTAAAATATTTCTGGTTGCAAAAAGCTTGAGGAGTCATGGTTTTAAGACTAAATAAGGACTCACCATCACTCCTTGTTAAGGTGAGGCTTTTTTAAAGCTACAGTTGGTGAGCTATAAGCAAGATTTTTACCAGTCTTCCCACTGCAGATTAGCTACCCGAGTCAATAACCTGCATATTTAAAGGGATGGTTAATATTTTAAGACATTAAGTTACATCCCATCCTTACCAGCAGGATAATGCATACACATTGACCCAACTCTTTGATCATCTCCTGGACAGAGCTCTTGCTGGCCAAAATTCACAGCTCACTATTAGTCGGCACTATTTTCTTTCCCTTCTAATCAATCCGCGCTGTGGCCAGCTTCAATTGTTGCGCACCTCCCAATCAGCTGTTACGTTATTGAAATCACAACTAGCCGACTACATGTATGACTAAGGGACATCTGATGATGGAACTCATTTTAGAACAAAGCAATACATTTGTGAACCGGAGTATGCAGTTGCCGAACCACAGCAAAAGGAGCTAGAACAGGTAGAGGCGAGAGGACAGAGATGTGCAATTCAGTCATTCAACCATTAACACAAACAGTCGCATGACAAGTTACGTTGTAGCCACAGCTGCCCTGGGGTGCACTGAAAGAGGCAAAGCTGCTGGACATTGGCGCCACCGGGCCCTCTGACCAATACCAGTTTGCAACAGCTGAAGTATCTGATCACCTGCTCAAGGACACAATTAAAAGACAAACTCCTAAATCTAGAGCCTTGGTCACACCAGAATGGAAATAATTGGAATCCAACTCTGCTCAGTTGTTGTTTATTCCGAGCTATTTTTTTCATTATAGATAAGTACATAACCTCATGAAATCATTATACCATGTTTCTGTTACCAGGAAGTTGTACACGTAATTTATCCGTGGCCAAGACACACACACAAAGCCAAAGAGTGTGTGTGTGGTAGTAGAGAGTAGTAATGTAGATCTACCATTGAAATAGACAGTTTTGTTTATCTACTCTTTACATTTAGGAAATATATTTTCTCTTCCTGTTTCCCAGTGCAAATAGACAGGAGAAGAGCTCTCTATATCATCTCTACAGTTTGTTTAGATCCACAAATATGATTGTATTTGTCAACTGCTGTATTTTGATTAAAAAAAGCTTTTATTTTCTAAATTGACTATTGTCTCATGCGTCTTGGTGTGACTTCCTGCCAGAATTGACGTGGATTGCTCGCGGCTCACACAAAAATAGACCAAATGCCGAAACAATTGCTTCACGGTGCGAACCAATTATTTCCTGTCTGGTGTGAACTACACCTTAGGTCAGGGATCCCCACCTCCAGGCCTCGAGGACTGGTATCCTGCAGGTTTTAGTTCTTTCCCTGGTTCAACACACCAGAATCAAATAATGGCTTGTTAGCAGGCCTCTGCAGAACTTTGCAATGCTGAGGAGGAACTTAGAGAATTTGAATCAGCTGTGTTGGAGCAGAGACACCTCTTAAACTGGTAGGACATCGTCCCTTGAGGCCTGGACTTGAGGATCCCTGCCTTAGGTTAACAAGGGCACCGAATGTAAACGGTCTCCGTTCTGCTCTGCTTTGGGGCACTTCTGCCAGGCTGCGGAAGTAGGCTAGAGCAAAACAGCAAAAAGATTAAATATTTTGCACACAGACTATATAAACTGAAAAAATCCAATAGAGTTTTTTTTTATCTAAGTAAGTTTATCATGTTGACCACTTAAGTTTTACATTTTTAAGTGTCATAAAAAGGTTTTTTTTGTTGGTATACTGGTGACCAGTCCAAACTAAAACCTAAGCAGCCGTTTTGTTTTTGGTGTAGGAAAACAGTCTTCTGGTTGCCAGTTTGTTCGGTCTCCGTGAAATTAACTCTCGAACTGTGTTAAACAATGTTTGCATAAAACAAAACATCTGTACATGTTAATGTTGTAATCTCTTCCTCCCCTTCCCTATAAATAGGCTTTAATGAAGCATGGTATCAATATGTTTGACATTTATCTCCCATCTTCACAACTGGTGTTTGTTGACAATGCCCCAAAATTTCTCCTCATGAGGCCAGTGTGTGTGTGCCAGTTCTGTGTTTTGAAAGAAGGAAATGAGTGAAGGTTGTGTCAACTTGTGTGGCATAGTCTGTAAGTACTTTGCGCAAAGCCAGCAGGCAACCAGGTTTTCCTGCTATGATGTTATCAGGGGATTGGAAGAGATCTTAGTTTGATGCATTTTCCCTTCTAAATGTGAAACCAGATATTACCCCTCACGGTATTTAGATACTTATGAGGGTTTCTGCATTCTACAAGCATATTTATACAATTTCCCTGTGCCATAAGCCAGTGTTTGCTCATTGGAAAGTGATGTTTATCCCTCCAAGCTACAGCCCAGCAGCAGTATTACAATGACAATCTCTTCTCAAGAGGTAGAACTGAAAAGACAGAGAGCGAGAGACTCTCTGCCACTGCGGGTCAGAGATTACAAACTCAATTTTACTCTGCTGGGTGACATGTCTGCTCAGCAACTTCCTGCTAGTGACAGCAGAGGAGAGAAAAGTATAGAGAGAAATACAGAGTGAGAAAATGAGGAGGTGAGATAGGCCAGCCATGCTAGTGTCGTTAATCTTTCTCTCATTGTGTTCAGCAAAATATAGCTTCTACTTGTCCAGTAAACCACTAAGTGAGGCTTATTTTTAGCTGGCATTCACAGTAAAAGTCATTATGACTTTTATAATAATAAATATTATAAAAGGCATTATGACTTTTATAAAAAAATAAATATTATTCAGGGTTCTTTGGAGAGCAGAAACTGTTGTTTATAATTTTGATTTTATATTTGCTTTTGAAGGGGAAAAAACTAAATGCAGTCAATTTGAAGTGACCAAAATACAACCGCGTGTGTATATACTCACTGGCTACTTTAGTGTCTACATCTCTTTAAGTGAGATGTAGACATATATAGTGACTCATTCAATCACATGAGTGCAACTCACTGCAGTTAGGCATCTAGGTGTGTAAGACTACTCCATAAACATCAAACTGAGCATCTGAATGGCAGAAAAAAATGAATATAAAGGGACTATATCATGCAGAATTAATTTTTTGGAGTTTTCAACCATGTGGTAATGCAATTTTCTCATAAAAAAAAAACACCAGAGTGGTTTTTAGCTTAATTAACGCATGTCTGAGTAATCCTCCTGAATTATGCTGTCTGAGCAGCTGCCCCTCCCTCTCCTAGAAATTAACTGAGTGTTCAACTAGTGACATCACTGGTTGAAAGTTGAGAGCTAGAGGTGTCTGCACCAACCTTGAAGGCAGAGCGGCTTACCCACGGTAGGATTTCAAACACACCCTCGTCCCTCTCACAGCTCATGGCTGCTTCGGTTTTTGGCAGCTTAAAACATTTTTTTGTAGGATTTTTTTACTTTCTCTGTGAAAACGCCTGTGTGGCTGCATGGATTACAGGATTTTATTCTACATTCCTAAAGAACAGCAGCTGGATCAAAGAACAAAGATGCCTGATGGACAGAGAAGTAAGTGGCTACATGCTAATGCTAATGTGGGTTAGCCTATCACGCTGCTTATGTGATCTTATAACAGCCTTGTGTGGTTAATTAATTGATCTGTAGCATCTCAGAATGTACAGTAAACGGGTGCAAACAACACCCCCTGCTTTTTTATATACTGGGCTGGAAGGATTTGCTTAGTGGATGCAGCTATGTTGGTCTGGGCACCGTCTAAAGACTGGAGTTTTAGCAAATGAAATAAGCTATTGACTCCGTTTTCAACAAAAAAAATAAAAAATAAACCAAACGTCTGAGCCCTTAATATAACAGGGTTTCATTGTGGTACTCTGGGCTTTTCAAATTATTCGTGAGAATTTTGTTTGTGATTAGGCTTAGCACTGTTTGCTTCATTTTGATCTGCTCCTGGCTGTGCAGCGTGGCGGAGCATAGCGCTGGGGTGTAGGAGGCGGATTTATGGAGAAACAATCCATTTCACTTCGTTGTCTAACAGTAACTACAGAATACAAGTTAAATTTCAGGACAAATTGATACTGTATAACACCAACGGTAACATTTTATCATATATATGTCTATCCCAGAAGTTGAAAGCTTTGAAATTGCATAATATAGTCCCTTTAAGTGAATTTGAAGTCTTTTTCAAAAGACAATGTCGCCCACCATCAGTGAGCCTTATAGTCATTCATAAGTGGTCAGCCTGTGGCTGTAATGTGGTTTGTTTCGGTGTTCTTCACAAAAGATTATGCCGTGGTGGGATAAGAGGGTGGTGGTGTGAGAGCTGCAAGATTTTGACAGAAGAGACGGAAGAGTTAGTGGATAAACAGAAAAAATAGGCAGGATATAGCTTGCTTTATATGGTGATTGAAGCCCTGCTGCTTAAGTCTTTCTGTGAGCCGCTCCAAAAGGTGGCTGTCCTTCACAGTCCCTGTGAACTGTCTGGTAATCTGGTCTTTAGCCCTAAAGGCCAGAAACCCCTGCATCACTCTAGGTTGTAATTTCAGCAAATTAATTTATGTGCCCAGCCTCTAGAGCTACCCGTTACAACACATAACCTTTTTCTGGACATATTTTATAGGACTTTTTAAGGACCGTGGATTAACAACATGGTGTACTGCTCAGCCAAGAACTTTGATAAGCTGCTCCAAAGACAAGATGCCTTGGAAAAACAGCTCCAGAGTAGGAGGCAAAATTACCTCTTCTGTAAATAAACCTTGAGATTAATGCTGGAAATAGAAATGGAACAACACTATCGATTACACGGAAGGGACAAGAACCTGGCAGCCCCATATTCATTCAGTCCAGTCTCGGTTACAAGCCCAAAACAACACTATTTCATCAACGAGTTGCAGAATGGGAAGGACACCTATCTTAAACTAGGAGGAAAACTGGCCTGCTCTGAAACGGAGCTCTGAAAATACATTCACAACTGCTCCTAAGAAAAAACAGAAAAAGAGGCTCCAAGTCAAGGCAAGTGACGTCTCTCCCCCTGGAATCTCTCTAAAAAATTGATTTACAGCCCTGACTCTCTAATAGACGACACAGCCCCCGCAACTAGTCAAGGCCAGGAGAAACTTGGCAACAAACAAATTAGAGTAAGAAACCCCCCAATACACAACAAAGGAAACACCCAAGATCAAAGGGAAAAATCCAGGAATGTGAATAGGACACATAATAATATAAGAACCTTCCCAGCAAAGGTTCTGATAATTCATGTTGGTTCACTAAACGGGATCGAAAAGTTCTGCAGCGAAAACACTTGTGTCTCCGGCTTCCCAAAGCCTCAAATTACTGAGAAAATTGCTTCTATCATTGGTCTTCATCCAGGATTAAAGAAACATATTATTCATGCAGGATCATATGACATAAACTCTAAGAATAGTGAAGCTCTCAAAGCCAACATCTCTCAAGTGCTTCAGGTTCTTAACATGCTTAATAACACAAACATTTGGATTTGTGGCCCAGTTACTGAGGGAACTGACGAACAGTGGAGCAGAATCAGAACATTTCATAAACATCTGAAAACAAAATGCTTGGAAAACTCGTTCAGCTTCATCAAAAACTTAAAATATTCGGCTCTGCAACCCATCTGTTGAAAGAAAATCTATTTACTTGCTTTTTAGATACTCACATGCGTACATTCCAAATATTATCATGACATCAACTTCTTTTGCAGGTGTGCTCTTCATTCATCTGTTCAGTCCACCCCTGTATTATTGTAATGTATCGTATGTAATACTGTATGTAATATTGTTGCAATATTGCGGTAATATTACTATCAAGCTTGCCGCCACAACTCCCACAATATTCTTGCCACCATGGCACATTCAAAGAAGACAAAGTGATGGCAATATTACCCTAATAAGCTGCCACAGTGTGTCTTTTGAAACAAGCTTTTATGAAGAATGGTTGTCAGTATCAAACATGCTGTTCTGAATATTCAGAAACTGGTTTTCAATTGAGATCTCTTCTACTTACAGAGACTGATCTGAAAAATTTAGGCTAAAGATGGGCAATAGCCCCCCTGTGGTCCTGCAATGGATGGGTGGGTTTACTAAATGATGCTGGCTATTTCCAGCATCATGTAGTAAAGCTAGAATAATCTGGTTTCTTGAACACGGCAGTGAGTTCACTGTACTTATTGTACTGGACTCTGCAGACACCAAGGCTCAAATAGAACTCTTTAGGGATATGATGGAAGGCAAAGGAGATTTATGCCAAGAAATTTACAGCACTCTTTGATGCTGGCATGTCGATAGCAGTGTTGGTCAAGTTACTTGTAAATAGTAATTAATTACTAATTACTTGATTACTTCCCCCAAAAAGTAATCCCACTACTTTACTGATTACTTTTTTTCAAATGTAATTAGCTATTAATTAATTAATTACTTTTCAAAAACATGAAATACAACCTGCTTATGCTATAAGTATATTCCATCATATAAAATTACATCATGTGAAACATCATATTCTTACTTTTTTAATTGGTTTTAATTTTTTCCTTTATGAACATTGCATCAAGGAAAAAACTGTAAATAAATGAATGGCACAGCCACTATACAGCCAGCGACAAGCTTTTTCAGTTCGGTGGCACCAAGTCCGATGGCTCTTAATTCTGCTTTCACCTGTTTAGCAGCTGTGACGTCAGTTGGGCTCTCGGTGAGCTTCACTTACCCATGGGTAGGTGCTTGCTCAGGAAGTTG
Source organism: Apricaphanius iberus (assembly GCA_028564705.1). Lineage (NCBI taxonomy): Eukaryota > Metazoa > Chordata > Actinopteri > Cyprinodontiformes > Aphaniidae > Apricaphanius > Apricaphanius iberus. The sequence continues at coordinate 432,536 of JAPXFQ010002931.1, forward strand.
AGTTTTTTGCTGTAGATAAAAGTTTCCTTCCAACGCAGAGTGGGTGGTGGACACGAATATTTTGGTCGTTTTTACAGATTCATACTGAAAGTCATGCCAACCATCAAACGCTGAATGCTCGCGTTCTATCCTACACTCCATTATGGTCTGTTGTTTTCTATTGCGGACATCGCACGCTTATATGTCCATCCTTGCCAACCTTGAGACGTCAAAATTAGGGAGACATTTAAAAGGGGTGGTTTTTAAAAAAATTTAATATTGCATTTTGCAGTCATTATACAGAAATAACACAAGTTAAAAAATTAAACAGTCCCTAAACTTTTTGTGTGGAAAAAGCTTTAGTGAAAAGTTTCAATGTTTTTATTTGTGATTGTATTTAATTGTTCGCTAATCACTTACATTTTTTGAAACACAAGCAGAGTTGGAGGCTACATTGTCACATAAACCTTAGTAAAATAAAACAACTTTAAATGCCATTTTAACAGATGAAAACTCTAAAAATGTGACCAGCTCAGATTGGGTCCATGTTACTGATATTAAGTGATGTGTTACTACAATGTGGTTGAAGGAAGCGTGGTAGTGTCAGGCTTTCTGACAGCTAGAGGCAAAGAGCAGGTGTTTGTAAGAACGGCCTTGCAAATACGGTGTTGAATGGCTGGGTGGGAGGAGACCCTGAGTCCCCTCTCCGTCTGTGTGCTTTAAGAGCGTGGTCAAGTTAGTTTTAAGTTGGATATTCAATGGACATTAGTTTCATTAAAGCGGAGACTCCCTCCAATGTCTCACCAAGAACTGCGCTGATAGAGCAGATACATCGCAACCACAGGGTAGCTCCTGAAGGCGGTGGTTTTGGTTTGGTTTTTGTATCTCCATACATCCCAGAAAATAAATCAGTACCGAGATCTACTAACAAAATAACCCCAAATTATTGATAAATTGTTGCTTGACACCCGAGGAACGTGACACACTGATGTATAGTTTTTTTTTTTTTTAAACACTTGATATTTCTTATTTATGTTACTGTAAAAAACTTGATTTTTCTTCAATAACTTACAGTTCATGTGACCAGGTCACATCAAATCAATACCAATATGCCTTACTACAACAAATTTGTTGTGCTCTGTGCAATATTACAGATACAGAGATTTGCACAACTTAATGGACAGATTTTCCTTTCTTTTTATCCACAAGTGTCTTAGTTTTGCACTTTAATGAAGAGTCTGTTGTTATTTATTTTCATTATCTACCTTTTATATATTTTTATCTTTTTGCATACGGCTTCAATCATGTTGAGTCAAATACCAAATGTTCTAAGTATATGTTTTTGGTTTTTTAAATTCTTTATTCAGTTAAAAATATATTTGACATTACAGTTTACATATTATAGAACGTAACTGCGTTATAGAACATAAAAGTTAAGCCACAGTTACTTTGCTGAGAAAATAATTACTTTTACAGTGCGGTAAGTGAGTTACTAACTCGATTATGAAAAAGTAATTTGTATAGTAATAAGTAATTTGTACTATAACTAAATAAATTTTTAATGTAAGATATGTAAAATATTTCAGATTTCTAAAAAAAAAAAAAAGTACTAAAAAAATGAAGTCATTAAGAATCATTGTTTGGATTTATTATTTGCATTGCAATTTTCACATGGTGAAACTAGGAAGAGAATTTGCATTCTTACTGACCTGGATGAAAGTTATTGCTACTTCATTCTTGCACGTCTTCCACATTTAGTGAGGTCTCTTAAAGCTCTGGTGCACAGGCCCCCCTGCCATGCTTCACTGGGCAAATATGACATGAATTGCTTTTGCAGGCTCAGTGTGTGAAGCAGAGTATTGATTTACATGCAACACCGTTTTCTTACCTTTTAAATTGCTGGTGGTCAGTGCTGCACGAATAACATTCCAGGTGATTGCTGCTTCGTGTTTGGAAAACACGCATGTTATTACCATGGAAGAACACATCTTTTTTCCATTTAAATTAGCAGCTCTTTCACAGAGCAATTTCTTCAGTCATTTTGAGTCCAGATGTCACTGTAATAACATTGGAATTTCCCAAAAGCATCAGAGCCACTCTCTTCCTGACCTTTATTCAAACCTGTTTGTGTTCTTTTCAAATAAGCCGTGGAAAAAATATATTTGGAGTTTAACTTTTAGTTGGATAAAGCACAATGCAGCTGTTCATATCTATATCATCTAAAGGATAGATCCAGTCATATGTTGCTTCAAACAGTATGATTGTTATGGTGGGTTTTGATATAAAGCCTCTTTTGTTGTATCATTTGTATTCTCATTGAGACCATGTATATTTTATGATCTTTCACATTTAACTAATAAAAGGCATGTATTTCATGTGTTATATCTCATGAATTGAAATGACATTTCTGTTATTCAGAGGATGAGTCTTTGTTCTGGGTCGGCTGTGGCTCAGGAGGTAGAGAGTCGTCCTGTAACTGGTGGGTTGCCAGTTCAAAACTGTGTTCCATTAATTGTGCCTGTTGGTATTGATCTGAGGGCCTGGTGGCACTAATTGAATGGCAGCATTGCTTTTGTCAGTCTGCGCTAGGGTAGCTATGGCTACAGTGTAGAAACAGCAGAAACTGCCTTTTAAATTGCAGTGAGGTATTTATTTACTCTTTGAGGCAAATATGAGCTTTCAGCTGTAATTTCCAGAACTCAAAACAAAAAGCTGTCATGACACATCTCTGCAGTTGGAGTCTTTTTCTCTGTTTGGTCTTTATGTGTTTTAGAGCTGATTGATTATTAGCTGATTAGAGTGTGGCACCAGATGACTTAAATTTTGAACATTTTCATGATATTCCAATTTTATGAGATACTGAATTTGGGACTTTCCTTAATTGTCAGTTATAATCATAAAATTAAAAGAAAATAAATATTTGAAATATATCAGTCTGTGTGTAATCAATTAATCTGATACTCAAGTTTCATTTCTAATGCAATTACCGAAATAAATCATCTTTTTAATGATATTCTAATTTTATGGCCAGCACCTGTACAATTAATTGCACTTGTGAAAGAGAAAAAACAGGTCATGTTACCTTCTATAGTTTAGGTAGATAAAGGTCTCTGTCACATTTGAGTAAAATTATATTCTGTAAATGTCAGAGGATCTTTTAAAAATATAGATATTTCATTATCAAGGACCCCTTGCAATTTCACCACGGACCACTAAGGGTCTGCGGACCCTCGCTTGAGAAACACTGACGTAACGCACTTTAGAGTCCTCTGACTTGATAATACGCTATACAAATGTAATTCATTTACTATTTCCTTAAGTGCTGAGACTTTGGGCAAAAATCCCCACTTGATTTAAAAAGTCGAAATTTTACAGCATTAACACCACTCTGATAATATATTCAACACTTTTGCACCACTATAACACAATTTGTATAAATGTATTAGCCCAATAATGGTATGTAATTTATTGCTGCACTATGCAGATGCTCAGTCTGCACTGAGGAAGTTTCCTTCACTTTGTAATACTGAATGCTCTTCCTGAGGCTGATGCACTCTGATTATTTAATTGACCTCTTGAGGTCTATGTAATAAAATATTCCTTTCCCGGTCAAGAAGTATGCGGGTAAAAAAAACAAGATGGTCTCTTCATGACAAAAATATTGTTAACCTCCCTTTAGAGCAGAACAATCAGAATTTTACACCGTGTATTCAAAAAAAAACACACTGTACACAACAAGGACTTATCAAAATGACTACACATCCTGGATCTGGACCTGCTACATACAACAGTTTGTTTCTTTACATTTGGACACAGAGAAGACGTTTTAGATACCCCAACACTCATTGCACCACAGGAAACTGTAGCAACTGCTGAAGAAATTAGTGTAATTAATCTTTTCAGCAAAGCCTGCATCTAAAGTCGTGATAGTAACCATCTGCTTAACCTTTTTTGAATAGGTAAGGGTATATGTACTATTTCCATTACTGCCTCAGATGTTAATTAAGATGTGCAGTGAAGCATCATGAAATCATGTGGAAGGGATTGAAGGATGTTCTGTTCTAGCACTGCTGGGGAAGAAAAAAGAAAGGAGAAAAAAAAAACAGCATTCCCTAACTTACAGATGTACATTCTGCAGGTTGACTTTCAGCGATAAATAATCCATCTTATCATCCACAGAATGAAAATGAGCAAGTTAAACTAAGTAGAGAAGTGTACTACTTGTAATCTTAAAAGAATGCTCAGCAAATTTCTTTTGATGTCCAGCTTTTGTCTTGAAGCATGCCACATTCTATGCATGCTCACTTGGTCATGCAGTTTCTCTTCTATAACAACCAAAAAAATTAAAAAAAATCCTCGTAAAAACAAAATAGTTTTGAATTTGCATTTGAACATTTCTACTGTTTTCCATACACCAACCACAGATAACCACTGAAAATATTGTCTTAAAACTTAGGTTTATGTTTCCCGGAGCAAAAGAGACAGCTGTTAACTTGCATTTAGCAATTCTCCTACAAAATGTAATTGATTTTGAAGTGGTAAGGCAGTCTTGGAGTTTTATTCAGTTTTTTGTCAAACCCTTTGGTTTGCCTGACATGCCAAATTGAATTTATTGGTGCAATAACTGCAGCGACTGTAGAAATGTTACAACAATGAAGGTTCTCTGGAGTGTTAGGAGAGATCTGTTCTGCTCTATCAATGAAAATAAAAGCCTAGAGTTTTCACATGCAGGAAAATCCAAGTATTTTGTTTTCTAAATGCAAAAAGAAAATCTGAGCTCTCTTGAGAGATAAAAGTCAAATTTAACAAATCCTTTCACATTTCAACCTCTGTTTTAAGTGAGTTTATGTAAGAAAGTAAGTTTTTGTAGAAATTCATGTGGGTAACCTAAACTTCCCTTCAAATAAAAGTCAATGGACTGCATTCCCTGAGAGCCCCTGCCTAAAACCTTGCTCATTGCCAACCTCTATAGGAAGCAGTTATTTCCCACAGTGACTGAGTGAACACAGATGGCAGGGTTGCTCCCCAATGTGAGCATATCAAAGCAAATATTCACCTTAAGAGACAGGCATCTTTATACATTTTACCATCGTTCTCAATTTTCACTTTATGGCAACAAATGTCCACTGTGAAGTGGTTTGTTGCTTTTCTCAGCATACCAACCTCTTTTCTGACAGCACCTGTGTTCAGCAGAGCTGGATGAAAGAGATTGGGGTGGAAAATAAGATGTTTTAGGGTTTTTGATTCACAGATTTCTTATTTTGTTTGAAGTCAAGCATCAAACTATTTGTTCTGGTGTTTTTCTCTCCCTCTCCGTTCTTTGTAACAGGACATACTCAGAAGAGCAGTTTTCCTATTTAAATCTTCTGACAATGAAATCTACTTGTCCTTGACAATCTATTACAAATAACCTTTTATTGTATTCTTTGCTCCTTATCACCACACACTTTCTTCGTTATAAAATCTGTCTACTTCTGTTATCACAATTCTGTGCCACATGTTAGAAATCTGTTTACTTTTTCACAATTTGGTAAGAGCCTTGCTCTCGTCAGACAGAAGCTTAACTGTAAACACAAGATAGGAGCCTGCTTACCCAGAAAGTTCCAGCCGCTTGCTTGTTGAGTCTAAAAAGCTCTGACTGTTGAGAGGCCGTCTTGTTTTCTTCTTGCCAGAGGGGCACCACAGGAGATGAAGTCATAAAGATGGCTGGGAAAGTGGAACTGGCAGAAGTGAGGGACTCTGTGTGAATCTTCCTCCAAAGACGCATGACTTCACAACACCTGTCAGCACGAGTGCAGACTAAATAGGTTAATTTGAGGCCTGCCTCTTATCAACACATTCTGCTGAGCTAAGTTGTTATACACATCAAGCACAAGGGTTTAGATTAAACAAATTTTCTTCAGCTTTTGTCTTGCAGGGCACACTGGCAACTTAAACATATTTTGTATGTAGATGACTATAATTCATGAGCTGCTGACTTGCAGATTTGTTCTTCAACTACATTTTATTGTACAAATATAACGGGGATGGATAATGCATTAAACCTTTAAAACGTCTTGGTAGTTTATCGTAACTATTAAGAACTTTTATGTAGGATAAAAAAACTTTTACTTTCTTTGTATATATAAGTTATGATTCCCACCTAGTTATGACCTTTTAACTGCTCTTGAGCCTTTTAAAGAGGATCAAAGTGTGTTTTTTGCAGCCGAGCAGACATTGGATCAGTAATTGGAAAATCGTGGCCTTGGTACTGAGCTTCTACTAATGAGACATGACTCTTGTTATGTTGAGGTTATTAATAATGTAAAACAAAATTCAGGAGCCGGTGTTGGACACTCCTGGATAATTAATGTTCACTCTCCAACTTGACACCAGTTGATTTGATAGGTGAAGGAGTGTGTTAAATTTTTTATCCTGCCATCATGCAACTCAGAGTATGTTTCAGTTGCTGCCTGTTTTAGATGGAAAAACTATTAGGATTTTTTTTTTTCAATGTATGATCTAATTACTATGTCTCTGTTATTTAGCGGACCAGTATTTTGCATTTATTTTGCAAAAAAGTTACTACTGAATGGTAATTTAATGGCAGTAAATGTGATGGTAAATGAAATCTCTATACTGTTTATAAATAAATTATATTACATTAGGAAAGTTAAATTAATGACCATCGGAAATTTATATGAAAATCTTTGTCCAGTTTATTTACATAGCGCTAATTCACAATATTGTCATCTCAAGGTACTTCATAAAGAAAAGTAATTTAAATTCAATCATACATGTATTCCAATCAGTTAAGGGTTTTTTTCTATTTGAGGAATCCCAGCCGATTGCCCAGTCTTTGACTGGCAGTTCTCCTATGGGGTTATAATGATATATTCTTAAGATGAAACTGAAAAGAAATATTGTCTCTGGAAATAAAAATTGGCATTGAAAAATCTAATTTTAACTGGAAATCTGAATTTTTGTAGTAAAAAATTCTGTTTTGAAATTGAGACAAAGATTCAAAGTGAAAAAATATATATGAAACTCAAAATATATAAGGATACAGAGCTGACACCAGGATTCCCAGTTAGTGTCTGAAACCACTGAGGCACGTGACACGTTCTTCTCAGGCATACAGAGCAATTCTGTGGTACAGTACAACTATAATATTACCCTAAATTGATCTGTAAGTTCAATAAATAATATATACTACCTATTTGAAATGTAGCACTGATAACGTGTCCTAACTGAATACCTTGAAATTAGCTGCATGTCCCTTTAAGAGCCTCGGACGTTCCCCCAATCCACACGCCATCTACAACGTCATCACAACATTCTCGGAGCGGCAGCTCCAACGAGCCCAGCATGTGGAGCGCGGCTCTAGTCTCCGAGCTGATCGCATTACGTGTTCTGTCTAGCCTCAGGCGGAGCTGGGACCGCTACAGCGGGGAATCCGTAAACACCGGCCCCTCGCTGCGTGTGCAAGCACAGTTTGAGGAGCCCGTTTCCCGCATTGGTCCAAGCTTCGCCCGCCGAGTCACCAACCACAATGCGGAGCGGCTCTCCATCAGTCTGCGGTTAGTAAAAATGTATAAGAGCGGCGTGGGACGTGCTATGGTGGAGCTACTGCCAGGCCTGGGTCATGTTTACTCCTCCATAGATGCTGTCCGGGTGAGGAAGCTGTTAATGGCTTTTTGGCGGAGAGAGCGGTTCTTTTTTAAGAGCCACCAACGAACTTCTTAAGAGCTTTCCTGTCTAAACGATTAACCTCTTTATAATTATTTTTTTATTCATGTGTCTTTATACTAAACAGCCGGTGTCATGTAGCTCAGGGTGATTAGCCAGTGTTTCTCAGTATTTCCTCCATGTTGTGTCAGTCACAGCTAAAACCCCCCCTTAAACCTGATCAAAGGAAGCAAACGATAACTCAAAAGTTATATAAAATTAAACATTACAGAAAGTTATAGCAGTGGATTTTGCTACAATACGTGGACAGATTGGAATTAAAGACATATAAAAGAACTACAGGTGACTAATTTGCTGGGTTAGAGAATGGGTATAAAAAGGGCAGACTCACTGACAACTGAAATTGTTGAATTATCATCAATATTTTAATATAGATATAGTTATTAAGTTTAGGTTAATAATTAGTCACACCAGTCACTTCAACCACTAGAAGAGATGACTCATATCTTTCCAGGCTTTTCTAGGCTAACTGTAGAATGTTTACGCTCTCTTTTGATATGAGTTTTTAATAATTCAGCTTGCAACCTCTTTCAGTGCAATTCCTGTTAAATGTGTGTGAACAAAGCTAAAGATTTATTTTCATAAACTTATCTGTTTGCTTTGAATGTCATAGCTTATCACTAGGGCATCAGCTGTTTTCTTTGCAGCTCTCACTGAGAGCGACCTTTGATAATACTCTAAGCAGGTAACTTGAAACAGACGGGGATTGTATTGGCTGCTACAGTTCCCTATGTCATTGAGAAATAAATCGTAAGGGGTGTGAAATAACTGAATTGTTAAGGAGAACTCTGATTTACTTGAGCAACCATAGTGATGCTTCCTGAATAAAATTCAAGGTGACTCGTTTGTGTGCATTGTTTACACTCGAGCACGGGTCCCTGAGTTCACTTGTTACACACTTGCGTTGTGTTAACATAATTACATCAGTTGGGTCACAGAGTACACTTGCATGTAAGATGTCATTAGGCTGTTAGCCATACTCCACTACAGTTCTTGTTTGTTTTCAGTATTTAGTTTGCCCTCTGATAACTTCCAAATTAACCAATTTAATTATTGTTATTTTGTGTGACCAAACAGTTGTGATCTTACTATACACATGCTAAACTGCTGAAAAAATATTTGCATTTGCACTACAATATTTGCAATAATGCATACAAATGAACCTGTGTGCATCACATATCAGAAAATTCACAAGACTTGGGGATTTAGCCCAAAAATTATATTCACTGAGCATATGAAGTAACTTCAATAGTTTATAGGTGATCGTTTAAGGACTTCTACAGCTGCCATGATTTAATGTTCTTGGCAAAAGTGATAAACGTTCAGTTTTTTAAAAAGTTTTTTATTTTATAAAATATACATCAGTTCTGATCAGCACTGTCTTTCAGTTCTTTCATCATTTCGAGTTGCCTCTAACGAAGCTCAACACTGTGCAGATGTTTCAGAGTAAATGTGACGTGAATTAGTGTTTCTGCTGAATTGCTGCAGGCTTTATAATGTGAAACAGATGGTGAAGGGAGTTTGCATGAACAGCAATGGGCAGATCAGAGTATATTGGTAAACACTCAGGAATCTTTTGAAAGTTTGAAAATGATTTTTGAACAAACGCTTCATCAAGTCATGATCAGTGCCCCCTGGACAATGTTGCACTCTACTGTCTTGACTAGCCTAGCCATAATTGCTTAATAATTCCGTGTCAATTTTGATATAACCTTTGTCTAAAATTATAAAGATTAGCATTAAATTCAGCTTGGTTCTTGGTTGTAAAAATATATCCTCACCCATTTTAATGCGTTTGAAATCCATAAACTGAGCTAGCAAGTCACAATTAACAAGAACACTAGAAAGTAAAACTCTAATGAAGATGAAACCTCTGAGAATCAATCTCGGGAAGTATTTTAACTGTGGCCATATACCAAGCAAAAAAGTTGAGGCCAATTTTGGAAAAAAGCAAGTGTTTTACTTTTCAATTACTTCAAATCTGAGAGCCAACTTGCCCCCTGGAGGAATGGAGACAGCAGAAATATCAACTGCTCAGCTCAGTCTGACTGCCTATTTTTCACATCACTCATTCTCTGTACTGTTGCCAGAGGCTTGTTTAAAAAAAAGTGCCATTGCTGATAAGATGGCAAGATTTATAGGTAATGATACATTCCTTGTTGGCTGTGCTTGAGGGGAAGGTTTTAGGGTAATGACCGAACTGGAGCAACATTATAAAGACAGCACCACAGTTGCTGGAGTGGCTGATTGACAAGATACTAAAAAATACATACAGTTTAAATAGCAGGATTTATGGACACAAGGACAATTCCACTGTTGGATTGAGACTTTTTGAAACCCTGTTTTGATAAACAGATCCGGACTGGGAGGGGCCCAATCCGGAAGTGGGCAGGGTTTATCTCAGAAGTGGACCGGGTTATCTTGAAATTGGCGTTTCTTTCACCGGTTTGTGTTTTAGAGCATGCAATTATTGAAACATAACTTTCATTTTTTTTACTTTTCTTTTATGTGTTTTTTTTTTGGGGGGTGCTTTTTTTATATGTCATATCACCAGATATTTGTGTGAAGCTAATTGATTTGTAATATAATTTTATACCATAACTACCTTTATTTATTTTATGAAAAAAATAACATTTGATGTTACAGTTCCAGACCCAACCTGGGCCCTTTTAGCCCCTCTTTATTAACCTCCTGGATACGCCCCTGCTCAGCAGCACTTAATATTTAGCAATAGTCCATTATTAAGCATTCTAAGGACTCATAGGAGTCTCTGTGTCAGAAGAGAGTGAGAGTTTTTTTTTTTTCTCACTTTGGTCACAGTGCATCGTTATGTATGTTAATTTTAAGCTGTAACTTTGTTTTCTGCCGGATCAGCGCGATAGATGGTCTCTTAATCGATAGATGGTCTCTTAATGGGCCAAAAGAAAAAGAACAACTTGATCTGTTGCCAGAGTAACCATTGTGCATCCGAAATGAAAGTAAACTAGATGTGAGGTAGGTTGAAACATTTTTTAATCCTTAATAAGTGGCAGGATGTAAAAAGTAATTGAAACTGCAGCTTCTGTCAGTCACATAAAGACTGTCCTGAAAACTTTCGTCTCGCTGCTGCGGCGCGTCACTAATTGTAGGTGATTGTTTTTCTCATACACGAATCACGTAGTTGACCTATTTTGGATTCAAAACGGCAAACTTTGCCAACAGGTGATGATTTTTCAGGACTGGAATGAAGAAACTGTACCCCATAGCACCTTCCTTGGCAAAATGCAAATGAAACATGTTTTATTTTCCATCCCTCTTGTTATAAAAGGCGAAGCGCGACATCAGGAGAAATTTGGGAGTATAGTGGCTCCGGGAGAACACAGACACAGTCAGCTACCCAATGAGAATTTTTCTTCAATCCGAGCACAGATATTGATTTGTTTTACTCGTATGGTACTCGGCAAAAGTGCTTTATCCGTACTGGATACTCGTTTCAGCCGAGTATCCGGCTCAACTCTAGTAGGTAGGCCAAATTCGGAAAAACAGCCTCGGGTTTAAGAGGTTAATTCTAGTTTATTTTATTTAACTTAATACTATTCAGCCAACTAACTTTTCCCCCACACACAGCTATGTGTTTCACAGAGAATGGTTATTGTGACTGCACAGTATGTTTCTGCTTATATTTACTGTAATGAATATTGAAGATCTTTAGCGGGAAACATGAGAGTACCCAGAAACCTTTGTATTTAGGTCTGTATAAAAAAAAAGCAGCAAACATCTTCTGCAGTTAACAGGGTAAAAAGCATGTCACAAAAGCGTGATTTCCAAAATAGCTATACCAGAATACATAAGTAATTTATTAGCGTAGCCACAAGGGGCTTCTGAAATTTAAACGGAAGTGTATGAAATTGGTGTAACACTCTGTGGGGAATCCTGTGGAGCTGAAAACTGACAACACTGCTTGCGCTGTCCCCTGTTCATCCACAGCAGAGTGCAAAGGAGGCAGAGTTTTCCTAATAATTAGTCATTAATGGCTGCATTTTCAGTGAAAACCTGAAAATCTTTCTCATATAAAAACAACAAAACCCAAAATTTCAAAATAAAGAGAAGAAAAAAAATTGCTAGAAAGTTGTGGTGAGACCCTATGATTCAGAGAGCAGTACGGAGCAGTTTTATAGATATCCTGTCTCTGTTGGAGTTTCCGTCGCAAAAGAAATTTCAACTTTGACCCGAGCTCCACTCAGCTGTGCTCCACTTGGGCTTGGCAAATGCAAAACTTCTTACACAGAGCATGAAAGAGGAATTGATTGTCTAGTGCAGCAGAGCTGGTTTCACATTTGCTGTGGAAGATCCTGAAATGGGTTTTCCACAGACATATTTAATCTGTTGTTGACACCAGGAAGATGGTTCATCCTGAATCATAATTCACAAACCTGAGCCCAGATGTAAGTAAGAAAAAGTTGAAATAATGAGCTGTAATGATACACTCCACAGATTGAAAAGTTCAAGTCTCAGTCCCTAAAAGAATTATGAGTTGGGGGAAATGTTTACATAAAAAATATGGTAATTCAAGCACACTGTTGCATAAAGGACAAATGTTGAGTTTTGAGTGTATTCTTCTATATACTATATGGACATTACATTTCCTTCTATAATTCATAAGCTTAGTTTTAAAGGTGAGCCTCAATAACACATAAGCTCGTTTTCAAGAGCAAAATGTTTAAATCAGCATCCAATATGAAATACTGTTGACTACAAGTTAATATTATCCAGTATTTGTAACACTATTTTTCAAAACCGTGTATGAAGCTGGGTAGAATAAATAATTTGGAGCAATATCTAATAAATTATATTATAATACATTATAATATATATTTTTAACAGACCATTTTACACTGCGTAAATCAAGCACATATCATTTTTCAAGATTATGTAACTGTAAATAAAGGCTAGTTTAGATTAGTTCTGACAAAAAAAAAATATTGGAGGTGGTGCAAATCTGTTATAGACACATTTATGTAATTAATCCAGGACTTCTTTTTTTCTCGATAAATTGCTCATTTAGTGAAATATTCTGTAGCTTTAGCCCTACAGTTACAGAAACACCTACAATATATATATAAAAAGTAAATACAATAACTTAACATATGAAATTAGTTTGAACTTCTGTCATATGTGTGTGTATTGTTTGCAGATCTGTAATTGCCTTGTTGTTTTGTACTGTACATGCGTCATGACTACTAATTCAGTTACAGTGCAAGTTTCCTTGGAGCTGTCGTGGGTTGATGCATGCCAGAGCCAGGGCTGTTTTGTTTTTTTGGGAGGGGGGCATGATGGATTAAAGAGCGTTTGGTGAACGATGCTGTTGCATGCATTTCCCAACAACACCCTTTCACCTCTCACATGTAGCCCATTGCTCATAGGCAAACCATCTGTTTCTCCATTCCCAGGGTGAAGCTAGCCTCGACAGAACTGCCTAGGCACCATTTCAAAAGTGCCTTATGTGGAAAGACACTGTTGGTTTTCTGTTTTCCTCTATCTGACAAAATCTCCATCTCTGTGTTTCTCCATCACATCAGAGTCATATTGGAACACCTTTCTTGCTGAATCGCATTCCTCATTTTTAGTCTGTCGCTTTCCCATCTCTAGCTGCCTTTCTCCCCATTCCCACCCTCCCCCATCACATCCACCCTCCTCATTTTTAAAAGCCACATGCTCCCAGCCCGTCTGGCTCAGTTGCTCCCTCCCAATGAAGGGCTTTTTATTGGGCTGAGATTGAGTGCAGCCAAGCAGGGCCTGGCTATAGTGCTGATGCTGGGGCCAGTCTCACAGCCCCCTCCCCCCACTTCCCCCTCTTCCTACTGCACAGCCCACTCCACATGCCTGTTCTGGTTTGGCCCTGTCGCCCAGAAGGAGATTACTTGTCTCTGCTGCCCTTAATTGCCGACAGTAGCAGAAAAGAGCCAGAGAGGGAGGAGAGAGGCAACAGTGTTGGTTTGGTGTGCTGTTTCCTGACAAGCTTGGGCTCCTGCTGTCAAATCTTTCCTCTGGTTCAGTCCCTTTTATTAAGATCTATGTTGTTATTATTAGACCTCAGCACATCAGTTGTGACGAAATACTACGAGAGTAAATTGTACAATATAAAAAACAGACCAACAATGTGTTAAGAAAGCACAAATGATAAAGCTCAGTCCATTACATTATTAAAAAGAGTAGCTTGTCCTCTTTTTCTCCTTTTCCTGCCCTTAAAGTCACTAACACTGCCCTGGGGCTTTCTTCCAGCAGCCAGTGCTCTTGTACCCTTTTACTTTTTTTCCCCCAAGCAATGATCATTATATCATTATAGTTATTTTTTAATCCCCTCGGGGTTGATCAAAGCAAATTATATAGCTGGATGTTAATTAAACTGGAACTATTTGAAGAGGATGTTAAGAGTTTCTATTTTTACTTTAATAGATTTTGCAGGCTGATTTTCTCCTAACTGGACTCATGTTGTGACCGTTCTGTGAGATGCAATTAAACTCTTTTTAGATATTTTTTTGACAGCTATAATCCAACAACGTTTTGCTCTTTTTTTGTGAATGGTTATTTATAGTTGGATGTTTTAAATCAAATTTGTCTTAATAGATGCTAATGGCCTATTTTTCAGTCTGTGATCCCATCTCTCAGCCAGAAACCAAAGTTATTCCAAATAGAGATTTTGACCATTTTCCACAAAGCCCTGGACTTATATATTCCAAAAATTCTTATTGTGCTGCTTCACTGAGGCACATGTGATATTTGTCTACTCATGTAACTAGTTGACTTGATGCGTGCAGAATGATATTTGACGGAAGCTACCGAATAAAAACAATCAAATTAAACAAATTCAAACAGCAATATTCACATAATTGTAGCAATTGTAGTTCTAAAGATGAATGTCCTTGTTTGTTGTTCTGTATTTGCTCAGGGGAGCTACTATACACCTGTTTTGAGACCTTTCGCATCCTTAAATTTTTGGCTTCTAGTTTGATACTTTTTATCTGAAGGAACCACTTGTTAGTAGGTTTCAATCTCAATATGCAGTAGGCTATATTACCTGCTCAGCCTTCCTAGAACCTGCTTTGTCTTGTAACATTTGCAGTATGTTTAGCCTGTCGTAAGCAGTAACTTCAAGGTCCTCATTTGACAGGACGATTAAAAACAAACAACTAAATATTCATATGAGCTGTTTGTAAAATTTTTTTGCTTCTTGAGTTGCAGTCATGTCATTTTCATGATTTAGTTTTCTTTTTATGAGTTTGCTCAATTTTCTTATTCAGCTAAACACTGATTAGAGCCCTGTGGACTGTGATGGTTGTGAAGGAGCCAGTTAATGGATTCTGCATTTGCACATGGGAACTACTGTACATCATTCAAGCAGAAATTGAGTGCACTATAAAAAGAAAGGTTACACATAGATCTGCTTTGTCAAGGTGTTGGAGTTGTTTATTTAAGTTCTATATAAGTCCACCAGGCTTTATATGCATAATAATGCTGTGCATGTATGCTCACACTGAAAATATTTTTTTAAGTTAGATTCTGGATTATCCTTTTTTAGACTATATACCTACCTCATTTCACTTATTTTTACGCTTTAAGATGAGCTAATTTACTGTAGCTTTTAACTGAAAATATAGATGCTGAAATTGTAATATTCTTCTCATTTTACCATTTACCTAGAAAGGAAATGTGGGAACAGCACTTCTGTTTGACTGCAAGACTGATGGGTGCATTTATCATCTGTTGGCACACTGGCAAGGTTAAAGTGTGCTCGGATCTACTTTCTGAAAGCAGTTTGGACTGCAGCCATGCGGCAGACATGCATTTCTATGTTGAACATCAGCCAAATGTCAGAGGAGTTTTTGAGCAAGCAGAACCTTTTTTGTCTCACGGTTGTCCGGCTTCAAAAGGAAAGTAAATTGGAAGCATTTAGCCTGTAAAACAGCGTTCACACTGAGGCATTTTATTGCAGTTGACTTAAATCACTGAACACACTTGTCCGTTTACCCAGAATGCCCCAAAGCTGTGTGCCTGGCCTAACACACTAACACTAACAGGCAGGACACATCTGTGTTTTTGCCCCCCTGCTGTGTTTTCATATACATCAAAATGATCAATTTCATATTTGTTTTGTTTCACAACAAGCCCAAATTAAATTGAATGTGTAAACAGGCCCACTGCTACTTTATTAGATCCTTTAAAGTGAATATGGAGGGCCTTAGAAAACCTCTTTGTCACACAAACACAATATTTCGTGCCCTTTTTATTAATGGCAAGTGGAAACAATTAGGTGGTGGAGGCAGTGAGGCAAAGGAACACATTCAACAGCTTTAAATGCTAATTAGCTAATGGACGATGAAGGAGCAGGCAACTGGCAGGGTCTCACATGAACACACTCCAGCTCTGGATGCAGCTATGCTTGTTCCTGAACAGAACTACCACCATTTTGTTTCCTTAAGGAACCACTAACAACCCAGCCATCTTGTGCTACATGTGATTTGTTTGTAATGAGTTCACAAAGAGCTCAGTGTTGTCCCTTTGAAGCTTTTCTGCTTGTTACTTTGTGGTGCATTTGTCTCAGAACTCTAATCTAGAGATTATGTGGGAAAATCGGTGAGATTTGCTAATTGTTGAGTTAACAATACAAGTCAATAACAATGTGCTTCATTCAATTGTATGTGTTTAAACACTAAAGGAATATGTTAACACAGGCATAATTTGCACTGTGTGACACTGGTTTAATATTGAATGTCAGAAAGGCTAAAAATAGTTGATACCCACAACTTTTAGTATATTTTATATGTGCTGAGGGCATGTAGTATAGTCAAAGATGCAACCTTTTTCATTACTGATTTATAATCTGAAAGATCTGACTTCCGAGTACAAATAGAATGCACCAAAACTGCAGGAAAACCAGTTGGATTGTGAAGTTTCACACTGGAAGCCATATGAACCGATAACAAACATTACAGGAGTATTTTCACTCACAGATGATGCACAGCTCTTTAGACCGCTTGTTTATTGAGAAACAAACTGACTGTGAGGCCTGCTAATAAATTCTATACATCTGGACCTTTCATAGCATTTTATAAGCCTGGTAGCCATGTTGGATATTGAACTGAAAGGCTGCCTGACATTTCTTTTTCAGATTTTGACTTTAGAGGGCGTTCTTGCTGTATTTCCAGCTGGGAACTTCCAATTACAAATAAAACTTTATATTTAGCTGTACTATAGCCTTGCTTAAGGTGTATATGTTTTGTAGCATATGATTGCTCTCATTTGGATTTAGTAAATGTTTCAATACATAACAGCATCCACAGTGATTGGCAAACCTGCTCAAGAGGAGGAAAAAAGGCTTCAAATGAATGGTTTTGGAGAATGGGTAGTTTATAGCTGTCCTATTTTATTGCATCTCTCCAACAGTGACTTTTGAAGATTTTTTCACATCCCATGTCGTCTACCCCACCATGGTTGGTGGCAAAATAAACCTTAGTCCTCATAAAAATGTGTTTGTCACAGATCTTGTTTTAATAAAATAGTATGATTGCAGTTTTGATGACTAGCTTTTCTTGTATGCCCTTTCCTGAATTTTGGAAATCCACAGGAATCTCCCTTATTTGAAAGGTATGTCCCCTTGTTTTTCCCATTTTGAAATGAACCTCTATTGCATGTAATATTTACAAGCCAGCAAAACTGGAACTAAGGTTTTTTTAAGGACAAATTTCTAGATGCATTCTCATATTTTTTTTTAACTAGTTGCAGAAATTTAAACAAATGCTACAGTTACAAATATTTTATTTGAGGATTGTTTAAGCTGCCAGTATCTGTGGCTCTGTTTTGTAAAAAAAATAATAAAAAAATTAAAACTTTCCTACTTTGGGATGTTTTCCACAATCAATAAATGTACTCAAGTTTGTATTTTTATTCATGAAACATATATTTGAATGATTTTTACACATCTGTCAGTGTTTTAATTGTCTTGCTGATGTACTGCAATACATGTCATTTTAAGACATGTGACATTGTTTAACAGTGTGTTAAATTGCCAAGAGACTGTTTGGTATCTTTTATCGTAAGGTTCTTTGAAGGTTCACTCAGATATGCCAGCAGATTTGCAGAAAGAGCAGCATGCTTCCGTGATATTTCTCATCTGGTGTATGAGAGAAAGACAGACTGAGTGCTGCGTTAAAATGTGATAACAGGGAAGTGGACATGTTTCTTGTGTTCCCAAAGGAATAGATGGATTTTAAAACTTAATTTGGCTGCACAGCAAGCTTGCCGCGATGCATAAGTGATGAATAACCAAACTTGAAATACAGACTCATGTTTAATCCTTTATTTGCTTCACAATGTCTGCTTGATTTTTACGTACAATGTGAATGGAAGTAGTAAGATTTAGTTTAGAAAATGTTTGGTTTTTGTTGCATCATAAAGATAAATTATTAACCTGATCCGATCTAATGTACGATAATGAATTTCACAAGTAAAAATGTTAATGTTTTATACTAAAGTACATTTTGTATTGTTATGTTATTATATATTTTATTGTTGTTATATTAGAAAACAAAGGAAGACTGTATGTCTCTCCTTTGATCAATATTGCCCTTTTTCAACTGCTCTTTTTTTGTCTGAAAACTTTTGATCAGTTGTTTGATTTGTTTGTCAAGCAGGCTATATTTCCTTCAGCTTGATGCAGATTTGTTTAAGGTTGCAGACCCAGATTCAGTAAAATAACCTTCAAATCAGTCTCCAGATAAAAAAATAGCCTTTACAGACCTTTGTTTTTACTGATTCCCCAGCTGAAAGTAGTTTTGTGTTTGTTTTCCAGCCAATATTTATTTTAGTCTATGTAGCTAGAAAACTATTCCCAGCTCAATTTAGTGCTTGTCTAAATAAAATTAAGGAGAGTTAAGCAACAAATTACATATGTTTCTATAACGAAACCTACCTCAACAACAAGTAAAGAAAAGATTGTCCTCCTGGTACTCTTCTGTTTAGGAATATTTGACAGTTTTCCATCTGCATTAACCCGAAGTTAGACCTCTGAGAGCAGCAGTTAATTTAATTGTGAAATTAGATTAGTGATTTTCTAGTACTATATCAGTCATCAGGTGGGCATCTGGTTTGATTCAATCTTTCAAAACAGGCTATTAGAAGTGTTTTAATGTATAATTAAAGATTTACGATAAACTTGTTTTTATAAGAGTACAAAACGTTTATAACATCCCTCCTGAAGAAGGTTTCACCAGTAAAAGACTAAGAAGAAGAGCTGTAATGTGCACATGATCAGAACATCACAAATGATACATCAGAAATGATTTCAGACTGCGATTTAAGAAAAATGGCTTCCCTAGGATAATTTAACCTTTATCATCAGGAGAAGCCTGAGAATCCCCATAGTGTTGCAGCAGGCAGAGCATACCTTGGAAACATACCTTGGTAGTAGAGATGTTTGATATCGGCTTTTTTGCCAATATCAGGTATACCGATATAGTCTCAAGTTTAATTTACCATACCACCAATAGCCGTCAACTTAAACCTTCAAGGTTGGCTCAGACATGTAGAATCCACAGGATAAATTATGAGTTTTACTAAACAAACCAAAAAGTATCTTTAAAACTAAATTAAATCTGTCACATTTGGACATTTTGAGTTAAAGGAGGTATACCTGAAGAGTTTAATGTACAATATAATATGTTCATGGTTTGAAAGTGATGTTTTAAAGTTTTCTTTAAAAAAGTTATTAAAAACTAATACCGGTAGTTTCTGATATTACATTTTAATGTCAATATCGGCTGATAATAATGTTAGCCTGATCATATCGGACATCCCCACTTGGAAGCTTAGAGAAACAAGTCAGAAAATTGCAGAAAGAAAGCCTAATACACTTACATCCAAACAACACATAACACATAATGATAATAACACATAAAGCCCTCACTGAGTTAATAGACTTGTTAAAAAAACAACAATGCAGTTGAAGGGTTCATGTTGGTTGTAGGATTTTATTGTTAGATCTTATCATGATGGTGGTTTAACCAGGAGCAGAAGTTGACCAGCAGAGCAGTGAGCGGATTAGTGTCAGCAGTTCAAACAATAAGATTAGTTTATATAAACGGCTTAAGTAATTAGGATTGCAGATGAGCCGATCTGAAGTCAGTGTGTTTAAAAACAAGTGTGGACAAAGTGAAGAGTGGGGGTGCACCATAAATATACCTAAATACGCCAGTGTTACAGTTTAAGTTGAGGATCATTAGCACACACATCAGATCAGACCTGATGAGATCTGGCAGCATTAACAGCATTTATCCAAGCCATGTGTAGCGTATACCACCTATACCCTTTGGGACTGCATGATATCTAAAAAACAGGTTAGATGCAATACTGTTGGTGAATGTTGTGATGACAAAAAGTTGTGCAAACAATAATTATCTAAATATTATTAATTTATTTCGGAGTTGAGTTCATTGCAAACAGATATTAGATACTAGATGGATAACTTAAGCAGACTTATTCAGTTCCCTTAATAACAATTTTCAGTATTATTGCATATATTACGGGCAAAGAGAGCATGGATGTATTATACTTGTACAATTAGTAATTTTTATTACAATCCAAGGGTTTCTTTGCATTATATTGTGCAGCCCACCTTCTATGCATTAATATTATATTAGAAGAATCTTGCTTGGAAATTCTGCATGGTAATATGATATATAATATGGTCTGTTGAATGAAAGCTATTCTAGAGTTCATTGTGAGACCATTGAATTAAACCTAACTAAAAACTGGGTCAAACATCACAATGATCCCAAACACCACATAAAATCTAAAACAGAATAGGTATAAAAGAAAATAATCAAGGTTTGCAGACCTCTGTGAACTTGAGCTATGCTGTAAAGAAGAATGGCCAAAAATACTTTAACAATGTTGTCAGAGACTCAACAAGATCATCAAGGAGAACAATATAGTGTTCTCAAAACTTAAAACTCATCTGTTTAGAACTGCCTTTCCGTGAACGATTATGACGCTTAATTGCTGTTTTTTACTTTCTCTGATGTTGATTTTTTTTATGCCTTTTATGTTTTATTATGTCTTAATTGCTGTTTTTACTTTGCATGACTTTATATAATATGTTTGTTTCTTTACCACCGAATCATGTGAAGCACCTCGAATTACCTTGTTGAAACTGTACTATACAAGTAAAATTGCCTTGCCTTGCACTGAACCACTGGTATTTTTGGGGATGAGGGACGCCAGGAAAAGGCTAAAATCCACCAATACTAAATACCCCCTCCTTAAAATGCATGTAACTGCCTATTTTAATACTTTAATACTTTTTTTATCCGCTCAGTGGAAAAAGTTTTCCACAGCAGAAGCCAACATCCACAGTCTTCCTTATCTTCACTCTTTGGGGTAAAACCAATGGGGAGCCTAAGTCACAGCCTTCTACTTCTATGGGTCCCCTAATACAACAAAAAGGAATGAGAGTCAATGGAGCGATAAAAGATATTTTCTGATCCAGTTTGAAATGCGCCATGTGGAAAGTAGCAGCTATGTCGGGGGTAAAGCAGTTGGTGGAGTGAGAGCCAGCACAGAGGAGAAGCTCTACAAGCTCTAGGTGAGTGTTTTACGTGCTATAGCTAGTGCTAACTCCCGTTAGCCAAATGGGCGTCATATATGACGCCCATTTGCGGCGACGTATCATGTGACACTTCTGACTTCTGATTTGTAGGCATTTTAAATGCGAATTTTTACAATCAAATAAATCCCAAATCACTGGACAAACACATTCGAAATGTACATCATTAGTCATCATTTAGATCAAAGTACAACATATGTGTGATTCAGGACGTAAGACAAAGCAGACCAGAAAATAACTTTTATTGCTTCATTGGCTTCCATTCGTTATTTTTTTGGTTTGAGGACCCACAGGCCGACCGGAAAGGGAGGAGACTTAGGGCGCTTTCACATGGTACGGGAGTCCGTACTCGGGTACGGTATTTGGTCAAAATCCACTTATTTCGTACCATGTGAACACAGACTGTACCGTGCCAGAATACGGCCAGAGAGACCTGCCTTGGAGGTAGTATCCGAGTCCAGGTACGAGCGGCCACGTATCATGTGAACACAACCCGTACTCTGGCCGTACTCAAGACAATAGACGCGCTCCATGCGGAAATGACGACATCGCCGGCCGGAAATTACAGAATCACCTCGCGACCATACAAATACCAAAACAACGCGATTCAAGCATCCCACAGCAACACAGCAGGTTACAAAACGGCGGGTTTACTACAACACTCACCCTGTAGATGGCTTCAGGTAGCAGCTGACCAGTAGACCCGTTTGTTTACATTCTAGGCTGTCGCTCGTTTTATGACGTCGGTACTTCTCACGCCCTTGTTTGTTGGAGAAGTAAGACTTATTTGTATGCCGCCACCTGCTGTTTATTTGTAGTAAAAGACTGGATCACAATACGGTCAGAGATCCGTGCCATGTGAACAGAAAAAATTAGCATTTTCTCTGGCCGTTTTCTGGTACGGCCACACATGTGAAAACGGCCTTAGGCTCCCCATTAGCAATAAACAAAACGAATGCCGCTCCTGAATTGGCTGCTTTGCAAATGCCAGCCAATACTTGCCAAATCATTTTTGACAAGCTTTTTGAATTATAGGACATACTTCCTTTTTTTTTTACTAATAACTATACAATGTATCAGCGATATAAGCACACTGGTAATGGTGAAGACTGGGTGTTCGATACAGCCTTAATTAAACAGTAACTTAAACCCTTAAATTCTAGTGCCTTGTGTTTTTTAAATGTATCTTGGGTTTTTAAACTTACCTTCCAAATTTAACACTCTCTTTTAATTTGATTTTTTTTGGTCATTACACTTTTGGTTAGGTTATGGTAATTTTCCAAGTTGATTAGGTTTTAACCTATTTATATACTTTAGAGTTAATGAAGAGTGTACTTTCTTTTTATCATACCTGTATATCAAAAAGCTTTATAATATTTAGGTTGTGTTGTCAACCACAAGCTTGTAAAGATTCTTTAAAACTTGCAACCTTCACATTCTTTAGAGTTTATTAAATCACCTAAAACTTTATCCAGTAATGAGCAGAATAGTTTCCTTTCCGTAAGCCCTAGTTTAGTTTAGATCACTGTATCATTTGCCATTACAAGGATGTAATCAAGAGCCTCCTCTTCGATCCTGAACTGTGTTTAATGACGCTTCGAGTCTACATATTTTATCACTCACCATATTAGACTCAAGTTGACATTGGCTTTAGTCAGAAATAAACATAGCTTTCATCACGTCCCAGTTTGTCAAGAGACCCTACAAATGGGCTGCAGACTGTTGATTTCTTAAAGCTGCAGATTTGTCACAACCCTTCAGTGCTTTTTTGTGTGTGGGAGCTATAGAGGGTGAGAGAGTAAGAGGTTGGGGGAGGAAAAAAAGCATGCTGTCACGAAAAGAGCCGCTTCCTGGCTGGCTAGATGCAATCATGGGCACTATCTGATAGTGCTGGCGGAAATTGGATGAGCTGAGAGCCGTTGGCTGCCAGTGATGGAAAAGATGACTCCTTTGTCACTGTGTCAGTCAATTCCCTACACTCACCTGAGAGACCAATCAATAACACGAGGATAGAGAGGTTTTCTCTTGCCTCTTGTTCTCTGTATGCTGTGGGCTGGTGTCAATTATGAGCTGTAAAACACCTTCTTATTCACAGGAATGTGTTATGGCATCCGGCATGGCTTTGCAGAAATCTGTTAGATTGTTGTGAATAAGACATGCATTTGCGTAGACGACGATTTTAAAAACATTCGGATATCTTTGAAGTGAGTATTTTTTCATCTGAGCCGCAGATCAATGCATAAACATTGCTTTTATAGAGCAACCGCCTTTCATAATGTGAATCTACAGCCTGCAATCTGTTTGACGGTGTAATTCACACAAGACCACATCTGAAAAAAAAGATCTTTGGTTGCTGCTTGTTATATATTTTGTGTCATCTTTATAGCTCACCAGGGCCACAGCTGCTCCCCTCAGCAACTGCATCATTAGTTGTGCAATTACAGAGCCTAAGACCCGACGAGACTCATAACCATCATATGCTTTCAGGCATAGAGTATTTCATCAGACATGGAGGACATTTAGAATATCGGCATATAAACAGCAGTGGTTGAATGATTTAGAACGATTCGTAATCAACAGATCTTCTTTGTGGCATATGTATATCTGGATGTGATACTCCTTTCTAAAATGGGGCTAAACTGTCATTTTTATCCTCCCATTACTTCTGTAGTGTCCTGGCACCTGTGAGGAGTCTGCTTCGCCATTCGTCTTCATCTGCACTAACCCCCAGGAGCTGCTCGTGAAATTCCCCATGAAAGGGAAGCACAAGATCTGTAAGTCCTCTCCTCCTTTCATGTCAGTGCAAAAGGAGTGGCTGATGTTGGCCTGAGCCAGCTAAAAATGTATTTATTTCTGTTGATCTGGATTCAACTTCTTGGTTTCTATGCTCACATGCATACAAACGTATGCGTACAAACCTACAGTTCCTGATTGGTATGTTTTCTTTAATAAAACACAAGTATACACAAACAGAGACACACACACTTCTATGTATTCACTCTGGGCACAGAATGTAGAGACATAATTTTGCTGTCAGGTTGCCTGGGGGACAAGCAAGCCTGGGTGTGCAATGCCGTTGCTGGAATTGTGATTTATAATAGGACTATAACACATTTTCCCTCTGCTGCCATAGCTGGGTCTGCAATAAGATGTACCTGCAAGCTCTTTTGTTAATATTTCAAAACCCTCTAAAGACTTGAGAGGATTGTTTATGCAGCTGTGCCTCGTTCAGATGGTTTCAGATCGATGGAGAATACATCTAAGAGGCTCCAGGTAAAATGCAGCAGGTACTGGACTAAACTACACATGGGAGTCTTGTATTTTTTTTTTTTTTTTTGTAAATTATGAACAGTTAAAAATGATTTTGAGTTTTAGCAAAAACATCAACTGAAATCTCAAGTTGTTGATACATTTCTTTTGGTAGGCAGTAAAAAAATATTACTGATCTAAAGGTTTTAGAAATCATATCAGAAAATACTGTTGAAGTCAGGTCTCTGTTGTCCCGACCCTCGTGTGCCATTTTTCCTCTAAAGGATATCTGAAATAAAATATTTTCAGACTACGTCTTTATGCTAAAACTTTGCTTTTTAATTTTCTCTCAGAGAAAAACAGGTTGTCACATTATGATGCAGTGGAAGATTACGATGGGGAAATCTATACCTACATCATTTACGCTGATTGTGACCTTTGCTTCTATGCTGCTAAATAAGTAAAGTTGCTGTTTTATAGACTGTTAATTCTTCATTTGTTATAAATTAATTTTGTCATTAGCCCCAGCCTGGTTTTCTTCGAATTTTCTCTCTTGGGATTCCATCACATCTGATTAAAAGTGAAAAGGACAATGATAATACACTTGTTTTAAATATCTTTCATTTTATGTAATTTAGACAAATTGGTCAATGAGTGTAGTTTTCTTGTCATTGCCTTGTAGCTGTTTAATCTTGTTCCTTTCATAGAGATCCTTGTCTCAACATTTCATCACATGTCATACAAGTAACAATTTTAAAAAACTTTGATATGCTTTGAGTTTGTCTTTCCCGCTAGCTTTTAGTGTATAATATTAGCATTTATGCCTTGGTGGTATGCAGCTTGTTGAACACTTTAATTATCATATATACAGACGTGGACAAAATTGTTGGTACCCTTCATTAAATCAAAGAAAAACTCATAATGGTCACAGAAATAACTTTAATCTGACAAAAGTAATAATAAATAAAAATTATATAAATGTTCACCAATGAAAGTCAGACATTGCTTTTCATCCATGCTTCAACAGAATTATTTAAAAAATAAATGCATGAAACAGGCCTGGACAAAAATGATGGTACCCCTAGAAAAGAATGAAAATAATGTGACCAAAGGGACATGTTAATCCAAGGTATGTCCACTAATCAGCATCCTAGGTGTCTACAATCCTGTAATCACTCAGTGGGCCTATATATAGGACTCCAGGTAGTCACTGTGTTGTTTGGTGACGTGGTGTGTACCACACTCAATATAAACCAGAGGAAGCAAAGGAAAGAGTTGTCTCAGGAGATGAGAAAGAAAATCATAGACAAGCATGTTAACTGTAAAGGCTATAAGACCATCTCCAAGCAGCTAGATGTTTCTGTGACTACAGCTGCACATGTCATTCAGTAATGTACGATCCATGGGACTGTAGCCAACCTCCCTGGACGTGGCTGCAGGAGGAAAATTGATGACAGATCAAAGAGACGGATAATCCAAATGGTAACAAAAGAGCCTAGAAAGACTTCAAAATAGATCCAAGCTGAACTTTATGCTCAAGGAACATCAGTGTCAGATCGGAACATCCTTCGCTGTTTGAGCCAGAGGACAAATCATTAAAAAAAACAGACTGGAGTATGCCAAACTACATGCTGACGAGCCACAAAGCTTCTGGGAGAATGTCCTGTGGACAGATGAGACAAAAATTTAACTTTTTGCCAAGGCACATCAGCTCTATGTTCACAGACGGAAAAATGAAGCATATCTAGAAAAGAACACGGTCCCTACTGTGAAACATGGGGGAGGCTCGGTTATGTTCTGGGGCTGATTTGCTGCATCTGACACAGGGTGTCTTGAATCTGTGCAGGGTACAATGAAATCTCAAGACTATCAGGGGATTCTAGAGAGAAATGTGCTGGCCAGTGTCAGAAAGCATGGTCTCAGTCGCAGGTCACGGGTCTTACAACAGGAAAATGACCCAAAACACACAGCTAAAAACACCCAAGAAGGGCTAAGAGGAAAACACTGGCCTTCTATGAGCCCTGATCTCAATCCTATTGAGCATCTTTGGAAGGAGCTGAAACGTGCTGTCTGGAAAAGGCGCCCTTCAAACCGGAAACAACTAGAACAGTTTGCTCATGAGGAGTGGGCCAAAATACCTGCTGAGAGGTGCAGAAGTCTCATTGACAGTTACAGGAATCATTTGATTGCAGTGATTGCCTCAAAAGGTTGTGCAACCAAATATTAAGTTGTGGGTACCATCATTTTTGTCCAGGCCTGTTTCATGCATTTATTTTTTAAATAATTCCGTTGAAGCATGGATGAAAAGCAATGTCTGACTTTCATTGGTCAACATTTATATAATTTTTATTTATTATTACTTTTGTCAGATTAAAGTTATTTCTGTGACCATTATGAGTTTTTCTTTGATTTAATGAAGGGTACCAACAATTTTGTCCACGTCTGTATACTGCTTTCGTGGATATGTTTCGTGGATTATGATTCTGACTTAGGTTATGCAATAAATAATGCTTATACCACCCTAATTATGCTTTCTACAACAGATAAAACAATTGGATCTTTGGGTTTGATGCTTTTTTGCGTAACCTGGCAGGAATAGAATTCAAATAAATAACGTTAGGATTGTTCAGTATATATAATTTTTTAACAATTGTGGACATTTCTATCTCTGTGTGTGTATTTTAAGTATACAACATTGATTATGAATAATGTAGATTAAGTTTTAAATAAGACAATTGCTGTGTATTGCATCAAAGTGATTTTGCAATATTTAGCTAGAATTGAATCACTTTAATGATGAAAAAGCGAAGGTTTTCTCGAAAACCCAGTTATTGTTCAATTTCTAGCACTTATTGCTTATGCAACGAGTGTGTTCACAAACACTGTTACTGAACTTCAAAGTCCTGTTGTAGAAATAGCAGCGAAATTATCTACATATTTAGACTGGGCAATGTCTTTTATTATATGAATGCGTGATGTCACTAATAAGCATTAAACTAAATTTACACAAATTTCTGGTTCATTATTCAAATTAACAAACCAATTGCTTTGGGAACTGTTTGACATGAAAAACGTTATGATGTATAAATTCTTCGAAAGTGTTTTAAGATCCAGAGCTAGGAAATAAAAACAGAAGCAGGAGCTTGTTAAAACGAGAACGTTTCTGTTTTAACAAGATGCTGCTCCTGCATTTGCCTCCTTGCTCTGGGATTTTAACACTTCCATATAGCTCAACCATAAGGGGATAATGTCAACTGTAAATTAGGAGAAAGTATAATCTAAATTCTGCTGTGTGCTGCCGCTCAAGGACAAATTCATTTATTTTCCCTTTTTCATCCTCTGGAAATGCAATTTCGATAATATTTGTGATCCAGGTGGTCAGACAATTATTATTAAACTTAATCAGGAAGAAAGTTATGCTTTCAGTCTCTCTTTCAGTTTTAAGCAACCAGTCAAGGTGAGCGAAGCTGGATGGGTCGTTTTTGCAATATCTAAGTTGCACTCGCATCAGTTCTGTAGCAGTGATGCTTTTATGTCCTGCATACATGCTCTGTGCGACAGAAAGCACTCAAGTTTTCAACATCCTCAAAAAACCCTTCTTGAAATTCAGAAAAATCGTCTGCTATACATTAAATGAAATGCATTATAAGGAATCATGGTGAAATTCTTTTCCTATTGTGTCATATCTGCCTACATCCTTGAACTGGCGTCCTGATATGCAATGATTTGTCTGGGGTATTTACCAACACAAACGGAGCGTCTGTATAGCATACCGTGACATTAAGTTTGTTACAGCTTGATTAAAAGGAAATTTGCCCAGAACTTACCTGAAATCCATAGTAGCAACTCATATATGCTCGGAGGTTGTAGCATCTCTGGATCTAACCCTCCTGAAATTTTGGAAGTTTCAACATGTCCACAAGCTCCTTAGCAGCCTAGGCAAGCTGGTGCTCGAACTCAATAGGGTAAATAATTGATATGTAGAAAAGCAATTCGGAAGCGCCATTGTCTTGAAGCACAGTATCCTCAGGAACCATTGGCAAGCGGCGCCGTTATGCACTGTAAAAATGTTAATAGAGGTTACTTTAAAAAAATAATGCCAACAAGGTGACACGTAATATAATTAAATTGATTTAAATTACAAACTTAAGTAAAATGTGGTGTAAAATGTAATTAAATTTGAACAAAAAACTTAAGTAGATATTGATAAAATTCAGCTGTAAATATATGTTGGATTTCTGGACAAAATCTCAAATGGAGGATTGAAACAGCCTAATTTTAACACAAAAAGTAATTAGAAATGAAATGCATATAAAAACGACTTTGAAGTGAACAATAATGTGCCCAAAGTTGAGGAAACACTGCTTAAATATTCCTTACAAAGGGAAAAAAATCATTTGGTTATCAAGTAAAACTCAAATTGGATTCACTCTTCTAAAATAAACTTTATACATTTTCAATTAATTATAAGAGACATTTGTCGACATTCACTGAATAAAATGAATCAATTTGACTTAGAAAACATTGATACATGAATTGTTTTTTTACTGTGGAAAATAAAATGTTAAATTATAATGGTAAATGGCCAGTTTACCCCCGTAAAACAGGTTGGGAGATTTATCGTACAGTTTTTATTGTATGGGTTGAATCTGACAAAACATGTTTTGCTTCGTGGCTGTAGTGGTGAAGTTGTCGATCTGTGACCCGGAAATCTGGGTTTCGATTTTAGCCTCCGCCTGCTACAGAAAATGGTGATTGTTGAACATCTAAGCAATGATAAAACATTTGTCATACACAACAGAACAAGTTTGCCCAAAACTGTGTATTTTAGTTTCATGGCATTACATTTTATTTTTAAGTACTTGTACATTTCTGTTCCAATATGTTGTTGATTTTTTTTTCTTTTTACTATGACATGTTTTTTACACTACCAAAGATGCAGCAACAGTTAAATATCACCGTATGTCTAAAATTGTGCATGTGCATATGTTTGCATACAGTATATTTTCACGCGCTCTGTACATTGTCGTCGGGATTGTGGATCGTTATTCTGACCTACATGCTCCACCACAGTCCATCCTGCATTATTCATCTGTCACCAGCTAGCTTTTCACCATCTCAGTTTCTTGATCTCTCAACCTCACTTCCACCCCATTCTCACAACATCTCATGGGTCAAGTCATTGCCACTCATTTTCCTCATGCGGGCTTAGGAAAAGTTATTTTTCCCCCTTCTTGGGCTGCTGACATGGAAAAGATCCATTTGCTTCTGGCAATGCCAACAATCTCATACTTTATTGCAGTATATTGGAAAAGAAACATGTTTTTCATTTGTGTGTGAAACCTCAATGTATTTGTGTGCTATTTCAGAAAACATTACATAGTTTAATTGCTAATATTGTTCGATTAAGCAAATTCTGCAGTCATGTTGTGGAAAATAGGAATTGGAATGGATATTAGTGGATAACTCGCTGAAATAAGCCTCGTTATGACAGAGTATTGCATAATCAAAGAATTGCCGTAAAAAAATTGCTAGCGACTGTTAAGCTTACCCATGAAATATATACAGAGCAGCCGTCAAGTTAAGAATTGGCACGTTATTTTGAGTAGATCTGTGTTTTGCCTGCAAAACCCAAGATAGTGCAAGAAAACAGATGGCATCACATGGATTCCTGGTGTGCTGATAGCAGAACAAGAGAAACACCAGTGTTGGGTTCGATTCTAACAGATGCCCACAGACCCAAACTGATATCTGAGGAGGTGCAGGGAAAAGTCTTGGCATTTTTTTAGAGGTGTAGGGTGGGACGTTTTAGTTAGCTCTATTGCTGTGTGCAGAAATGTTTATATGAATATAAGGATACAACAGAACCTTTCATTGTGAGAGATGAGCTGCGTTGCTTTTTACTGGTCATATGAACATTGCTAATCATTGTCTGTACTGTGCTTATTGAATTAAAATCAGCTTAAAATTAGAGATGCAACGATACCACTTTTTAAAAAACGATAATATACCAATACTTAGGTCTAAGTACTTGCCGATACAGAGTACCAATGCCAATACTTCCACCACACAAAAAAATGGAAGAATTGTGGAAAAAGAAAATAAGAGTGGAAAAATATTGGTATTTCCCAACTTTATTCCTTATCATGTAGTATAAATGTGGACTTCTTCCTTTGTTCACTGAGTACTTTCTTTCTTCCTTGTTTTTCTTCCTTCCCTTTCTTCCTTATATAACGCTTCAATTATTTCATTTTCACATTCTTTCATCTTTACTCCTTTATACACTATCTTGTGTACATTCTTCCTCCTTCCTTGAATACTTAAAGAGCAATTCACCCCCCTACCAAAGTCTAACTCTGCGCACATTTCCTGTTTGAAAAAATGCCTCAAAGAACCGAGCAATGCTCGGTGGAGAAGGCTGAGCGATGTTGTCACATCCTTGCTACTCCAATTCCAACTCGCTAGAGAGGTGTGGCTGAGACTGAACTTGTTTTATACTCCACAGCAGCTGCAGAATGGCTGATATCAGAAATACAATCTGAGCCAGAAGCAATGCCCGATTCATAATCAAGTCCAGTGTCAAGTTTTAAACTGAAGAGGAGACTCCACTGATAGTTTTTGGTAGAAAATTTATATTTTTACTTCAGTGTACTAAAATACCAAAAATAATGACCATACATGTAAACAGCACTAATAGACACTCATTTGTAAATTTAATCACAAAAAAAGTTGATTTGCGGTTGAGTTGCACTTCGGTTGTGTCATTTATTTTCCTCTATACTTTCTTGCTCTCCTTTTTTGTCCTTCTTTTTTTCCAGTGCTCTATTTTTGTATCCTGCCTCCGTTATTCTTTCCTATCTTTCTTTGCTTACCCCACCACCACCACTACCACCAACCACACCAGCACCACCTGTTTCTGTTTTGTTATTTTTACCAGAGTCTATGCCCACGACCTACCCTCTGTGGAATTACCAGCCATTTTTTAATTATGCTCTGTGATCATTTTATTGTTTCCATTTGACAAAACAGTTTAACACAGGTTCTTATTCTATCTCCAGCCAATCGGCTCTAGAGATAAAAAGCCAGACAACGCTATATTCAAAGGCAGGTTGATCAGTCATTACCCCGTGGTGAAGTCAGTGACATTTAAAATGACACACAGCCAAAGCTTTTTCCTGTACAGAGGGATGGACATTATAGTTTATCATCCCATCCAGTGAATATATGTTTCTGTGTGTGTATGTGTGCTTTTGTGTGAACTGAAGGTCATTCTGTGTGTTGAAAGCTAATTGGCTTTCTGCCGGGACCACACTTTTCCTTTTACTCTTGTCCTATTGCTTGACTTCCCTCGCTTGACATTATTGGTATGAAGAGACTGTGCACACTCAGCAAGAACATCAAACCCCAAATCATTTACTTAACCAGTAGTTCTTATATTACCTGACCTAATATATTGCTCAGTATTAAATAAGTGATCTAAGTAAATTATAAACTCTTAATTATAATCCTCAGAAGGCCATAACAGCTTCTCCACCATGTGATGAAAAAATGAGGTCAGGAAACAGTTCATTATGTTAAAGCATGCTGAGATCCCTGAAAGCTATGGGCCACCTACTGAAACTCTGACCAGCTGAATACATCACACTTATGTTAAGATTTAAACCAGAGATTGTCACAATTCAAGGCTCAGAGACTGTGAAAACAACAAAATACATTTGGAAGCACCTAACCACTAGCCAGTTTCAAAAGACAGTGGTGGCATCAGTGAGCCTTTTGGTCATTTATAAGTGGTCAGCCTGTTATGGCAATTAAGCACAAAGTTTACTTGCATTTCATGACATCTTAACATCACCCTCTGTTGTGGCAAGGCGTAATCTTCGTCCATACGTCTTCTGTTGCGGGAATATTATGTTAATATTACTAATATCGCGGTAATATTACTATCAAGCTTGTCGGCAAACATGGTGCCGTATTTCCGCAACGCCATGCATTCATAAGACACACCGTGCCACCAATATTACTCTAATATATAGGGCTAGGCGTTTTACGAAAATTTACCAATAACAAAATTTATGATTATTTAGACTCATCTAGCAACTCTTGTTTTTGTTTTGTTTTTTCAAATAAAGTAGCTAGTAAATAAAGTGACTTTCATGGTGTTACTGGATACTTTGAGACTCTAATGTGGCGCACGTATTATTGTTACTGCTTTCCATCATCAACGGATCTGCAGTCAAACCAGATCCCACCCACTTCAGCATGTTACAGCCGCAACCCACTGAGGTCCGGAGCAGATCAGCCAGGAACTGGGAGAATTACGCTCGGTATTCAAGGGGATTCGGGACCACAACTGCCCACGAAGACCTGAACTCCACTAATAATTGATACTCCATCTAGAAATACTTGTAACATCCTATTTTAATCATTCGAACACCAAATATACCTTAATATGCATTATTACTCTGAGTGGAAACCGTCTTGGCAGTACAGCAGAAGCTAACATCTACAGGACTCTTTTCTCTGATCTTGGGGGGTACAGTGAATCAGTACCAAGGAAAATGGATGGTTCTCCTATATCGGTGGCTTTGCAATTGTCAGCAAATAGCATGTCAAGTCGCACTGCACCTAGGCTTTTCAGCTTCACAAGTTCCATTTTCTTTTAACTATTTCAGATATGTTGAATTTCCCGCAAGTAATTCAGTTACATTCCACAGAAAATTCAGTGGACACACAAATAGCTGGGGGGTCAGCTGTATTACTTCCAACTATGAGAAGTCTAGTGCTCCAGGAGTTAATCAGGTGGCTTAAAGCCTCAGCGAGCTCAGCTTGGAATCAAAAATGTCCAACTCTTGTACAAGAACCTCTAAGTTAATGAGACAAAATCTCTAAATTGATCAGAGAAGTGCAACACTTGAGGATAAATCTGCAAACTTCAGAATAGATTTAATCTGCTCAAGACGTCTAATGCATTTTGTTCCCATAAGAACAGATACTACACTTGATCTTGATCCAACCATTTGCTGGTCTCAAAGTGCTGGCTCACTGTGCTGGAAATGATTCCATGGTTTAAACCATGTGTTTTGCATTTTTTCCAAAGGAATTCATACTTTTATGATCCTAAAGAAACAAAGACGGTTCTTTTACATGATCATGTAAAATATTCGCAATAATAACCTGCATGCTTTTCATAGATGGTGTAAATGAGGAGGAAGTGTCATAGAAATTAAGTACAACAATCTTAAAATAAAATTATAATTCATAACTCCTCAGTTTTAGGTGAGATTTATGATTTATGTGAACATATGTAACTCTGAGCTCTTGGTGCCTCACTGCCTTATTTTCCCCTGTTAATATTAGTCACATTAATGGGTCTTTTGTAGGTACAGAGTGCTGCCTTTTGTTAAGGTGTCAAACTGCGAGACAGAAAACGGTGGATATAATTAGTACGCCGAGCCATTTAACTTGAGAAGCAACTCATAAAGGGATCTTTTTATTTTAACTAGTCTCAATCTAATTTCCTTAATCATTGACTTCCAATAGTTATTTATAAGAAACATTTATATTTCTACTGTAAAGGCTTATTGGTGTTATTTCAGCATTTTCCCATGTCATGTTAAAACAGATTAAACCTGTTGAATATATTCTCGTTAGCAACAGTAATAACCATCTAACATTGTAAGAAAGGAAGGATTTGATGCTATACTTAGACACATATTTTGCCGGCTCCTTTTTATTTGTACCCAGAACTATGTCAAGTCAAGAATGACTTTAAATAAAAGAAAGAATTTAAAACATCTCCATTTATTTTGATTCGATCAGTTTAGCTTGAGTTTATCATGAGTTGAGCTTTGTTTGTAATTCTTATGTTGGACTATCATTAAAAATGTCAGAATTTCAATTCAAAATGGTAACTTGCCTGCCTGATTGCTGCCATGTCCCGCCGCATGGATGCAGAGATTTGTGCAAAATGAGCGCATATGCTGTACATTTGATGTCTGGAAAGAAATGTGTGGTTTCCCCAGCTGTTTAAAACCATATAAAATAAAAGTAACTTTTTATAACTAGATGTCTGAATTAAATACTACAGAACTAAAAAAATCTTAAGTATTGCTAATTACTACTTTCACTACTACAACACTGTAAAAATGTGCAGTTATTTCTTTTTTTTATTTCCTTTGGTATGTTAACAGACATCAGGATCTGCGTTGTTGTGATATGTGATCAGATTTCTGGAGAGTATCATGAAAGAATTCCATAGAGATGAAGATAAGGATGATTCAGTCTCCTCTGGCATTTTAAAAATATTTATTAGGAAGGTACACAGCCCTCTTCAGGCTCTCTCTCCCTCTAACATGGCGTTTCTGCCTGCCTCTGCGATCTTCCAGTGTTTTCTATCGGATATATTTGGTCTACTCTACAGATGTAACAAATTTTAAGATAAGCCCGTCAGTTAGACTAGAGTAGGTGAAACGTCCGTAAGTTTTCTTCATCTTCAGTCTCTTCGTTGTGTTCCAAGAATTATTCCATACTCCCCAGGTGCTTTTACTGATAATTACTAATAATAAAAAGAACTAATTTTCAAATAATTTTCCCACTACAAGAGTTAGATTTCAGCCTAAACTGGAGCCAAGGGAAATAGCCACACCGTGCCCTTTGAGATGAAATGAATTAATTAATCTAACTGTAAATGAACAAACTGTGATACAAAGGGGCAACAATCCCACCCATAATGTCCAGTTTTAGAGTTGAAAAATATAATGAATTAAAGTTTAACATTATAATGATTATGTTTATCATAAAAATTTCTTAGCCTAGTTCTTAGCAACTGAAACAATTCCCCCTGTCTCCTGATAAAATTGCTAAACTAAGACATGGACCAAGGAAAATTTACTGTTGCCAGCATCCCTATCCCGTTGCTTATTCATGTAGGACACATTTAAGGTCACATATATGAACAGCTTAAAGGGCCTATGTCATGTAAAATCAAGTTTTTGGAGTTTTCAACCATTTGGTAGTGCAATTTTCTCATAAAACCCCCCACTAAAGTCGTTTTTGGCTTAATACATGCATGTCTGAGTAATCCTCCTGAATCCTGCTGTCTGAGCAGCTGCACCGCCATCTCCTAGAAAACGACTGAGTGTTGAAATAGTGACGTATTTTACCTCACTAACTAAAAACAAGGAAGTGCTAGAGGTATCTCCACCACCCCTGCAGACAGAGCAGTCTACCTCTGGTAGAGTTGCAAACACACCTGCCCCTCTTCTCAAAGCTCATAGCTGTTCTATTTTTAGCAGCTGAAGGAGGCGGTAAGCGGGATCATAGAGAAACGAGCCGTTGTATTTCATGGTTTAACATTAACTACAGGATACAAGTTAAATTTTTGGACAAATGAATACTATATAACACCAACTGTAACATTGTATCATATTTATGTCTATCCCACAAGTTGAAAGCTGTAAAATAGCATGATATAGTCCCTTTAAACATCTACGTCAAGCATTTCTAGAAGAGTGAATATTTGGAATCATCTATTTAGATTTAATTTGTTTTCCTAATATTCTGTGAATTTTGAGAATCTTGACAAATATGGACTCTGATCTAAAATCATAATAGCTTACCTATTTTTTTCTGCTTCTCGTATTTAATTACTTTATTTTCCTGCTTTTTATTGGTTAGTGATTAACACGCCGGATGGGTTTCACTGCATGCAAAATGTTAACCAATAATGCAACATTCATTCGTATCAGCACATAACCACTTATTACTTTTCCTGATTCTCCCTCAGTGGGTCGCAACAAACATGCAGACCAATGAAATGCATTGCAAACCACATCAACCTTAATTAGTGAATTGATTAACAGTCTATATTTACCTGTTTCACTGTAACAACCACATGGCAAGGGACCAGTGACTGGATGTCACAATTAGATGAGTCACTTTGTTTGCTTTGCATTTAGCATTATAATCCTTGTACACATACCACGCTCTCTTTGCAATCTAATTTGCATTTCCCATGCATACATTACCGAGCTGTTGCAATATGTATGGCCTTTATCCCTCAGGTTGCACAACATATGGAAATAGCTCAATATATGCCCTGTGAAAATATTGAGGCTTGAATCTGGTCCTACTAACCATCAACTGTGTGACCACCACCTTTGTTTTATGTGTTAAATTAAAGCCCCTTGGGATTGCAAACAAAAGGAAGCCAATCACCTAACAAATGTCCACTTTTTTCTTACGATGGTCATTGTTTTGTTTTGTTTTTCCCCTCTGTCTGTCTCCCCTGTGCTCTTCTGTCATCCACTGTTGGGAGACAGAACAAGGTTAGATCGGCAGAAGTCCTTTTTTTAGTTATTTATTCATAGATCTTCTATTTAATATTTCATGCCTTTTGCAGGAATATCTGGGTTCAGATGAGAATTTGCTGCCTCGGAGGCAGTTGAGGCCTGAAAATCGGGTTTCAGCTCCAGTGAACCCAGCAGATGACGGAAAGAGGGAGAGAGAGAGGGAGAGAATGGGGTTTCACATGTTCTCTAGTAAATGAGAGGCAGGCCTTGAAGGTGACAGGCTGTGTTTATTACTGATCTGTCAGCCAGTTAATGGGGAGAGAAGAGGAGAGAGCTGAGCTGAGCTGTTCAGCACACAGGTATGGGATCCAGGAAGAGCCCCAAGCAATAAACTTCCACATACTTGATCTGTGTGTCCTCGCAGCCTCAGTGACAGAACTCCTGCATGCTAAATCAGCAGCTGTAAATATAACACTCTATTCTGTGGTTCTGCTTTTTTTAACCAACAAAGGCTGACAGTGAAACATTCTATAATGTTTAGTCCCTCTGTGGAGCTAAGACCATTTGGCACTTGGCTCATTTATGTGTCAAATATAAATACATTTCAGTTTTTGTTTGTCTGGCACTTATTTTTTCACTGTTTCTTTTATTTTTGCTGAATTGTTTCTCTCAGTCTCTGTGGACATTTTGAGTTATCTAATCACCGTATATCACTGTATATAAAGTTGACCGTTTCTAATTGATATTTTGGATAACCCTGAGCATCCCCTTTAATAGGACTGTCCTACAACAGAGTGCCTTCAGTCAGAGGCTTCAAAAGTTTTGCTGCAACACAGACTGCTACTGTAGTGGAAGAAACACTGTCTATTGAGGTACTGATTTTGGGTGGGATCACTCTGTATACACTGAGAATACCTGCCAGAAGACCACTTAAGGCCATTTACAGTATGAAAAGATATGATTTGGAGACAAGGTAGTTAAATTCCTTTT
Source organism: Apricaphanius iberus (assembly GCA_028564705.1). NCBI lineage: Eukaryota > Metazoa > Chordata > Actinopteri > Cyprinodontiformes > Aphaniidae > Apricaphanius > Apricaphanius iberus. Next base: position 470,411 of record JAPXFQ010002931.1, read on the forward strand.
TGCTCTTCATTATTTCCACACAGCTGCTGATAAACATTTGGATGATATAAATGTAAGGAGGGACATGAATGTATGTGTGGTCTCCTATAAAAAAATATAAAAAAAATACAACTAAGGTAGAGCTAACCAAAATATATGAATAAACTTAACATTTGGATATTAGCAGCTATGTTAAGCATCACACTAACCAAATGTAATACAGACTTAGTAATCAAATGTCACGATTTCCCATTTTCCCATAAGTAAACACTCAGCAGATAAATCTCTCCGGTTCATCAAATTACCATCAGTGTTGACATTGCAGGCAGGAATTAACATTGTGCACTTAATGTGAAGGTCTACACAACTTCTTCCGCTAATGAGTTAGCTTTAACTGATTAATATGCATTTTAACTCAGTAGTAACTCAATACAAAATGTACTGAAACTATACAGTGAACCAACATGCATAAATCAACATTAATACCGCACATTTATACTCTTTGCACCATAAAAGAGCAGACTAGGTGGCTATTAGCAAGATCGAGCCAGTTCTCACTGACATTAAACTTAAGCATATCTCAAAGCCAATACGTCAATAATGATACACCTATCATTTATGCACACACACACTTTATCTTTATTGTGGTGCTTTACCACCATCCACATGTAGTGTGGTCTACCATTGTGTTAAGTGAGGTGAAATGAAGGCGGTGCAGACTGAATTTTAGGATGTGTCCGCGTCAATTGTATGCAAAAAATTAATAATGTAAATTATTTATATATGTATATATATATATATATATACATATATAGGGATTATCCAAATCCTCGATTTGATTTTCTATTTCAGGGTCACGATTCTATTCTCGATTGTTTTGTTTTTTTTACAGTACAGAGCCTTATGTCATTTTTGGGTTTTATGCATTAAATTTGGTACAGTAAATCTTATTTTAAAAGACAAAATTGGTGTGATTTTTTTATTATTCTTGTGTAATGTATCACATTAGACATTAATGGTCAAACTGAAATAATTTATTTACCATAAAAGTGTAACCGTCTTGCTTAATAGCAAATTATTAGAAACAGAGAGGGGCTGCCATCTAGTGACTCTTTATAGTTACTGCAGAACAACTGGATACTCAATAGGACCGACCGAGCAAAATGCAGCTAACAGTGGTCCTGTTGTTTACAATGCGAACGTGGACTTAACTCGCCGGGAACTTAATTTTCCTCATAGGGGATTTGAGAGTAGAAGGAGCGGCTTTAGCGCTGGTTCCGCTGCTTCATCTATCCTAGCTGTGGTCGAGCCATAGCTTAGCTTTAGCTACTTGCTAGCGTCAGCTAAAATGCTCTGTAGACGTGTGCTCTGATCACGGGGGATGTGATACTGACAGTTAAAACGTTACTAGGTGGTGTTGGGAGTTGTAGGAGAACTAATAAGAGTTACTTATTAGGAAAAATTCAATGATTCGTTTTCACACTTCCCTCTGACCACTTGATGTGATGCACAAAGTTTTTGTTTTTTTAGCTCTATGCACAATGTCAAGGTAAATAAATTCCTTCCATTATTTATCCCACTTCTCTTTAGAGGGTAGCGGGGGGGCTGGTACATTTCTCCAGTGGTTCTCGGGTGAGAGGCGTGGTGTACCTTGGACAGGTCACCAGTTCATCCTTCCCAGTGCGGCCGATGTGGGCCACAGGCAGGTGTGCGGTGCCAGCTGCTGCTTGCAGGCTTTCCTCTGGTAGTTTACGTGTCAGGAAACGGCTCATTTTGAGAGTCTTTAAAGTATGGTCGCTACAATGGGAGAAATGTTTCCATATGTTAAACTTTTTGTCTGAAGTGAATAACGTAATTGCAGTCTCTAATAGAGCGAAGCGTGGATTCTGTCTACAGATCAACAGCTATGATTACCCACGGAGGGTAATCTATTCTGTCTGCGAAAAAAATTAAAATAAAACCTAATGTCAATAACTTCTGCAACAATCCGACTATTAGATTACGAAAATAAAAAAGAAAAGTGAGCATTTTCATTCCATGTCGTGCAGGAACCGCACCTGGTATTCTAATAATAGCGCAAGCGTTTAATTTAGCTTTCAGGGGTAGTCCTCTGGTCAAATTGTTTGGACTGAATACTAAGTAACAGATACTATTGATTAGGTATTAATTCAGACAATTGCTGGAGATAGGCTATTTATATATATATATATATATATATATATATATGCAATCTTTGTTTGTGAGCTGCACAGAGTGGTTGATGATTCATATATCTGTAAACCTACCATAATGGATTATATTATTATTTCTTAAAGAAGCATTTTACAGACATCTCTTGGGGAGGCTAAGTAACCTGCAATGAGCAAGTAATAATGGAAGCTGGAGAAAATAACACCACAACATGAAGAATAACGTAAAAATGTCTCCAGGGCCTGATCCATTGAGTTTGCTGCTCCACCCAGCCTTCTGCCCACTAATCCACAGATCTTTCATACCCAAAGAAAATGGAAAAACCGTGATCTTAACATTTACAGTACATGAAAAATCTGGCAGAAAAATTACATAATCGACATGGAATGTTTGTCGTCATCTGGTCTGATAATAAATGATCGAAATGAGGCAAAGCAAACTCATTTTTGTAAGCGCTCTGTCACTTTTGGGGTTAAACCACACATCACAGATTACCCTATGTCATGATTTATTAAACGAAGCTGGAGCCTAGATGGGAAAAGAACACTCTTACATATGTTCAAAATTCATAAAGCTCTTGAATTGAAATGGGTTTTTCTTCCTTTTTATCATGACTTCATCATTGCCTGGCTGAGATAATACTTACTCTATTTTAGGCCTTTCTTTTCATATAGCAAAAACGTTACAATGAAACAATCTGTCTATATATAAAGAAATATAGGTTAGATCACACAAAACCTGCACCAAGCTAACTTAAACGTTTGATTTATCCCTGGTGACCGCTTGTAGCTTTGTAGGTGTTACACTGATGGCTTACAGATGTAATGTTTACCGTTTCTCAGAAAGTTTAGCTTTGATTAAATCTACTTCAGTTACATGATGTTTAAGAGGTATTTCCTTATTATTTATGACAGATGGCTGGGTTAGAATTTATCTTCAACATTTACTTATTTTTTTCTTCAGGCAATGTTTTTGTGCATGATTAATTTTCGTAGATTTGTGCTCCTTTCTATTTTCGTGCAAATGCTCGAATTCCTTCATTTATTTAAGGTCGTATAGCCATGACACAGACACTCTTTGCCTGAGAGGTTTGGTGCATTTGATTGCTCTTGAGCTCAAAAATCTTATCAGCTGCCCTTGGTAATGAAACCTAGTGGCTCACACAAGGGTGAAAAGGCTATGTAAAGAAAACTCTCCTTTTTATAGCAATAGATTCTTCTTTACTTATCTTAACCCTCAGGATTGTTGCCCTTTATCAGTAGCTATTACGTAAACCGTATCATTCAGTGTTTGACGTACCTATGCAAGTCAAGTTTAACGCATGAAAGGCATGCCTTCTGAGAAAGAGACATGTTTACTGAGTCAATACATTTTACGATACAGTTGTTAAAAATTGATGTGGGTACATATCACGTGGTTTATGCGATAAGGTTTTTAAGTCAGCTATAAAACTGGAAGAGTTCTGCATAGTTTGATGTTAGATATTCCGAAGAATGATTCAGAGATCCTGAATCTGGAATAAAAAAATCTAACATTTTCATATTTTTTCTTGTTGTCCTCCAGGCAAGGTTTAGCAGAGCATGATAGTGTCTTTTTTTTTTTTGGGAATAGTTTTTATTTGTTAGTTTATAGATTGTCGTGATCTAGGTTCAGATCTTTTGGGACCATTATGATGCATGCCCTCAGTGTTCCGTTTTCATTATCCCACATTTCTTTCTGTTGTCTGTTTCCAATATTGTTTCACTCCTTGTAGTCTTTGTCTTTAATCCTGTTAGTATTACCCGTCTCTGCTTACACGGAGGGGGGCGTGCAGACAGATGTGCTTTACAATGTGATCAATGTTTTTGATTAGTGAGAGATTACTCTTGTCTGTGTATTTGTGTGTGTGCGCGCGCGCGCATGCTCAGCTGATTGGTGGATGTGTGCTCATGCACGCATTTGTGTTGCAGCCTTTATTTTGTTCATTTGTCTGGCCAGGAATCAATAGGTGGATTATTTGCACAGTTTGAGTAGCCGATCGAGGTGAGGATGTTAAACTGGCCATGGCCAATGAGTCACTTTTAAAAGTGTGAGTGGATGTTTTTCCCAGTCATCTGTCAAGCAAATTTCACACTGAAGCCTGAAATTTCCTTAAAAATGAGCTATTTGCTCAACAAGACAGGAACTCTGGTTTTTAAAAATGCATGCCTAGCTTAGAAATACTATTTTACTTGATGTGGTTACGTTATTTATTATTTATGTAAAAAATAAATAAAGATTTTATAAAAATGTAGGTTTCATCAAAGTGTTTTCAAGTTAATACATTTTCTACTGGAATAACTTTCTTGTTTGTTGTCTAACCATCAGACTTCCTTGTTTTGTTGTTTACATATTGATGCTGATTAATAATTGATACTATTTATATCTAGATATAAATAATATTTATTCTGTTTCATATATTATATATATTTTCCCTTTTGTTTTTATTTGCCAATTTGTTGCTGCAGTAACAAAACATTTTTTCTTCAAGAAATTAAAGTGTCTTTCTGTCAGTCAGTATATTCTATCACCGGCCACTTTATTAGGCCTCACCTGTTCATTTGCAAACACAAGTGGTCAATAAAGCCAATCAAAGAACCTTTATACATTCAGGCATTTGAACTTGGTAAAGATGAATTGCTAAAGTGTAGGATGAAAATGGAAAGAACTGAAGTGACTTTAAAAGTGGCATGGTTGGTGGGTTGGTCTGCATAATCTTAGCAGATTTATTGGGATTTTCACACACAACCATCTCCATGGTGCACAGACATTACTCCTGGATAAGAAAATGTTCAACACGTACTGCCACTTAGGCATGCAGATTTCAATTTTGCACCCAAACATTTTGAACCTTGAACCAGATGTGTTACAGATGCTGAAGGCCACACACTGGCTCCTACTTCTGCCAGATAAAAAACAGGAAACTAAGGCTACAATTTACACAGGCTAATAAAAGCTGAGGCTGATGGTAGTTGTGGTATATGGGTGTTGAGATTTTTTTTTCCTTTTTTCAATGGTAGAGCATAAATCTTGTTGCTAACATCATCCCCTTATGATCATGGTGCACCAATATTCTGATTGCTAGAGAAGATCCTACTGCTTGTAGGAAAATCCACCAAAGCTGGTATCTTGAACACAGAGGTCATGTTAGCTAAATATTTTTTTCCTATCTGACCGTTTATTTTTGGTTGTTTTTTTTATCTGAAGGCAGTTCATCATTTTGAAAGATAACAATTCCCACCACTGACCATTTGATGGTCAACTTTACACCTGAAGTACAGGTGACTAAATCGGTAAAATAAAAAAGATTGAGAGCATCTTAGTGTAATTTCTGACCTGAAACCTTTACTCATACACCTCACTAACTGGGAGCTGACAGTGCGTTGAAGAGTGATGGAGGCTTTGGCGCGCGACTGTGACTAGTGGTGCTGGTTAGCCACACACTAAAAAAGTTCAGATTTTGTGCCAGAAGCTATGCATGCTGTGTAATTTCCTTTCACTAATGCAATACCTTCTGGCTCATTCAGATTGTCTTTCCAACTTCTCATAGCTTCAGTTGGGGAAATATTCTCTGATTTAAAGTGGACCTAAAAATTAGCATTTTTTTAGGTTTTTGATCATATCTTTTAGTTCCCCCAGCCTGCCTACAGCCACTAAGGGGTTAAAATTACTGCTTAGTCTTTCCTTTATTCCGGGGTATGTCTGCCTACATAGTGAAATTAGCACTCAGAAACGGGCTGTTTGGCAGTTCGGCATATGACGACATGTTTCGGCATATTACGTGTTGAGTTTCAGCCAATTACCCCCTTCCCCGAACTGCTCCCTCCGCGGCGCGGAGAGCTACGGTAAGAGGCAAACAACAAACCAACATCATGGAGTCCAGACCGCATCCAAACTGCACTGTACCTGGGTGTACAAAAGAGAACATAAATCTTTTTGTCCTCCCCACTTCTGAGCCACGGAAAAGCTTGTGGATAGATTTTATGTATGCAGGGAATGTGCCCAATCGACTGCCGAAGCGTGTGTAGTTTGTGGCAAACATTTCTAGGACGACTGTTTTTCCAGCTTGGGACAATACAGCAGTGGATTCACAGACCGTCTTAAACTTCTACCATGATTAATACCAACTCTCCGTGAACCAGCAAATATCCCTGTACAAGTAAGCGTATTTCCTCAATAATGTCCTTCAGCTGTTAGTAGACATTGTGGCATTGAGTTGTTCGTTTTTCAATTAGCTTCACAGCTAACATTCAGAATTAGCTTCACAGCTAATTCCCCAGTTTGTTTATGTAGCATTGGTGCTAGTATGCTTTTATTTGGGGAAAAAAGATTATATATTATAGTTGAACATTCAAAATATCGTTAGAGACTCATTGACCACAAAAGCGCATAGCATAGGCCCCGCCCTCCGAATACCGGTCGTTCTGTGCTAAGGCTCACAGAAGGGCTACCTCGTCACACCTGCAATTCTACAACAAGGCTGAATTATGGCAAGCGATCCTTTGATAAAGTATTATGGTACTTAGAGTGTGGCTAAAAAGGGCCCAAACGTTGCGGGAATTTCATGCCAGTTCTAGTTTTAAAAATTTGGCTGGCTTGTGATTCCAGTCTCCAGTGTGGCAGCAGATTCAGCCTCCACAATCAACATCTAAACCCTCATGGAAAGTCACTATCCAAGTTTAGAGCAATAGAAAGTATTGAGTTGTGTCTTCAGGCCACAGCTGGTGAACTATTTGTATTTACGTTAATTCTTTATTTGTAGTTTTCTGTTCAGGTTTTTCAGATTGTATATTAAAAAAACTGAATACAAAATAAATACTGCTGTATATGTTATTTTAAAAATTGACTTGTAAAAATAGATTATCACCTGATTTTGTTTTCTTTTTTTTTTATGCAGTCGTTCAAAATGAAGAACAAAAAAAAATATATAACACAAGATTTGCTATCACATCACTTCACTGTACTCCAATGGTCTCCAATATGTCCAAATCCTTCTCAAATAACTTTTTGTTGGGATGTTGTTGAACAGTAGATTTTCATCATGGATGTGCACCAACTATACAATTCAATGATGTTAAAAATACTAATATCAAAATAACAAACATTTATGTCAAAAACCATGCCCCAATCCAGAATTTGCAAAGTCTACCTAAAATATATTAGCTGGTAAGAGTAAATAAGTGCTAATTTTATAAGTAATTGGAGACGGAAGCTACATATTTTTTTGAAATCTGGCTATAGTTAGTGTTACCCAAGAAAACAACTACAGAATAGACTGTTTTTTAGTATAAAACCTGATACTGGTACCATTAGGTCTTTTACATCTCTCTCAAAATACCTCTCAACACGTGACCATCTTACATGACTTAAATCCCCAAGATGAGTTTTCATCTTTCCTTCAGCAATCATCGTCTTTCCAACATTTGATTCTGCTTTTATTCTACTCCCTCTGAAAAGAAGCAGGCAGATGTATTAGCCATTAGCTTCGGGGAGAGACAGCACAGATGTGTCAACAAGGTTTGACTTTTACAGTCCAAGGGAAGTCTGAGCAAACACTGGCTATGCTGAGCCCTGTGTGGTTGAGCAGTGATCCAGGGACACAGTCGCTCGGCGTTGCCCCGGGACTCCAAACAGACCGTGACTCCAGCTCTCATTACATGAGTGGGTCAGACCACCCCAATACGGAAAATAAATAATGCAGGGGAAAACCGGAGTGCTGCCACCTTACTGACAACATCCACACAACCTTGTCTGCCTTGAAGAGCCGAATCCATTATTTATATGCTCCTACTGCAGACTCCACTTTTTTACTCTTTATCTGAGTTAATTTTTTATTGTCTTTTGATAAGTGCAGTTTTCTTCTCAATTTAAAACAAAACAGTTTTTCTTCAAAGACTATTTGTTTGGCTCTGAGGCTTTAAGTATAAGACCAAGAAAGATACTTATAAATGCAAACATCACAATTCACACATTTCATAAACTAGAGCAACAGAGGACATGTATAATGAAAGAACCATAAACTGTTTAGAAATCTGAGCTCAATGTTTAAGTTGAACTGTCTAAGTTAATATCTGTCCTATGACAAATTTAAATATTTAATGTGCAAATCCAATCTTTCTGGTGGCCTCCAAGAAACGCTCTATCTTAATTTGATCTCAATTTCCTGTTGCAGTCGCAATTGAAAGTTCAAGATGAAAGAGCTGAAATTCTAATTAGGCTGGAATGGCAGCAACAGGGCTGATATTTTTCCTTGCCCTCGCTCTCCCTCTATCTATATATATATATATATATATATATATATATATATATATATATATATATATATATATATATATATATATATATAAAATATCGCTGCTGTATGTTTAGCTTTATCTCTTCAAATTTATTTCTCACTTTGTAACCGGAGGCAAGAGCCCTTGACTCGCTGCCCCCCCACCCCACCCTCGGCCGAGCCAGCCATTTAAGTTGTGATTAAAAATTAATGGCTGGGCGAGTGGTAGCAAAAAAAAAATAAGCAGCAGCATGGAGAGCAGAGAAAGAAAGTGAGAATGTTTGGAACATGAGGATAGATTTTTGAGCTCAAGCTGCAGAGAGTTGCAAGGTCTTCTCACAACTCCACTGTGTTTAACTGCTCTGCTCACACCCCACCATGAATATTGCTTTACCGCACTAGAGGGTTCCCTGTGTTACCCCCGCTGTACATCGAGCAGAGCTGCAGCCACAGCACAGAGCCGTCCAACTCAAGCCTTCTCCCCATTGAAGAGCAGGGGGCCTCCACATACCAAACACACCAGACTGGCTTTCTCTCCACATAATGGGCAGGCTCATTCAGAACGGAACCCTGCGTCATTATATGTCACCAACAATTAGAATAAGTGCAAAGAACAATACTCCTGGCATCTTAAACTATGTTGTTTACTTTGGCTTTAGCTCTTTCATGAAGCTGTTTAAAGGACACAGTTTAGACTATAAATTTGTTGCAAAATCTTGTAAAATTAGCATAAAAGGAATGGCGGATTTTACTTGTTCCAAGCTGCATTCGTTGTAATTGGTTTTGATCTATGCCACACATCCTAATGCATCAGTCTCAATGAAAATCATCATGAAACCACATAAGGTCCTAACCTTCACTTTAGAGCGAGATGAGTAGAAGCAGGGTAGATAGCTTGTTCTGCCTTCTAGGCAGATGTATACATATCTTTTAAACATGTCCATTCGCACAGACCACAATCCTACTAATGTTGTTACTCTGCACTGTTTTTTTTCATCATAAGAGGAAAGGTGCTTGGCATTTTTTTATTTGAAATGTGAAAAAATAATATTTTATATTTAGCACAAAATGTAATGAAATATGAATATGGGTTAGGTATATAATATGGTATATTTAGTTTTTTCATTGTTGTAACAGTGCTTCTTGGCACTTACCCCATAAACTTTGGGACATTTAAAAGGAAAAGGCATTCGTGGGTTGGGGTGCGGTGTCTGTATTTGCCAAATCTTTTCAAACATACCTGTAAGAAATACAGCGTGGCAAGTTCTGCGTTTGTCACCATTTTTCTTTAAAATTCATCTCAATCATATTTCTCTTTGGTTCCATTCTTTGTAAGCGTGGTATAAATCATCTGCCTGCAAGCCTGTAAGATCTTGGTGAAAGCTCAATATCTCCCAAGTGTATAGCGTAAGTGTATAGAAACAGGGTTCTGGCACATTCCAAGCAGCCCGCAGTTACAGCTCCAGAAAGATACGTTTATCCCATACTAACAGAACTATGGGAATAGTTCAGGATAATCGAAGCCATTCTCTTATATTTAATTTATAATCATCGTTTATACTTGTCCTGGTCACTGTTGATAACATTGTAAACTAGAAAGGGGTGGCAAATAGGAACCTTAAAATGTTATCACTAGGGATTCACCGTTCTAATGTACATGTACTCGTTAAAGTGGACCAATACCATGAACTATACTTTAAATGTGGAAACTGCGAAAATTTTACATAAAATGCTTATTTTTCACTTAAAATTTTAGTGTTTTTGTAATTTTTATTTTTATCTAATTCACCATAATTTGTTGTAACAAGCAGATAAGAAAATAAAAGCTGTCTTTCAATTCATTGTTTCTGTGTTAGAACTAAGTATGGGTTCCGATATCCGGCACCGGTGCTGACCAGACCGAAAATCAGTGCACATTTCTGTGCTTTAGTTTGGTTCTTTTTTTTCCAGAGATGTCAAGCACTATGGATTCTGGGCATGCCATCAGCCAAAAGCGATGCCTTATATCACCAGAAAAGGCTAACATGGCTATCTTTTTGCAAAAATAAACTGCTAAAAGTTAGGTCTCTCAAAATTAACGCATTAATTTGGGTCCATTAATTCATAGAATTAACTCCATATTTTTTTAATGCAATTAACACATACACAGACGCATGCACCACCCTGTTTATAGTTCAGCCAGCACCACATCAGTTCTCCTTCCTATACATAAATTGTCTGTGGGAGTTTTCCTTACCGTTGGCTTGGGGTGTATAAATGTGCCGTATGTTAATCTGTGAATGTTGGTTCACTGTATAGCTTGGGCTGGACGATATAGAAAAAGAGCCTATTGATAAAGGGAATAGTCATATTCATCAAGATCAATAATTATCGATAACTATCACAAAAAGTATAAAAGATGTTTTAAGTGCCTCCCTCGTCATTTTGTTATTATTCAATTACCTAATTTAATAAATAATTAAATTATGTCATTTTTTCAACACTTTTTTATCATAACTAAGTTTGTAATACAGAAACCTGAATAACATTAGTAAATAAAAAAGTTATGTTATTAACTATTATATTATATATATTTTTCAATTATGTTAGTGATTTAAATCAAAGGCTTATCTTGATATTTTTAATCTTTTACACATGTTATGACACTTTATAATATTAATGGCTGAAACATTTGGTTTAGTTTGTCAATAAAGCCTATTCTAATTCAGTTAAGCTCTGGTTTAGCTCTTAGCTACAGCTAACCACCTACACACTAGAGTGTACACGGAGCCCAGAACGCTGTAGGCCAGCAGGTCTATCCACCCCCAGTTATTTTTTTTAAAGGTTTTTCGCTTCTGAGGACTGGATGGAGAACCAGGTGGATATTTTAAAAGCCACATGTATTGTTAGCAGCGGGACCTGGGTGAATTTCCCTCGTCTCTCGTAACAGTGATTCGTAGCGGACCGGGGGAGTGGAGTCCTGTTTAAGGCCCTGTCCCAATACCCGCACTTGCACCCTTGTGCACTTCAATTGCGCGTTCCCGTTGAGGGGCGCAAGTGCGTAGGGTGCCCCGATTCTCCAGAGCGGAGAATCCGGCCCCTGGCCCCGCCTCTTTTGGGCCCTCGCTCCGCACTTCGCTGAAGCCCGCATCGGTGCGGACTTCAGTGAAGGGTATTACCTGGGTATAATCTGGAAGTAGTTTCATTTATGTAATAAATGAAATATGTTTTTTTAATCCTGATTTTAAAGTGAGGATGTTGAATGCTGGGTGGGATTGTTCAAACTGTAAATGCTGGCACCTCAAAATCTGTACACAATCTGTGTCTAATCTCATCAACTGTGAGTCACAGGATCAATATAAATAGATGTTTAGGTGCTATTTGCAATGCTAATGAGGCGAGGCAGCATGAGATGGTTTGTAGGGGACAGAAGCTGGCAGGAAAGATGGCGATATGGTAATATGACTCTCGGTGGCACATGGACAATTTTCTAGGAGACGAAAATGAGTTTGCACACACAGAAATACACGCGGCACACATACACTACGTCATTATGTAAGTTTTATCAGAACTCATGAGCGCAATCAAAAACGCTGAAGAAAGATCAACAAACCAAAAACTCCTTCTTATCTTTCTGAACAGCTTTTATCATATGAATCCCTTTGGTGTGGTCAATCCTCTGGCAGCCATCTCATTGTCATCCCTAAAGTCAGTACAAACACTCATGGTGAGGTAATGGTGGTCTTTCCAATATTATGGCCCTCACCTCTGGAACAGGCTGCCAGAGGACCTCAGGATGCAGAGAATGTTCATTTTTTAATAGCAGGCTCAAGACTCACCTGTTTAGCCTAGTTTCTAATTGATTAATACTTATTAAATAGTGTTTTGCTGGTTTATCTTATATTTATCAACTGTTTATTTTTATATTTTAACTTGGATCATGCTTTTAATCTCTCTCATTTTAATCTGTAAAACACTTTGAGATGCATTTCTTGTATGAAAAGCGCTTTATGAATTTTCATTAAAAAAAAAGTCTTGGGGTAATTCCCTTGGGAGTGATTGAACAAGATACTGTACTTATGGAAAGATGTTCATTTGAATCTAATTAACCCTTCTGATCAAAGTGATAGGACGACTAATCCATCCATTTAGATCTTTCTCAGCATACTATAATTCTATTTTTAGAGCTTTTTTTGTTGTTGTTGTTTATAACTACACCAAGCCATCTGTTATTCCAGTTTGTGCCCATTTGAATGCAGATGCACTTTGATATGTAGAGCAGTAAAATGTTGTTAATTGTATTATTTCACCTTTATCATAATTTACCTTATATTCTGAGACGGTGCCATAATTGTCCAATAGATCCTTTCCAACATCATTGTTGAGGAGCAGATGATTTATGACTAAGGCAATAGGCAAGGATCCATTACTCGATTTCAGCCCATGTCACCAATGGGCAGCTTTTAGTAGGCAGCTCCTAACTTATCTCCCTGCTGACTGCGTGATTGAAATTACAGTCACAGCTATAGCAAATGCAAGTAAATGGATTATTGAGCAACTGTGAGTGGCTGGCTCCATAGAGATGACTGGGTGCACACTCTCTGCGAGACAAGAAGAGAAAAGATAGAGCTAACAATAGCGGTGCACTGTGTTCTCACTCTCAGAGGGGTAGAGTGCGTTTTCTTTTCATTGTTGTGCAAATGTATGTTTTGGTGAGAGTGAATCCATGCCACTCTGTTTACAGCTGGTATATACAGTTTTTGTACTGTATATACTGGAAATATCCTAAACTTATGACCTGGCAAATCATGTTTGGCGAGAGAAAGAAAACAGTTTTAGCCCTGGACTTGTAACTAATCAAGTGGACGAAAATTAATGCTCTTCATGAACCCAATATTACATCAGCTCTTGGCAAAAAAAATATGCCACTTTAATTGAGCACATACCATTAAAAAACATGCATTTTTAACATCTAAATAAACATGTGTAATTTTGTGTCTACTAACATTAACTGTTAAAATTTATTTGATGCACCCTAAAGTTTTTTGGGGGGGTTTTCATCATGGTGGATAGGCATATCAATGCATTGCCTTGGCAAAGAATAACAGGTCTGTAGTATCAAAGCCTTCTTATAGCCTGTACTTAGAGCTTTTGTTTTGCAGCTGAATATAGAGGGGGATTCTCCACTCCTCTTTATCATCAAGGACGTCTCTTAAGATGCTTGCCTGGACATAAATTACATCAATGCTAATCATCATTTAGGTTGCAACTAAACTCAGACTATACTTTTAGCAAGCAGATTGGCCTTAGATAGCTGGTAATAGCCCACCATTTTTCTTTAACATAATCTGATCCCACAGCAGGCCTTGAAAACATTAATTTATTAAAAAATACTGCAATACAGATGCATTAAAATGGACTGCCAGGAAAGAAAACAAGCTCAATGATGTCTCAATACCTATTTTCGTTATTTCAGTCTTTTGAAGCTATAATTTTTATTTTTATAATTTTTATAATTGTTCACTTTTTATTTTAGCTTTTTTATTTATTTATCCATCCTTCCATACATTGGCCATATACCTTCTTATTATTCCATGGCTCTTTAGTAGCACTGGTACACCCTAGGTAAGTCACCACTCCATCACAGTAACCCAAATGAAAAAAAAAAAATATATAATAATGTTTCAGTCCTTTATTATTTTTTTTAAGTTAGGAAAAATCTGAGTCCAGGCGATGGTTTGCAGTAAATATCAAAAGCAAAAATGCTTTGCTTGTCACTACTTGGGGCTCATGATTGTCTGACTGCATGGTTTACATTTAAAGGGTGGTTTACGTAATGGATTTCTTCTACACTAAGATGAGAGTAAGTATTTTACAGTTTTAACTTCTTCAGAAGTAAAAGGAGTGAGTGACATGTAACCTGAAAGCTTGATGTATTAACTTGAATGAACGCCGGTTTGGGATTGAAAAGAAAATATACTCTAGTGAAATCTTACGCTAAAAGTAAAAAAAAAAAAAGCAAATTAGAAGGTATGGTAGAAGTTTAGCTTGACCAACAGTTACCTTATTTTTGTTTTTTCCCCATCTTTATTCTCTATGGTGTTCAACCTAAATGAATAAATCCCACAGTAAGCTATTGATTACTATTGCAAAATACATATGCAGTCATAGATATGTTATGGCTTCCTAATAATTACTAAACTTTTTACACATTTCACAACATGCATTTGACACAATGCCAGTGTCTGGCGGCTCTCCTTTATGTAATTCAGTCAGTTTCTGGTCACTGGAAACAAGCATATTTGAATGGGTCTTTAGAAAGTTTTGACCATTTTATGATTAAGGATGATGCCATGTCTAAAGAAATACTTAAGGCCTGATTAAACAATATTTCAAATAAAGAGTGCAAAAATGCACATGCCACAAAAATTTAGCAACAGTGTGTTCTCCTTAATTTGTAGATCTAGTGATAGTAGTGATTGCATGTGCAATTTATAACAAGTGCAGGAGCAGTATTCAAATAAAGACTTTGTGTTCGCTACTTTGTGTGCCGGCCTTTCTGCGCCATGCACTACACCGCATCCAGAGAGAGGAACAAGCGCAGTGAATTCATGAGAATACACTTTTTTCTCCACTTTGAAGAAAAAAGGGGGAATAAATGAAATACATCTCAAATGTATGGCTGTTGGAGAGTTAATTACTATTAGGCTAGAATGTCTTTGAAAGATATTTTTTCCTTTTTAATTTATTTTTGTGTGCGGTGTATATGCACTGCTCCTCCTCTATGCAGGTATATTCCAGTTTTACTTTTTAAAGATGGAGTTTGTCTAGAAGAGGACTGCTTGCCTTACTGAGATGTCCATATTCTACTAATATTGTTGAAATGCCTCGCACTTCATCTCAGCCTCTATTAAATGTAATAAAAAATCTGCTGTCTACAGAGCATCTCAGAACTGTAGTAATATATCGAAAAATTTTAGGGAACTTAATGCTATTTATTCCTTAAAAAATTATTAAAATCTAATTTTAGCTTTGTATCTAACTAAATGTTTTATGAATTTTATTGAAGGCTAGAAAGGTATAAGTTAATTCCATCTGGCTTTTGTAAGTAATCTGAAATGTATAAATTTTGTTTTTAAATCTTGATATATGTAGACAAATTAATATTGTGGTATTGTACATGATTATTAAACTTCATTAATTGCAAACTGAGGATCACAACTGACTGTCTGCACCTACTACAGACATGCTGAGTGCACAGTGAATTATAATGCGGCTTTTGAAAAAAATGGGAAATATCTACATAACCGTCAGGTTTATGGCTATAAGAGTGTAATTACTCTTAGGTTAGAATGTGTGTGAATGACCTTTTTCATTTATCAGTATAAACTTATGTTGAATGTGGTGGTTAAAAGCTAAGACATGCCTTTCAGGGGCGGTAAATATAGATGCAAAATCAGACACCGCACAGTTTCAGGTTTCATAAATCACTCTGCACCTGGAACGCCTACTTATACATGCCCACAGCTGCTTTGTGTATTACATTTTCTCTGTAAATCCAAACATTGGTACTGTTTTGCCCTTTTATTTTCATCTCAGGCAAAATTTGCCTCACATTTCACATCTTTAAACTTGTTCCTGAAATGTTGTAGTTTTAATGGTAAAAGATACAAAAGAAAAGCTACAAAATTACTAGCTGTGCTAAAAATGTTTTTCCTTTTTTTTCTTAATAGATTCCCAATGTGACACTAGCAAAAATAGTTAGCAGTATTACCACCAAAACAGGTAAAACATCTCATTCTTTAAAAATGATCCACTAGTGCCAGCCACATCCATAGACGATGTCTGCTAACCCAGATGAAGTTGACATTCAGTTTGGCTAAAGTAGAGCTCTGCCTGCGCTGCTTCCTACTTCACATCAATTTACCAGCTCAGCTGGCAGTTTTAGTAATTCTTGAGCTGAGTTTTCTGTTTTTGCGTTGTAAAGACTGCCAAAATGACAAACCAAACACATCTTATCAGTTAAAAACAATGGTGTAATTTATTTGTAGTGCACAGCTCTTTCAATAGCCAAATGACTGTTTTTAATTGTGCTTCATCCTCCTTCCCTTGTGCCTCCACCATACATCACTCGTGAGTAATTAGCTATTTTGACTAAATTTACCAACAAGGTCTGCACAACTCATTTATTAAATTCATTTCTTGCTCAATTTAGTGGAAAGCAGGAAGGATATCGTGCCTTTAAAAGATATGTGTTGAATCATTTAACTGATGGAAAATTTTAGAATTCAACTTTGAGTTACGATGTGATTTACAGAGATTTTAACAAAGATATTTTGTCATTATGTGTAAGTTTTTTGAATTTAATCTACATTCCATCTGAGAGTTGAAGCTTCACAAAAGCTTTAATTATGCATTAGTTTTATATATATGTATGAGATCGTGAGTTTCCATATACATTCAGAGCAATAAGATAAACAGAGCTGAGCTAATCCTCAGATGACAAAACGGCTGCAGCTATTAACATTGCACACCAGCAATTATGTTTTTCATGAAGGCTTCAAGCTGTTAAGAGCTGAGCTTACTCTTGTGTGCCGCATGCAGCCTTTGAGTAAACAAACCACAAAACTGTCAGATGTGGAATGTCGATTATAAGATTATGCTTTACTCATGTAGGTGCCGGATAAACAAGAAATGTTATACAAACATTTGTGCAGGGAATATCTTTTTTCTTTCTTTCTTTTTCTTTTTTTCTTTAAGCTTTTGGTCAGGATCCTTTTTGGCAGTTGCTCAGCAGTATAATGAGGATTGAAAAACCCTTTTAGAGATGTAAACAGACTGGACAAAGGCTCAAAGGAAAATTGCTCCAGTAATTAGTTTTTCAGTTTCATAAACTCCATAGTGTCTTATGAATTTTAACAGCAACAGCTGAATTTATCTAGCAGTAAATACTTTCAAATATCTGTCTCACAAATCTGTCTCTAAAATCTGTCTGTGTTTATTTAGAGCAAGAATATCAACTTAATATTTGCCCTATTTTATATGGCTTATCAATATATTCAGCAAGGAACTGAAAACATTATGGAAAGATTTTTGTACAAATTTTCAAAGTGGCTGCAAATCGTAATTACTAATATTCGGGCGCCACCGCGAACCTATAAACCTCTAATTTCAACATAGGTTGAAATGTGGTACAAGCTTAAGCTGTAAATCAACATTAGGCCTATTTTCCTGTTCAGAAAACAAGTTTGACCCTGACAAATCCAATGTATAACAAGAAGGAAGGTTAATATTAGCAAAAAGTAGCTGTTGTTCAAAGTTGACATTCAATTGCCAGCTTGGACGTGTGATTTACTGGGAACCAGCAGGACTTCATTTTCCAGCACAGAACGTAGAACCTGCCTGAAATTATTCCTTCAAAAAGATCAACAATGTGTTTAAAGAAAGCCAGTTCTTCATCATTTTAAGCGTCTGTAGTTCTAAACAGTAGTTCTAAAGCTGCTGTCATGCTGTTTACTATCTACCCATCTGTGATGGCATATCTTAAAATACGTGAGACGGGTCATAACATGAGAAAATGAAGTGTATGTGAAACATACACTACTGTCATGTCTATGAAGTATGTGTGCTGTGGCTGACGTGTTCTCATTCAGAGTTATCCGCGTGTATCTAGGATGTGGAATTCTGTTATCTAACTCAGGACTGTTTTTTTTTTTCCTGTGATGTCACCATCTCCTTTCTTAAGTGATAGATTTTTACCATACTTAAGGAATCGCAGATTTTCTGGGAATGGAAGTTAGTGCTAAATCTGGAACTTTGTCAGAAAGTATGTCAGTCCGTCAGTTTCAAGCATCCTTAATACTAAGGGCGTTATCACATGGGACTCGAGTCCGTACTGGGGTGCCCTATTTGGTCAAAATCCACATATTTCTTACCATGTGAATACAGCCTGGACCGTGCCAGGAAACGGCCAGGGAAAAATGCTATTTTTTTTCTGTTCTCATGGTGCGGATCTCAGCCCGTGCTGGAATCCAGTGTTTTACATGACGGACTACACCAAAACAGTAGGTGGCGGTATACAAATAATTCTGTAGCTGTCCAACAAACGAGGGAGTGAGAAGTACCAACGTCATAAAAAGAGCGACAGCCTAGAGTGTAAACAAATTGGTCTGCTGGTCAACTGTTACGTGAAGCCATCTACAGGGTGAGTGTTGTAGTAAATCCACCGTTTTGTAACCTTGTGTGTTGCTGTGTGCTGCTGTGCTGTGCTATGCAGCAACACACCAGGGGGTTGAATCGGGTTGTTTTGATCTCTTTATGGTCATGTGGCGATTCAGTAATTTCGCTCGCTGGTGTCGACACTTCCGTGTGGAGCGTGACTATTGTCTTAGATACGGCCAGAGTACGGCCTGTGTTGACATTTTCTGTATCTACTTGCACCTGGACTCTTGATACTACCTCCAAGGCAGGTCTCTCGGGCTGTATCCTGGCACGGTCCAGGCTGTGTTCACATGGTACGGAATAAGTAGATTTTTACAAAATATAATACCCTAGTACGGACTCGAGTCCCATGTATTAACACCCAGAGAGACCTGCCTTGGAGGTAGTATCGGAGTCAAGGAACGAGTGGATACGGATCATGTGAACACAAGCCGTACTCTGGCCATATCTATGACAATAGACAAGCTCCACAAGGAAGTGATGACACCGCTGACCGAAGTTACCGAATCGCCACGCGACCAAAAAGAGATCATAACAAAGCTGTACAAGCATCCCAAGGCAACACGCCAGGTTACAAAATGGCAGGTTTACTCCAATACTCACCCTGTAGATGGCTTAAGGTAGCAGTTGACCAGTAGACCAATTTGTTCACATTCTAGGCTGTCGCTCGTTTTATGACGTCGGTACGATGAGTAGTGCAGACTGCACAATGTAAAGTACAATTAAGTGACAATACCATTTGGTAATAGAACTTTTATTTAGTTTAAATACAGCTAGAAATTAAAATTTAATTAATATCATTATTAAATCAGTTGAATATTAGAACTGAATGAAATCTGTTCGCTTTTAGCTCTGCTACTGTAAATACATCTGAACACCAGCTTTGACTCAAATATGTTTTATTCTTAATTTTATCTTGTTGGTCTCTTGTTTGTGTTCCTTTCATTTTCCATTAAGTCTGCAAAGCTATAGTCCTACTTTCCAATGTGTGATGCTTATTTACAATGCATTTTATATAGCAACGTTCCACCTTATGTTATTGAAAGGCATTTGTTTCTGAACAAACTAAACTACGTTTTTGCACTGGTTTAGATAATGTTTACTTAATCTAGCAGTTTAGGCAGTTTATTCCTGATGAAATTGACTAATTGGCTTTTATTGCTTTTTTCACATGGAAACTTTGATTTGCAGTATGTGGACTTTGCAGTGGGAAACAAACATTCTCAAAAGACAAGTTGTGTTGTTGGTGCAAAGGTCAGAGGCAGGTTAGTTCTACATAATTCAGTCCTCAGGTGATCAGAAACTAATAATCTGTCTGACCTGCAGGTCACAGTCATTAGGTATTTGTCTTACTTATTCCTCTTCTTCAGTTATTTTTGAAGCAACAAAAAAGAATAACAGAAGTTTAAACCCTTTATTCTGTAAACTAGTCATTTTTTGTTATTTTCTTTCCTCCTAAATACATTTATTGTCGGAGCTTTTTATTCAAAGAGCTTAGTAATATACCCAACCATGCAGGATTTATTTATGTGTGCATTACCAGTCAGGAATCAATAAAAGTATATTACCTGAGGATAGTGTAGAATTCATGAAGAGTAAAGAGGGATGATGTGACACATGAATCGACTCCCAGAAGAGAAAGCCATTTGGCAACAAAGTATTTTCACCTCACACGAGTGAAGTAAAAATGCCTTTTCCTCTTGCTTCAACCTGCTCTGAAGCTTTTACAAAGGGATCTTTTAAGTCTTTATTTCTCCTTTTCTGTCTCTGCCTGAAATAACCTTTTTCACTTTTCACATGGCAGTGTTCTGTAGCTTTCAGGAATGTATAAGCACAAAAACCCATTCCCTTCAGCTCATCTCCAGCTGCTCACTTAGGCGATACAAATTCATCTCTATCCTTTAACTGACTGATTACTCATGGCTGTGAATAGATTTTCTTTTTAACAGCATGAGATTTTATACAGTAAAAAAAAAATAATCATGAAGTGTTTAACCTTTCTGGCCATTGCTACTCTGCCAGAAATACAATTTTGTTGGATTAAATGTTTCTGTTTGCAAGCTTAAATACACTTCTATTAGTTTCTTGTGGCTTAGATTGGGCATCTAGATCTATTTGATGACTCATAACTTGATTTGCTTTGTGATTTATGTATAATAAAATTACTTGCAGCAAGCACTGAAGATTTTCCCTTACAAAACTACTCTTTTTATACCACTCTGACTCTAGTTGTATTTTTGAGAAAAAAGAAAACAATAAACTTACTCATATGTATTAGCTAAACTACGGATAAAAAAGGGATGAGTTGGACTGAAGTGTGGTGGTTTTTAAGCTCATTGGGTTACCAGTCCAGCCTCACACCCACTCATTCTCTCATCTGTGCTCCAGCTCGTCCTGCACCCCCACTCACGATCCCTGCAAAAATGCCTTCCTCCTCTCGCTAATTACCAAATGTGCTGCCTTATTCCTCTAGCAGCTTGTTAAGCTCTCCAGGAGCACAGTTGACCCACTTTACATGCAGACCTATGGGCTAAATCCCTGCTGATAAATGTTTTTTATTTTTACTCTTTTCGGTGAGCCCCAAAACACCTTATATATTTGACTCTTACCTTTCATCTGAAAAACATAAAATGGAAAGAAAAGTGGTTCATGCTATCATTTGATGCCATTGTTTACAAAGCTGTTCAGACATATGTTAAATGAATAGGACAAAAGTGCAATAGGGAAGATGTTACATTTAAAAAAGCCCAGTGTGAATATCCCTGTATATTTAGTTCATTATGGTAGAACAACAAACTCTTTGTTACATTGCAGGAAAGAAAATATTCATACAGATTCATACAGATATTCATACAGATATTCATAAGATTTAAACTGAACCAGTTACATTAGAATCAAACATTTTTACGTATCTGTGTGATTATAGCTTTTTTTTATAATTGTATATCCGCTTGACTCAAAAAAAATATTTACCAAATTATGCAGTAATAAAGTACATCAGTAGTTTGATTATGTATACAATGGAAAAAAGGAAGGGCACAATGGAAGAGCATGGAAAGGAAATAGTGCCACAAATTGATAAAGTAGCAATTGACCCAGAGCTGCTGTGTCATTGGTCTTTGGTATTGTAGTAATTCTTGAAGAAATAGCAAATACTGAATACTTCAGTAGTGGATGAAAGTCCAAGATTATGCATACCCCCTGGCAGATTGAGATTCAAAGTAAACCTTAAAGGATGTACACGCATTTCATCTGACTGGTGGAATGTTCATGTATTTAAAAACCCTCTCCTTGAATCTGGTGGAGAATGAAATACTTGGCCCTGATCCCCAATGCCAAAATGCCTGTGAAAACGTGCATACATCTGTTCTGCAATGACAAAAATGGTCTGTGAGGATTTTTACTCTTTATTACTGAGAAGGGTAAAGATCCTTTTCAGCATCCAATTTTTCCTTGTGTGGCAAAAACAAACAATTGTACTTTAGATTTTTAAATTGATTCTCCTTTTGATATAATTTAAGATATTCTTGTTTCATTTTCGATCAGAAACAAATTCTTGTTTGCCTAAATAATCTTAAATCTAAATAAACTCCTGGTTTATTTAGATTTAAAATTGTGACGTTTGAATTTCACCCTTAACTAGAGATTGACTAATGGAAGTACAATGCCTCAGTTTCAGCTTTAACAAGTTCCACTACATAAATATTGTTTTCAAGACAAAAACACCACAGTGTAACAGAATTTAATTTTACAACATCATAGTTAGCTGTTATCTAGTGGGCTAATGCAGGGCCATTGTGTCGCCTCAGGAGAGTGAAATAAACCCTTAAAATTAACACCCTGCTCAAAACTCAACAAGATAGTAGGATTTATTGCACTTGACCAGTGGTTGCAAGGGTCTGATTTTGCAGTCTACTGTGGTACCTGGAGCCACGATATGAGTTGCCTTCTCTTTATTACTGTACAGACACAGCTCTGCTAGTCTGCTTTCACAAGAAGCTATGGGACCACCTGCTAGTCATTTTACCAAAGGTCTGCTTTTGGGTTTACCACAAACATGTGGAGTTTGTCTGATGTCACTGCTAAGCTTTACCATACAATTGGTCTACTCAAGTTTGAATTTACAAAGTGCGACCTTGCAACATGGCAGAGTGTCGTGAACATAATTTTAAAAAAGCTTAAAGGACACTTTGGATGTGTTCTCCGTTTTTCTTAAAGTATTGGATCGGGACTCCGTATCTGCAGATAATCATAATCAAACGACTCGGACTCGGGGGCAAAATAAAACATGATCAGGACACCCGTAGTTTGAATTATTTATTACTTAAACTGTATGCAGCTCCTCTCTACTAACATTGCTAATAACTATAGTCTCATGTTTTTCGCCTAGAAATGAATTTATGCAACAATCTTAAGAACTTGAGATCATTAATCTTATGGCTTGCTGATGTTTTTGTGTATCACAAGGAAAGGTACCTTTGTTTGAATCGTTTGTACTTTTGTGCTGCCTAAAATGTATTCGATAAATTAGGCCAATTATTTTCTATTTAGCTGGACAATCAAATCTTAAAATCTTGTACTGTGAAAGTACACGCCAGGGATCAGTTTGTTTATATTCTTTAAAAAGTAAGGAGTCATTACTTTATCCCTCAGAGAATCACATGTAGCTCTTTTGAACCTTAGCATGACTTTGATTGTGTTTTCTTTTTACTAAACAAATGCATTAACACCTTTACGTAAATATCAGTGGCCCTATCTATGCTAACCATAACTATAACCAGCACACATTGTAAAGCTATCCTGCCTATGCTGCCTCCTCCTCCTCTGAAGGTTACACCGTGTCCACATGAGCCATATAATTCATCAAGCTGAAGCTCCCATTAACGCTCCTTCCCTGTAAAAGCATCAAGTCATTTAGAAAATTTCTATCATAAGGAGCGCCCTACCCCCCACTCTCTTCAGGAAAATCAATAGCATCTGCTGCCACACAGTTAAGCCTGCTTTATTGCTGAAGAAGACAAACAGCAGGGGAGCTAAATTGATTAAGTATCTGCCTATTTTTAGAGATGATGATCCCTGCGTTTGTCCACATTGATGAAACTGTAAAATGGGATTAGGGCACTGAATGCATTTATTGTTGTGTTTTTATTTATTTATTTGCTGTAACTTTATGACAAACATAAAAACTCTACATGCAGATGCATCTGCAATGGTTTTCAGAATAGATGGCTTGGGCAGGCTTGCTGCCGCTCACTGAGCATTTGTCACATGTCTGCAGTGGCTGCTGGTAATTATCATGTGACACAGAACACTGCTAGGTTAACAAACGATGCATAAAAGGAGGGGGTAGTTGCATGTTGTGGCATATTTGCTGCAATTATCAACCCCACCCACCACCATAGCCACCCATGCTGGATTGAAATGTTAGACTCTCAGTGTGTTATCACAATACACATGACAGCAAACTGTTAATCAGGAAAGGGCTTTACTTCCTTCAGTCTATCTCTGCTCTTCCCACAGCTGTGTCTGTTTATTTGCTCTGCATCTGCTGGAAGTTTTTTTTTTTTTCTCACTAACAGAGTAACACACGGTGAGATGAATTGTTTGTATATGGAAAGTAATGTTCAGATAACATAGTTAAATAGTGACGTGGCCATTGTAGCCAAGAGCTTCCTCTTACACATCCATGTGTGAGAACATTTATTTTTGGACCAATTTGTTTTTGTGCCAAGTGTCATCTACAGCGCATGAGAACGCATGGCTCAATTTCCATTTTTATGAACAATCCAGTTACCTCTGTCAGGGAGACCAATGGAGGGAAGTGTGCTTGATCAATGTCATCTTGCCTCTAGCATGCCAAGGAGCTCGTCCGCCCGTGTTACTGCTTCCTTTTTCTTTTTCTTTGCACCTCCCCCATCACACTCGCCCATATGTACACAATGACACGCTTGCTATTTCTCATTGCTTCTCGTTCAGCCAGTACTATTTTTCACCCATCTATAAAGAGGATGCTTCCTGGCATTTCTCAGAGCCAGCAGGAGACTTCCAGCATGTAGAGTTGAAGAGACAAAAAAATTACCTCGAGAAAACATCCACTTGGGCTAAACGATGTACTTAACCAGACACAGGGGATTTTCTGCTGTTTGGTGCTCGTAACATCCGCTGTTAGTGTGCAGACGTCCGAGCAAAAACTTCAAATTAACACAAGGTTCCTACTTGGGCATCGGTGTAGCATTATGATTAACATGGCTGGTCATCTTTTACCCACTCTCACCCACCCAGTACCCTATACACACTAGTTGTTGCAGGCTTTTAGTTGTGAGAATTAAGTGCAGTGGGAATAGAAACGGTGGCCGTTGCAGTGTTTATGTTCTTTCCTCCCAGCTAGGCTGTGCAGCCCCACATAGATAAATTCATGAGCAGGATAAACAGAAATAATAGAAGCCAAATAAAATGTGCCCCCATGATGTTTGTTAATCGAAGTCCAGAAGCACAAGTTATTAATTTGAATATCCTTTAGATTTTTAATAAAACATTAACATAGTCTGCCAAAGTGTAATATCCTTAGACTTTAATGTCAGTCAAATTTGTCTTGGTGCTATTGTGAAGATACTTGAAATACTTGAAAATTTGAATTGTGTTGCAAAATCTATAGCTTTAAATAATTGTCAGGTAACCCAATGAAGATACACAACCTGTTTCACACTGTTTTAAAACCCTCAGTTTAAATGCTACAAATTACAATTGAAAAGATTTTGTGCAACATCTAATCCATCTTTGAAGTATATGTTTCGCTTTTGATACACTCCTGGTTTGAATAGTGCACATAATTGGGAATAAGGCTGTGGATTGCTACGGTGTTCAGGAAAAGTTGTTACTTTTGCCATTTCTAAACCATCTTGCTTTTTTATTTGTTACATATCTGAGGTCCAACTAACCATCTCTTAATCCAATTTTAATGCGCTTAGAGCCCCGAAGTAGCCAAACAATTACAGACTGCATTCTTCAAAAAGTAGGTCTCACTTTCTCATTTACTTTGCAGTTTCATTTGCCTAACGTCCCAATGTGAATGAATGTTTTTCCATACAAACAACGCTTACACAATACATTGCAGTAGTTATGATTGAGTTTTTGCTGTGATAGTCGAGTAGTACTTGTGAAAATGTTGTATCTAGGTATTCCACCCATGGTTAACATTTATGTGTTTTTATGTCACACTTTCGCTGTTCCCTTTTTACCTTCACGATAGATTATTTATACGCAGTGGGTGCTTCTTTAATACTTATGTAGAAGAGTGGTTTTTTGTCACTAGACAGTGACTCAAGAACTATTTCCTAACTTGCTTCAAAATAAGAGTCTTAAACATAGATACAGCAGAATGTCAGACTTGCAGAACAAATTGCACACAAATCATTGCAGAAGCTTAATTCAAACCTCTAAACAATTTGCAGATTTGTATTAG
The DNA here is from genome assembly GCA_028564705.1 of Apricaphanius iberus. Classification (NCBI taxonomy): domain Eukaryota; kingdom Metazoa; phylum Chordata; class Actinopteri; order Cyprinodontiformes; family Aphaniidae; genus Apricaphanius; species Apricaphanius iberus. The sequence goes on from JAPXFQ010002931.1 coordinate 496,534, forward strand.
ATTGTTATTATATATTGGTTACACTGTTTTCTAATGCTCAAAACATTGTTGGGGGAAAGTAAAGAAATGAAGTGCGAATAACGGGCAGTGAAGGTCCACAATGGCTGCATTGGGACAGATTGGAAGCCCTGGACGTGCAATGCAGAAATGGACAGTATATACCATGAAAGGGAGAGGGTGAGCTAGGTACAGGCTGCAGCGTTGGAATCTGGAACGTCAGAAAACTGTGAATGATGTCTGATTTTTGTCAGGTCGCTAAGAGGAATGGAGCTGCAATCCAGACTGTTATCGCAGTCAACACGTGTGTTGGAGCAAGTTCGGGTCGGGAAGCGGTAGAGCAGGTAAAGTCGCCGTGTGACAGGAGGGAGAATCCGCGGTGAGCCTGCAGGGTTGAGGAGGAAGAAGGCTGGTAGCCGCCAGTAGCAGCAGAGGAGCAGGAGGTTTCCGTGGTGATCAGAGGGCTGAATCGTGCTGGAAGGCTGCAGCTGGATTCTTGACAGACTGGATGATTGCTGGTGAGAGCAGTAGTGGCGTGAAGAACACAAATCAGGAGATGGCGATATTAACGGATCAATAACTGAGTGATGTGAGGTTATTGAATGAGTCTTTTAACTTGTGAGAGGATCAAATTAGGCATGATGACTTTGGCAAAAAAATCAGTCACAGAGTTTTTGTTAAGCTAAGCCTGCCCGTGTCCTCACCAATTGCCCTGCTCCTAAGATGGTAATAGAAACACAACCATTCCCATTCTGGGCCATGCTGAATCGACCCTACAAAATGTTCAGAAATCAAGTGGGTGAAGTTGAAAAACTAAAAATGCGCAGACATTATTGCATCAAAATACATAAAAATGTGCTTTCCATAATACAATGAAGGGTTTAAATAATTAGATTAACAAAATTTGCACAAAAAGCCTCCTTAATATAGGCACTCATTGATCTGGCTTTGATTTTCCTCCAACAAATATGATCACCGATATTCAAACCTCTACTGGTACAAATTTGACAACTTGGAAGGTCCATGGAGGGAATTACAAGTTGAATTATATAGGGCCTCCACTGATACTTGAAGTACAACACAACTTCATCAATATACCAACATGGTCACATGAGGAAGGCTATCTGCAGAAACACTTTGGTCTATCAATAAAGTTGTATTGTACTGCAAGTGTTTTCAGAGTCCCCATTTCATTCAACAAATTTGATCCCACGTTTTTAAAAGAAAATAAGTGGATGCTCTGTTATTCGCTGGGACATGTGTTTACCTTCTTTTTTGAAATTTCTAAACCATGTCATTTGGGGATATAATTTTCAGGTAAACAACAATAGTTCAGATCCCAGTTTTAGTCAATTTTATGTCAGTCATACTGCATCTAACATAATCATTCACCTAAAGTTACAGAATATGGATTCTAGAGGATCACTAGCTTTCCATCTTTGATTACTTAGAAACTCTTTGATCAATTAATTTTTTTTACCTTAATACTAATATATATATATATATATATAATATAACGTTTTTCCACTTGTCTTACCTTTTTTTTTTTACCCTTTTTTTACCCTTTACCAAGAATGTACAGTTTTTGCAGTCTTGCTCTCAGTAACAACAAAATCTTGTTTATTTGCTTGTCGAGTTGTCACCATTGTTTTCCGGTTGCTGCTGTTGATCATTCAGAGAGCACATAAACAATTTATTAACAAGGCTTTTCTGTTACTTTTCTACAGATGTTTATACACTTCTTTGCTTTTTGCCAACATTGAGTCGTGCGTCTCAAGACAAGTTTTATGTCTGCATATAAAATATGAAATTGGCACTGGAGGCCTGTTAATTTAGCTTGCATGAAGACTAGCGGTGCGAATGAGACAATATGGCTCTTTCAAAATTGGAAAGATAACCTTGGTAGTTCCAAGAATGAATAACTTTACCCAGAGCTGTTGCTCAGAACGGTTTCTCTTTGATGTTTGCTACTTCCTACAGTTTGCAGCCCGTATAAGTAACCCCCACCAACACTAAGCATTTGAAATAATTTGGTGGGTTTTGTAAAATCCATAAAAGATTTCTATGCATTTTTTAATAGAATTTCTTATCTCTTTAACTCAACCAGCTCAAATTATGATAAAGATACATCTACTATCTTAATGATAGAGACGGCTGTTTTAGAACAATTTTGTAAGGCAATAACGTACACGCTGAAAATGCTACACATTCATTAAGTTAAAGAAGGGAACCTATGTACATGGACGTATAGGTACTTAGTACACAATTACTGGTATCAAGGTAAATTTAAAGTTTTTAAAATTTAGTTAAAAACTGTAAAAAAAATTCTACAATGATGAAATGTCAAAGAAACTGAGACTGACCAGATTTTTCTCTGGTTTTATATAACATGCAGTAACTCAGCACTGTATTCCCCTCATTCCCCACCTGTTTCTGTGCACTGCTGGTCAGCTGACTAAAAGACGGCTCCTACAGATTTCCCTCGGTTACAGAAAAGCATCAGTTTAAACATTTTTCACAACATGGAGAACATGGAACAAAGATAATGATGGTGCGGGAAGCCTAATGAGCCTCACCCATTAATTTTATAAGGGCAGCATTGTACACCTAACAAGTTAAAAGAATAATTTTTGTAACCAGTGGACTTCATGCTTGGCTATTTGAGCAGATAGCCTGAATAAGTAGAAAGCTAATATTATCTTGCTTTTTTCCCAGTGTTACCTAATAAGTATTCTGCTCAAAAGGCAAGGTTAGCGAAAATTAAACTGCTGTTTGTTCTGATTATTAGCTTAATTTTATGTATCAAAATCATAACGTTAAATTATAAATTGTCTATATCTAACTAATTTGTTAAAGGAGGGTTAGCTTTTCTATTTTTTAATTTAAAGAAATTGAACAATGTATGAAATTTTTACGTTTATTTTTTGACGTTGACTATGTAAATCTGTATCATTTTCATTAAAGGGATCATATCTTGAGAATGTAATTCTGCATATGTGTGCACTTTTTTGATTTTTTTTTTTTGGGGGGGGGGGTCTATAGAGTGAATACATTTAAGGAGGTATAAATAGTTTTGTGTCTGAGTGGCAGCAGAGAATGGCCTGCCTCACTGGATCGTTTCCCCAGAGATGAGTCTTGTGCTTGAGCTGACTGTTGAACAACAAGCGCTACTATACATCACTGCAGAGGAACAAAGCAATGCACAAAGCTTCCCATCTCCTGACCTTAAATCTAGCGTGAGTGCCTCTTTGTGTGATTGTGCACATCCATGCATGCGTTTCTGTGTGTGTTTTTGTGAGAGACCGCCTTCCATCGTGTATCAGAGAGTGTGAGTAAAGTGTGCTTGCAGGGGTGTCAGCGGAGGTTTAAGATATTCAGCTTGCTGTCAGCACCGACACATTTCTCCCTCTGCACCGCTGCACAGATATGCAAATCCACCCTCCTCAGAATGCAGAGCACCAGATCAGCTTCAATTTATTCCATTCTGCTCTCTCCCTCTCGATGTACTCACCCTCCCTCCCTACCTCTCATTCTCGTTCTGCTGTCTTTGGTTTTTCTGTTTGGTCTTAGCTGCTCTGTTCATGGCATATGCCCTCGGTGGGGAATCATTGAGAGGTGAAAGGCTTTCTTCTGGGCAGGTTTCAACCTAAACCTATATAAATCTATCTTTCTTTTCAATCGTGTACAGAAAGTGAAAGATTGCCTCAGTGTGTGCATTTGCTTGTTAATACTGTGTTCGGTTTAGTCCTGGCATTGTCACAGATTGTCTGCGTGGCGTGTAGGTAGCAATCTACTTCTCTTTAGTTAATTACCAGCAATGGAACGGCAGCGGCTTACATTGCAATTGTGAAACACAATTAGTCAGTTGCCAAGCTGGTCTCTCTAAAAGGCTATCTCACCAACACACAGTGTCATCAGTAATCTAGTCTCAGCATAATCTAAATGCCAATGTCTATCCTCTGTGATCCATCCTCAGCCCACACTACATTTACATTCTAATTAGATGTGGCCAAGGCCGCTTTAGGCTATAAGGACCCTCTTTAATAACATGGCTGTATTCACCTTTGCAAAGTCCCATTGCGGCTGTAGAAAAGTAGGCTACACTTTATATTTTGTCCCTTTGACATTGTGGCCACAGAGGTTTTGAGTAGCTCTTTTAAAGCCCTTAGCGTCCGAGTGTGTTAAGCCTGACAAGAGGTTTTCATGTCTCTAGAGTCTGAATTATAAATGAAGAAATGGAGAAGCAGTGTCAGAGCGGGAATGAAATGCTAAGAGTGTACACTTCACACACAATTTGGCTATAATTGGGGCATAGAGGACATGTTGAATAGGGAGCTGCATTGTATTTATCTAAAGGCTTTTCTTATGTTTTCTTTTTGTTTTTAATTGCAGTTTGAGATAATTGGTTGTTTAAACAATGCATTCATAATAAGCCGGAAAAAAATTAATCACAGTGTTAAGAATTTGTTTATTTTCATTCTGAAAAAATGTCCTGTGGTTTTCAAAAAACTGAGTCTTTCTGACAAGATTGTCTAACCAAATACAGTAAGCTTATTAAAAGTTTGAGTATTTTGCATTTATTTGATGTAGGGCTGGACGATAATTTGATAGCAATATCTATCGATCGATAGACTGGTGGTGCGACAGAAAAATAGGGTGTCGATAAAAAAGTTTGTTGAAAAAAAAAAGTTTCCCCTCCTTTTTTCAACATAGCCTATCAGGTAGCTTAACAGCAGTCACTACCTACTCCAAACGAATCGTTAAAACAGACCCAGGCAGCTCTGTCACCCATCCCTCTCTCCTTTCAAACCACAAAAAGGAACAAATGATTTGAGCTGCAACAGAATTTGTTGATTTTCCCTAAGTAAAACATTGCCATAAAACTAACTTCACCTTGGTCAGATGTCACAGCAAAGATGCAAGGAGGAAGTTGTCCTAGAAAAAAATGTTTCAGTAGCTCATGTAAATGTTGCGTTTCATTTAGAACACATCCTCGACACACTAAAACACTAAACGTAGCGATAATAAACCAGATAAATTACTATGATCAGAACAAGACTCCTCTCCCCTGGCTCGCTACGACTCACTGTTACAAGAGACCCAGGTTGTGCTGCATGTCGCTTTTAAAATATCCAACCAGTTCTCCACCCGGTCCTCAGAAGCAAAAAAAACGTTGTAAAAACACAACTGAGGTTGGATAGAACTGCTGGCTTCAACTCTCAGTAACTGGACTGGCTCCATTTTGGTAGGCTCCGTCTGCACTCTGCTGTAAGTGAAAAGCTGGTTAGCTTGAGCAGCTGAACTGAATTAGAATAAGATTTATTGACAAACTAAACCAAAGTTTTCAGCCAGTAATATAATAGCGCCATAAATGTTTAAAAGATTTGAAAATGTTAATCAGGCTGCCACGATTAGTCAATTCATCACGACAATGTTGACAACCAGTATTTTCGACAATAAATTTACTTGTTGACATCATCGTTTTTTATTTAAACAAAGATTTTTCTCTTAAAACTGGGGCTGTACCACTCATTGCTCTCTCTATGCTGTATGTCTATGGTTCTGTCTGCCTCTCTGCACATGACACACATGCGCAGCAGCACCAGGAATGCAAATCACTCGTTGCTTTACTCCAGAAAAGCCCAAACTGTCATGGCAAGCTTACAACGGAGCTCTAATGTTTAGGAGTATTTGATAAAAATTGTACAGAAGCATGCGTGATCCAAAATCCACAAGATAGAACCTGCTTACCGTAGCAGGACGACAGTGATGCTCCAGTATCTTAACAGGAAGGCCGGTGTAGCGGACTACAAAGTGTCAGCCACACCGGGCTTGCTAAACTAATTAACGCGTTAGCTGCTAACATTAACACCAACAGTAGGCTGACTGAACAGCTTCTTTTATCCGGACTTGTCGGCTTTGCGTGTTCTGTCTGAGGCATTCATAGATCGATTTAAATGTTCGGGTTTTTATTTTTATTGCAGCTTTTCTCTCATGTCACCAGCGTTTGGATGGTGGCTGGTTCTGATCCGTTCAAAGCAGACAGCGCAGCGCTGCTGCTATCAACAAGAAATCAAACCATAGGTGAATTGTTGCGACAATTGTACTGGAGTGCACATAGCTGGCTCATTTATTTCTTTTATGGCAGCATCCCAATACCCCGTTGTTCACATGGACGCAAAAACTATGAAAAGGCTGAACAAAGTCAGTTTATTAAATGGAAAATGTTATTAATTACTTACATTGATATCTGTAACATTAACAGTAGTGATTTTATTTCTCTTAGCACATCATGAGTCTGCTGTAACATTTTTTATTCATAATTAGTGTATAAATGTTGAATAAGTGATCATTTTAACTGTCAGTATTTTTGTTAGCACATAATACTTTGAGAAAATACTTCCAGCTGGAAGCTAACGATGTATTAATTTGAGCATCTTCTACGATAAGATACAATTTATGGGTGATCCGATTAGTTGTCTTTATTAGATAGTCTATTATTTTGCCGATTAGTCGATTATCAAAATAATCGTTTGTGGCAGCCCTACTCAAGTCTCTTGATTTGTTTCTATGTCTTACAAACTTACTTATTATTTTAAAAAAAGTTTGAAAAATGAATGAATTTAATTCTTAGTTTGAATTAGGTAATCAAAGAATAACAAAATGCTTAAGGGGACACTTAAAATACCTTTTGTAATTGTTGTGATAGTTATCTATAATTATCAATATGACTATTCCCTTTAGCGATATGTATTTTTCTATATCGTCCTGCCCTAATTTAAAAGCAGTTAAATGGGCTGCAGAATATGCATGTTGCACAATGTAATATTCTGTTGGTGGACCAACAAATTATTGGACCAAACCAAAATTTAGATATATAGTGGGGCAAAAAAAATATTTAGTCAGCCAGTTGTGAAAGTTCTCCCACTTCAAAAAAGATGAAACCTGTAATTTTCACAAAACGTATACCTCAACTGTGATAGATAAAATGAAAAAAAAATCACGAAAATCTTGTTCTATTATTAAAAGAATTAATTTGAAAAAAATAAAAATGTTGGTGTAAATGGTGGATGATGAATTTTTAAGTAGGAGAACTTGCACGATTGTTGGCTGCCTAAATACTTTTTTTGCCCCACTTTACATATTAGATTTATATATATGCATGCATATATATATATATACACATATGCATCTGAAAAAGGGAGGGCCATCTGGTAAAATAGTTTGAGCTGATTGGAGGACACGCCAGCGAATGTCCACCTACTATGAGTTGTATTTAGCCAATCAAAGTAACGACTCATACAAGCAGTTAGGGGTCTGAAAAGCAGCCAGTATTTGAATCTGTATTTGTATTCAAATAAAATTCAAAATGGGCACAAAATATATATATATATATATATATATATATATATATATATATATATATATATATTTTTTTTGTGTTACACTTTTACATGATCAATTTTGATAATTATGGATATGCCGTATTGGTTAATCTTTTTCTATAGATTCAACAATGGACATGTGACTAGGAAGTCATTGAAAAGAGACCAAAATAAAGGCCACTGCAGCCACAAAACCTTTAAAAAAAACGCAAGTGTTTGGGACTGTTGTACGCCACAAAGACTCGTGGTTAATGTGTTTGTGTTAATTGAAGAAGTTCTCCGTTGTACGTCATAGTTTGTGTTCCAAATGTAGCCGTGCTCCTTATATATCCTTTCAGTTATGGTGTTGTCAATGCTTGTTGGTTATTGTCCGCGCACCATCATAGAGACGGCGGTCCACGGGACTTATATGTCTGTCTTGTGATTGTGCGGAGCAAGACTGCGAGGAGTTCAGGTTAACTTATTGCGCATTTCCTGTATTTGTTAGAAAAAAATATTCATAAAAAAATAAAAAAACACATTATTTGTGCCTTTGCAAATACCATGTTCGGGTTCGGCCCCACCCCTACAAGCAGTACAAGTTGTTAAATCGGGTTCTTGCCAAATCCAGTCGGGAGAAAAGAACACATATCTTTCCTATCAAGAAATGCATAAAGACCTTACCTTTGCTTATTTTTCAACGAAGAAATAATCCATAGTTCTCCTAAACAGATTAAATAGCCACTTGTACGAGAATGTTCAACTGCGCAGCCATGTTTGTTTTGCTTTGCCTGGGCGCTTGCTGCTGTTGTCATACCTGAACACTCGCCCTTGCGGTTTAGTTGGAGCACTACAAGATGGATTTTTATGAGTTTGGAGAACTCCAAATCTCATGAGAATCCGTCTCGCAGCACAAGGTTAACCCATAGCATCCAGTCAAACCAAATTTCCCACATCTAGTGACATTTAAGTTGATTCAAGAAACATTTCTGAGTTCAAGTGGTTATATTCTTACATATTCTATCAATCCAGGCATAGGTTATGCCTGTTTATACTTCTTTTTATAAGTACATTCTAAACTGAGTATACCTCTTTTTAAAAAACAGCGTAGTAATTTTGTTTTTGTAATTGCATCCTCAATGTAAATACATTTACATACACTTTTTCTACCCTTCTTGTGTGATCCTAAATGCTTTTGTTATATATCATTTTGATGCTGTTACAGCTGAACTTCCACTTTCTGGGACAATAAAGAATTATTCTCTTCTCTTCTATTCATTAAGAAAAACCCAACCTGAATGGTTAGACTTTAACTCATTGATGTTGAACTTCTGTCAGTCAAGCAGGTTTCTCATTTAAGTAAATTATTTAGCTCCAACTGTAATACCCTTAATCTCCAGTTTCTTAAGTGGGAACTCAATAATTGTTCTACTTCTGCTGCAGACAGTTGCGTTCTCATTGTTTAGGTTAAAATGATCATGCAGGTGTGATTAGCAACTTCTGTTCAACATGATAGCCTCCCTCTCTAATGAGATGAGGCTCAACAGCTGTTTAGCCAACATGCAATGAGGACTTTTCTCTTTTTTTTCTAGAAGCTGGTTGCGCTCTTTCTTTGTTTTTATTTTTATTTCTATTTTTTACTCATGATCCAATAGTAACAAGAAGAGGCAGTAGAAGGTATTGTGAAAAGAATAAAACATCTCCTCGCTGACTGCTCTCATTTTTGCATATGAACAAGCTACCCTTTACTATCTCTTTTTAAGTTAAGAGAAGTCTCAATGGGTTACTCATTACCACTGTTTCCATTTCAAACAGATGATAGGTGATGTGTAGCAGCTCAGACATGATAGTATAACTGTATGTACAAAGAACATCAGCATAGTTCTCCCTTTTGTAGACCAAAGCACACAAACCTAAGAGATTTATATTCCTATTAATTGTATGAGGCATGATGATTCTTTCTTTGCTTGTAATGGACAGGCTTCTAATTCCCTCAGTTGTTCCATGGCTTAGTGTTATTAAAAGACGCCCTACTTCACAGTTAAATAGAATAAAAAAATGTTTTACTGATTATTTGAGCTGTGAGAGACATTTTTTTTTTATTATTTTAGTTTTTATTTCTCTGCAATAATTAATAAATCTGTGAGGATCCTCTGTTCATGCTTTAACCAAAACTAGTCGTTAACCATGTCTTCTAGGTTTCTTTGTGAGTTCCAATGTGTGCCGTCCTGGGTGATATACAATAGAGAGTAGTGATATAGTGATGGTAGAAAATGGAAATGCAAAACATGGGGCTTTTATCTTTATGGTGTCCATCCCTAAGTTCATTATTACGCTTGGCCAGTCTCTGAAATTGCCTCCTTTAGTCTGTGGTATAATCTTTGTTCACTCGTTAGGCACTTATTTGAGTTCTTAAAGTTTTTTTATATTACCAACCTAATTAAACATGGATTTAATTTTTTATTGAGTCTATGGATTTCAACAGTTTTATGGTTAACTAAATCTGACTCTAGTGTATGATGGTTGTATTTGAATTAATTTGTGCTGTAGGAAGAAATCACATTGAAAATTAGAATTAAAATAGCTTTTATTGATTTTTGAAAATTTACTAATTTTGCATCTTTTTCTTAGGACCTAAAATTAAAGGAAGATTATATGAACTTCGACGTTCTGAAGTACAATCTTTCTTACTTAAATTAGAAATGAATTGTATGTAGGAATGTTTTTACAACTTCCAAGTCCTGGCTTTCATAACCATTAATGGTGAGACAAGTTCTGCATGGCTGGGTTTTTCAACCCTTTTTTCCAAGTGGGCTCTTTACGCTTACTTACAGTGCATTTCTCTCCTAGCCTCTCACCTTTTACGATGTGAACAAAGTTATGCTGCATACTTGTGAACAGGGAATAATTTAAATTTGGTAAGGTATCATTGTATTTGTTTGAAACAGGTACCAGCTCATTTTTCTCCCTATAAAATAAGGGATTTTCTTCTACACAGTTTTGTCCAGAGAGGATATTTCTAAATTATCTAAATCCAAACAATTATGATTGATTGAAGAGATGGTTTGAACTTCCTCCTCTTCTCTCTGCTCATAGTTTAAGTATTATTTGAACTTTTGAGATGCTAATCAGATGTTCCTGCTTATAAAAATGCATCTTGTTTCCACAGTTATGTACACTCAACAAAAATATACGCTACCGTTCAAAAGTTTGGGGTCACCCAAACAATTTTGTGTTTTCCATGAAAAGTCACACTTATTCAACACCATACGTTTTGAAATGAATAAAAAATAGAGTCAAGACATTGACAAGGTTAGAAATAATGATTTTTATTTGAAATAAGATTGTTTTTACATCAAACTTTGCTTTCATCAAATAATCCTCCATTTGCAGCAATTGCAGCATTGCAGACCTTTGGCATTCTAGCTGTTAATTTGTTGAGGTAATCTGGAGAAATTGCACCCCACGCTTCTAGAAGCAGCTCCCACAATTTGGATTGGTTGGATGGGCACTTCTTGCGTACCATACGGTCAAGCTGCTCCCACAACAGCTCAACGGGGTTCAAATCTGGTGACTGCGCTGGCCACTCCATTACCGATAGAATACCAGCTGCCTGCTTCTTCTCTAAATAGTTCTTGCACAATTTCGAGGTGTGTTTTGGGTCATTGTCCTGTTGTAGGGTTTAATTGGCTCCAATCAAGCGCTGTCCACTGGGTATGGCATGGCATTGCAAAATGGAGTGATAGCCTTCCTTATTCAGAATCCCTTTTACCCTGCACAAATCTCCCACGTTACCAGCACCAAAGCAACCCCAGACCATCACATTACCTCCACCATGCTTAACAGATGGCGTCAGGCATTCTTCCAGCATCTTTTCAGTTGTTCTGCGATTTCAAAACGTTCTTCTTTGTGATCCAAACACTTCAAACTTGGATTCATCCGTCCACAGCACTTTTTTCCAGTCTTCCTCTGTCCAATGTCTGTGTTCTTTTGCCCATCTTAATCTTTTTTTTTTATTGGCCAGTCTCAGATATGGCTTTTTCTTTGCCACTCTGCCCTGAAGCCCAGAATCCCGCAGCCGCCTCTTCACTGTAGATGTTGACACTGGTGTTTTGTGGGTACTATTTAATGAAGATGCCAGTTGGGGACCTGTGAGGCGTCTGTTTCTCAAACTAGAGACTCTAATGTACTTATCTTCTTGCTCAGTTGTGCAACGCGGCCTCCCACTTCTTTTTCTACTCTGGTTAGAGCCTGTTTGTGCTGTCCTCTGAAGGGAGTAGTACACACCGTTGTAGGAAATCTTCAATTTCTTAGCAATTTCTCGCATGGAATAGCCTTCATTTCTAAGAACAAGAATAGACTGTCGAGTTTCAGATGAAAGTTCTCTTTTTCTGGCCATTTTGAGCGTTTAATTGACCCCACAAATGTGATGCTCCAGAAACTCAATCTGCTCAAAGGAAGGTCAGTTTTGTAGCTTCTGTACCGAGCTAAACTGTTTTCAGATGTGTGAACATGATTGCACAAGGGTTTTCTAATCATCAATTAGCCTTCTGAGCCAATGAGCAAACACATTGTACCATTAGAACACTGGAGTGATAGTTGCTGGAAATGGGCCTCTATACACCTATGTAGATATTGCACCAAAAACCAGACATTTGCAGCTAGAATAGTCATTTACCACATTAGCAATGTATAGCGTGTGTTTCTTTAAAGTTAAGACTAGTTTAAAGTTATCTTCATTGAAAAGTACAGTGCTTTTCCTTCAAAAATAAGGACATTTCAATGTGACCCCAAACTTTTGAACGGTAGTGTAAACGCAACACCTTTGTTTCTGCTCCCATTTTTCATGAGATGGACTTAGAGATCTAAAATTCATTCCAGATAAACAATATTACCATTTCTCTCAAACATTGTTCACAAATCAGTCTAAATGTGTGATAGTGAGCACTTCTTCTTTGCTGAGATTATCCATCCCACCTCACAGGTGTGCCACATCAAGATGCTGATCTGACATCATGATTGGTGCACAGGTGTACCTTATACTGCCTTTCTTCTAAGTGTGGCAGAGAGACACAATGCTTTTGTTAAATATTGCCTTAGCAAGTCATTTTTTAGCATTTGACTCTTTAACATACAAAGTTTGACCTCCAGCTAATACATGGATTGTTACAGATTTTTTTGTTTTGTATTTTGGACACGTTGATAAATCTCCCAGCATGAGCATTCAAATGCTGAACCACCACGTATACACCACATAGGGATTACTAATATAACGTTGACTCCATTGTTTTTCCAATAGTGCAGTACTTTGCTAACAGAGACACTCCCACACACATCCGAAGGAGATATAATGTGCAACTTACCCCTTCGTAGTTCAATCAATGTGACAAAACTGATCCATCTTGAACTAAAACGGCGTTTTTACATCAATAAGCGTCTGATTAAAGTCCTCCAATAAAGTGGTTTTCCAAGACACTAATAAAGCCAATGAAAATAGCTAATGAACAGCAAAAATAATCCGCCCACAACCCAGAGGCAAATTGCTAATGAGCTACTACCACTGTGCAAAAGCTACATCTTGGAAAACGGAACGGGTTTTTAGCGTAATTACAATTTAAAGACTACTGAGAACATTTTAAAATGGCACAACAGATGATTGGAGTGGATCTTTAGGCGTAGTCTATTTTCTAGTCTCTGGTCAACGACAGTTTATTTACTTCGGCTTGTGAACACACATCCACTTAAGAAGCAATGGCTGACAGAGTGAGTTTTGATTGAGATGGAAAGCTTTTTTACGCTGGAAATCCAGAGGTCTCGCGAGAGCACAATTTGAAATGTCTCTGCAAGACACACTGGCATCGAGCAATGATACTGTTACTGCATTACGTAAGCAGTTCGGGGAACCAATCAAATCGGTGTATCTGATGTAGGCGGGGCAGAGGCGAGCTAAACTGGTGACAACAGCGGTGCGACATCCAGAATCATTTAGTAAACAGTGGCTACAGATGAACACCAATTGTTTGAAATGGCTTTGGCCGCTATAATGAAAGAGTTAGACTTGGCTTTACATCTAAATAAACATCTAAAAAAACACGCTCGAATCGTTCCTTTCCAAGAAGGATGTTTTTGCTGTTTTGCCGACCAGTTAGCTCCGCCTGCAGCTATGTCACCGCTCTGGATACCTCACACCGTGTGTTGTTGTGTTTAGGTGTGGCGTTATCCTATTGCATGCAGTGAGAGTTTCAAATGCAGGCTTGGTTCCGCCCCTCAAGTTATGCCCTTATCATTACCTTAATCCTAATAGATTAGGGTCTTGATTTTTCCAGGCTAAAGCTTTTTACTAGAAACTCATAGAATAACCGGTACAATAAAAACACATGTAAAAAAAAACAAAAAAACACAATGATCTGTTTTCTTGTTCTCTACGTCTCATGTTCTTTACACCAAATGGGCAAAACACCATATTAGATCAACTTTATTGTTGCATTAATGACTGAGAGCCCTTGTGTTGATGGATAATGGCATTGGGTATTTCTACAATAATTCAGACGGAAAAGTATAAACTAGGCTTAAGGTAATAATTATGTTGTTTTTTTTACTGCATGCAAACGTGTTGACTGATGCTAATCAAGATGTTAATGATTTACGTACCTCGGCATCCCAGATGTTAGGAGCAAGACGAATGGATTCTCTTTGACATACTTTATAATTAGTTCAGACGATTCATATTTGACCCCTTGGAGACTTTCATATAATAAACTCTTAACCCCCTGCCGTTTGCTTTTCGCCATGGAGTTGGCATTTAAGTTGCCATCACCAACCACCTTCAACCATCCCACTGTCATTTTGACAAAGCAGGCAGCACCGTGAGAATCGTGTTCTTTGATTTCTCCAGTGCATTTAACACAATTCAGCCTGATTTGCTTTGTCAGAAACTCCTGAAGACACAGATGGAGCCCTCAGCAATCAGCTAGATCAATGACTGCCTGACAAACAGACCACAGTTTGTGAGCGCAAGTGTGTCAGCAGCAAAGGAGCACCACAAGGGACTGTACTCTCACCATTCCTTTTCACTCTGTACACCTCAGACTTCCATTTTAGACAGAGACCTGTCATCTGCAGAAATACTCAGACGACTTTGCAATTGTCGGGTGTATCGGAGATGGTGAAGAAGCTGAATACAGAGAGCTGGTGAGATGCTTTGTGGCATGGTGTGGAAACGATAATCTTACCTTGAAGGTGAACAAAGTAAGGAGATTATTGTTGATTTCAGAAGAAACCGGTATAAGTCAAACACTGTTTCCATCATGGGAGAAGAAGTGGAGGTGGTTTCAGGAGTACAAATACCTCAGAGTTCACCTAGACAACAGAATCAACAGTGAAGACTCATTAGAATTAACTGTGAATCATTTTACAAGGGACAGAACAGACTAATATTTGATTAAACTTAGATCCTTCAAGGTTTGCAGCGAATCTTCTACAAGTCTGTTATTGAGAGTGTTATCTCTACGTCCATCATCTGTTGGGGTAGCAGCATCAGAGCCAGGGACTTAAAACGACTCAACAACCTGATAAAGAAGGCTGGTTCTGTTCTGGGGACGACTGTGAAACAACTGGAGATGATGATGCAAAGAAGGATTCTTCATAAAATAAAATAAAATTATCGACAACCCTGAGCATCCTCTTCATTAAACTATCCTACAGCAACAGAGTGTCTTCAGTCGGCGACTTCTTCAGTTTTGCTGCAACACAGACTGCTACAGGAAATCCTTTCTCCCCCTAGCCATCATAGTCTACAACAACTCCTTAAAGAATGAATTAGTTATGAGCTACAACAACTCTTAATATCCCTCTGGGATCAATAAAGTATTTTTGAATTTGAATAAAGAAACGAGTGACATTGATGACCTATCGGATTTGTAATCGCACAGTGCTCTGAAAATCTGGAAGTACGATACTTGTTTTATTTTCTTTGATAAATGCTCAAAAATGTCTGTAACTCACATGTATTTATTTTCTTCCAGAAAGATGTTGCACATCTGTGCGTGAGGCGTTCACATGGTAATGCTAATCTGTTCTATCTGCTGTGGACACTGTTGTAGCTCCCTTTAATTTGTACATCATGTTTGATGCAACAGCCTGCATCTGTCACATGCTAGGGAGTGATTATATTTAAAGGAATGTTGATTTAAAACGCATCTGTCTACTGTTTGTAGAAAGTAACCAGGGCACTCATTTTTTGTTGAATTTAATTTCTAATGATTCCTTTAAGAGACCAGTCAGATGTAGTAGTGCTCAGCAGCTGTTTTCCTAGTCGTTTTTGACACATTACGAAGCTAGTTTTGGTTGTCAGTGCTGTAAATTTTGGTAGAGAATCAAAGATGATTAGTAACAAAAGGATTTTTTGTGGTACTATTTGCAGTTATTCACAGTAATCATAGAGGAAATGACAGAGAGGGTAGGCAAGCGGGCGTCCCTAGGTCAGGAATCAAGCATTGGATGGTTGTAATGTGAACTAATATCCTCAATATACTGGATGCCCACTCTTCAGTTCTGTCTCATGCTGCCTCAGCATCTCTTTGTATGTTTATGGTTTAAACAGAGATGTGACATTTAATAGAAAAGTAGATTTGTTTCTTTGTTTTCAGCTGACTTTTCAGTGAATTAAAACAAGAGCCCGATGGCCCAGATGTTACAATCCACTTGAAAGCACTAACCATATGTTTCTTTTCACACCACATAAAACCTCTGCAGAATGTTTCTCAAATGGCTACGCGAAGTGATAAGACCGAATGCGTTTGCTTTGAGATTTTCACAAATCTTTTGTTGTGAAATTTAAAACAACTTGCAAGATATTTGCGGATGATTAGAAGAAATGTTAGAATATGTTAAGTGATGCATTTGGTGTTTCATCTGGGCCGTTAATCTCCATTCCTCTATGACAAGAATTCTAGCAGCTGGTGTGTCATTGTAAGTCTTTATAAGATGTTTGATAATCTGTGTTGCCTAATCGTGTTTTAATGAATCACTTGTGGCTGCAGGGCAAACCTGCTCTCTTTGTTGTGGCACATTAACAAATGCTGTAACTGATAAACCTTCTTGTTTAGTCATTATAGTTTATTCCAGTTACTGTGGCTGAACAGCCAGTGCTTCGGTTTCCTTGAAACTGTTTCTGTTTAACTGAGAACAGCCTGCAATAGCAACAATCTGGTATGAGTGATGCTATGAAAAAGTAGGACATTGTAACACATGGCTGCCAGAGGAATGATCCATCTTCCTATTCATTTCTTTGAAGAGTGAGTTGGTGATTCAGTTTAAACTGTTTTAGTCTAAATTCCAGTTTAAACTGTGGATGGAATAGAATATATTGCAGTGCAATTATTGTACAGTGAGATCCTCTCAACATGATCTCATTCAGCGAGATAAAAACTGAAAAAATAGGGAAAAGAGGACATGAAATTACAGGTATTAAAATCACTTTCATGAAAGAAAATATCTTTCCAGTTTAAGATTTCTCAGCTTTACATCAGAAGTAACTCCACTCTAAAATAACTACCTTGTAAAGGCTCTTTTTTGTTTCCTTCTCTTTAATCTGCAGAGTTAGTTAGTTAGTTAGCATACTATTGAGATAATTCTAAATCTGCAGGTAAATTATGTTAAAAACATAAATGCAAATATTTGAATGGTTTTCTCACAGACATCGTTCATTGATTTCCCATGTGTCTATGTCCATGTAATTCCAACTGCCCTATATGTATATTTCTGTTTAATGTTGGGTATTTTGATCAATTTTGAAGACGCTACAAAAAGAACGGTCATTTGGAAATCTTATCCAACACCAAAATTGGTCAGATCCCAGACTAATTAAGGTTTAAATCTTTAAGTTTTACCACTATTTTAAAGTGACTGGAAGTGATACAGGTGTTTTGGTGTGGCCCCGCTAGAGTCCATATCTGAATCTGATATTAAATCTTTGAAGGGAGCTGAAGATTAGGTTGATGGTAAGGAGGCCTTCGAACCTTAAAAACCTGGGGTTCATCACCACAGATTAATCATCAGAATACCAGTGGAAAAATGCAAAAGCAAATTCATGTGCATAACTTGTAGGCAGGTGTAAAAAAAGATCTGAACAAAGAATGCTTTCAAAAATTGGAGTGTTTATCATCTATTTTCATCAATCAACGAAATGTGGTATATAAACAAAAGAGAACTCTAAATCAAATCAATATTTGGTGTGACCACATTTTGCTTTCAAAACAGCATCACACAGTTTTTCTTGGAACTCGGCTGGTAGGTTGTTTTCCAAACATTTTGGAGAACTAACCACAGATCTTCTCTAGATGTAGGCTTCCTCACATCCTTCTGTACAGACATGTTATCCCACACACACTGGATGATGTTGAGATCAGGGCTCTGTAGGGGTCATACCATCACTTACAGGTCCTTCTTGTTCACCTTTACACTGAAAACGGCTCTTAAGGTCATTGTCCTGCTGCACATAAAGTTTGGGGCCAATCATTCACCTCCCTGATGGTCTTTCATGATGGATAAGTCTCTGCCTGTATTTCTCAGCATTGAGAACACCATCAATCCTGGCCATGCATCACTGTTGCCTGCAGACACTCATTATTGTACCGCTCTCCAGCGCTTTGACGAACAAACTGCCTTCTGCTACAGCCAAATATTTTACACTTTGACTCATCAGTCCAGAGCACCCGCTGCCTTTTTTCTACACCCAGTTCCTATGTTTTCGTGCATACTAAGAAGTTTTTCATTGTTCTAATATCAAAAAAGATTTTTCCATCAATTATTGACATGATGTAAATAACATTTCATGTTTTCTCTAATTATTTTTTATAAACTATGGATAAAGGTTTTTTTTTTCTATTTCATTGACATTTTATGTTTTCTGATGGAGTGAGATTTAAAAAATGGTAATTAACTGAATTTACAAGTTGTCCCACTTAAAAGGATGAGAGGGCTCTTTAGTTTTCATCATACGTGTACTCCACCTTTAAGAGACAAGCTAATTTTTTGATTTTTAAAGTATTTTAAACGATTATTTTAAAATGCAGTGTTTATATATATCATCTCGCAGCTGATTACAGTATATTCGAAAAGCTTAATCATGAAAACTCAAATTCGTCTTTTAAAAGATGTTGTCTGCAACCCGAATTTTACCTCCAGGTAACACTTCAAATATTAAATAATGCAGTCTTGCTGCATGATTTTTGCCTCGGGTAACTTTTTAGGCAGGAGCTCCAGTGAAATATGTTAGATTCCAAAACAAAAAACTGTTGGACTTTCTTAAGCCGACAGAACTAAGCTCCGAGCAGTTACCGAAACATTCATCATTAATTTCCGGTTGACTGAAAAGATGCAATGAGCTTTCAGCGTGCATGACTCCTTCTGACAGTCTTTTTATGTCCAACATTGTTTGGCTGACAGACTCTAAGCTGTTCAAACACAAGCTGCGCTCTACTGGTTGTCCACTTCTACAGGAAGTTAATCTGCTGTTGGCAACTTCTTCATGATGTATGTTTGTAGTGAGAATGTGGGCTAGGAGGAAAAGCAGAGATTATTACTGACACAATGTGATATCTGGAGAGGAGACTCATTTTTAAGCCTTTTCTACTCACCACTGGCCTTATAACGATGTAATTAAGTCCAAAAATACAATATTTGCATCTACTAACTGTAATATTATCTGGGTAAAAAGTACAAAATATGTTTTAATGATTTTTTTTCTCAAATTTTGCAACAAATAGCCCTCAGTATCATGTTGATAATTTGTAATACCATTGTCTAAGTAATTATAAGCTTTTGCCACCAAACTTTTTTTGTAGTGCATAACTGGAAACTTTACTTTGTTAGCCTTTTTTTTTTCATTTTCACCCTGTAGAAGCAGTGGATCCAACTCCTTTCAAACCAACACTCTCTCAGTGTCTAGTGTTGGTTGAGACCATTCTTCAAGGGTCACCGAAATTCACTTAAAACGTTTTGAGTTCCATCTTTAAAAACTCCAGAGTCAGTTGTGGTTTCAGAGAGATTTCTTAGAAAACTATGAAAGTAGAGTGGTGATATGAGGACATCAGTTTGCAGGAATGCTGTGACACATTTGTGTAGATAAATTGTCTTGCTGCACTGCAGTTGTTGGGGAGGAGAGATTTGGAGACAGACTGACTCATGAAAAATATCTTTGTACGACAAATGGAGAACTTGCTCAAAACCTTGTCCAATAGAGAAATATTTGTGGATTGATGCATGCCAGGAGACTTGTTGTCTGTCAGAGCTCACAAACATGCATCATAGATTTGTAAAAGAAAAAAAATAATAAATTATTTGAAATAAATTATTAAATTATACACAGATCTGAGATTTTGTAGTTGACCAGATTCCCTTGAACATTAGTTTGTTATGGACCAACCAATCTGGATTGTGTCTGCTTGTCTTCATATTTGTACTCTGCCTGTGTTTATATTTATAAAGATTTATACTCTTATTAATTCACAAACATTTACACCCAAATTCATTTTCCCTGTGTCTTAAAAGAAATTATGCTACCCTTGATACTGACGAAATAAAGTGTTGAAGTTTAACATGTGGTGGGGGGTTTTCTCTCAACAAGTGAGCTGTAATTCTTTCTAAAAGAAAAACCGTGGAAGTGAGGCTTGAATTGAAATCATATTTGCAACCAAAGCATGGACGGATTGACAGACTATCCCTTCACCTCCACTCCAGTATTTTAAATTGGAGCAAAACAGCTGGAAGCGAAAGCATTTGGCTGAATACAGAAACCTTTGTGTGCTGTGCTTATGTGAAAACTGTCATTTTCACCTCCCTTCACGATTTCATACTCGACATTCATATCTAAAACTTAAAATTAAACGTCAGATTTCGCTTTTGTCATAAACTTTGTCATACTATTTTTAGGCTTCTGTTATAGCAGTGTTATTTGATTTATCACAACAACATAACACAACACAAAAAGGTAAAGTTTTTTTTTAATCATGCTGAATGTGTTTCTGAATAATTTGAAATGATTCAGCAGAACTAACGGTTCAATTCAGTTCAATTAAAAAAAAAAATATCTCTGAGGGAAATGAAATGTTTTAACTTATTGTTTAAGTTCCCTCAAGGAGTTGTTGTAGATTCTGATGGTTGTGGGCTGATGACTGTCTGTAATACATCAGTTTTGGAGCCTCTGGCTGAAGAAACAGTCTCATAAAGAGGATGCTCAGGGTTGTCCTTAATTTTCTTGATTTTCCACCATCATTTCCATTTCTGTCATCCCCAGAACACGGTCAGCCTCTTTTATCAGATCGTTCAGGCTTTTTAAGTCCCCGGCTCTGGTGTTGCCTTTGGATGGCCAAGGAGATTACACTGTCTACAGCAGACCTGTAAAATATATGCAGCATTTTGCTGCAAACCTTAAAGGATCTAAGCTTCCAGGAGAAACACACTCTGCTCTGTCCTTTCTTGTATATTATTTTTGCTGTTGCAACTCTAGTCCAGTCTGTTGTCCACATTAATACTGATGTATTTATACTCCTCCCCTTCTTCACCCATGATGAAAATACTGTTTGACCTAACCCTCTTATCCTGCATTCATTGCAGAGAAACATCCATTCTTTTTGAAAGACTAATTGAATAGCTCTAAAAATTGCTTTTCTGTATGTTTTTGTTTGTTTGTTTGTTAAATGCTGTTGAGTCTACATCCAGACTCAGGTGTCTCCCAACAACCACTAAAACTCTATAGCCAGTGTGTGTTGGTTATCTTTTTTTACTCAGTTGCTTACTTATTTTGCTTTTAATCTCACTACAGTATTAATTGTTAACTCGAGAAAATCTTATTTGTCTCGCACCCTGTTAATTCTCCAAGTCAAGTTTTCTCCCTACTTGTTGCTTTGCCATGAGCAGCTGGTTCAGCAACATATGCTTCCTTACAATGTGTGATGCCTTGGTTTGCAGCTTTCTCACCTCTCAGCAATCCTATATGCCAGTGTTGGTACAAAGCAGGCTGGCCCTCTGTTCTCACTGTTACTCTTTGCATATCTATAATTGAAATGTGTGGTTTCAGTAATATATGTATTTGCAATACTATTGCAGAAAATATAAACAATATGGATTTCTATAAACCCGTATTTTTGTGACTCTTTCTCCAGCACTAGATGAGCTATACAGCCACTAACATGTATAGCAGTTGTGTGCATAAAGGTAGTTAGAGTCTACTTAACTTACCAAATATATCATGCATATGTGAAACATGCATGACAAAAACAAAGTGACCAAGTCGTCTCTTTAGAAAGCGTACACATTTTGATGACAGTTGCAGTTTAATATGTTATAATTTGCATGCAGTACCTTTGTGGTATCATTGACTAATACTGTTTGGATTTTTTTCTGTTCCTGTTAACATTCCTATCTAATAAAACATTATAATTTGCATATTAAAAGAAACATTCAAACTGCTCATGCTTTGGGCTCTTGGCCAAGTGTTCATGTAGCTGCAAGCTTGTCATTGTCTAGCTGGTGTCTTAAAAATTAGTTACTACAGCTGCATTTGTGTGTGTGTGGGGGGGGGGGATTAATAATAATAATTAATACAAAAATCTAAAAATTCTATATTTAGAATATTTTTCTTGTTAGAAACTGAGGAGAATTAAAGCATTAACTATTTTCTTTTCTCTTTAAAAGATAACTTTATGTGCAAAGCCCTGATTTTATATTCATGTTGATGTTCATGTGATTCTCAGACTGGGCTGTAACAGAACTTGTAGTGTTTTGCCTCAGAAAATGTGGACTTACGTCACTTGTGTTTGGGATCATGAATCAAGGTGTTATACAAGTTACTCCACTGTAGAAAAAGAAAAAATATCTTAAGTGCTACCCCTGATTAGGCTATTAACGATTGACAACCTATATTAATAATTACACATGAAGTCCTCAAAAGGTGTTAAAAGGCTTAAAGGTCAGCCAGAGTGCTAGCGATAGTACTTTTGATGCAATTTACGATTTACAAAAACTTCCTAAGCCAAAGCGAGCTCACTGTATTACTTACATTAATTTGAACACAGCAGTATTAATTGGCTACTTAATACCTCGTTGCTCTTTATTCCCCCACAAACCAGAACCGCGTTTGCTGTCCCCGACTTGTCAGACACTGGATTTCTGTGAGAGTTGTGACAAACTGTCATGTGCGTGACTAAATCGGCTCAGCGGTGCACTGTTGGTTGGAGAAATCACTCAGCCATTACAGCCCCTGAGCGTCTGTGGAAACAGCTTCAGGCAGGGAGGTTTGGACAGACCCAGAGATGGGTGAGACTGTGTTCTCTGCAGTGGGAAGCATGGCTGATGTGTCTTCCTAACCTCTTGCAAACAGCATGCCAGCACAAGTCTCAAACAGCACCTCCTCTATCCACTTGTAAATTCACTGGCTCGGCAGCACAGGAAGGGAATTTAAATTAGGTGTGACTAACGGCAAGATGGGAATCCAGGCAGTTTCCCTCCCCTCTCTCTGTTCTCCCCTGGCTACTGGGGTTTTGTACACATCCACTTTCCTGCAGTGCTTGAGGCTGTCAGCTTGGTTTCACATTCAAAATGTCTTCAGCTGGAGGTATATAAGCTCGACCAGACGGGGAAAAGAAGATAAAAAGGCAACATCGCTGGGCTGAGGCATTAAAAAAAAAATTTACCCATCAAATTTGTCATGCATTGGTAGCCCTTTTACTTTATCTTCAAAAATCCAGAAAAATGGGAAATGCTTCTGCAGCATGTTTTTGTAGCTGCATTGAGCTACTAATTTAGGCTGATTTTCTTCCTTCAGCATTGCTGATGTAGTATACATTGCATATAGATCTAATTAACTGAGGAACTCGGCACCTTACAAGCATTTGAGTATGTTATAAAATCTTGATCTCTCTCTCTCTCTTTATATATATAAATATATATATATATATATAAATATATATATATACAAATACTTTTTTTTTCTTTTTGTAAGGACCAGCTCTGGAGTCTCACACATTTCCACCTATAGAACATCTCCAGGAACCAGATTGATCCCTACGCTACAGGAAACAACCCATTAGTCTTCCACCTCACATGAGACGAGTCAATTGAGCAGTCTGTCTTTCAATTTAGCTCTGGACACATTCAGACGAAGCTTTTATTCCCTTTAAGATTGAATTTCAATTTAATGTTCAAGTGCTACTTAGACTTACTGCTGGTTTTTCTCATTAGCACAAAGCTGCACTTAAAAATACTCTCACAATTTTAAGTATTTTTACTCTTCCAAGGTATAGTTTAACATATTCTGATATGTTACATTAAAATAAGCCTATATAATTATATTGCTCTCACTTATGTTAGATATTTAGATGCTACACTCAAATTTTTTCTGGTTTGTTGGCATTTTATTTTATTACACATAAATGTATTTGTTGATTATCCTCTAACAAACATTAAAAATAGTTTGGTATGCAACAGGCATCTGTCATGACTTCCTCTCAAGGACTAAACACCATATAAATTGTAAATTACAACCGATTACACTTTTAATATTTCTTAGAAAATCTTATGCTTATCTAAAAAAACAAATGTTACTCATAGGAATCTGAAGTTTCCAGGCCAAATCTACAGGTGAAACTCGGGATGTTGATGTTAGGCTGCATCCCAGATTCATCACATTGGGAAAATTTCATGAAGACATGGAAAGAAATTGCTCGCCAAAGCTATATAACCATATGACAGATGCAAATAAATCAAACTATAGTAAAGAGTTTAAGGAGTTAATATAATAGCTTTTTTTATGTAGTGGTCCCACGTTTATTGTGGGGGTTACGTTCTAAAAGAACCCGCAACAGGCAAAATCTGCAAAGTAGTCATCTTTATTTTTGACAAATATGTAGATTCCCTCCCCACACATCTTACATAGTTTTCTCAGATATAAATTAACATTTCTCAAAAGTTTAAATAATCTGAAATAGGGCCAGGCAATGTGAACAAAATTTCACATCTCAATATGGCTCATTTTATATCTCTATAACGTTATATTTCACGGTATAGCAATTTTTCTGTTGATTTTGCTGCAATGTTGCCCTGCGATGGGCTGGCAACCTGTTCAGGGTGTACCCCGCCTCTCACCAACAGTTGGAGATAAGCATAAGTGGATAAGCGGTTTGTCACTTTGTTACTCATTTCCTTAACTTTGCAGTACAGTTGGACTGGTTTTTCAGTTTTTGTGCCACTATCTGCGTCTCTATCTGCCCCTCCCGACGTGCAGCTTGAACAGAAAAGAAGCGGCTCCCAGACAGAACGACACCAGCGCCGTTCAGTCACTTCAAAGAGCTGGATCTAAGAGCCGTTTCATTTGCTGCCGACACATCAGTGGTGTAGCACGGGTAAAAGCCATGCAGCATCTGTTCCTGGAGTTTGTTATGATCGCTTATGCCACCACTCAATGCTGCTTTTGAGGCTTTTGTTAGTTGACTCTCTCAGTCCATTGTTGGGACCGGGAGCTTGCAAACTTTACAAACAACCATCGTCTGAAGTACGTCAGTCTTCTTATATCCTAACCAAATCCATGCGAAAGAAGTTGCCCCTCTTTTACATGCAAGCTCCTCTGTTTGGGTTGTCTTGTCATCTTGTTTAGAACTCTGGTCTGAAAAGTGTCTTTCTCCATGTTTGTTTATGTAAAGCAGCGTGTAAAGGTATGCTTTACGGCGCATCTTGATATAAAATACTACTCTAAAACCCTAACCGTGGCTTAAACGATAGAGCGTCGTATAAAACTATTTACATTTTACATTATAACATTTTCTATGTTCATACGATAAATTTCGTGATATCGCCCAGCCCCAAAGTTCAAACCTCCTTAGATTTTAAAACATGAAGTCTTATTATGCTGTGGTTTCTCTGGTGTGTCTTTTTCCCACTGAAGGCCTTAGTGCAAGTCTCTTTTTCCCGAGGGAGGAACATAGTTATGGGTAGTGGTCTGTGCTGTTTTTTCTCCTGGCCAAGAAGATTCTTCTAAACAGACAAGCTAAATTTGGCAAGCGCAGGAGACACGGCATGGAGGAGATGGACAATTCCAATTCAAAAACTCAGCGAAACAACAAGACTGAGAAATGTGAACTGCGTTATAGTGTGGGACCACTGTAATCCTGATTTATTATCCAAAACATTGGGCCAGTACTCAAGTAAAGATTTTTCATGGGGAACATCACAGGTTTTCTAGTTACATACGTTTTTGAATCAAGATTTTTAAAGGGTTTTGGCAGGTCTACAAAACAAAGAACTTTGATCATTATCAGGTTCAGATATAACCCAGTTGTTCAGTTGAACAAAATCCATGCAAGGGAAGTCATTTTCAGTTTTTTAATCTCATATATTTTCTTAATTGAGTCAGCATCTTATAAAAGACATCTAGGTTGTGCAACCAGAACTCCAAATGGCACCTTCTAGGTGTGGATAATAGATGTTTGAATTGGACTTTATTTGCTTATCATGTATTTTCTCATAAAACACATGTTTGATTGTGCTTAATGGCTTGTTTTCTCCTATCCATGTTCAAACCACTGGATCCTGCTAGTCAGTTCAGGTTTGAAAGAACTCTTTTCAGTTTGAGCTACTTCTTACTCTACCCTCAGTTTCCTTGTGACAGACTCTGGGCTGGTTTTTTGTGGGAACCCATTGGGAATTACTGAAACAGATACTTTTCTAAGGTGTTACATTCAATCAGAGCGCTGCCAGTTCTCTATTTTATCTCCTCTTTTTTTGTGTCACCATTTGTAAGCATGAAGCAATTTCCTCATGCCAGAGTGTGCCTTGAGAAGGTGTGATAACGTGTGGTTTAAAGTGTGTGCTGTATGCATAGCTGTTCTGGGTTTATTATTCAGGGGCGTTGGGATCGATGTGTGATAAAAAGATACAAAAGGAAAAATAGGATTCCTCTTCTTTATTTCTCTGTGCGTGGGCAGTCGCTCTCGGTGAAAGAGAGAAACAGCAACCACCCAATTATTCCTATGATTATTATTGCAAGGAGGCTGATGGACTGCATGTTATTGATGTCAGGGAGGATGTCAGTGGACCTCTATTTCATTTTAATAAATACTCTTTGCACTCATGCCCCTGGATTTTGAAGGGATTACGTGCAGCCACTTTCCATCTGCAATGAGCTGTACTTTCCCCATTATCTGTTATAGTAATAGTATGCGGGCAGTTATATTTGTTATTATGGGAAGAGACTATTTAAGTTTAGGGGACGTCTGTGTGTGTCTTTGTGGCTCAGTGTTCTTTTTTATGGTGTTGAAGTTGGAGCTGGGCCTCTGCAGACAACCTGTGCTTATTTTATGGCCTTCTCCCCAGCTGCAGCACGCAGGCAATAAACCTCTCTCTAGCAATCTCCAAACAGTGCAGCAATCAATGGGAAATTATCTCAGCCAATCGATGGTACTGCCTTTGTGTTTCTCTCCCTTTGCCTCCACCGCTGCATCCTCCATCGCTCCCGCTCTCATCTCATCCCTCGTGTCTCATTTTTGCTGTCTCTCCGTTTTTTTCTCCACCCACTCTTTTATGCTTCGCCTTCTTCTTTAACTTGAGCTCCCTAAAGCTCTCTTGACTCCACGGCATCTATTTTGAAATGCGACAGCTCAGCAGCTCTGGAGCCATTAACCAAAGTCACTTTTTCACATGGAATATTTAACATTTCTGGTCGAGGTTTCCTGCCGTCCGTCGGTTTCTTCTCCCTCTTGTTGTCCTCAGTTGTCAGCAAACAGTTGCAAAAGAGCGTGTTTTTGAGCGTGTTTTATGAGAGATGTATGTTAACAAAAAAAGTAGCTTTCTAAACTGTTGCCTTTCATTCATTATAGAGCCAGTGCTGAGCTCCACATATCACTGGTACCACTTAATCAGCCATGTTTCAGTTCCAGCTCTTCTTTTCAGATCTGATCCACATCTTACACAGGGTTTTGTTGCAGAAAAGGATCACATAACCATTTGTAAAGAGGTAATTCAAAGTTATGGTTCTCCAGGGAAAGGTCACCATGCTCCACAGCTACATTCACCTTTTCCAGAAAGCTGGAAGAAGGCTTTTTTATCGAAACACCATTTAAACCAACTGTCTTTGTTCACACGATGCAGTTTTTTTTAGCTCTAGCTATAAATGGTTTTCTGCGGCTAATCTGCAGCAGACGGTTAGGCCACATTTCCAAAATGCGGTTCAGCTCAACCAAGAGGTCCTCTGGTGTTTCACTGCGGCCGGCACCTGGTGCTTTATTTTTGGCATCACCTCGCAAAGCTGAGACATTGCTTGAAAGGGATGTGAAAACAGCTTGTATTGACACACGTATACCAACGCGTTGCAGCGCGCAGCTGTCAGTTTTCTATCACCTTTGTTTCCTGAGCTGGTCAAAGACAGACAGATCTTTGCTTTCACTTTCTTTTCAGCTAAGTAGCATTTAAATCTTAAAAGGTTTGTGTCTAAAGAGGAAATAAGGCAGAGAAAAAGTGAAGAATATTAGAAGCTGCTAAACAATTGACTGATCTGTTGAAGGCTAAATTAATTTGTTACTTTTAATTTCCAGACTGACATGGTGTCTGTCAGTGACATCACCTGCTAAAATACCCACCACCATGCTAAATGACTAAAAGATGGTTAAAATTTGTGTTAAAAAAGAACTGTGTAAAAATCATGGATACATAAACTAATTCAAAAGAAACATTGGAAGTTTTTTAGGTATAAATGTAACCAGTCATCCATGGAGAGTTACAAGCTTTCACAAGCAATAAAGTGATATTTTGAAACTTTATTCCTAGATCATGTAAACAGTTGTGTTAGCAGCCTCCGGACTGGTGCTCTTGCATTTAAGTAAGAAACAGAGTAAGAAGCGTAAGTAAGTAAACAAGTAAAAAGCATGTGAGAATATTAACGTTTTTATCTTGTATGGAGTAATATTGTCATATTTGGGGGAAGAAAAGAATGGACTATAATTATGTTTACCTACATATTTCTCTGTCTCATTAACTTTTTTTTTGCCTATGCCCTTAGGGATGTTTTCACACTCAGTACATTTACATGCAGCAAGACAAACTCAAATTATTGTCTTAGTCCGACTGAAATCAGAGTTTTAAAATTCATGTATACACCGTAGTCTGGCTTGAATCGAACCGAATTGGAGTTTCAGAAGCTCCGCTACTCTTGCTGGATTTTGCGATTGAGAATTGGACTACTCCACAACCATAACTTAACCTCTTAAGGCTAAATTCTTAAGAAAATCATACTGGGCATGAATAACTGAGGTTTAAAGACAAAAAATATGGTATATATATATATATATATATATATATATATTTCGCCTGAAGAAAATACACATTTGCAGGTTATTTTAATTGTACAGAAGCAAATAAACATCATAAATAGTAACTACTCACTCTTATTGACTTTAGATCAACTGTTGGTGTCTTTAATAACAAATAATTGAAAGTTAAATGTCACTCTATGAGGCATGCCCCTATAAATGGGGGCTGGCAGGCTTGAGGGGTTAACATACATTAATAAGCACAGTGAAAACAGTTTTAGCACTAATACAGAAGTTAACATCTACATTATTCCTTATTTCTGTCCTTAGATTTCCAGCAAATTACATGTTAAGGATCTAAATGGCCCTTCTGGATTTGCTGTTTTGCAAATATATATAGCATCTCACTTAGTATTGTGCCCAAGTCTTTCGGCTTCTCAAACTGCATATTGTTTGTTATATTGCAGACGTGCTCTATGACAAAAGTCCATAATTAGGCATTATTCATAAATATGTTTGGGTTATATAAAAATATCTGAACAGTTAAATCCACACATCCACCATTAGGGTTGGAGGGGGGCCACTGTAGTTTGTTTACTTTGGTCTGAATCAGTTGATGAGTTTATTAACCTCAGGGTTTTTTCACTCAAGAAAAATCCATCAATACAAAAACTTGTCACTCCAAACCTGCCAAAGAAAATTCAGTCTGCTTATGGGTCAGATGTGTCGGAGGGCAGGATTACCAAATGTAAACTCAGGAAGAAGATTCTATGTTCTGAGCTTGTGAAAAAAGGTGAATAATTTATTACAGTGGGTATTGAAAGTATTCAGACCCCTTTTACATTTTTTGATTGCAGCCATTTGCTAAAATCAAAAAAAGTTACTTTTATTTCTCATTAATGTTCACTCAGCACCCCATCTTGACAGAAAAAACAGAAATGTAGACATTTTTGCAAATTTATTAAAAAAGATAAACTGAAATATCACATGGCCATAAGTATCCATATTCTGTGCTGTGATACTCATATTTTATCACACGCTGTCCGTTTCTTCTGATCATCCTTGAGATGGTTCTGCTCCTTCATTGGAGTCCAGCTGTGTTTAATTAAACTGATTGGACTTGATTAGGAAAGGCAAACAGCTGTCTATACAAGACCTTACAGCTCACAGTGCATGTCAGAGCAAATGAGAATCATGAGGACAAAGGAACTTCCCAAGGAGCTCAGAGACAGAATTGTGGCAAGGCACACATCTGGCCAAGGTTACAAAATAATTTCTGCAGCACTCAAGCTTCCGAAGAGCACAGTGGCCTCCATAATCCTCCAATTGAAGAGGTTTGGAATGACCTGAACTCTTCTTAGACCTGGCCGTCCAGCCGTACTGAGTAATCATGGCAGAACAGCCTTGGTGAGAGAAGTAAAGTAGAACCCAAAGATTAATGTGGCTGAGCTCTAGAGATGGGGTCTTAATACTTTCCGTAACCACTTACTGTGCTTCTGGAAACAGTTTCAGGCTAAATTATCTGGGTATACTGAATGATTTTAAGAAGATATCTTAAAAGTTGAATAGCTCTTTATGCTTTCAGAAAAACACGTGATGCCTTTGTTCATTAGTTTGTTTCCCAAATCCCATAATGCAGTGCAAACCTGACTATGGAAAGGTTTTTGGCTCAGTTTTGCAGAATACACTCTGTAGTTTTTTTGACTCACAGTCACACCTTAAACGAACCAATCTGGAAACCAATACCAAACCCGTCTCCTTTAAACAGTCTTGTTATGGTTGATTACCAATGGTTATTACCAATCATAAAAGGAAATAGCTATATTATTTGCTATTTCTTAAACCTAGAATTAAACCTGAGGTGCTCTAAGCTGTGCTGTTAATCATTGTTCCAGAAGTGGGTAAGAGGGGTAAGAGTTTTCGCCCTCCCTGGATTTTAGTTTACTAGTTAAAAGGCCATACCTTCAGGGCTTTTGGCGATAGATACAAATTAAGATTCTTTAGTTACCTTCATCTTGACTCCTCGTCTTCTGGTATCTGAAAGGAAATAATTCACTGATCACTCAACCAGCTGAAGCTATAGGTTAAGCTTCATCACTTGGCTACCTAGATGGTTTACCAGATGAAAATGGGTCGTTTTAGTAAGGAAAGTTTAAGTTGAACAGCAAATTTTGTTCAAATTTGGACAGTGTTCCAAGCATTTCATACATCCATGACTTCAATAGATATATTACTATTCTATAGATAACATGGGTCAAACTGAAGCCCCACTATCCTGAATCTATCCCACCATAACCATTTATATGGACCTCCAGACTCTAGAGTGCCTAATTTTAACTTGATACCAGTTTTGTGCTTAAATATTGAATCACTCAAACCAAAAAAAATTTTTTTTTGAATAGCGCCAGATTTCTTCACTGTGAAAAAATGTTCTGTCTTATTCAATTTTAAGTACTCATTGCACAGACTGATAATTATTAATATTTCTACAGTTTATTAATCGGTAGTTTTACCAGTACTTTCTCCCACAATCGGACCTTTGAGGACATTCATAATCTTGATGTGGCCCCAAATGAAAATTAGTTTTATACTAACGATATAGATTATTTCACCCAGTGTCAACCTCACATCCTCAACTGTATTATTGATAGAATTAGATCTAGGCATCCGAAGAAATAGGCTAAATTATGAAGTGATACAAGGTGGCATGGACCAGCTCTAGTGTTGAGTCGTGCCAATCATCCGAGGAATCAGGGTCCGGTTGATTATTTGCCAATCCGTGTACCACTGTGTATCATTTTTTTCTCTTGGTAGTAGATGGATTAGAAAGATGCATTTACCAAAAAGTGCTTATATAGCAGTTTAATTTCTAATTTTACATTTTCTGAAGATTTAAGATTGCAAGTATCTTCTATTCATTGTCAACTTCAATATGATAGAGCCTTGATCAAACCAAAATAACTATGAACAACCTCAGTGCTGGTAGACATTATCTATTAGAGTTGTATTACCACATGTTCTTACATTAGATTATAAGTAGACCATAAATTACCTTAAATCAAAGCCATGTGTGAAACATCCTGTACAAACTGACACGAAGTTGGTACAAAATATCGAGTGATAATGGAATCTTTTTTTGTACTAGAAGAAGCAGCGTTCAAAAACTATATAAATAAGAAAGTGCAAAGTAGTGGGGAAACAATATTCCCACCCAGTGCTATTTTTCATTAAATGAATCATAAGTGGAACCTTCCGTTCCTTTCAAAGCAATAACTTTAGCAATTGAATCTGCTAATAACTTTACAATCCTCTACCTATTGTACCAGGAAAGTGCTTGACAGCAGAAAGGTTTATTGCCAAATGTGTGAACAGATTCACAACGTTAGCAAATTGGTGAGATACTTTGTGCAAACATACGAAAAGAAAAACACTTCTACGCATGCAAAAAAATAGAAAAGGAGATGTGATAAACAGATTGCTGTATATATGAGTGCAGATAATGATCAGTGCAAAAGCATTCACACTTTCCTCGCAGAGCCCGTAGCTGTTTTTGAATTATACAGTTTGGTTTACATTGGGGGGCGTGTTAGCTGTGTTGACACTAAGTGCTCATTCCCACCATGCTTGTTTTGACTCTGATAATCAGCTTGTGTTTGTCTTTTTGCTGATACACAGCACTTCATGGAAATGTCAGTGTTATGTCAAGAAAAATTGCCTCAGCAAATTTTCCACAATATTGATTCCCCCTGTACGGCACCCAAAAGGAAAGCTAAGGAGGATGAAACCAGTTGGAGGAGTTAGACGATTAGCTTCCCAGAGGAGAAAGTGTGCCTATGCTGGCAAAATACCACTCTGACGTTGGCTCTGCTGAATACAGCTGTAATTTCTGGGTTTTATGATACAGTTATTGGGCTCTTACCATCTAATATTTATCCCGCCCCATCCCCCTGATGGACGAGCTTCAATGGATCTGCTCCCCGGCCCTTGTCTACTGAATGTTTCGAAAAGCATTTCAAACTTGGTATGAAATTCTGTTAAAAGAAAGTGTCATTAAAGTAATCTTGGATAACCTTTTGACAGTGTTTCCACACCTAAGCAATTGCTCCTGAGAGAACTGACACACACACTGACAGCCATTCAGGCGGGCCTGGAAACGGTGAGCAAACAGCGCTTGTGCTAAACAGCGTGTTTATGCTGCTGCTACCCACAGAGTTCAGCCACAACGTGACAACATGAAGGGAAAAAAAAGGGAGCACAAGTGACAACTGCAACTCCTGCTTGTCACACTTGTATCATTTTCCTCTCTCCTACCCAGCACGCCATCTCAGCCAAAGGGAGAAAAAAAACAGCTAGCTAATGCCGTGGTTTGACAAACAGGAGGCTTGTGTGTAGTGAAACACAGGGTTGTTATTTGCTTTGCAGTTAGGGACAAGGTCGACACGGGTTATCAGAATCCAGCAGGGATTGTTCTGCAGAAAAGGACAAAGCAGAAGTGCGTACTTTGGGAGGATGAGCACTAATGGAGAACTTTGATCAATACCAGGGATGCTGTATTGACAGAAAAAAGGTTGCAGTTACGGTAGATTAGGAGGTCGGCTCTGGTCAGTGGCTGCTGGGGGTTTGGCTGTTTTCATAGCCACAAGCATTGATATGACTAGTTGAAGTCCTTCGTGAAGAGTCTGCTTCAATCTTGCAAACATTCTTCTCTTGTGCTCACATAAACTTTGTAAGCATGATGTTTTCAGGTCTTTAAAATGGCCGCCTGGTAATCAGCCGGTCTGTGCATTTAAAAGGAATAAAAATGTTATTGTTGATGTATTCGTGTCTGAAGTGTTCAGATATTCACATTGTTTGGATCATTAGTTGAAATGGATGATAAATTAATTCTATTGTTCTTCAGTAAATGAATGATATAGGCTAACACATTCTGCTTTCACAGCTTTCTGCTCCTCATCTTCCAGATACAACCGACAGTAGTTCTGCTGGTTATTCAACTCTATTAAACTGACCGTCTGCAGCTGTAAACCACAGCTAGATGCATAGTTTTCCTCGAGTGGAGTTATTGTAGAAAATTATATTTCATATTGACTTTGCTCTGTGTTTTTGACGCATTCGCTGAGGGAGAAGATGCGACAGACCACAAATTTACTTCAATGAAACTATAAATGCAAAATCGAAAAATTTATGATCCAGTAGCCACTCAACTATTTTCTGTATCTACAGGGAAATGTTCCCGTATATTTTTGTAATATTAGGATATTAATATTTGATAAATGTTAGTAGTAGTGTGTTGTGATGAAGTACAATTGCATATAAACGTGTGTAGTGCTAAACTAGTGGCACCCACTTTTCACCACCTCACCAATTCGGCTCCTTGACTACTTCTCTTGGCTGCTTAGTCATAAAACTGGTAATTTAACTTTAACCCTCCCTATTAATCATTAGATTTGTCGAGACAATAAGTAGGCATTTCAGGTAACTTGAAATTGTTTTGACACTGAACGAGAGCACATATAAGTGTAAAACCAGTCACCATAAACGGATTGTTCTGTAGTGTAATTTATTTTACCTATATTTTGTCTTGTATGAATTCTTCAAAATCAGATGTATTTATTTTTTGTCATTAAATCCAAATGGTTAACAACATCCACCTCAGGAGATCACACATATACAGTGCAACATCCAGAAACAGAAAATGTTTTCTTAATAGAATGTATGAAAAATATATATTGTACATTAACCAGCTTCCAAAACTTTCATCAAGTTCAATGAGTGTAAAATATTTATGGTGGCCAGCAACATACCATAAATAGATTAGCTTGACATGGTCTGGCACTACAAAGTTTATTGGGGGAATTTTTGATCAATTTAGGGAAGACGTCAACTGTATGAATAATGTTCATTGACAGTGGTGATACTGAATAGCAATCTTTCAATTCACATTCTATATTAATCGATAAATATGTGAAAGATGGAATATGCAAAACATTTCTGAAAAGCGAATTAACATTTTTCCTACCAAAACGGACATTAGGAATTTCGAAGCAGTGTAGCTTCTAAATGAAGGTGTTCCACAGGGATCTATGTTTGTCACGAGTAAATTCTTTCAATATGGATATGAATATACAGATTTCTCAATTAACATTTGCATGTTATTTATGTTAATCATCATCTTTTTTTTTTACCTAGTGTCTAGACCTTCATAAATACATCATAACATTGACAACATCCAGATGGGTTTAATAACCTAAAGCTTTTTCAAAACTTAAACAGCAAAAAGAAAGTTAATTAATTTCTTAAAACGTGTATTTCCACTGTTTGTGAAGATCCATGAAAAAACCTTACTGTCACATTGGAACTATTTAAAAAAATGTATTGTCTTTGATCAATTACACTTTTTTATTTGTATAAGTTGTCAAAAATCATATACAGATCTTGCTCTTTCGTGGAAAATGTAAAAAAAACAACTTTTTGTTGTGTTTACTGTAGTCCATCCATCCATCCATCATCTTCCGCTTATCCGGGGTCGGGTCGCGGGGGCAGTAGCCTAAGCAAAGAGGCCCAGACTTCCCTCTCCCCGGCTACTTGGGCCAGCTCCTCGGGAGGAATCACGAGGCGTTCCCAGGCCAGCTGGGAGACATAATCCCTCCAGCGGGTCCTGGGTCTTCCCCTGGGTCTCCTCCCGGTGGGACGTGCCCAGAACACCTCACCAGGGAGGTGTTTACTGTAGTATTAATTTTATTGTGCTTTGTTTTTGTTGCATTGAATTATGCTGTAATTAAAGTCTGCAACAAAAAACTGAACATAAACACGTCATGTTGCCAACAAAAGCCATTTCCTAGTCGTTTTTGTTGAATAAAAGGTCTCATTGGTCTTTTCCTTCATCATCTCGATGTCTCTGTGCATCAACCCGAGGCCGCCTGTAATCAGCAGGCCTTGAATTCTCTGAAAGGTCATTCTGTCCCTTTGATGGTGTTTTGATTCATCCCTTCCTCTTTTCTCTCCTCCCACCCTTCCTCTTTTTTTTTTTTTACCCCCTCCCCCTCCTTCTTGCAGGGAAGCTGGAAAGCCATTATCACCAGGGTGCCAAGAAGGGGCTGGTCCCATCAGCTGCAGACTGACAGTAGAGGAAAAGCTCTTTGCTCACTTTCTGGTCTCAATCTGGAGTGGAGTTTATGACCAATTCTGTTCAAATCTTTGATTCTAATTACTTGTATTTGTAGTAAACAAATAAAATCTTGATTAAAGCTACTCGGTGCAAAGATAATTATTGTAAAATATATTTTTTTCACAAATCTCTACAAAATTGTTTAACAAAGTAAAATGACTTGTTTTTATAACTTCACAAAGATTAGATTTACAGGACATGAATGATTGCTGTTAAGAATAATGATACCAGAGCTTAAACAGCTACAAGAGAAATGCTGTCTGACTTCCCTCGCTAGACACTGGCTTGTCATTACCCATCGTTCACTTTAGGGCCACATTTACTCAAACAATAGCACTTTGTTTAAAAAAAAGCACAGCCTTGTCATTAGTTTCAATGAAACCATTTGATTACAGCACCGGGGGGATGTCGATGCCGAAGGCGACAAGCAACAGGGGATGCAGAAGAATGCAGAAGATGGTTAACTCTAGCTGAACACTGCAATCAGACAGCCTCAATCAACGTACGACTCTTTTTTTTTTTTTTTGCTCTAACCCTTTGATTTTGCATCCATCCATCCATTTTCTGAACCGCTTATTCTTCTGACTTTGCTTTAATTTACTTATTCACCTTGAAATGGTTGAGCAAAGGAGGAGTTTTTAGGTATTCGTCTGACTTATAAGCACTCTGTTTTGGATTTACCTTCCGTGGAATTTTATCCTCTTTCCGAGTATCTGTAACGACATGCCAGTGCTGAGAATAATACTTTCAGCCTAAACAACATGCGTTATCTTTCCTGGGTGTGTCCTTCCTGCTCCTGTGCGAAACACTCCAAACACTCCCCTCTGAACCCATTAAAACTGTCAGTGGTTTCAGCGTTTGTCCATCTGATTGAGCTTTTCCCTGTTGTATATGTTCAGCATTGATAATTTAAGAATATGTCTTCAAACAACATGCTTACATCCAGATATAGGTGTTTCTAAAGTTACAGATTATCACTTAAACTTCCAAAATGCAGTTCACATTTAGGTTCAGCCTGGAAGTTCACTGACAAGTAGAGAAGTCAAGCTCACAGCACGTGATGGTGTGTTAGAAAATGTTGCCAAGCATGCAGTTTGTTAGTCAGTGCTGCGCAGAAAAAGGTAGGGCAGAAAACAAGAGGATGTAGCTGATTGTAAAGAAGTGATCTTTAAACCGTATAAGGGCAAATCACTAACCAGTCATAGCACTCGTATTTGCATTTATTCCTTGTATGTTTTACACTAATCAAAAGTCAACAAAAGAGAGAACATGCACACAGTCTGAATTTAAACACCACATAACCTGAAAATCTGTTCAGTCAAGTTTAGGATTAAAGTTTTCTCCAAAGAATGCTTCAGATAACGTCATTGAGCAATTCCGTTTTTGATATTTCACAAGTGATAAAATTGTTCTCAGCTTCACTTGAGCATTTCTGAGGAGAAGAAACAACCTTATCTCCCTCGGCTGAATCCTTTCTTAGAGTATATATAGAAATCACGCAAGGCTGGTTTCATTTGAACTGCTGTTTAAATGTCTGTTCAACATCTTAAACATTTGCCAGCTTTAAAAAAAAAATGCTAAGATTAGATCAACTTGAGCACGTCCAGGACAGTCGTGGGGTAACAACTGCTATTCTTACATTTCAGGAAGTCAAAACATGAGATCTAAATGTTTACAATCTCTCCATGAAACATACAAACTAGTTCAAATATATGATGACATTTTTCAGTTGTTGGTGGCAGTCAAAGTCAAGATTTTTGTCTTGTGGGGAAGATTTGATTTCAGGTCTTATTAAATATTTCCTTCTTCATTTTACTTTTGTTAGAGCAAAATCTTTCCAGAGGTTCCTAATAGGATTCTTTGGAAGACGACATCTAAAAGTCTCTGAGTGTGTTCTGTAGTTTCACTTTTGATGCAGATTGGAATGTGGACATGACTTAATAACAAGGTGGCGGTTGTTTGAGTCAAAATTATTTCATAATACCTGCATAGACTAAAGGTTTCCATTTCCCTTTGTTGTTTTTTTAAGTTGGTGGGTGCAATGGTAAAGATATGTCTTTGTTTATATCTGTTATTATTATTATTATTATTATTATATGCTTAATGTGTGTTTTTATATTACCAGCACATGAAGTTAAATGGCAGAGGAACGTCTAGTTTAAAGTGTTATACCTAAAAATCAGGACGGTCCTCACCGCTGAGTTAATCTTTAGTAGTGAGTACAAACTCTTTTGGACCCGCAACCAGTTAAAAACTATTAG
This sequence comes from Apricaphanius iberus, assembly GCA_028564705.1. Classification (NCBI taxonomy): domain Eukaryota; kingdom Metazoa; phylum Chordata; class Actinopteri; order Cyprinodontiformes; family Aphaniidae; genus Apricaphanius; species Apricaphanius iberus. The sequence continues at coordinate 534,623 of JAPXFQ010002931.1, forward strand.
TGTCAGTTTTAACCTACTTATCTTGGAACAAAAAACTTTATTAGGAAGTAAAGTTGGTATTGGTTTTGGGCTTTCATTTTAACTGAGTTTATAAATCCTGCTTGTAACCATAAATGTCACTAATGATGGTTTAAAAACACAGATCTGAAACCCCAAATGTAACGCATATTTATACTTTATGAATACAGGTTTGAAACCATGAATGCAGCACACCTTCATATCTGAAACACAGTTCTTACAACCTGCAATTCTCTTGGTTGTAGTTTCTGAAATCAGATCTAAACCTTTGAACGTAACATTCGTTGTCAGTTTAAATAGATCTGAAGCCATGCATTAAACGTCTCTCCGGACTTTATAAACAGAGATCTGACTCTATAAATGTATCAAGTGTTAGAAATTTATAAAACGGCTCTAAAACCCCCAATGTAAGACGCACATATAAACACAGATCTCAAGCCATAAATGTTACGTGTGTTTTTAGGTCAGGAACATGGATCTGAAACCCCGAGCATAACACCCGTTTGCCGATTATGAACACTGATGACTCAGAACCACTTAATGGGATTGTAAATAGCATTCATTAGAAATGTCTGTTGTGTAAAATAGCATTGACACATCAGATTGTTGATATATGGCTGTTTGTAGGATTGCACAGATTCATGTAGATAAGCCTCCACCCTTCACTGTGATCACATTAAAACTTTAACTGGAAGAAACGCATTTCATTGACATATACAATATACTCTTGAGCTGTTCAACTATTTTCTTCCCTAGTACTTCTTTAGAACCAGAACCAATTTGGTGGAAATACCCTAAATATTAGAAACTACAACAGCTCCTGGTTGGGTTAAAGAACCCATATTACATTAAAAACGATCAGTTTGTTGTTGGAATACAGCCTTTGAAAAGTTCCCCCCACAATACTAAAATACAAATGTTATGGCTACAGTTCTAGGAAATAAACATTTGCCACTTTTGTGTATAAAAATATCCAGAGATCATAGAGTCTTGGGATCCACTGTGATTCCTATTCATGAAGTGTTTTAATTAAATCTTCAACGCTTTCATTAAAAATATGCACACTGTGGTACACTTGTTCCTAAGTGCTGTTGTGACATGCTGTTCCTGACATATTTCATGCACAAGAGAATTTTATGTTTTCACTTGTTTCTGCATTGCTATGTTTGCATGTGTGTTCCTCTCTGTGTCGAATGTCTCCTTGACTAAGCCGTTTCAAGTCCGAAGGTGTTTCATCATGGTTGGACAAGCATATCGTGAATCACCAACATTCATTCTCACACACACACACGATGGGTTGCTATGTTTTTGCCAGTGCCTAGCATTATAATTTGCTGTTGATTAGCTTAGATTTACTCTTATTTGGGTTGCAGATTAGACACAACTCTGTGCACCACTCCATTCAGGCTGAGGACGCATAATTGTACCAGCCCTCCTAGTAATCTCCCAGGCAGAGAATGTAAGAGGGCTCCTTTGTAAAGATCCTCAATAGGAGGTGTTTTTTTGTTAGAGAGGTTGCCCAAGAATTGAGTGAACTGAGCCCCCAGTGAATTAGTGATGACAGCTACTTGCCCTGTGGGTGGCCTCTTTTCCTGTCTTCCAGATCAGCTGCATTTCTCCGGATGGGAACAGACATCCAAGTTCACATAAACAAGGGCTGTTTGCTGTTACGCTGAACAATTAAGCACATGCAGTTTTTACAAAGCCTCTTTAGATAAACACCATGAGATTATGTGCTGTTGGTTTTTCGTGCACAAAAGATGATATGACTTGCTTGAGTGGTAGCTTTTAAACTATAAAAAGGGCTGAACTACAATAACCTTATTGATAAAATGGTTGCAACATTCATCCAATTTGTGTGTCCGTGTCGACTTCATGAGATAGAAAACTGGTTAGGAGGTTTTATATGTCCGTGAAAAAAAAAAACGTTGTGTCAAAGAGCTTTGGAAAGACATCACACCCGATGTAATATCAACCTCCTTTTTAAAGCTAAAACTGAATTGGTTGAATTTGTATTGTTATTCTAAATTCTTCACCTCCACAGCTGTGCAATACTTCTGACTTACACTTTTTATCCTACTTTACATGTGTACACATGTGAGGCAGTGTCAGGTTTACTTCCATGACTTACCTTTTAAGAAAACCGGGAACTGAACCACCAACCTGAGAATCTGAACCAAATACAACCTGAAAAATAATAAATCAGAATGACTTGCTGGGAAGCATCTTTGTGTTACTTGAATTAAATAAAGTTACAGCATCGACAGAAAGAAAGAAAGTATTTACACTATGGGATTATCTTTTTACATTAACAAAAAAGCAGTAAACATTTTAATGATAAAATGTCAGACGCCAAAGATTGTAAATGTGAAGTTCCACAAGGCTCAGTATTGGAACCTAAAAAATGTTTTAATGGTAGAAATTAATACTGAAATTTACCAGTTGGTTTGATTAGAAATTTATGATTTTTATTAATTACTGAGATTCAGTAGAAAAGGAAATTGAGTTTTTGAAAGTTTTAGAAATATAATAGACTACATAAAATACAATGAATGAAATGAGAAGAATCATATTTTTTTGTTCTGGTCAATTATCCATTTTTTGAGTTGGTTGTTTTATAAAAAAGCTGCAAGAATTTCACACTATTTGCAGAAACTTGTCACATACCTTTGCCAGGTAATTTTCTGATGCATTTGACAATGTTTTGCAATTTTTTTTCTTCTTCCTGCTCCTGTGTTACTGATGAATCTTTGTCATTTCAATTTTAGCCTGAGTTTAATTTTTTAAACCTAAACGGAATTAATTTACACAGTGTTAAATCAGGATTACTCCATATTATATAATACTTTCTATATATTATACTCCATTTGCTTAGCACTATATTTCTTACCTGCTCATGTTTTAATTTGATCTTTTATTTTCTTAATTGTGTATCATATTGCTTTTATTTGTAAAGTGGCCTTGAGTCTTGAAAGGCACTTTAAATGAAATGTATTATTATTGTTATTAGAACTGGAAAAAAAGACAAATGTGGAGTCATATTTTGTGATCTGCATCATAATCAATGTTCTCTATTTACCAGTTTGTCTACTTTTCGACCCTCCCATACGGCAGTGAGATGTATTGATGACAGAAAAAGAAACGAGATTCTTTATACGAGATTGTGCTCTGCCTTAGAGATGGGATACGGAGCTCCATCATCTGCGGGGAATGTTGGAGTAGAGTCGTTGCTCCTCTGCATCAAAAGAAGTCAAAGGAGGTAGTTCAGGCATCTGATCTAATATTGAACACCCCCATTTGTTTCCTGGCACATCGCATTGGGAGACTCAGTGGTAGACACAACTCCCTGAATAAGACTCAAAGTAGATATTCCTTCTGCTGTCTGATGTCTGGGTTTCTCTCTGGTTCTTGTTATCTATGGAACCCATTTTCTGATAATCCAAAGATCCTGAACTGAGCTCTGAATATCAATCTTCTGAATACTGAAACACATTTCTGCACATAAGAAAAATGACTGCTGAAGAAGTTTTGTACTAATATTTGTGGTAATATTAGTTACAAATGAAAATACCAATGCCTAAAACCACAAGAAGTCCCAGTCTGAGCTTAGTTTTGTTGCATGGTTTTTAAGGCTATAATGAATAAAGAAGTTTTTACACCTCTCCTGATTGGGGTTATATTTTACGCATTGAGCACTCCACAAATGTCAAACTTCTCTATTTGGTTGCATTTTGGTTGCATTTTAATCATCCTCTTTATGTATCCGAGGCTCCATCTCCTCCACCACACAGCAATCACCCTGCTGCTAATGCTGTCGAGGAGCACAGGAGAGAAACTTATCAGAGTAGATGAAACAAAGGAACAATCTTGCTGTCGTTCCAATTGTAAGTACCACCTGTTTCTGGTGTAAAGGCTCCCGCTGAAATTCCTGTCACCATCCAGCGTTCATCCACTTAGCCGAGGCTTTAAATTCAATCGGACACAAAAAGGGTAATGTGGTTATTCGTCATTTGGGCAGAAAAAGATGCCCGGCAGTTTTTCTTGATTGAAATGAAATGTAATTGACTCCAGCCCAACAGTATGACCTACTCTCCATCAAGCCAAGTTTCCAGTTGTAGAAGCAGCGGGACCTTTGTGTGCTTGCTGAGAGACTGATTTGTCTGAGGGCATGGAGTCCCATCCCCCCTTCCTCACACGCCTGCAAGAAGAATTAGGCTTTGGAGCACTTAGGAGAGGTGGTGGCAGGCTGGGGAACAATACAACCTTGGAGCAGCTTATGGCTCATCCATCTCATAATCCGTAACAGAGGGCTGTCTGTCGAGCCAGTGTGGTGACACAAAGGAAATATTTAGGAAAGCACATTGTCAATATTTGCTAATTGAAGACCAATTGCCAGCAGGATTCAACGCAGTGAAATCTTTATAAAAGTGCGCAACATTCAATGATTTTTCATACACAGTCAGTATGTTTACATGCACATCTAAATCAAGCTTTTGTCAGTAATCGGACTAATGGCTTAACCAGAGTTAGCAGGGGCATAAGCATCAACTCAGAAGTGAGGGGGACACATTTTTCAGAGGTATATTGAGGGACTTATCATCCTTGTAACAATCCCACCTTTCCTCAGTGGATAAAGAACCATTTAAATCACTGTTACACAATAGGTGGCTTTGTTATCAGCTATATTAGTTGTGGTTCAAACGCAGTTACTAACGCTCCTTTTCCACTAGGGCCAGTATGGTCCTGACAGGTAGCTTCAGAACCGTTCTGCCGTGTTTCCATTAGCTGTGTCCATTTCGAGCAGACCTTTTTTTTTTGACTACCTCTGCCTCGAAGCGACGCAACACGCCCACCTATGGACTAATTGTTCCAGTAATATGATATCCCTCTCACTCCTATCTTGCAGCAGTAGCTGCTGATTGGCCTGGAGTTGTTTCTTTGAAGTGATGTCTCAGTAAAGTAACAGTAGCACCAAAATCAGAAATTTTCTCCATAAAATTTTTAATATTCAAAGTCTCAGAGAGTGGTTTGTTTTTATTTGCTTCAAGAAGCTACAAATTTAAAAAAAAAGTAATATATAGACTCAGTACATGCAAAGTGAAATCTTTCAATCGTTTGTTATAATTTTGATAAATATGGCTTACAGCTTATGAAAACCCAAAGTTCAAAATCTCAGAAAATTAGTATATTTTTAAAAGCTGGATGTTCCTAAAGTTTTAAAACACATTCATACAAAGTTACGTGGAAAGGAAAAGTGTGAAAGAGATGGATGCACAAGCAGCAGAGATGCCTGCAGCCTTGATAGGATTTTCAGGAAAAGGACATTCAAAAATGTTGGGCACCTTCACAAGGAGTGGACTGAGGCTGGAGTTAGTGCATCAAGAGCAGCCACACACAGAAAGATCCTAGACATGGACTTCAAATGTCCCACTCCCTTTGTCAAGCTCCTGCTGGTCTGTTGCTCCGTGTTCTAAAGAGAAAGATGAGACACATGAGACCAAACAATGCAGAAGAGCTGAAGGCCGCCATTGAAGCATCCTGGTCTTTCATAAATGGTAAATGGACTGAACTTATTTAGCGCTTATCAAGTCTTACTGACCACTCAAAGCGCTTTACATTGAAGCCACATTCACCCATTCACATTCATACACCGACACCCAACATGGCTCAGTAGGACATTGTAGAATTTGGGGGTCTTGCCCAGGGGCACATCAACATTTGACTGGAGGAAGCTGGAATCGAAGCTACGACCCTCCGATTGCAGGCCAACTACTCTACCACTGAGCCACAGTCTCCCATACCACATCAGCATTTCCACAGGCTCATAGCTTTCATGCCACACCGCATTGACGTAATAATTGATGTAAAAGGGGCCCAAAAAATGTACCTATGCTTGATGCTTTTTTTAGAGGTCTGACATTTCTCTATATATGTCCATGTTTTATTTATTTAATATAATATTCTAATTTGCTAAGATTTTTTATTCTGTGTTTTCATAAGCTGAACACTATAGCGATATATTACTTTTACCTTTTAAGTTGATTTACTGAAATCAAATATATAGCACAATATTCTAATTTTTCAGAGTTTCACATGAACATCAGTCCTGGGTTACCTAAAAAAATAAGAAAAAACATATTTTGGAATGTTAATCAAAGTATTGCTGAAATATCAATGAAAACTCTGTCCTGATACCTCCCGGGTTTCTCCCAGCAATTGATCTATTTCTCTCAGCTAGTTCTAATTTCTCCTTGCCTGTGAATAACCTGCATCATTGTCTCTGCTGCTGGCCTCTGGTGTATGTCTCCTCCTTGACTCTGATCTTTCTATTGGGGCAATAAAGATTCCTTTCAAATATGTGAGAGAAATAGTGAGGAAGGCTTTTCCACAGAAATGAAAGAGGACTGGGTCTATTCCAAGTATGAATGAACTTGCAAGAAATGTAACAATTAACTAGGATTATTAACAATCTTAAAACAATATAATTTAGCTAATATTACCTGTTGGTAAAAATATAACTCAACTTCAAGCTTGTTTGGAAAGTGTGAGGGACATGTCCCGCCCGTACCCCACTGCCGTTGCGCCCATAAGAGTGAGTTATGTCCCAGTTTTAATGTCAGAGATAATCTAATTGTTTGATGAAGTGCGTTTGACTCCACAACACAAAGAGGCGACATGTATCACTTAATGTAATTCTTTTAGCTTTTAGTGGCAAAACAAATAGTAAACGGATGCTGGTGGGAGTGAAGCAGACAGAGTAAAAGCAAGATATGCACAATCACAATGCATTGTTCTTCGTCAGTCCTAAAAAGCACTGATCAGCCGCTTACGTTGTCTTTGCCTCCATATTCTGTCTGTGCTAGAACACAGGTGGGAAAGGGGGGTAGTTTGCAGAGAAATTTGATTTCCAATCGCATTATCTGGTTGCCTTTGTCCAATTACTGTAACTCCATTTTGATTAGACTCTCGTCAGTCTAAGGTGTATACATACATTTCAAAAGTCCAATTTCAGTCAGACTAAGGCAATAACTAAACTTTTTTCTTGCTTCATGAAAATGCACTGTCTCTTGGAGACACCAGAACTTTGAGATTAATTAAAGGGATAAGTTTTAGGGATTGGTGTTTACCCAGAGTCAGAAGTGGGTTATCTGAGTTCAGCCAAAGACTTATTTTCTCTGCCAGTGTTATGTAGCTTCAGAAAACACAATAATTAGAGAGTTTAGGTTTTGTTTTTAGCTGAATCATATTTTTGGAGATTGCAAAACTAGCCATTGAGAACTACAGTTAAAGAAAAAAGTAAGTTCACCAATTTTTAAGTCTAGGGTCTTTTAAGGATATTATGTATTTTTTTATTCAGTTCATTAAGGTCTCCTGTCAGTTTCGGACAAGCTTTAGTGAATGGAAAGATGACTTCACATTTGACACTCTAATACATTGGTAACCGGAGGACGTCATGCTTAACTCAAAGACTTTTAGGTGCCAAACTAGCCCAAATTATCACACCTCCATAACCCTGCTTCACATGTACGAGGTGTTACAACTTGTGTATTGTGTTTGACTTGGTGCTGTGCATTTGTTCTAACATATTCATTGTACCTTTTACACTGATGAGTCTGTTACATAAGTTTCAAATTTAACCAAATGCAGTGTTGAAATATTCTTGCTGCAGAGAGGCACCAGCAACAACTCACTGTAACCCTCGATCAAATAAGTGGCTGTGGGTGGATGGAGGAAATATTCTCTTTCAAGAGAGGAGGCTTTCTGCTGGGGGTAGAGCCACTGCTGCTCCACATCAAGAGGATTGAGGGGGTTCGTGAATGTGCCGTGGTGGCATTATGTCACACCAATATTGTGGCATTCATTCCTGCAAGCTTGTTATTGGTATTACTGCTATATTGCCTTGATGTCATGATGATATGTGGAATGTGCGCTGAGCCCCGGTCGGCAACACTATATACAATGCAAGTAAACATAGGGAGTTCATTTAGCATTTAAACTGTATTGAGTTAAATGGCAAGCTGGGGTGATGCCGAGATCTGCAAGCTGAAGACCTTTAAAGCTGAAGACCAGATCACCAGACAGTTCATGGGGACTATGAAGGACAACCTTTTCTGGAGGAAACTCACTGGTTCCAAAACACCAGTCTGCTAATCGGTCAGGGGGAGAAGATAGCTGAGCCAAGCGTTGTAGAAGAGGACAACAGCTTTCTGAGCTAACCATGGCTAGCTCCCCACGCACCTTCTGAGACCTGCTAATAGGTCCAAATGGAGATGCCGCTAGCTGAATCAGCTAATCACAGCTGCTCTCCTTTAATGCCGATTTCATCATAGACAGACCAGTTTTTTGCCTTCAAAGGAGATCCAAAGATCGATCAAGGAAGGTTGTGTCTGAGCAGAGATAAATTGGCTCAGGATAGATAATTAAAGAAGTGATGTGATAGTGTATTTCCCTGTGTTTTGCTGCATCTGTAAGGTTTTATTCTTTAAAGTGGACCTGGCATGAAATTTGCAATTAGCTTTTTTGATCATATCTTTTAGTTCCCCCAGCCTGCCTACGGCCCCTAAGGGGTTAAAATTACTGATTAGTATTTCCTTTGTCCCGGGGTATGCCTGGCTACATCGTGAAATTAGCACTCAGAAACGGGCTGTTTGGCAGTTCGGCATATGACGACACGTTTCGGCATATTACGTGTTGAGTTCCAGCCAATTACCCCCTTCCCTGAACTACACCCTGCAAGTCCCTCCCTCCGCGGCACGGAGAACTACGGTAAGAGGCAAACAAACCAACAGCATGGAGTCCAGACCACATCCAAACTGCACTGTACCTGGGTGTACAAAAGAGAACATAAATCTTTTTGTCCTCCCCACTTATGAGCCACTGAAAAGCTTGTGGATAGATTTTATGTATGCGGGGAATGTGCCCGACCGACTGCCGAAGCGTGTGGTAGTTTGTGGCAAACATTTCTAGGACCACTGTTTTTCCAACTTGGGAAAATACAGCAGTGGATTCGCAGATCGTCTTAAACTTCTACCAGGATTAATACCAACTCTCCGTCAACCAACAGATATCCCTGTACAATAAGCGTATTTCCTCAATAATGTCCTTCAGCTGTTAGTAGACATTGTGGCATTTTTTGAGTTGTTTGCTTTACAATTAGCTTCATAGCTAACATTCAGAATTAGCTTCACAGCTAATACCCCAGTTTGTTTATGTAGCATTCGTGCTAGTATGCTTTTATTTGGGGCAAAAAAGATTATATATCATAGTTGAACATTCAAAATATCGTTAGAGACTCATTGACCACAAAAGCGCATAGCCTAGGCCCCGCCCTCCCAGACCGTTCGTCGTTCTGTGCTAATGATCACAGAAGGGCTACCTCGTCACACCTGCAATTCTACAACAAGGCTGAATTATGGCAAGTGATCGTTTGATATAGTATTAGGGTACTTAGAGTGTGGCTAAAAAGGGCCCAAACGTTGCAGGGAATTTCATGCCAGTTCTACTTTAATTGTTAGGGTACACGCAGTGTTTTTAATGGTTTTTGACTGATAAAAAGAGTCCTTTTAATCATGAAAGATGAGTTATTTGTTCAACCGGAGCTTTGTTCTAATAGTGGAAACGCACCCATTGTTTCTTCTTCTTTAGTTCTTTTAGCAGACTGCCAGCTGCTCATAAACACTAAAGATTGCTATTTACAGTATTACAAAATACAGATTAGCTTTAAAATAGTTTAAACACCACATAGTAGGGATGTGTATTGCGAGAATCTGGCGATATATGTTTCACGATACAAAGGGGACGATACTATATATTACGATCTATCACGATACTATGAGTAAGACTATGTATTGTAATTTTTTTAAACTGAATTTAACTACAGAAAATGTGACACAGCCTTCTTAACACTCCTACCTGTTTCATTACTGGATCTAGTTGATCATCTCCAACAAAGAAGGTGAAAACAACTACCAGTCAGACTTTTAATTTAATTACAAAAGTTACTGTCTTTATTAATGGTTCAATTGAAATTCTTAAGAAATAACAATCAAAACCCTGCTTTGAATATTGATACAATATTGGAACATAAAATATTGTGATTTATATGTGTGTTGTAATTTACTTTTCAAATAAAGCCATGAACACATTCCTTCATTTATTGTTTATTAACCTCTGCCTTAACAGGCAGATAATCATAAATATTGACTGAAACTGAACTATCTGGCTATTTATTATTTTTTCTGAATCCCAGGATGCTGTTTCAAACTTGGCAAGTTTGACTTAAAGTTATTTGTGTTAATAATTACCCAAAGCAATTATTTATGTACTTCCATCTCACTGTGTATGCACTCAAACTTGCACTCTGGACACCACCCCCACGCCCCGTTTTTGTTTTGTGAAAAACGCCTGACTGTGGCACATTGCCGCCACAGGCTCACCACTTAAAGATGACCAGAAGGCTCATTGACAGCGGCACTGATGGCGACATTTTCTTTAAAAAGTAGCCTTGTGTCTCTCTGCTTTGGTTTCTGTCCCCATGATGGATGGATGGATGGATTAAATGGATTAGGTTTTCTTTAAAATAAATTTTGATGTTATATGTGGAAAACGTCTTCAGAGTAGCTTCGATCAAATTTTTTCTCGTAATGAACTTGGATGCCAGAAGTAAGTGTGCTCCTTATTGCTCTATTCACAGCGTCAATGAGCTAACATAGATCTATGTCAGAGAGATGAATAAAGAGAGAGATCTCAATTCAGCAAGACAGAGTAAACCTCTTTACTCTTAAGGAAAGGCGAATTACAGATCTATAAATTACACAAATAAATGTGATTAGAAGAAAACAATTTAAATAAAGGAACAAACACTTTTCAGTAAAAATAATTGCTGACTTTCAGTGGTTCTCAAAAGCGGAACAGATGCTTGGATTAAATTAAAATGGAATTTTCTATCGTGAATGTCTTTCATTTTCTTTCATTCCTAAAGATCCACTGATAAATGATTGATTCAACCTATGGCCTCTTGACTTGATGAACAGGACTGTATTTGTTACAACACAAATGTATCAGGTCGAAGTTTCAAATTATGGCTGCATCAGTTTTCCAGCGGAATACAGAAACACACAGACTCAATCTAAAAAGCCTCATGGGTCCTCGTGTCAGGGTAAAATGTCCATCCACAGAGAAGTACTACCACTGAGAAATCTTCTCAACTTTTTCACATAAATCCATGTCCTCGTGGAATCTGTCTTCAAAGCCTCTCTTGTCAGGAGATGTAAATATCAGAATATAGTGTTTTGTCAAGCTTTGAATATGTAAATACTCCCTTTCCAGACTTCTATTTTCTCAGGAGCCTGTAACAGCTGCATAATGTGATTACCCTGGATTAACTTTTTCACATTGCTACGTGAAATATATTAAATGCAGTTCTGATTTTGCCACAGGCTGACAAACGTGTTCTTATTCTGCGACAATTCAATAAAAAAGAAACACTGATTTTCAACAAAACCTAGAGATATTTTGAACCAAGGTGAGCTACTCCCACCAAACCTCAAATTAAATGTTTGCAAAAGACACCTCATGTGTAAAGAAAATTGTATGCACACACCCTATGACTGTAGTATGATTGCTGTTTGACTAATTAGGTCAAAATCCAGGTTTTGTCCCAAATAAGACGAATCTAGCACATGCAGTAAAAATGTCGCTGCTTTCATGTTTGATCTAATTTTCCTAAAAAGAGCGGGTTGGACCATGAGTTCAAGACGTGTGAGAACATCTTTAACAAAATGTGAAACTCAAGTCCTTAATGTGTCTTGGATATGTTGAAGATTTGTTACTGTTAATCTCCTTAGCGAAATGTATCCCATAAATCATTGACTGGATGTTTGTTTTAATCCTCAGTTCTTTGTAAAAGTTCCAGAAATATCCTTTCCTTTAAGAAAAAACAGTGACTGTGTTTGCAGCTCATCTCGGAGTCCATTTCAGAACGCTTTGCTCATTTATTAATCAGTTTATGCAACAGTGAACTGGAAAAAGTATGCATACCTCTGAACACTTTCATATTTGACACCTTACAGCCACAAAATAAATATCCCAATGTGTTTTTTATGGGTTTTAATGAGAGCTTGTCAAAAAGCAGAGCCTGATTGAAAAGTGGAGGGAAAAAATACATATTTTTTTTAACTAGTTTTTTTATTATTTTAAACTTCTGCATTATGACATGCACATATAATCAATCAACTTTACTCTGATACCCTTAAATAAAACCAGCTGTCTTAAGAAGTTACTGAACTGGTCAACAGTATCCTGTTTCTAGGCTTTTCATCTGTGAGAATTATGTATTTCTCTACATTAGTCCAACGTGGAACAGACAGTGGTAATTAGCTTAAGCTATACATTTTGTACTGTTCTGTATTAGCTGATGCTGAACTCTCCTCCCTGTAGAAATGAACTAAAACTGTACATGGGAAAATGTTAAAGGTGCTAAGGATAGATGAAACCAAAATATGACCTTTTTTTGCCAGCATTTATATTTCCGTGAGGTAGAAAAGTACTTCCACGGAGAAGCACCACAATAAAAAATGGTGGTGGCAGTGTCATACTTCAAGGATGGCTTTTTTTAAGCACAAAGAAAAACTGGTAAGAAGTTATGAGAATATGGATAGAGCTAAAAACAGATGATGTTAGTGGGTATAGAATACATTAGGTTGGGATAGAGGTTTACATTCCAACAAGACAACGATGCTAAACATGCAGTCAGAGCTCAAATATAATGGTATAGATCAGCAGTTCCCAAAGTTGGGGTCACAAACATGTAATTGTGGAGTCTTGAGATCCTCTTCAAAAAAAAATGGCAAAACCAAAAAATGGCATTGAGCAAACATCTGCCTTCTATGAATAAAAAAATTTAAAAAAAACAGGGCTTGATTTGATAAAACATATATTGCTCACTTTTTTGGATTTTGATGTTGGTTATGTTGCCATTTTAAAACTACTTAAGTGTCCCAGAAAAAATGCTTGTATGTTCCACCAAGAGTTGGGGTCACATGCCATTTACATTTTTATTATGTGGGTAAGAAGCTGGGAAATTTGGGAACTACTAGTACAGATCAGTGCTCAGGAGCAACTTTCACTTTTTCAGAACTCCAAAATAAAATGAATGAATTCAATTAACATGAATGAACCCAGATATGTCATGCTGTGAACTAATCAGGGAAGGTTTACACACAGGCAGCCCAAAGATCCTCAACACTGATATCATTTAAATCCAGTGTCCATCTACCTTCCTGATCTAAAAAAATAGAATACAGCTAGGAAGTACCAAAGAAAACTCTTGCTTCCTAAATGCTGAACATCTTAGCAAACCCTTAAAATTTTCCAATGAACTTAAGAGCTGGAATTGGTTCACGGAGAAAACAATTTAGTCTGCTGAGTTAGGTTTCCACTTGCAACAGCTTCATGAAGGACACTGTTCATAGTTGCACATTATTAGGGGTGTGTCATTGTTGAATGGCGGCATGACTTGCATAGTTTTTGGTGTGATAATTATTACTTACATGTCACCTCTGGCTGTAACGACATCAGCTTGATGACAACACCGAGAGACATTTGACAGGTTCAACAGATCTAAATCAGCAAGCAACTGCATATTGTCTCATTCAAGTATTTTTTTATTCAGCCAACAAAAACCTCGATCAGTTATGATGTTCAGCTGAACGAGAGAGAGGAGAATTAAAGGTATTAGAGTTTACTTTCGAGGGCGTGTGAATGCTTGCACCATGTTATACCAAGCCTGGCTGAGCATTCCACAGTTACCTATCCAGGCAGATGTATTCTTGCAACAGTTGACGTAAGAAGAAAATCCATCCCATGTTGCTGCAATCTATAGGTTACTCATATGTGTTTTCAAACTATGTCGAATACCACAGACCTAATCAAATGGGTCGCTACTATAACTGTCAGCCCTTAAGTTAGTGTACAGCAAATTCCTGTTGTGTTGCAGCTTTCAGATCCCCAATTTTGCAATTCCTTATACAAATATGTTGGCTGAATATTTTGGCTAAGCCTTAATATCTGTTAGGTAAAGTTGACATGAGATTCCAGTTGGGAAAAAGTTTCCACAAAATAGCCCCGTCTGGGAAAACCCATAGAATATATTGCGTAAAACTGGAATTTCCCTCAGGTTAAGTTCAGCTTACCCTGAATTTGTGAAGGAACATCTTTTTACTCTTGACTACTATAACTAACCAGATGGGTTTGCTTGAAGAAAAAGAAGTGCTAAAGGATGACTGCCGCTTAAGCCAGTTCTTATCTGGTTATGTCAAAAAACAGATAAATGACTAGTTTTACTTTCCATAGCTGGAGCGTCACCTTGGAGCCAGGTCATTATGTCACTCAAAACATCCCTTTCACAAGTCTGATCCCCCCCCTGTTGTATTCTGCATTTCTCTGGGCCCTCAAAGTGCAGAGAGACAGTTTTAAGTACGCAAATCCCTGTAATTGTCTTATCACTGCAAACAGATGGATTACTCTCTCCAGTCTAATTTATAAATGTTGCTTTAAAGAGTCAGCATTCTCTAAATGCTCTTTTTTTATGCAGACTGTGAATTCACACCTGATTGGTATTTCTTTTTTTTATGCTTCAAATGGAAGCGTTACACACAGTGTTTCAAGCAGGAATTATAAAAACTGCCTTGCAATGGTGTTTAAAAACCAGGTTCAAACCATGTTAATAAAGTTTTTTTTAAAGAGCAATGCAAGGAGCTTGGTGTGCTGCATTGAAAGGTTGCAATCAGAAAAAATGGGAAACCAAGAGAAAGTTGGCATGTGCTTTTTATTGAACATGAACATGAAGAAGTTTTGTCTCAAATTATGCTAAAAGAAAATAAGTAAGGACAAGAAGCCCAATGAGATGCTGGTATTATGGGAACCTTGGCTAAAATTACTACAGTTTCACTTAGGGGTGCAACAATACCACTTGCTTCAAACTGATACGATAACGATACTTGGATCTGAGTGCTTGGCGATAGTAAGTACCATTGCCGATACTTCTGCCACACACAAAAAATGCAGTGAATTGGAAGACAGGTTTTAATTTCTTCTCTGGTTGTTACGACAACTGGTGAATTTCATAAAAATAAAATATTGATAAAAATGACCACAAAACCAAAATAATATGTTCTTTCAGATTTTTGCAGAATTTCCTAATTTTAAGTATAGAAATGGTATAGTAACTAACCGATACAAGTACATTAGAACAGTACCTGCCCCTACACCAGTATCGGTATCAGTGCAGGTTTCATTTCATTGCATCACTGTGGTCATTGAGTGAAATGCACCTGTAATTGTCACAAGTCCAATAAAATATGACTTTAAAAAATCAGTTTTACAATACATAGGCACGGGTCCTCTTTTCAAGGGGAAAGCCATATTAGATGACCTCTTTACTTCTTCAAGAGCCCGGACGGACAAAGCGCACGGAACAAGCCCGGTATTAAAACATTGATTTTCCCCTCAAAATGCAAAAAAAGTTTTACCATAAATACATTTTTTTCTCTTTGCTAGTTCCAAGCGATTAAAGAGAGACTGATGTGCTCGTCATGATGAAGCAAATAGTTAATTCTCAGGGAATTGAGCTTTTGAAAACAGCACTAGTTGGACCTTCGTTGTTGAGTTTCTTACTCGAAGACACAGATATCGCAATGCTTGTGAAAATTTTGGTATGCACTGCCCCCTACTGGCCGAAAATTACACAGTGTGCCTTTAACCTAGCAGTCATGTTTTTGGACAGTAGGGGGAAAGCAGGCGTACCGATGCATGACCACCCAAACTCCTTCAATAAAGAACCCAATCCAGGATTTGAACCCAGGACCTTACTGATGTAATGTAGCAGTGCTACAAACTGTACCACCTTGCAGCTCCAAAACTGTATCCTATGAATGATGAGTGTTTGGCAAATAAAAAAAAATGTAATTTAGTTCACTGTTCTTTAAATAGTTGTTAATTTCCCTAAACCGCCCTCCTGAAGATAACCAAAGGGGTTCTTTGGTGTATTCCAGGAATGAGCCCGAGCAAAGATGCCACCCTTTGCTACATTAGCCAGTGCTTCATCTGTGGAAGCAGTAACAACTGTTTCCATTCAAACACTGGCTGCCTGTTTGGGATTGGAACCAGTTTGGTGAGGAAACATATGTAATGAACAAATAATTGCAGTTATCAAACCCCTATTAAAGAAAACTACCTAGATAATACATTGATGCAGAATTATAGGCCAATCTCTAATCTCCCATTCATCAGTAAGATTATCGAAAAAGCTGTATCTCAACAGTTGAATACATTCCTGATAATGAACGACTCCTTAGATAATTTTCAATCTGGTTTCTGTGCTCATCACAGCACTGAGACTGCCCTCGTCAAAGTTTTCAAAGACATCAGCATAAATACAGACAGCGGCAAAACCACAGTTCTGGTTCTGTCGGATCTCAGTGCAGACTTTGACACTGTTGATCACAAAATATTACTTGAACGATTGGAGAGCTGCACCGGACTCACTGGTAGCACTTCAATGGTTTGAGTCTTACCTCAAAAATAGGAAGTTCTTTGTGTCCATTGGAAATTTCTCATCAGAAAAAACAGAAATCAAATGTGGGGTCCCCCAGGGCTCCATCCTGGGACCCCTCCTGTTCAATATTTATAGCAGCCAATCAGATAAGTTATCATAACTATGCAGACGACACACAGCTATACATTACATTGTCACCAGGAAACTTTGATTCTATCCAGACCTTAAATGAATGCATTGAACAAATCAACGACTGGATGTCCCATAACTTTCTACAGCTAAACAGAAACAAAACAGAAGTCTTTTTTTTTTGACCTAAGGAGGAACGATCCAGAGTCAGCACACAGCTTTAGTTAATACAACTAAAAACTACTCATCAGGCTCGTAATCTAGGTGTAATTTTGGACTCGGACCTGAACCTCCAGGGTCACATAAAGGCAATAACAAGGTCAGCCATCTATCACCTGAAGAACATTTCTAGGATTAAGGGACTGATGTCACAGAAGGACCTTGAGTCGGATTGATTACTGCAACAGTGTCCTCACAGGTCTACCTAAAAAATCTATCAGACAACTGCAGCTGATCCAGAACGCTGCTGCCCGTGTCCTCACTCGAACTAGGAAAATAGAACACATCACCCCAGTTCTTAAGTCCTTACACTGGCTCCCTGTAGCTCCGAGAATAGACTTTAAAATACTCCTACTATTTTATAAATCACTGAACGATTTAGCACCAAAGTATATTGGAGATCTGTTGTCACTATACCAACCCAGCAGACCACTCAGGTCCTCCAACTTGAGCCTACTTAACATTCCTAAAATTAGAACTAAACACGGAGAGGCAGCTTTCAGCTTCTCTGCTCCACAAATGTGGAATAAACTTCCAGACGAATGCAAAAATGCTGAATCGTTAGGCTCTTTTAAGTCAAAGATCAAAACTCTACTATTCAGAGCTGCCTTTGAGCCCTAAATTGCACTTTCTGATCACTATTTGATTCTCGTGGTTTAACTTTTATTCTTATATTTTTTCCTTTTTAACCCATTGTTTTATCTGTTTTTAATCTATACTAATTGCATAAATTTGTTCCTTACATCATCTTTTCTTATTGATTGATTGTGTCTATCTGTTAAACCTATATGTTTCTGTTTTTCTCTAATCATGCTTCTGTAATCATGTATTTGGTATCATTATCACTGAATCATGTAAAGCACCTTGAATTGCTTTTATGAAGCTGTTGAATTTTATGTTGAAAGTGTGCTATATAAATAAAATTGCCTTGCCTTGCCTGGAATAATAATAATAAGAATGTCATATAATAAAAATCGAAACTTCAGTCTAAAAAATAGGACCCGCTTACTGGTTCGTATAACACTGCAACAACCATGACTTTACTCAGCTGAGTTTATTACTTGTAAATGTTGACGTTACATGCTATGTTTCTGCAGTTGCAAGGAGCTGAAAATGACAGCTCTGGTGACTAAATTTTACCTCAGACGAAAACAAGTTAATCCTGTGGTGGAGTAGGAGGAATGAATTTAAGGTCAAGCAGAATACGGTGGAGCACTTTAGTCTGGACCGCAGTAGTTAGTTCCTGAAACAACGCACTCTACTAACTGTCTGTATTAGCCTAGGAAAGGAGGATTTTTTCTGCCGTTTATAAACGTGCTTTGAGACTGTTACTTGACACATTTTTGAAACATACTGAAGATTAAGTCTCTTTCAGATGGGCTTCAAGGTTTTACAGTCTCTTTTATGGAGTAATGGAAAGAAGATCACATGAAGCGAGCCAACCCCTCTGTGATTCCACATGGCTGGCTGATTAGCCCCTTTTTTCTCACTGATGGAAAACACATGGCGTCCGCGCAGCTTGTTCATTTCAGGTTTTAGATGGCGTGACGCTCATAGTTGGTTTGGAGCCGCAGCCTTGAAGGGCAGCCATCATCAGATTTCTGTCCCCTCCAGTCCCCGTCGGCCACTGACTGTTATTTAGCCTGCCAGTGGAGGCTGGCTCTTCCCCTGGGAAAACCAGAGTGTGCCTGCCAGCAGGAATGCATCGAAGGCAATAGAGGAAGATGGAGGATGGTGAGTAGCCACCACCACCACCACCGCCGCTGCTGCTGCTGTGTTTCCCTCTGTGTGAAAATGAGTCCGTTAATTCAGCCCCCTCCCCTTCCTCTCCCCAAGCCCTCCCTGCGCCTGTTGTCTCTGTTTGTTAGCGAGATGATTCTTTCTGTCATGTCAAAGGCAACATTATCATATCCTTGTTGCCAGGGAAACCAGCGGCGAGCAAGACAACGACTTAAAGCCTTTTGCACTGTTTGAAGCTGGTAAACATGAAAGGTTATCTGTGGAGCTATGAGAGCTGAAACTGACAGATATGGAATGATCTTATTGTTGACATGATTTTTAGCCCCTTTGGTTGTTTGTTGAAAGATTTCCTTCCCTGAAACAAGAGCATAGCGTTTGCAGATTGAAGGTGTCCAGTTTGTGTTTTATCAAGTTCTGACCTCGGCATTGATTTCCTTTGTGTAATCAGAGCTCCAGACACGCTGCACATTTTGTTCTGGTTATTCATATCCAAATCAAATGGGTTTACAGGAATCATGAACAGTCTATGCCTTTTATACTAAAGCATAACAACGTCCAACATTTGAACCTGTCTTAGTCAACCAGGAATGTGTTTTGGGTTGGGTTTTTTTTTTTACACATTCAAACATAAGATTTACAGAAACAGGATAGTGTGGTTATTTCCCTTCCTCCAGCATGGCATCAATTGATCATTATGAGTTTTTAACTCCAATTGTCCATTTTACCTTACGGGGAACAGGTGAACAAGAGCAGTGTTTAAACCAAAGCATCTCATAGCTGACTACTGGGCAAAGAAATTCCCATATTCATCATTTCACACATTACCACAGACAGTAGCAGCCAATAACCGATAACATAATACCTGCCAGTGATGTAATATTTAGTGTCAGTTTAAACATAGTGGCCAGTAACGCCTTATCTTATGTTATGGGTATAACATGAAAAAATAAATGTAGCTAAAGATAATCTGGAAGTTTTTGTTGATCTTTCTTATCTAATAGGTTTTGAAATAGGCCTAATATTCTTTTACCAAGGACATGTAATGTATAATATGTAGCATGCTCTCTCTCATTTATTATAGCTCTAAGTGCTGATTTTAAGATTGTGGTTACTTAAATTAACCTAACATTTCTAAATATATAAATTCTTTATTTCTGATTTTATTGAGTATTTTTTTCTTTATTCAATTACTTAGGATTCTTTTAAATAATGCTACGTTAAAACCAGCTAAAAAAACACAACTTGACACATTAATTATATATATATATATGTGTGTGTGTGTGTGTAATTATCCAATATTTATCCATTTATTTCTGTTGGTATTCAAATATTTTGAAGTATGAAAGAATTTAATTAAATTATTATGAATGATGGAAATCAAAATGATCATTCTTTAATAATTATCTATACCTCTCACCCTTGAAAGATCGTGGTGGGGCTGGTGCCTTGCTCAAGCGTCCGACACGCTTGAGACGGGGTATATTCTGGACAGGATGCTACTCCATCATAGGTAAAAATCATCATTTATTTAGATAATTTATAATATTTTGACAAATTTGATAAGGGAAGATGAAACAAATTAATTTGTGCAGCACTTTTTAACACCGTGCTTTACAAGAAAACAAAGGCACAATGGTAAAGAAAATACAAAGGTGAGCAAACTATAAAGACAATAAGAGAAATATGAGCATGAGTAATGGTGCACATTTAGAACAGATAAATAGCTAAAAAATGGTAAGAGATGAACAAATAAACTAATATATAAACTAATAGCCACTGTCAACTGTTTATTATAAAGTACAGATTTGGTTTCAAGCCTTTACTTCTGTTAATTATGTGGATTTGCTGTTAAAATTTTAGTATTACATCAGACCAATAAAAATAAACACTTAATTAAATACCGATTTAAGGTTATTTTCAAACTAAGTTACTCTTAATATGGTAAACCAGCCTCGTCAGAAAGCATCTGATTTATTAAAAATTATTATTATTATTACAATTATTATTAACAAGTATTTCTTTATAAGGATTGTATTCCACTCAATATTTCTGTTGATTTGTCGTTCTGATCCCAGTTTGGACCAGTTGAATATTATGAAATATAAATGTTCATGACTCCTGATCAAACCAACAAAGCTTTGAGAGACCATCTATTGATTTTTTTAAACATTTGCTTCATTTTAGATGAATTGGTAAATTAAAGGCTTTTCTGGGGCCGCCCTCCACTTTACACCTGCTTTTCATTTCTCGTTCTGTGACTCCATCCCTCCATTCCTCAGTGACTTCAGAGACCTAACAACAATGTGTTGACTGCCTTGGCCTTTACATGCTGCGCCTTATATTAAAATTCAGTGAAATAGCTAAGTGTCCGGCCCAGTTTGAATGTAGCTCCAATTTTACCTATGCTTAAAACGTTTTTTTTCTTGGTAAGTTATTGTGTTGATGATTGTGCCGTCACCACTAACTGGTGCGGCATGTGGATTTCAACATTTACGTTGGAAATTCTGCTGATTGACAGAAACAATATTGCAGTGGGGAAAAGGATATCCAAAGTCATGCTGCTAGAGCCCAAAATACCAAAGAAATGGGTTATCAAATGATTTTATTCGTATAGGAGTTAGGTCAGAGTGGTTCATTTTATCTAGACAGTACTGGTGCATTCCATATACCTCGGAAGCCAGAACTTCTCAAGATGAGGGTAACCCAAAACTTAACAGATGCAAACAGGAAAACCAGTAGGATTTGCTCACATGTACGCAATAGCCATGTTATAAGCCTTTGAATATTCTCATTCATCCAGGTCATGGTTATCTCAAGGAAATTTCAATCAAACGCAACTGGACTTGGTAATTTGTCTTGGAAGACGTTTCGCCTCTTATCAGTCCCAGCCTGGTCAGCAGCGAGCATGAACTGATGAAGCCTCTTGGATAAGAGGTGAAACGTCTTCCAAGACAAATTACCAAATCCAGTTGCGTTTGATTGAAATTTCCTTGAGAAATAGCCATGTTAACTACTATAAGCAATATGAGGGTAATTTCTCTACATTTTCTGGATGCAAAGCAGTATATTTGTTCCGAAGTTTTGTGTTCTGAATAGATTGATTGTGATATGAGTCATGCAAATAGTTGTTTTTTTAACATACACGGCAGCCATATTGAATTTTGACGTCAGGGTTGGTAAGATGAATTTTCTTTTGTTGAGAGCCTCAAAATACAAATGGAATATATTTTATTGTGTGAATCTTTTTTTGTTTTTTTGACATTGTGTTTTTTAAAGTGCTGTTTCAAACATTCATTTTTTTCTATTTTCCATTGTAAAACTAAGAGGATTACTGTAACACCTGCAGCATATTTTAAAGACTATCATTTTGTTGATTAAAAAGGAAATGGTTAAAATCTGTTGTGGCCAACATACTAATTTAGCATATCATCAGCAATTCATGAATAAGTTCTTTCCTTGCTGACGCCAATAGTAATAATTATATATAATAATGTAATAATATATATGTTTGTTCTTTAAATCAAAATGCAAAAGAAAACAAAGTCCTACAGGTTCTTAATGGAGGTATTCTTTTTAATCGAACAGAAAACAATGGAATTACAAGATTTTTCCTGTTTATGCAATAAAGCATTATGTTCCATTCGTGCATCAGTTTTTTTTTTTTTTTTTTTAAACTAAAATTGCAATCTTCTTCTTGATGCTTTTCCAGACTGGTTTGTGGGAGACCTTCGCTTAATTTTAGAAACTGAAATGCAAATCGGAATGTTCAGTAATTGACCAATGAGTGCCAAAGTAAAATAAAACAAAACAAAAAAAATCACCCAAATCAATCGATTGAATGTCTTATCCCAACATACCAATTTATTCGAACAACATTGTTTATGTGCCACAATCTAGTTCAATGAATTGTCTTCAGGCAGCTTTATGCCATTGTAACCAACGTTTATGAATGCTGTGCCAAATACATCTATTAAATAAACACATAACTTCCACAAGTAGAGGCACATTGTGTGGACCACAGCTCTGAAACAAATTCAGAACTGGAGATTGAAGCAACTTGAACTCATGACCTCAGTATTTCTGAAATCCCAACTCCAGTCTCACACACCCACGCCTGTAAACTCATGTCAGCTGGGATCAAATAGTGGCTGAAAAGCAGACTGGTCATAAAATCGCAGTCCGGTTGATCCAGTTCCATCTTTTCCTTTCGCGCTGTGGCGTGTGTCAGTTCAATCCGACAGGAACTCTCCTCTCCTGGATTTCCTAGCCGCTCCCGCTGCTGCTGCTGCTGCTTGACTACATTGTATCGGTTCCCACCACACGGAGAAGCGAACGCGGTGCTCCTTCTCAAACGGCGAAAACGGAGGAATTACCCTGGATGGGAAGCAGCTCACTGTGGAATTCGTTTGGAGGAAGGCTGCGGCAGAAGAACCGATTCGTTTGGGGCTCGGTAACGCAGCGGTAAAAGAAGAAGAAGAAGAAGAAATGCGTTTGGGACTCGACTGCTTTCGCCGTGGACGGTGTCTCGAAGTGTGATGGCAGAAGTCCAGTGAATCGCTGGCCTCCCCTCCTCTGTTGTGTGGGGTGTCTGGGGGAGTGCGCTGCCACTGGTTTCTACAAGAGCTCCAGATTGTATTCAGAGGTTGTTTTTTTTTTTTTTTTACTGCAACTCAGCCGCTTCACATTGATTTGCTCTTTACACGGAGCGCACGCCACCATGGACGGAGAGCGCTTTGGAATAGGATTGTTTAGTTAAGTCGGTAAGTTTGTCTCTTTTTTAATCTTTTTTTCCCTTTTGGTATTGTTAACACAGCTACGACTCGTTAGCCCTTTAACGTTAGGAGGCTAGCTGTAACACAGCATGCAGCGGCTAGCCAGGGCTCATTGTGCCAGCCTGCTAACCTTTACTCTCACGTTAGTTAGCTCATTACGCCAAGCTAACTTAGCTCTGGTTGCTTTTTAGGCTTCAGCTGACCCGAAAATAGCTAAAATGAGCTGCTACATTTGGGTATTTGCTCACTACCGTCAGTTATCCCTCTCTCCTTCCCCACCATGGGGACTATAATTTATTAACTTTAAAAAAGCAACATGCCTGAGTGCACTCGTATATATTGCTCCTTTGGAAACACTGTTGTGGTGAAACACTAGTAGGACGGAGTAAGAACCCTGGGAACCCAGGGGGTCCGGAGTGGAATGGACCCATAGAGAAAAAAAAAATAAATGAAAATGAAAGGCTTCTTATGCTCTCTGCACATGTTTCCTTTTTTTTTAACCGGGCCAACTGGAAGGGCAGCGTGAACATGGTTTCCTTCTGGCGTTGATTATGTCTTCCGATACATTATTTATCAGCGAAACTTTAAATCATACAAAATGGTGGCAGGTTGTGAAACAAATGCATCGTTTCTTTGATTGTTTTCGCCACTATGGACATTTGTTTTTTGGAATGTGTGTGTTTTGGGAGTAGATGAAGTAAACCACTCTTGTTATATTGTTCTTGACCTGCTGCATGACTTAAATGGCAACGTCCACATCTAAATTGCTTGAATGTGTTTCTAAAAGTTCAGGTCACCCCTTAGACTTATTGTAAACAAGCCATTGCATACTGGTGTTCCTTTAGAATTTCTGACTAAAGCAAAAATAAAAACCCTCTAGCTGGTAATTATTGTTTATTGGTGTCACATATCTACATTTTGCTTACGGAGGACTCCTGAGGATGGAATATTATCTTAAAATCAGCAGTTGTTGAAGTCGGTACAAGATGTCTCCCTACAGGGTAGGAGTTGACACATGGTGGGTACAAAACGTCCAGCAGGAACTGAGTTTCATTTCATAGCCCCAATAGTCAGGCATAGGACGACAGTCATCCAACAATCAGGGGTGCCGCCAGAAATTCTGGGCCCTATGGAAACAAAAATTTCTGGGCCCCCTACATTTTTTACAGATAAAATGTAACCCAATAAACATGCCCTGTATACTTTAAAAAAGATATTTAGCACATTGCATAGTTAAAATGTCTGATGAGTAAAAGCCTACAAAAACAAGAAAAAGCTATGGAAATATGTACTTGTTTACATAAAAGGCGAATATTTATTATCTCAATTGCAATTGCAAACACAACAGAACATAATATACACATATTGACATATACTTTACGTGAACAAGCTTTAACTGGGTCCAACTGCTCAATCAGGAAACATCAGCTACAACTAACCCATAATTAAATCAGTCCAAGACTAAAACTAGGCCAAAAGGGCTCAAAATCAAGACACACCAGGAGTAATGCCAGGC
The DNA here is from genome assembly GCA_028564705.1 of Apricaphanius iberus. Taxonomy (NCBI): domain Eukaryota; kingdom Metazoa; phylum Chordata; class Actinopteri; order Cyprinodontiformes; family Aphaniidae; genus Apricaphanius; species Apricaphanius iberus. Next base: position 559,572 of record JAPXFQ010002931.1, read on the forward strand.
CTAAACCAGTCCAGGACTAAACAAGTACTGAACCAGACATAAACTGTTTGTTATCCAGGTATAACAAGTTATGTTCAACATCACTTTATAATGGCCCAGCGGCGTGCCTTTCTGCTGGCAAAATCATGTATCAAATCATCAAAGTTCAGCTTTCTTGCCAGTTTGCTTTCAATGGACAGTATGGCAAGGTGACAAAGTCTGTCCTGCAACATAGCAGACTTAAGATAATTTTTAATCAGTTTGAGCTTACTGAATGCTCTCTCGCCACCTGCATTGTTGAATAATATGAAATAGATAACTATACAACACAAGAAAAAAAATAGACAATCCAAAACTGTATTTTTTTTGTATAGTTTTCTTAATATAAAATATTAAATATCTATTCTGTAAACTAATTATAGCCAATGGTTACCACAGACACATTTTTATTCCACTTTATATTATTTTTTCAAGGGGCCTTTTATTCATTAAGAACGTCAAGTTTGACATCATCTATCGTAGCAGCAGCACTGTCACTTCACGGAACACACGGCAAACTGATTTTGTAATTTTTGAAGCGTGTAGATTACTTTTTGTTTAGTAAAGTTATCATCATGTGGAGAACACAGTAGATAAGACGTGCTTAGAGCTTTCAATCTTCGTGAAGTTTTGCGCTCAGGCTCACCTTGTTTGGCTGAGACGGGGACGGGGGCCGCGGGGGAAGGAAGACGTGGGTGTGCAGCGGCCGCTGAATCTGTGTCTACAACCCGGAGACAGCAGAGATGTTATTATTGTTGGATGTAAATCATAATTCAGTAATTATTTTACTAAGCTAGCTAGATAAAAGCAGGTCATGTAGCAACAAAAATAAGTAAGTGAAAGTTTTGGAATACAGGAATAGGGCAAGCTACCTTTCTTTTTGAAAAACTGTGTGACATACTGTCGACTTCGGCGTTCTCGGTCTTCTCTTTCCTTCTTTTCTTTCCGTTTTTGATGCCCTGACTTTTGATGTGACATGCCTGCGTGTGTCACTATCTGCACTGCATCATAACAAATGCAATAAGCAAGAGACGTTACACTAGCGAGTGTAGCTCGGACAGCGCAGGTGGAATGAACCATTGTGAGGGGGGTGTGACTTAAACAGTAAATACATTATTTGTTTGTTAAATATTAAATCTACGGTCAAAACGGACAAATACACATTAAGTGTATGAGGGGCCCTAGCACATTTAACGTATGTATAAAAAAGAGAAAAGAAATGAGAAAAGAAAAAGAGGGTCTGTTCTCTTGGGCCCTTCATCAGCCTGGGCCCTTAGAATCGTCCTAACCTTCCACCCCTTTACGGCGCCCATGCCAACAATACCACATCAATGTGTGCACAGAAGCCCTGTTTTTTTTGTTTTTTGTTCTCCTTCAACAAGGTTTCCATTTGTTTTCGTTCGAGGAAAATAAGTGGTTTATAAGAATCCTTCCACCAGCTCATTTTGTTCCCGACCTTAGCCGTTGTGTGTTGGTTTAAGTGTCCTCCAGTCTGTGGCATTATTTGTTGAAGTCAAATAAGAGTTCATCTTAAAATGATATAGTCAGTAGTTGCCAAAACTGGAAAGAAACCCTAGTGTGGTGAGGAATTGGCACATGGTCAGGAAGATCCCATGGATGACAAATTCCTTTTTGTACCTGAAACGATGTGAAACCACCAAAGCAGTAAAAGGTTAAAATAATGGAGATAAAATAAGCTGTTCCCAGCTACACCACAAGGACTTGTCATCACAAAAGATGAGATTATGCGCTGTATTTGTTGTGTCCATGAAGTTCCTTTTGAAAACTGTTTGTGCAGGTTCTTAGTAATTTTTTGTTCCCCTGCCACTTTTGTTTTTACAAAAATGTGATTAATTACGAAGGTATTAATTCAAATTATATGTTTGGTGTAATTAATGGTATCGACTAAGGTTGTTTTGATCCCCGTTAAAGCCACCTGAGTTATGGAAATATGAGGGCTTATAACCACTGATTAAACCAAAATACATCAGAGTAGCCTTCCTATTGGTAGCTGTTATTTACTGACACCCTATTACCCAATTTCACTGAAATAGAGAAAATGACTTCACCTTATTGCGTTATTTTTTTAACCGAGTAGGAAACAACAAAAGCCCTCAAGACTTGAAAATAACCCTTTTCTAGAAATATCTTCATGCTCAGAAGATTATAAGAATATAGGGCTGGGCGATATAGAAAAAAAGCTTATCGAATAAAAAAAAACAGTCATATTGATCGATATCGATAATTATCGATAAAAAAAATCACATAATGTAAAAACTATATTTTAAGTGCCCAGTCATTTTGTTATTCTTCATGTAACTAATTTTAACTAAGAATTAAATTCATAAAATTTTCAAACACTTCTTTTTATCATAAGTAAGTTTGTAAGACAGAAACAAACCAAGAGACCTGCTTAACATCAGTAAATACAAAGAAAAGTAATATTATTAACCATTATAAATAAATATATATATATATATATATATATATATATATATATATTCTATATATTTTTTTTATCATGTTAGTAATTTAAGTTAAAGGCTTATTTTTATTCTTTTTAATCTTTAAACATTTATCAGGGACAACGTCCTCTGCTGCTTCTTTGTTGTTACGTCTGAGCGCGCCGAAGCTGCGGTTAAATTCTGTTTCAGCTCAAATTATTTCATCCTTTTTGTGGTTTGAAAGGAGAGAGGGTGGCTGACAGAGCTGGGTGGGTTATTGTTAATGATTTGTTTGGAGTAAGTAATGATTGTTGTATTAAGCTGCCTGATAGGGTATAATGAAAAAACGAGGGGGAACTTTTTTATCGACCCCCTTTTTTTTCTATCACACCACACATCTATCGTCGATATATATTGCTATCGAATTATCGCCCAGCCCTATAAGAATATCTTTAATGTTTGAAGTACCTACCTTTAGAAGAAGAGACCACACTTAGCCGTGGAGTTCATCACACACCCGACGCCATTTATGGAGGAGACAATGTGTGCTTCTCTGTTTGAATGAGTGGTTTCTTGTTTATTGTGTACATAAATCCACCAGTTCCCAAAGCAATAAAAGAAACGTTGATACGTTCAATTGTTCCTACCGAGCTCACAAGCATTCTTAGCTAATAACATAATTACACGCAGCTACATGTTAAGTCTGGTATCTTTTCCCAAGAGGCATAAAAAGAATAGAATCGTCCTCACTGAACTCTTGGCTCCCTGTCGTGCAGAGCTAATGTGTAGCACGCTTTTTCACCGGTCCTGGTAACACATTGGCGGTTCTCGGGATACGACTCAGAGCTGTGGTTTGGTTTTAACTTCAGCTTTATCTGTAGACATCAGAGTCGGGGTTCAGAGTGCCACTATAATGCTGCCTACACAGTATATAGATCCACACCTGGGTATAAGAAGCATAAATTATTGATCAGTCTGAGATTGCTCATCTCTAAAGTGCAGAGCGCATCAGCTGTAGTGCGTCATCTGACCGAAGAGACAGGCAGCTTTAGTGTGAGGAGCAGCAACGGCTTTTCAAGAGTGAGTGTCATTTATTTGTTGTACCTGTAATGATCAGAGCTTAAGGAGTGGTTCATCTCTATGCGATCTTTACCAACATGGCTGTCATTGATTTTTTTTTCTTTTTCTTTTTACTTACAAGGGTGTTTTATGTTCAGATTTATTACACCTTCTTCTTGCTGTTGTCATATTAGAATCAATACAGAAGATGGTAATATCCCAGCATGAGGCCCAGAGGATTTGCCCTAAAATTGAATTTATTCATGTCGAAGGTCTGGTGCTTCCGCTGTTGCTCGTCTGAGCAGTCTTTGCTTTTTTTTTTTATGTCATTTTATTTTTTTAAATCTCTTCTATTAAGACTTATTCAGCCTTTGCTGTTGTCAAAAAAGAGCTTATTTCATTATCTGACTATATTAAAGATTTAAAATTTTTAGAAGTAATGTGTGCTCATTACGAGGAAGGTGTTAGGAGCTCTTGCTTTGTTGTAATTTGCCTGACACATTTTATGAGCCTGACAGTCTTTGGATGTGAAAAGAAATTTAGCACTCGATAGCGAACACGAGCAATGCAACTTGAGCAAACTCCCATTGTGTTCCACAGTTTAACGCTGGTGATGAACAAGCTGTTGGGAAGCGAATGTAAAAGTGATTGTTTAATGAGTTTGTGCCTTTTTTTCCCTGAGCTGTCTTTGTAGATGTTGGTGTAAAATCTTTATTCATGAAATATAAATTTACTGTATGCTTCAGTGCTGCTTGGTGATAATTTAGCACTAGAGCTTTTTTTAAAGCCTTACTGCTTTGGGTTGGATATCAAAAGAAACCCAGTGAAACAAGGGAGTTTAACCGTGTTTGTTTAGAGGTCTGAGGCATTAGATTAGTCCAGGACAGGAGGATTATGTTGGCTTTGTAAGGCTGCCATCATCTCATGGCCACACACTAACTAAAAGCACGCTAAGGAAGGATTTGGCTTGTGCACATTCAGTTAGCTGGAGATTCGAATACTTTCAAATATTACTCTGATCTTTAATACTTTTCTTTAAAAGTGGGCATGGACGCGCTTTTGGTTTAAAAAAATGTTTTTGGTCATTGTTATGCTCATAAAATTGCTGTAGTCAGCGGATATCGAGATGTAGAAATCAATTTAATAATTGCAGCTTTGCTAATGTTTAAATTCTTCTAGCATAAATGACAGAAGGAGCACTGGCTGGCATTGGCAGATCAATGATTTACACTTTTAGAGGATTGAAAATTACATGATGCTGTGTTTGGTGGATCTGTAATTTTGGGTTATTGTTAAATTGACATCGTTACTTTGTTCTCCTAATATTGGTTTTAGCCTGTGTAAAATGTCTAAAATCCTCCAATACTTGAGATCCCCGTCTAAAATTCATTACTTTTAAAAAAAGCCTTGAACACTTCAAGAATTTCGTACAGTTTCTTAAATATTTTTAGGTCCAGTCTTAATTTTTTAATTTGTTTATTCCCAGGAAGCGTTGGCCTTATAAAATAATAATGATAAACGCTTGCAGAAAAAGCTGAGGGCAAGGCTGGGTCCAAGATGGCTGAGCTCCTTTCCTAGTCAAATGCCCTGAGAAAGGTATACAAAGAAAAACTTGCCCAAATCAAAAGCCTTCAAACTGAGATTGGTGCTAAAGAGGATGAGCTAAGATGTATGTAGGATGTAGTTGGACATATTTCAATGTTGTGTTGAGAGGGTTATTTGATTTTAGGAAGGTAACTGTTCTGGTTATCTCTTTTGATACAAAATTAATATAAATCAGATCGTTGATAACTATGTTAATGAAACTAAAAGGTTTTGCAATTTTTGGATTAGTTAACTCTATTTTGGCATCGTGTTGGTCTTAAATTTAGTTCATAATGGTCTACAAAGGACTTTAAAAGGTCTTAGATTTAACTTACTGAAACCTGCAATAACCCTGCCCTTCTAAAAAAAATACTTATGACTCTATTTTCATAGTTCAAACACTAAATATATACTCAAATGTGCATCAGTACAGACAGCGGTAACTATCTTAGCACTCCCGCAGAAGCTAACATCCACTGTCTTCCTTATTTCCACTCCTGCGGGGTACAGCCAACTAAAGGCAACGAAAATCACTAGCTCTCTTAGAATAGCTGGTTTGCAAATATAGACCAATAGCGTGTCTCGTAGCATCGTGCTTTAGTATTTTAGCTTCTTTAGCCACATTTCCTTTGGAATATTTTAGATTAGGGGTGTCACGATTCTCAGGCAGTTAAAATGTTACCAGGTGGTGTTGTGAGTTGTAGGAGAACTAGTGAGAGTTACTGATCAGTGTGTGGTTTCTTGTGATGAGGAAATCTGAGTAAATAGTTGCCTGCTAACTGTTGCTATGGAGTCCCGAGTGGGACCACAGTAAACAGGAGGAGGAGGTAATCGCGATCCTCTTTTGGATTTCAATGCGCAAGGTCGTAACGTAATTTCAATCGATTTTGATACAAGATCGAGATTGTGACTCCCCTATGTATGTATGTATGTATGTATGTATGTATATATATATATATATATATATAATATAAATAAAATAAGGAAATTTTCATCGAATTATTTGGAATTATGGTCCACACAAAAAAATCCACAAACTTTGAGCTGCGACTGGGTGATGTCCATTGTAGAGCTCTGCAATGGGATTGGGAAAGACAGATCCACTAGCCAGAAACCAAAGTCTCTTAGCAAATTTATCTCTCTGCACAGTAATTTTAAAACAGATGTATTTTTAATTTATTAATTACCTGTGATTTATTCTGTGTTCTGAGTAGAAGTCATGCTGCAATTTTCCTGGCTGTACGATAATGCTCAGACTTGGGAGCATCGTGTCTATTGTAAAGTTGGAAAGGTCTTCCCACCTCCATCAAGTGGTCAGGGGTGTTAACATGGTCAAAATGACGAATGGTCCTCAGATCTCTCACTAACATAAAAAAACCCTGGCGAAATCAAAATGTTTGGTTAACGCAACGCTGGTTTTAAGCCACTGTTTTAATATAGGCTACAACAAGTCCAGTTGTGTTTTTAATGTTACTCAGAGTTTTCAGTTATGTATAAACTTTTGATCAAGTTTGGTACATTTAAAAGTTTGGATATTTTTATAACTATTTTATAACTGCAGACGCAGTTTGCTGTCTTGTAGGCCTGGGGGATATGGCATCAAACCAATAGAAAGATTCGGGAAAGATGGCTCAAAGTTGAGCCGTCGCCATTACGGAGGTGACAATAATAATTGTTCTAATAACACAAAAAAATGTTTGGAAGAAAACAAACGTTGACTAGATGCACAGGCCTTTACTTAACGAGGAGTGCCCATGTTGTAGACCTTATGGTTCACACAGGTTTCCTTGGCATCCCAAGAACCAAGGTTTTCACCACAAGTGGATAAAGACCATAAACTGGATTTTGTTCCAAAAACAACAACAACAGCATAAGTATTTCTCATTATATCAGAATAACTAGCATTCAGAATAGCAACCAGCTAATTACACTTAGCTATCACTGCTGGCTAATGTTAGCTATGTTCACACTGTGCAGGCTGTATCAGTTTCCCAACTATTATTTTATAGCTTTCAGTGCAAGTTGGCCTCATTGCATGGAAAATACTGATGTCCGTTACAGTCAGGTGTCTAAATGACCATATACGAATCACACAACTGCGATTGTCGCAAATAAGAAAGCTAATGTAACTCAGGTGCTTAGTTTATCGTTAGCTAAGGGGAGGCAGTGTTTGTTTAACAGTATGAACAAATAGCCGTATTGCTTTAGTATTAGAGGCACAAGTAAAAGTAAAATATAGTTAAGTATACACACTAGGGCTACACGATTATGACCAAAATAATAATCACGATTATTTTGATCAATATTGTAATCATGATTATTAATTACGATTATTCAGCCAGTCTTGTAAAATATCTATTTTTATTGCAAAAAATAAAATAATGCAAAAAGAAACCCAACCTGAAACAAACTCCAAGACTTTTATAAGTACAAACTAAATATGTTATTTCAGAGTGCAATCTGAAAGTGCAACTTAATGGAAACAATTACAGAACAAATACAGAGAAGGCCTTGGACGTTCCCTGCGTCCGAATCCTTAGTATGTACTACATGCTACGTAGCAAATACTACTCGCTCGTTTATGTAGTAAATACTGTGTAGCAAATGAGCGAGTAGTAGATATGAAATTAAACGTATTGTAATAAAGTTTTTTTGGAGAAAAAAGAAAGAAATCAGACGTATTGCTCCACCATTTTGCGTGTCTGTTGACCCGGATGTTTATGTTACGTTCACCGGTGGTCCTGCCATCAACTAGCGGTTATTTTGTCTGGTATAACTTACCTTAAATGTTTAATCAGCTGTCAAAAACAATCACAGTAATCAGTAACATCGCTACATGTACATACGCCGAAATTGCGGCAGTGTCAATTGTTGATAGTTTGTATGTAGCCAATTTTAGCTAGGTCGCTCTTCTATGATTTCATATCTTCCACTGCATTGTGTGATAGTGTAGCGTCCACCGGCTGCTTACTGTAGCGGTACTACAAATCCAGGATCTGTATGACTACTAGTCAGATCCATACTAGAGATTCGGATCTAATACATTGCTCGCATACTGCTTTTCGCCAGCTACGTTGTCGACGTATTCGGATGCTGCCATTGTGAGTGCTGTGTGGCGTAGGTGTGGTTTTTATTTGGGCCGCTTAATGAAACTTTAGCCATGCGTTTGCCCCCTGGTGGTTGGCAGACTATTGGTTGAGGCAATGTATGATAAAGAGGCACGCAGTGAAGCTCGCATTTCGAAAGTAAATATCGTTGACGATCAGGTTAATTTAATTGTGGCCACCAAAATCGTGATCACGCTCAAAATCTGATTAATTGTGCAGCCCTAGTACCCACATCCTTTGAACTCTGATTCCAGAGATTACTAGCTTGCTAACTTCTGCACACATAAACCTTTGCTATATGCACAATTTTTAACAGTACAGTTAAATGGTCAGAGAAACTGCAAAATACTTGAACGTTTATTTTTCTGATCTTTAGATATTATTCAGATTTTTAGATATGACTGGGGCAGATGGTGTCTAGGTAAACTATTACAATCCATTTAAAATATGAGGTATGTCTTCGGTTCGTTTTTTCTGTGGCTACCATTTTGTCGACTACACAATATGTGTCTGTCTGCTGCGAAGCCATACAGGACTATTCAACTCTGCAGTAGTTTTCTGCAGCATTGATTAGATTTCTAATTTGTGAATTGCCGGTTAAAGCGGGAGGGGAAAAAGGACACTGAGTGCTTGTTGCGCAGTTGCTGCTTTGCCATAAAACTGGTGATCCATCTTTTCCTGGGATGAGAGCCCAGGTTAGATTCAGAGCTTCCCCCATACTCGCTATAAAGATATCGTCTTTTATAGCCTGTGTGCACAGTGTTTAGTGCAGCAGAAAGGCTGCCTCGTTTGCTCTGGGTTTTTAAGTGTCGTGCTATGTGTGTTCTTAGAAAGAAAAGGCACAATAGTTATCAGCCAATTCAGATTTTTGTTTTTTTTTGTGTGTGTATTGTTGCTGTTAATCTCTTTAGTAAGTCTCAAACACTATTGCTTTCAATACTGTCTTCATTCATCCACTCATAAGCAACATGACCTCATTACTCAGTCATGCTTCACTTGATTCTGACACTGATTATCTTTTCCCTGCAACTCTCGCATGGTAATTTTTCATCCACAGTTAATTAATTGAATATTCCACTTAAATGACTGTTTAGGAAAGCTTTTTTTTTGTTTGTTGAGAGAAAGCAGTATGATGTTTCCTCCTGGATCCAGTAGGAAACATCATACTGCTTTTATAAAGATGTGTTTTTTTTTGTCGAGCTTTAATGCGGAGCATGAAAGGGCTTTGAAGAAGTGATGTGCAGGAATGCCTCAGAGCAAAGCAATAGTGTAACATGGTGGCAGCGTGTGGGAGGATCTGTCCCCGTTGCCCTAATCGTAGCTCAGAATCCGCTGTCGACGGTGGAATCAAAAGCGGCGCTTCTTTTCCGATGACGGCAGCCTCAATTGTGATATTGATGAGTAAATTAGAGAACATCCACGAATGACACAATTGCAGCAGAGTAAAGCGAGGAAGAAGGACCAGCTGGACCTGATTATCTCTCAAATACCCGGGTCATTTTTATTTTTTTTTAAACTTTGTTCAGTGTGGATTCATCTCACTGTTAACACGTTTTCTTTTTACATGTGTTGTTGACATGTGTAATTTAAAAGCATTTTTTGTTCCAAGTAAGGCATTAAGATGAGGCATTCATTAGTCTGATGCTCCGTTTAAGATCAAAAAATCAATAGCATATATATTTATGTGCTTGGCAACTCGGCAGCTTAAAAAATAGTTTACACTACATTGTATCAGTTTTATACTTGCTCAACAGCGATGGGGGCAATGCGTTTTCTTCTGTTATCAACAGATATTCTGCCCCAAGCAGAGTGTCTTGTGCATTAATTTAATATGCTGCTTCAACACAGTTAACTTTGTTAGGAAAGCTGTTATAAAAGGCATTTTTCATGGGAACTTCAGGGTACCTTCAGCAGATCTTTTTCTGACTGGGTAATCTGTTGGCCCGCCACTCTCACCCAACGTGTCTCCATACACAATCGGCCCTTGACTGTTTCAGCTGCATGCAGTGCCCAGAGCAGCAGAAATAACAAGAGATGCACATGGAAGAATGCGGTTGGGCACCGAGAACCAGTTCCAAATAGGAACCGGTTCCTAACATCCGGTTCCGGAACCGTTAAGATGTTTGAATTTTGATGCTTTTTTTTTCCGGTTCCTAAATGCCCGCAGTGTGAGCAAACAAAATAGCACGGGCCATGCAGTAGTTTGTTTCTGGGGTTTGTATTTGGTATTACTCCGCCCAGCAAGCCCTGCAAAATGTCACTTCTCTGAACCATAGACTGTATAATACTCTAAACAACATGGAACGTAGACGCTGCCTGAAAGTCTGGCTTCATTTTAATTTAAAAAGGATGGATTTGCAAAGTGCAACATCTGTGATAAACTTAGTGCCAACAAAGGTTGTACAAAAAACATAACAAAAAACCTTCGGCAGCTGTGTGGTTTACAGTGTGGTAACCAGTATACCGTGTTTGATGTGTTGCACGTCGCTCTCCTGCTCCCGTTTCTTCCTTCACTTCGGACTTTTAACCGTCAGCCAGCAGCTCCTCGTTGGAAGCGGAATCAGGTACATGAAGATTATGATTGTTTTATTCTTTAAAGACTAGCTTAAGTTTGAATATACTAGTGACGCTAACATAAGGCAGGCTACAGCTGCTGCTATGCTAACCGGCTAGAGACCCCAGCCAGCAAATAGACGAACCCCATTCACCATGGCAGCCAGGGGAAAGCCGTCAGCGGAGCAAACTTGCGCGTGCCGCTGAAAAGTAACGGAGTATGTTGTAAAAAGGCTGCAACCCCTTAGTGATGTAGAGCCGCCCACATTTAGGTAACGTTAAGTAAATAAGATCAAGATTAAGCTAAATAACTTAGCTGGTAGCTACTTTATTTACCCCTGACTTAAGTTACAGTAACAGTTCAGGTTTAATTTTATGACAGAACAAATAAAAAAGGCCTGTGTAAGGGCTTTTTCAAAGGAAATTTTTTTCCGTTTTGTTTGTTTTTCCTCTTCTGTACCTCAAAGAATTGGAATTGAGAACTGTTTAGAACCGAAATCAATAGTAAGAATTGGAATTGTTAAAACAATGCCCAACCCTATTGGAAGAACCTTGGCAAATTTACTGTGTTTTCTGTTTGGTCTTAAAAAAAGTTTTTGACAAAGCTGGTTGTTTGGTGATTTCAGAGTACAGTTCAGTTTTACAAGTCACACTCAAAGAAATAAAAATGTTCTTGTGCAAAATGTTTCCACCTGGCTTAAAGTGAGGCAGACTAAAACTTAAAGACTCTCTTATTATATGAACCTGAAATTCCTCAATGAAAGTCCAGATCCAATGTTTGGGAATGTGATTTAAACAGATAGATTGAGGCATTCCTCCACATAGAGAAAATATCTTTCCTTGCACCTGTAGTAACCGATTATTACCTTATTTTTGTAAATCTGTGGTATTAAACAAAAACGGCGTAAGCCACTCTGTTCTATAAAACAAACGATCATAGGAGTAAATGGAAGGAAAAAAATGCCTTGCATAATTTTAAAACAAAACTTCTGTCTTGGATTTAAAGAATTAAAAAAACCTGATAGAAATATCTAGACATTTTAGATAAATTGGAAAGGAATAAGGTTCTGAGGGATGATTCCTTTAAAAGCCACAGCGGGAAGATCCTGGCATGAAACCCTAGATTTATGTTTCTGCATGAAGTTCGCCAGTTCTCCCTTTTGCCCATGTGGGTTCTTTCTGGGTACCCCAACCTCATCCCACAGTCCAAAAGAAGAAGAAAAAACAAAGGGAAAGGTGAATTTTTCTAAATATTTTTTTTCTTCCGGAGTCCTCATTTTCTTGTTCTCATAATCTTAAATTCGTTACAAACCTCATAGCCAATCAGACTCCAGGAAGTGATGATTCTTTTTTTTTTATTTTTATTTATTTATTTATTTATTTATTTTTTCGCTCATTAATCTATCATGGGGAAAGTACAAAAACATTGGTTTGGGCTAGAAACGCACGCCATGCTGTGATAAACAGCATCACGGAGCTCCTCAGCTGAGGGAAAAATCAATTGAAAAAACAGTTAATCTCGGGAGTAAAGACCCTTATACAAGCAAATAAAGCAATAGTTTGGCAGTGGCGGGGGGGTTGGGGGTGGACCTAATGGATTTGGACAGATCACGCTGTGTAGCTGCGGGGGAGTGCATGTTGTTTTCTTTTGACTTCAGTGCCATTACCATGAAGCTTATTGTCCATGATAAAAAACATTTGCAGTGTGGACATTTGTCTCAACAGCTGTATTATGAGATGGCTGTACTGTTACAGCCAGCAGTCTTCTAAAACCGGCCCTACGAATTAGGTGTCAGGTTGTATTTGTTGGATGAGGGACCCGAATATTAATATAGGAATGTAAATTCAGCTTTATTATTTTGCAGAGGAATACTTGGATCATTACAGGTGAGAATGTGTGACATTAAGATGATCCTTTGTCCATATAACCTCTTCTAGAGGTAGACAGCATTAACGTTGTCTCTGTTGCAATATGTTAGCTTCCAGTCTTACCTCGACAAGCACTACAAGAAGAGATTGATGATGCTGGAGAAACTGAAAGCAGACACACCTTTAGAAGACGAGAGGCTGACGGAAGATGCGAGGGATACGAGTTTTTTTATACTGGCGACCGTCTGAGGACAAAGCAAGCAAACTTGTGCTCTCCTAGTTTTCTGGGTCATGGTGCTTCTCGACTCTGATCCCTGGGCCGGATTGCGGATCCTCGTGATGGATGACATGGCGGTCACAGTGCCAGCAGTTGTTTAAACAGGGCTGTCGTATGTCTGAATGAGGTAAATATATTTAAACAATCATGTAGTGTTGCCCTGAGTGAGGCTTATAGCCATTTTGCTGCTCCAGCTGTAAGACTGTTATTTGTTAAAACTAGTGAGTTACTAGCTGATGGATGAAAATCTTGTGGTGAGCTCAGCTTCAGCAAACTTCCGCCACCTATAAGCTGTTAGAATGCTAAATTGATTTGCACTTATTTACCGCTGTCAAGTCTGCTCTGCTTGTCAGTGAGCCATCTACAAGCTTAAATATACACTCGTACACTTAAAACACAGATCAGCAGATGTGGTGGTTAAGTGTGTTGCCTGAGGGCTCTCAGACGTTTGGTGGTCGGCCAGTGCCACCTTAGTTCAACCTAAATGTTCTGTCCTTGTAACAACATACACGTTGCGTCTCCGTAACATCTACCATCCCCAAATTACTACATAGTAAACCACCCTTTCACCTAATTGTTTGAATAGTCTCTGGGTCATGCACCATTTCATCGCTTCCTGCTTCCATTTCATAGCTGCTGACAGATTGTTTCATACCCAGTTACTTAAGCAAGGGAGTGTTGGTTTATTTTTCAATGTAGTTAGATATTTTCACAAGTTATGTTGACAAATGCTTATAAAATAACAAATTCCTAAAAACTTTGTATTAACACTGTTTATTCTGGTTCTCAGCTCTGTTTGAATCAGTTGACTTCTGTAAATTCTCCCTGGATTAGGACCTTTTGAACAGACCAAACTAACTCATATGTTTATAGGACTCGTGCAAGCACATTTCAAGCTTCTTTGCGGCATCGCCATCACACATTCATAAGACACACTGTGCTGGCAATAATTATCCTAATACGCCGGCTTGGTATGTCTTATAAAAATGCCTTAACTCTGGGTTTAACCCATATGGACTGTTTTAGCTAATTAGCTTCATACATCTTTCTTTGCAAATACAGCAAAAGGGGTGTATAAATACTACAAACGTTGGTTAATACACATGCTCCTCAATGTAAGGATACAATCAGAAGTCTTTTGATATAGGGTGAACTACATGTAGTTTATGCAAATGGAATAATGCAAATGGAAGATTGTATGGAAATTTGCAGAAAAACTTTTTTAATAATCTTGACCCTGAGCTAGGTTGTGCAATATAAATGTAGGCTTAATAATGTCCTCTACAAATGATATATTAAAATAGACAACGTATGACCAAAACTTTAAATGTTATTTCTTAATTTAGGTTTGTGGCTTCTTAGCAACACTAGACAAGTAAAGAATAGAAATGAGTAACACTAGTAATAACAAACAATATGTATAATTTAGGTATAATCGTAGAAATTGTAAATTCGGTGCCAATATTTTGATCATGCAATGTTGAATCAAAGGATTACTTTGGATTACAAGATTATATAGCTAATGATAAATTAATATTTACATAAGCACAGACCACAATGCAACATTTTCTCACTCTTGTGGATAAAAGCTTCAAGTACTGTACAGTAAATGGATATTTTTGTATTTAACTGTATTTGAAACCCTGCAGGATAAAAAGCAACAACAAATTTGTAAATTCCTACAACAGTAATACTGTTGTCATATTGCAAAAAGGGGAAAGGAGCTCACGGGAATGTGCAGCAAAGGAATGTAATGGTATTTAGCAGGATTTAAAAAACTATTGAAGAAATTGTTGTTCAAAAACAAATATTTTTACATCATTTCAAAGTCTTGTGTGAGCAATACCAGCATCATTAAAATAATCAACTCTGAGATCGAAAAGTCTGTTTCATTCCCAAAGTGCCTGATGGATCTAATGAGCATGGTGCCTACATTTACACCAATGTAGTCTCTCATTATTTTGCGGCTTGTTTGTGTATGTTTTTTAATTTTTATTTGAATGTATAGTTTTTGTTTTTACAGAGCAGATGCCATTACTATTAAACCAGTTGTCAAAGATGTATTTGTTCAGGAGAGGTCACACAAAGCTCAGCTTTTCTATCTTCAGGAGATCATTGTGTGTTATGAAATGCCCCTTACATCATCTCCTGCTTACATTATTAAGGAACTAAAATGTACTGAAAGTTTACGGCGCTTGTGGACCTTGGTGAAGCTAGCTCTAGAAAGCTTTAAGATGTGAATACTTGTTTGATTTTTATCAGTAGTCTGAGAGTGACTAAAAACGCTGTTATCTCCACTGAGATATATCTTGCTCTCCTCTGCTCCACGACGCACATTTTCCTGCCTTTCAAATGCCAGCATTGATTGAGTGTGCACACATGTCACCACTTACTGTCAGCTGTTATTGCCAGCTCGTGGGCTTTTTATGAGTAATATTTCAGTTGCAAAATAACGTGGAACGTTGCAGCGTTTGGGGAGGGGTGCCAGTTTGGACAGTTACTGCTCTGTAAAAATGACTCTGGTCTCTGATGTATTGGGTCTGAATGATTGCTTTTCTGGGATGTTGTCATTTTTTTAAATGTGACGTGGTGCGGGAGCTGGAAGTGTCGGAGCGTTGATGCTGTGGGAATGCCTGGTTTTTCTGTGACTCAGCCTCTTAGTGCAGCTGTTGGGAGCGAGTCAGGCAGATATTTGGGGTTAATGGGCGTCCATGCCCTTTCTCGAGTTGGGGATTCACATGGCAGCAGCACAGCTGTCAACGGTACAAACAGTAGTACACTATATTAGTCACTCCGTAGTTCCTTGACGTCTTTTCATAGACTTCTGACAAGAGGAGCTGTGGTGCTTTTATGGGTTTTAAAATCACTTGGGAATAGATTCTATAAGAGGTGATATAGCGTAACAACTTGTTGGTGGACTTCACAGTTTGACTGAATGCAGCACGTGCAAATGTGTAGTTGGCAAACACGCATAATGAACAGTTTACAGAAAACTGGGGATGAAAGATGCAGTTATATCTGTTTCTGCTCTGCAAACATTCACACCGTTTGTCAAGAGGCCGAGTGCCTGTTTGCCACAAGCTTTACTGTTTCACAACTCTTCCTTCCTTTTAATGAACTAAGATGACATATGAACCTTATCTACCCTAGGATGTATAGTGAATTTTTTTTTGCTTTTTAACATAGAAAAAAAGGAGAAAATGGGGGTTCACTTTGTTTGCATATACTACCTTCACTTGTTTGTGTATATATTCATTCTCAGTTCAGAAATATCTAAAGCTATGGTAGGATATTTTTTTGCGGTCTCTAACTCTTGTGAACCTTTTTTTTTTTGCTGCGTGTCTTCAACTGCATTTAAAATACACGGTTATTCTAGTACTAATATGTAAACCTAGAATGTATTTACATTTACTGCTCTAC
Organism: Apricaphanius iberus; assembly: GCA_028564705.1. Taxonomy (NCBI): domain Eukaryota; kingdom Metazoa; phylum Chordata; class Actinopteri; order Cyprinodontiformes; family Aphaniidae; genus Apricaphanius; species Apricaphanius iberus. Next base: position 575,903 of record JAPXFQ010002931.1, read on the forward strand.
GTTTTCTGCTGCTGTGTTTTAGGGATAAGGAATATGAACTTAAAATGTTCAATATTTTCTGCCGTCTGTTGCACTATTAAAAAAAGAAGAAGCAAATAATAAGCATTTAAAACTTAACTATCCTTTTTGGCAATACATTTATTTGAGCATGGAGTCAGACCAACAAGAATACTGCTCTAGAAATAAAACCATCATCAAATAATTAACTTTATAACACCAGTTACATAAAGCAGCGTGATTGTGCCTCTAAGCAGCTCACAATAATTGTATCTAATCCTTTATTTGAATACGTTCGTATTATTTGATGCTCTTCTGGAACAAACTATGTAAATGCAACAAGAATAACAACCCCAACCATACTGTCAGATAAAACATTGAGTTTGTTTTCACGCCAAGTTACAATCCTGTCCACAAGAGTTATTTTTATGGATTGATTTAGAATTTTAAATCTGTAAAATTAAAACATTTTAATTGAATGTTGAGCAAATTAACTTAAATTGAGACTAGATTGACTAATATTTTTTGGAAGACTGATTCAGGCTGTGTTCTTTAGGAAAGAGTCAGATGACCCAGTGTTGACCAGTTCTGTTTTTCCTTCAAAGATCGGATATTTCCCTGTGATTGCATGCAGATAAAGACTTTTCTTCAAAAATTTCGTCTTTGGTTGTGTCTCAAAACAACTGTTTTCAGAACATTTTCAATATTAAGCTGCAGCAACTATTCATTCATACGGATTTTGAAATTTCCTTTAGGTCATTGTTACGGCTTTTTGTGACGGGGGAACATTTGCCCTGAACAACATTTAGCACGGCAAGCTCTTCCGTAGCTACAGTCCATCCCTGTAGACGCCAGATAACCAGAAAACCACTCTTCTGTGCTGTTCGCTGCCCATAGCGCGGCTCGGTGGAAAGCATCTGTTTTATGGTCACGGTACAAACAATCAAGAGAAACCTCCATTTAATCGAGCTGGAGCCTAGCTAAAGCGCTGCTAACAGGAGGCAGTCAGGCGTGACTGTCACGCTCATACGTCATGGTGAGTAAGAGTTTCAGCATTTGGGGGTTTACTAAGCATTGCAGAACCCAACCCACCGCTAATTCCTACATCTGAAACTTGCTTGGAAACAGAGTCGATTACTGGTTTGTATTAAACCACTGGGGGTTTTTAAATTTGAGGCTATTTTGAGAAGGGATGGATGGGCTGTTAAAGAGGAGACAATAAATCTCCCATTATGCTGCTGTAGTTGGTGGCAGATTACAATGGGAGAGATGTGACTAAATCATATTTAGTTCCACATGGGCGAATTATTATATCAGAAGGCTTTAATAACATTGTTTTATTCCATTACTATAGTCACTTTTTATCATTATTTTATTTCCATAATCTATGCACCCTAATGACCAGTCTCTAGATTGGTCAGATTTGACCAATGAGCCTCAATTTGTTTGTATGAATATTTGAACACTTGATCCTTAAACAAAACAACCAAACCGCTTCCATTTATTAACTGGCCCAGCATCACACCTCTGTGTAATTTTCTATTCAAGAGTCTGCCCAGTAAATAGAAGCTGCAGCCAATCAGGGTGCGGCTGAGCTAGATATGCTCCCATCTCTCTGCTCCCTACGCTGTTCTGGTGAAGGGCGGGTCAAGCTGTAAGCGTTGTCTTAGAGATGGATTCGGTCATAATCAATCACCTGCCAACTTATTCTGTCCTGGAATATTTTAATTGCTGCTCAGACTTTGAATTGATTGCCTATGGATAGAGCTAGGCACATGAATAAGAATAAGAAAAAGGCTTTATAATGAAGTCTTTGCAGCATGGGATGTTATCACTGTTTATCTATTAGCTGTACCTCATGCTACACATGGCAATTCTTCAATTCAACACTGAGTCAGCAGAATCCTACTTAACAGGTACTTTTAGAGTGTAAGTGTGCGCAAAAAGGGTGTGTGGGCTCTGGTCACTGTTTTTATGTATTTCTCTATTTTATTATTATTTATATATTTTTTTCTTTTATGAATGATGCACTGATTAGAGAATCCTATTTCTTTGAACCTGTGACGATGACAAAGATAAATGAAAATAAATCCATTCTAAGCAGCTGTATGAGGGCAGAGTCTATGAGGGTGGAGTACACAATATATCACTAATATATCATTATCGCAACATCAGTTTGTGCATTATTCGTATCACGAAGCAATATTAAAAGCTCAACAGTTGTTGGCTAGTGTATTTCGAGTGTTATGACCTCGGGCCGACTGTCTCACGGCAGGAAACGTTTACACTGGACACAAGTGACATCACCCAAAATGCTAAAGGTCATAGAGTGGTAGAAACACAGGTGAGAAAGATAGGAAAGGAGAAAATGGGCATTAATAATAACTGATATCATTACGAAATTTACTAATCTTATCGTTGTTAGAGGCCGGCCTATATATTGGGCTAAAACGTATTAACTTATTACGATATTAAAAAAATGTGAATCCTGTGTGGCCAGCTGCAGCCACCACTTGACTGAAGGACGACTGCATTATTTTTGTCCATATTTTAGATTTTACTATTTACTACCAATGTGGTAGTGGGCTTTACTTTGTTGTGATTTTTCTTTGATACTTTAAATCCAGATTCTGCCTCAACCAGCTATTTTCACCATTATTCTAGTTACCGTTTGAATTTATTTTATTTTGTACACTTAAAGAAACTTGAATCAGTTTAATTTTCTATTTGTCTGAAACCATTTGCACTGAGGTTACAGTTTTGAGTTTGTTTTTATATTGTCTTATATTTGAAATTCAGTAAAAAAAATAGTTTTATTGACTTTAATTTATAATGCACACGGGTAGTGTTCAGTTGTCTTTCACAATCAATGTGCTGCTAAAAAGTATATGTAGCTGCCTTGGATACCTTAATAATCTGCTTTAGATATTGGCCATTGGCGGCCAAATTAAAAATTAAAAAAATTGGTATCGGCCTTTTAAAACCCCATATCAGTCTGCCTCTAATGGTCGTTGCGTGATTTTGTAATATGGTGCGTCCCTAATCGGAGATGGTTTTGTGACAGGATGATGGTAGGAAGGGGCTGCTAAGGGATGTGGAATTAGACCGTAAATGAACCTTATCGGATTGCTAAGAGGGTAGCAGCATCATGATAGATTTTTTCCATTGAATGTTTTCAACTTTGCTGCAAGCTCTCTTATAGGTAGTGTGCAATACCAATACAATACCAAGGTAATCATTAAAACACCAAAGTTGTTCAGAGGATCTTCAGTAGGTCTGAGTCGATCCATCTGGGTCAATTTGAAATATCTACTCTATTATCATATCCATTTCTTGGTTTTGCTCTAAACGTGTACGACGCTCTTCTCCTTCATGTCTGTACGCACACACTGCAGACGTAAATACCTCTGATCTCAGCAACACAGATGGATGCCGTAATGATACATAATCAACCTTTAAACTCCCAGCGCGCTAAATGAGCCTCTTTTTCAACTGACCCACAAATACAAACAAGTGCACCGCGGTGGATTCTTCTGCTGTTTCCACGTCAACCTTCGTTGAAACGGAGTGCTTCAATTATAGACTGGCGAAAGCTCAGATAATTAGAAGTGTTCTGAGAATCTTGGTTGACTGCTTGTGCAATTCAGCAACGTTCGTGGCATGGAGCGGCTCCATATGCTGATGGAGCTGCTCCCCCTTTGAAGGCAGGAAAAATCAGTCCGACACGTTGTCCGGCTTTTTTTTTTTTTTTTATTCATTGGGGCTTCGTTACACTCTGAATGCTGTGAAAGCTTCTGTCATCTGCTTCTACAGAAGTCGTCACAGATAAACCACCACTGGATTGTTTATTTGGACTCTCGGCTAAAGAGAATAGTGAGTTAAAGTGATCTTCTTTGTTTTTCTTTCTTAGAATGTGGTTGTTTATTATAAGTATAATTTCTTTTGGAACAACATATTTATACGGAAATTCGATTTTTTTTTTTTTCCTAAAAGTACACATCCCATCATTGTCCGTATCTATTAAGACAAATCGGCCTATTTAAACCCTGAAAGCAAGTTTCTTTTCTAGATATGACCATCAAAGGAAGCAGGTTACATTTTCAGATTTTCAAGTTCTTGGTAATCATTAAAAGTAGAGACTTAAGTAAACTGGATAATTGCAGCGTCTTCTAAAACCAACAGACTCTAATCTGTCATGTCACGTCTAGATGTTTGCTTAACTCCATCTCCACATTTACCTCATTAGCAACAGTCTGAAAAATAGATGACTGCCACTATAACTTATTTAGGAGTTTCAGGATGTTTACAATGCTGCTGAGGCAATGGGACTAATCATTGCTCTATTCATCTGCTGCGCCTCTCACTGCTGTGTTGCACACTTTATACGTGCTACATTTTTACTATTATATTATTCCAGCAAGCCCTCCCTTTGGGTAAAATCGCATATTGATTTGGTGCCTCCGAGTTAAGAAAAAAGAGAGCCATCCATACTTGTGAATGATATTAGGGGAGTTTTTGTTGGTGTGCAAAATGAGACTAGGAGATATTCATTTGTCTGGTAAGACTGGAAATGATTGCAACAGTTCAACTATATACCAAGCTTGGTGTTCCACAAAGCGAGCTAATCTTAAAAGCCAGGCTTACTTTGACAATTTCCGGGGGTGTTTCTCAATGCCCAGGAACCTCGCCTTGATGCCTTGGTCCCGCCCCGGTTACCTAGAAGATGCGTCATCAGGGACCGCCAAGGCGTGTACCAATGTTCATGTTCTACCGAGGAATCTGTCCTCCGTTTGTTAGCCGTTTAGCTAACTAACCAAGGATACATCGGACGTGCCTTGATGGCTTCTCTCGGTCAAAAATTAAATATAGAATATATATAGAATATATAGAATACAGCGCAGTAGGAGCCGGCAGCACCTACTTCGGGGGTAAATTTCCATTTTGAACGTAAGGCAACTAATTTCAGCAATTGGGCTTATATCTAAAATGTTTTATTTTTTTAATTATTATTTTTTAGATCCAAAGCAGTTATATATGGTTGGTTAGTTGCTTAGTAGTTACAGCTTCGGTGGCTAGCAGGCACTAATTCGCTTACACATTTACACAATAAAAAAGGTTAACGCTCGTTATTCATTTCCAGTTCCATGGCTGAAGTAATATTACTACGCTACAATGCTACTACGATGGGCGGACGTAAACGGAGCACGTAAGCCAGCAGTCGCGGTCACGTAAGGTTTTCTTTGACCAAGGAAGGAAGGTGGTGAGGCGCCTTGACATTCAGAAACACCCCCAGATTCGGCTCCATGAATGAGGCTAACCTGAAGCCCTGCTCAATCACTATGGCAACATATACTCTTGCATGACAAGCCTGCTCCGTTGCAGGCTAACTATGAGGCTTATTTTAGCTTGATGAATATGATTGGACGATCCATGTGACGTCACACTGCAGGGCTGGTATTCTGCTGCCTTTCCCTCACACTCACCCTCCAATATAAAATTATTATTAAAATGTAGTTCTAAATCTATTTACCTTTTTACCTTTTGAAGAATAATAGTGTATTTAATCTTTCCTTGCTGCCAGAAACTTTTTGTTTAACCCATGTCACTACTGAAATAATAATAATAATAATCATCATTCTTTATTTATATAGCGCTTTCAGTGGCCAAATAGCACCCAAGGTGAACACGGCAAAACCATACAGATATAGAAAAAAGGCACATAAAAACCAAACAAAACCACTATAAAACCAAAATAAAACCAGAAGTATATAAAAAAACTACAATTATTATTGAGTAGCCCTAAAAGCAATAGTATAAAAGTGTCTTTAGCTGCTTTTTGAAAAGTGACAGCGTCGACGCACGCCTCATGAGAGGTAACGCATTCCAATAATAATAATAATTGATAAAATATAGTCAAGATAGACCCATAAAATCTCCTTGCTGTCCTGTCTAATTGTGTTAAAATGGCTTTAAAGTACCTCGCAACAGGTGACAAAATACACACGTAAAATAAAATACTGTGTGAATGTGACTCTACATTTTGAAGATTTGAAACTGTTCTTTAGTTGTTAAATCATGTTCTAAATTCAACCTGTCAAATATTTTCTGTCATGCGTTATATTCTGGTTTTAATCATTCATAGGACTGCAGAGTATCTGCTGCACTCAATGATTATTAAAAGATTTTTTAACATGAATTTAGACGTTTACAGTTAGATGCGCTTCCCGGCTCACCCTCTAAACCGTCTGCAAGCAACATCACTTATTCCACATTATCATATGATGAAACCTCACAAGCTTCTATATGCAGCTGGTGTTCATGTTGCTTTTATGATGCTCATATGCTGTATTAATAAGTCTTTCTCAGATTGGGAGAAGAATGAAACACTTATCCAGTACAGATTGACAGATGCTTTCAGTCTTTTTTTTTTCTTTTTTTTAGATTTGCAGATCTTCTCCAATCAAGCCAGTGTTGACATATTCACTTTTTTTGGTGTAGAAATATGAAAGCAAACTGCATGTTGTCTAAATATTTCTTTTAAAATCAAAGCTCTGGCTAATGGCCACGCTGCTTTTGTGCACATCTCCTGTGGGGGAAGTTTTGAACATGCATGAATGATTCTCACTCAAGCCTCTGGTCTCAGAAGATGTTACATGAGCTAGCGTGACATTCAAAATTGTTTGGGGTGTGTGTGTGTGTGTGTTTTGCTTTGTATGAATTGTTTAGTCATTTGGTCACTGTGCGCACCTTCTAAAGCTGTCAAATAGTCCATTCTACTGATTTACATTTTGTACTTTTCAACACCAGTTTCCAAATAACAGTAGGAGATTAGTTTTACTCATTTAAATGCATTCAGTTTCTACTTGTGACCTCATCAGTTAGGGGAAACATGAATCTTTGTTACTTTTAAAGACACAAAATTGCATTTTGGATCCAGTTCTGGTGCAAAAATGATGCAACAAGCTGACATTTTTCTTTTTTCTGCTGTTGGAAGTTATTAACAAATGAAGAATCCATTTATAACCCATAGACTTTTGATTCCCATCCCCTGGATTGGCTGGGTGCATTTCTATTCCGGTAACCAGCTCAACCACACAAATCCAATTACACAGAGGTTACTGTTGAGCCCTCCAGATAGGGTGTGTCCCTTTAAATTACCTGCAGGGAAAATGATTCTCCATGTCGCCCTCATAAAAGCTGATTCGTTGTGCTTGATTACATCCTCCGTATTTGAGTCAGAGACAGTAGAAACTGGAAATACTGAAAATATTATTTTAGAAGTTAAAATGAATCAGTTCAGATAGTTTCTCACCAACTGAGACTTTAGAATCCAAAATGGCTGCCAGGTGTGTCAAAAGAATAGAGCAATTGCCAAAGGGATGAACAATGTGTTTGGACTTCTGACATTTTATCTCGTATAAAACACCCTAGGCGTTTTGGCAGGGAGTGTGTCGATACAGTTTTGTTTAATTAGAATATGCTAGTCTATTACAAGTTTTAATAGATGCATTTTCCAATGAAAAGATGCATTAAAGGGGATTTTGTAGCACAGACAAAAAACGTACAAACAACACAAAATGTATTTTACGCTCTCTCAAAACCAACTGTGGTATTCCATTAAATTAAATACATATAATAGAATACAACTTCCGCTAATTGTTCTACACTGGGGCATTTGAAGCATAAAGAGACACAAAGATGAAAACTTAAAATATAAAACACTGAATTACCATTAAAATGTAGCATACTCAAGTTCACGAAATGTGTAACTGAGCAGGACATTTTTACAAATATTAAAAAAAATATGTGTCTTTTTGTGCATTAAAGAACAAACCTGAAAAGAGCGACAAATAAAAAACAGTGCAAACAGAGATGTGTAACAATGGACAACCCTCAGAAACTTTTTAAAAGGTGAGACATGAACCAAACTGTAACCTTTTGCAAATGCTGTTGCGAGTAAAGTCTAGTTTATGCTTCTCCGACCGCAAATTTGCCCTCAGACGCAGACGTATTGACGGAAACGTTTTCTGTTTATAGTACTCCGCTCTTCCGCTCTATTCTCTATTGTTTTTTCAGCGTTGCTCGACCAGGACAGCAGGGGGTGCTACGTTTTCATGGCGCCTCTCCCTACTGCCTACACAGCACCGTTTCTGGGTTTTTTTCTAGGCTTGTGAACGTATTTCTTCCTCAAGGAGCAATGAACGACATAAAGTAAGTTTTGGTTAAGCTGAAAAGCTTTTTACTAGAAGTGCAGCTCATTGAATCCTCTAGAAACGCATGGAAACAAACACAGCAGCCTTTTTTGTTGTTTTCCTACACCTCCTTGTGTTCAAAATCGCCAAAGGAACAGATTAGATAAGTTATCCTTTCAGCATAAAGCATGTATTGGCCAAACGCTGCATTAAATACTGATTACAGTGACTATAGAGCCCCGTTCTGGTGATGCGATCTCTGACTGTTGCTCAAACTGACCAATCAGATGCATATGCTATCTATTGACGGAGACGGATAGTTAAAATTTGGGCCTCTACTCCTTGCGCGCTTGCGTAGGTGACGGAGAGCCCTTGCGTTAATGGCGTTGCGTCAATCCGTCGCCTTCAAAACGCAGAAGCATAAACTAGGCTTAACTGGTAGGGGGAGTGTAGAGCGCAATTTGATTGGCTGTAGGTACACTGTGTAAACTGGGGGAAAACCAGTATGAAAAATATTAAGCAGCCGATGACCTCCCTTGGTCTCCGTGTTTGTTTTATTTCTGCTGTACAAATTTGGCCCTCTGGTCTGAGTTCTGTGCACTGCCTCCTAGTGGAATTCTCTAGTACTACATGCAGTGCAAAGCAAGTATGTGTACAACACACGCCCTGCTGCTTGTGTCAACACAAAGTTAAAACGCAAGCATATATTTAGCCTTAGAGTACAGAGAATGTCTTTATTGTCCCAAAAGGGAAAATTTGGTTGTAACAGAAACTAAAGCAAGGACAGAACACAATTTAAGAGTTAAAAATACTTTATTTTGGATACTATAGACTCAATAAAAAAGGCAGCCTGCAGATCTGTTACACAGGTCATATAGTTGAAAAATAGTTGATCGCACAAACTTTTTTTTCTCATCGCATATGCCCTACTTCTTAAGGTAACATTTATGTTGAAAGGTTTCACTCAGGGGGGAAAATAGTTTCTGCAACCTCAAGGAACGCTGCTTAGTGCCTTGGAGGAACATTGGGTGGTTGGGGTTCTTGAGAGATGTACTGATCCGGTTTTTACTTCCTGGTGCAAATATTTTTGCCATCCAGTGTGTTGGCATGTGTCGACGTTAGCAAACATGAATGCTGTGATGACTGCTGTGCTCGACCTACATAGAAATGGCAAGAGTTTATATGATCTGTTTCATAGATTCCTGGGAACGGATGGACTCTAACACTGTAAACAAACTAAAATCATCCGGTTTTGCTCTCTCAACCAACAACCATGTTTCTTAAATAATATTACATTTGAGAGCTCAACAGTAGTTCTCAGACGTGTTTATTTTTCCCGACCAAAGTCAATAGACCCATGCATTCTCAGTTTGAAAGAATATAAAGCTTTTGCCCTTTGGTTTATTGTTTCAGTAACGTGTGGGAGGCTGGCTCCGGTCCAATCCTCGTGAAAACTTACTGACTAGTTGGTCCTGGAATGAAGCACGGCACTGTAGCTGTGTGGGGCAAGTATTTGAGATGGTAGAGAAAGTAAAATCTCCTGTGATTTATTCTCTGTCTGTACAAGACAATTAAAGTAACTTTGGCGACGCTCCCCCTCCCTGACCTTAATAAGATTTGGAGCACTGGGATCAGACATGAGAAATAATAATTATGAGTGGCTTTGTACCTCAATGAAAAACTCTAACCATTATGAGACTGTAAAGTCTTTTATAATTGTAATCATACCAACTGCCATAGTGGAGAAAAGCCAATAATGCTTTGTTAGAAAATATCCCGCTATTGTTTTTTTTGCTAAATACATTGTGAGGATTTTCAGTTTTAATATTTTGCAGTGAAGTTTTTTTTTTTTTCATACCCGTGGAAATTGGATGTTGAGAGCATCTGTCATCATGTTTAGCTAAGACGCTATATTTCTGTATTTGGATGTTAAACAGTAATTATCTTCTCTACACTGTCAATTGAAGCATATGCTGCCTGTCACAATTTTTGTGTGTGATTGATTTGTAGCTTTTATGTTGTTGCATCTGAGCCCTCAAACTGGGCACAGTTGACACCAGGAGTGAGTTTTTGTGCCAGGTGTTCTGTGCCCTCAGAACTCCTCTTGATCTCGAAGTGTTTGAAACACTACAAAAAAAACTTTCCTTGTTTTGTTCCTGTTGTGTTCCCTGCTAAACGTACGATTCCTTGTCTTCACATCAGTGCCAGTCGAGCAAGAGTCGCCCGCACATTGCTGCTGATAGATAAGCAAAGTGAAACTTGATCTGTATAAAGGAGAGAAAAAAAAAGAGGAAAGGACAGACCCTCTGGGAGTTTTGCAGCCTGCGTGCCTTTCGCTCAAGGAGGCACTTGCAGGAACATTTACTCAGCAGAGTTTTTCCCAAAAGGGGCTTGCACTGCAGTTCTTGCTAGGGGTGTACAGTGGGTCAACTCCAGATAGAGTTACAACCTTTCCTTTGTGGAGGTGTTGGACAAATTAGACCTCACAACTGTTAAGCCAGTTTTACAGGGACAGCTGCGGCCCTGCACCCACCAAGACCCGCCACTGCCTGTCGTTCCTTTTAGGGGAACCATCTGTGAGAAGGAAGCAGGCGCAATGATTAAATGATTGTTCGACAGTTTTACCTCCTTTGCTGCAATGGGGGGGGGGGGGGGGCAGCAATCTGCGACCCTTCTGCAGTGTTGGTCTAAATCCAGCTGAGCAATGTTTAGCGAAGCGGACCAGTGCTCTTCTGTGATAAACATTTGTGTTTTTACGTTTTTAAGTTAGGGACACTTCAGATCTTATGGTGGGAGTTCAGTTTAGATTAGCTGAAGTAACGCATGCCTTAAACGTCGACACAAATTAACATTTGGATTTTAGCCAGGCTGAATATAACACAAGTACAGGAATCCGGTAGTCCCTTACACAAAGTTTCCCCTCATTTTTTCATTATACCCCATCAGGCAGCTTAATATAACAATCATTACTTACTCCAAAAGAATCTTTAACAACGACCCACGCAGCTCTATCAGCCACCCTCTCTCCTTTCAAACCACAAAAAGGATGAAATAATTTGAGCGAAACAGAATTTTTTATATATATAGTCCCTAAGTGAACCATCACCGTAACTTGGCCGCGCTCAGACGTCACAACAACGCAGCAGCGGAGGACGTTGTTCCGGATAAATGTTTCAGGGGCTCAGGCAAATTTGCGTCCTGTTTTTAACCGATCCTCCACGCACTAAACCATTAAATGTGGCAATAATGAACAAAATATAAAACTACGATCAGCTGTTTTAAGCAGGACATACCCAGGTCGCTTCGCGTTGTTTACATCTGTTGCTTTTAAAATCTCCCCTCGGTTCTGCTCGTCCTCAGAAGCGAAAAAACGCTTTAAAAAACACAACAGGGGTTGGATAGACCTGCTGGCTTCGGCTGTCAGTGACTGAGCTACAGTGTTGGAGCCCATCAACACTGGTGAGTAGCTAGTTAGCTTTAGCCTACAGCTGAAGAGCTGAAGTGAATTTGAATAAGCTTTATTGACAAACTAATCCAAAGGTTTCAGCCATGAATATTATAAAGTGTCATAAAATTTTTAAAAATATTAAAAAGCATAAAAATAAGCCTTTAATTTATTTTACTAACATGATTAAAATATTTATTTAATATAATGGTTAATAATACTTTTCTTTGTATTTACTGACGTTACTCAGGTCTCCTGGTTTGTTTCTGTGTCTTACAAATAGGGATGCACCGATACTGGTATCGGGTATCGGCCCCGATACTGCCTAATGTATCGGTATCGGTTAAACTTAACCAATACCATGAACCGATACTCAAAATGGGGTAAATTTGCAACAAATTCACCAAAAAAAGATAAAATTTTCACTTGAAATTTTATTTTTGTGGTAATTTTAAATTTTACATCTGTTATTTTCTCTCAATTATGTTTAGTTTGTAAAGTCTGGTGCCTTTAGTCTCTTCAAGAAAGGCACCAGAAGTTATACAGTTTATTAATTCAACAATATTTGGCAAGGTACACAACGAGGGCCCAGGCGGGATATGAACCCACGACTCCCAAGTGAAGGTCATGTGCGCTAACCAGTCAGCAGTCAAGGCACATGATCTATCGGAGCCATAGTGACAGGACCTCCACACTGTCACAAATGGTATCGGATCGGTATCGGGTATCGACAGATACACAAAATCCAGCCATCGGTATCGGGACTGAAAAAGTCGGATCGGTCCATCCCTACTTACAAACTTATGATAAAAAGAAGTGTTTGAAAATTTATTTAATTTAATTCTTAGGTAAAATTAGTTTATTGAAGAATAATAAAATGACTGGGGAGGCACTTAAAATGTATTTTTTACATTATATGATTTTTGGTTTTATCGATAATTTTCGATATCGATCAATATGACTATTTTTTTTATCGATATGCTTTTTTCTATATCGCCCAGCCCTACTTTTTATAGCGTTCCACAAAGTGCAAAAATTATAGTATGAATTTGAAGCAACTTTTCCGCTCTTGCGTCAACATGTTGTCCTCTTTCTCCACTGGCCTGATCTGCCAAAATCCATGATATGCTGTATAATTTTAATCGATACAGAAAATAATCATACGTAATCATTGGGGTGAAATTCAGCCTTATTACAGGCTCACCGTGCCGCTGTGGTCCCTAATAATGACGTCCAGTATGAAATTTCCCAAAACATGTCGGTCTTTCAACACAGCTCTAGATGCAAACTCGTTTCCATATATATATTAAGGAATCTTGTTTGGACAAGGCCCGCTATAATCCAACATTTTGAATTGACCACTGCCATCCATTTTGTTTTGTATATAAACTCTCTCAGAAGAGCTTGCAGACAATTGAATAGGCTACCTCAAGACAGCAGTGACATTATGTGGTGACGTTTGATTCCTAAACGGCAAAGAATAACTGGAATAAATCCATATTGAACACATTCAGTACGTTTGTATGCACATTTAAATGTAGCTTTTTGGAGTAATCAGACAAAGGGCTTGCCCCCTTGAGAGAAACTAGAATTATTGAATAAAGTACGTCTGACTCTGTGAGGAAAGGTGGTGTAATGTGTTAGCATTTGACCGCTTAGCCTAGCTTAGGCTCAAGCTGCACACAGGCAATAAACAGAGGCTGGTGGGAGCATAGACTGTAAAAAAGAATAGACAGCACCTCCTCACTCCTCCCTTTACCAGGATGACACACTTTCATGGGGGAATTCATGGCGGATTCACAGACTCCTCCTCCCCAGCTCTGACGAAGCATGTTCCTAAAAAGGGCATAGGGGCGGGATCTTCACTGTAGACTCTGCCCTTGCGGGGCGTGTATGGGCGTGTAGTTCGGTCATAATCACGCCCATTCTGCTCCTGGGTCTTTAGCTCTGATGCTTAACTTGGCTACCTAAGCTAAAGGCTAATAGCCCCATGCCTGACTGCTGCCGTATCTGCGTTCCTCCGACGGTTCAGAAGGTAAGAACTAGTAACTTGAAATAATTATTAAAATGTAGTGTTAATATAATAAAATTAAAACGAAACAGCCTGTCAATCAAAGTCCGGCTGCTCATTAATTATGCAAGATTTCAAAAAATGATCTTACGAAAACCAGCCTTGTCTCTATGTTTTTGACGAGCCCAGCGTTATCTCAGGAAGAATATGTAGCCATAGAAAGTTTTTAAAAAATTGACACCAGGCATTAAAGTTGTTTTTAACGTGTCTAAAGTCCAATGCTTTTCAAAGGGGGCCTAGCGGCCAAATGGAGGTACTACAGCAATGGAGGAGCAATGGCGGCCTCCATGGTATGGTCACAATGCAGAGCAGCCAGCTGCCATTGGGTGGGAGTGAAGCAGACTGGAAATGCACAATCACAATACAGAGAAATGCGATTGGATCGCACTATCAGGGTAGAATGGTCAGATTTGTGCAGTTCCAGTTTGGTTCGATTAAAGTCTAAGCGAGGTGTTTCAAAAGTCCAAGTTCAATCGGGCTAAGGTAATACTTTGACTTTTCTCTTGTTGTGATTGATATTCATTGCTTCTCTAATGGAAAAAATGGACCAAAAATGACAATTTCTTTGTTAAATCACAATTCACCATAACTGGACACGATTTCATAATTGCCCTAACCAACGTATTATTTTTTGCTTCAAGCAGCAATCCACAGGCTTTTAGCATATATATCTGTTTTTTGAGAGAAAAAAAAATCAGCTCTTATTCAGAATAAAATGTACTTCTTTTTTTTTTAACAACGAACAAAGCTGATATTGTTCTGCCTAAATCATATAAATTGGATTATAAAACTGTTTGTTTTAGTTGTCCGATTCAACTAGATGTAGTATGAAATAAAAATGGAAACGGATAGGGATGTTCAATAGGTTTTAAATTCACTTTATTTACAGATCCTTCATATACCTTTTTTTTAAAAAAGTGCTTTTAGATGAAGTGTGAAAAATTACAGAATTATACAGAAGAGCTGCGATTGTACTAATGCAGCTGTGAACTACATGTGACTGGCATGTGTGATTGCTGCTGAGACCTCAGTTTCCTGTCCTCTTTTTCTTTCATTTTGTCTTTCCCAGGGTCTTTTCAAAATGTTGCATATGGCAAAAAAATATGCAGGAAATATTTCAGACACATGGTCTTAATTGGCTCAGTCTAATATGAAATTTCCGTGTAGCTTTCTGCAGCAACCCTTTTAATCCGAGCAATTATGAATATTTGGACGAAGCACAAACCTGGAAGACCGGGATTGTTTTTTTATTTTCTAGCCTTGTTGATTTTTATTTATTTATTTGTTTATTATTATTTTTTTGATAGGGACAGTACACATAAATGGAGACCACTGTTAATGCATCACTGTTGGTTTCAAGCTAATTTACAACAGTTGTCCTTAGGCAAGGATGTAAATTGCCAGAACAGGAAGAAAAACTAAAGAAAGTACTAGAAGATATTAATAATAAAGAAGAAAAAAAGTAATGAGTAGTCCACAGGTACAAGAGAAGTTAGTTACCGTAACCAAATGACAGAGTAAAGAAAATACCAAACAAAAGAACAATCCTTGGATAAAAATTTCTGACAAGTGTATTTTGTGATTTGTTTCCAATTAGGTGCATTTGGAATCTGAACAAAACCATTGTTTTGATTCATTTTAACACCACAACCTTTGTCTTATACTCTTTAAGCAAATGCAGCCCCCTGATTTTTCTCCTGAAGCGTACGCTGGTTTATTCCTGCTTTGAGTCCCTCTCTTAACGCCAGATGACTATTTTACTGTAAGCATTGGGCGGAGGTTCGTCCAGCTACTTCTTATTTATCAGCAGTGACACTATCAGCGGCGCCTCGTGAAAAAAAGCCAGTCACTCAGAACAGTGGGGCCACCTTGGCTGTCAAAGCAGGATTTAGGCTTCATTTCCCATGGTTGCCTTGGCGACTGTGGGAAGTGATTATGGGAAGAGGGCTTTTGGAGCAGAGCCGTTACCAGTGGGCATTACCGTGACGGTTTGCACAGCGATCGTCCAAGAATTACTGGCTGATGTTCAAACGTTTGTCTCACAATGAAGTGCTGTGTTCGGCGATGGCCGAGATGCCGTTGTTGTTCCCTGTCTGAACTGTTGGGATTAATTTGTCTCCTCTTCTTGTCTCCTTTCAGGGCAGAATGTGGTCAAATGGGACAGAAAGGAGCAGAACGTGAAGATTCTCTAACCCTTGCCCCTGACTCCCAGCCGTCTAAGAGGGTGTCGGACCTCACCGAGGCATTCCTGGGCCGTTGGCACTAAAATGTCCCTAAGTGGTGGCACTGCAGGCGGGAAAGGTGTGGACTCTAATGCGGTGGACACTTACGACAGCGGGGATGAGTGGGATATCGGTGTTGGAAATCTGATCATTGACCTCGACGCTGACTTAGAGAAGGACAAACTTGAGATGTCTGGCACCAAGGACGGCATGGCGGCACCACCCAGCGCTGTGGCGGCGCTGCCCGATAACATACGATTCATCAACCCGGGCTCCGGTGCTCAAGGCAAGGAGAGCAAATCCAAATACAAGCGCAGTAAGAACTCTAAAGACAATAGTGGCAAAGCGTCCGCAGATGGGGGGAAGAAAGAACCCGCCGGACGGACTCAAGGGGAGCCAACAGGTGCGGCGGCGAGCGCGGTAGCCGCCGGGAACAACTCCACCTCCGGGAAGAACATGGAAAAAGGTGGCAAGGCCTCCCGAGGTATTCTCACCGGCAAAAAAGACAAGGAAGGGGCCGGTGGGAAAAATAAGAAAGACAAAACCGACGGCGCCCCAGTTGTGGCAATCGGCGTCTCTGAGAAGGACGTGTCTCAGGCCCAAGTTGCTTTGGGAAATAGCCGTAATGCGTCTTTTGAGAACACACAATCAACAGACTTGGCAGATGCTACTCAAATGGGGAATATTGCACTTGAATCTGTTGGGATAGTACCAGCGTTGACCTGCAAAACTGAACCAGACGAGGTGGAAAATGTTAACAGCGAAGGCAAGACGTTAAAGAAGATCAAAAACGAGAAGGTAGGTTTTTTGATTTGACTCTGTTTGTTGAATCACTGTGATGGCCTTTTGTCATGAATTCTTTCTTGAATATATTCATGTTGTGCTTCTTCTTTATGTACTTTTCCTGTCTGAAGACTGTGGAAGCAGTTTATAAAATGTAGCTCTTTAAAACAGAACTGTCTTTTCATTGATCTTAATTTAATGCAATCTGACCCAGCGCTTTAGGCTTCCTGACTTTGACAGCCTGTTGCTTTCAGCAGGCATGGAGATGCACTGCATTCCCTAAAGCAATCTGACATGTGATGCATGCAAAGAGGCCCACTGCTGTTTTCTCTTTTATTACCGTCCAATGAATGAGAGCACCCTTGACGAATGAGATGCCGTGACCCTCCACAGGAAATAGCCCGCACAGTGGAGATGTTCTTTTTCCTGACTTGACTGCACAG
Organism: Apricaphanius iberus; assembly: GCA_028564705.1. NCBI lineage: Eukaryota > Metazoa > Chordata > Actinopteri > Cyprinodontiformes > Aphaniidae > Apricaphanius > Apricaphanius iberus. The sequence continues at coordinate 593,056 of JAPXFQ010002931.1, forward strand.
GCTTTATTGTAATCTTAAACGAACGGACAGTTCCCATTTGAAACACTTCTCACGGCATGTTAAGTAACAGTGCTAGTTATCGTCTTTCGTAATTATCTCTAAAGTTGTTTTATCCTTCACATTAGCCAGTAAAGAATTAATTGCGGACTCGAAGATAATCAACACTGCCAGCCTTAAATTATGCAGAGCATTACGCCTGTAAAGGAGAAGCAAATGTCACTTCGTGTTCCACTATTTCTTTTCGCTGTTGAACAATTTCAACCCTGACATTGTCATACAAGAATAGTATAAAGATCTGTGCAGCTATTCACCCACACTTATCTTGTTCACTCAGAGCTGATCCATCACTGTGTCTTTTGTATGCCTCATAGCAGCCTTTTCATGCTCTTGTGGTATAAAAGACAGCGGAGCGGGGAGGTGCCGAGGACTGTTTTTGTCTGTCATCGTGTTCCATTCTTAATCCCACAAGCCCCAGCAATGCCTGGTGGAGAAGTGTGTGTGTGTGTGTGTGTGTGTGCAGGGGTAGCTAGAGCTCAGCACGCCTTCCTCGGTTTTTCCTGCTGCACTGAAAGTGCTGTTGGGGGATGGGCGGCGAGGAAGCCCGTTTGATTCCTTAAATCCAGGACACCCAGTCATGAAAACAAGCTGTATAGCCTCCTGTGGCCGGACGGCTATGACAGGAATTTTAGGAAACTCTTTGTAATAGTTATGTATTTGGAATAAAAGGACCTTTTTTAGGGAGGAACCACAAGAATAACAGGCAGCAGCGAATAAAAGAGAAGAGGTCGGAACCGCTGTGGAGACTGCAGGCTGCTGAAATGTACCCTTGAAAACATGAGGGTGGTGGTAGGTCCGTGGGTGGTGGGGTGTGATTCTGAAGCGGCGTTGTTCAATACTGGCTTTAAAGAGCCTTTTATTTAGTCAGGTAAGCCCAGTTAAAGGAAAATACACAAAAAGGGCATTTACTTCTTCGGTCAGTTTATGCTTTCATAGCTATTTCAGCATTTACCAGAGAAACTTGTCATCTCATTATTGACAAAATGGAGTCAAGTGAAGCCAGAAGAATACATTTAGAATAATAGTTCACTCATACTTAACACTTTAAAATGTCTTTTCTTGCTAGTTTTAATGCAAAAGATATCTTGCAAGTTTTACTAAATAAACCAAAATAACGCACACCTCTGATCTGAAAGTGGCTGAATAGTTTATTGTTTTATGCAAGTAAACATGGATGTAAAAAGACGTTTTTTTTGTTGGAGATGGAACTTGCTATGATTGTATCCTTGATTGGCAAACATTGGAATCACAAGAACCATGGCTTTCCAATGATGAATAATACATATAAATACGTAGAGCGTTGAGAGAAAAGGCAGATTTGATCTAGAAGTATGCAATGTCACGCCCGCGTGACTTAAATATTGAATATTGTCCTCCCTTACTTTATAAAAAATCTCCATACACATGTAACCCCATAAGTGCGTGCCCCTTTTATAGACGTTACAAACCTGTAGGGGGGAGTAGTTCTCCCAAATCATATCCACACAGAGTAACTTTGTACTCTCTAACTTCTACATATAGCAGTGATGGAGCTTGTAAAAACTAGCGAGCAATAATACCATAGTAATACCAACACTGTTCTGATGGCATAAAAGCTTTTTCTGATTGGAAACATGTCGCACAAGTGATGTTGGAGCCTTTTTTGTCACGAACAGTGATGTTACGCCACTTAAAACTCTGGTTTCATTCGTCCACATGCAGACACGTATAACGGAGAAAAACGCAGATCTTAACTTTAGCCGGGGTTTTAAAAAAGATTTTTTTGGCGCCGGCGTCGAAAATCTGCGTTTACGTGTGGATGACAGGCCAAACCGTTGAAAAATATCTGTTTTGTGAGATAACCGGCTACGTGTGGACAAGACTCGAGATCCCTGGGGGATTCCTCAAGGGTCAATTCTCAGTCTCATGCTTTTTAATGGCTTTTCTAAACCATTTAGTTATTAAAATACAAGCCCATCCTTAACCTGTCATCTTCGTCAGATTTCTCCAAGTCACACATGTCTGAGATCAGGGCTCTGGAAGATCAAGGGGCATGTGCTGCTCTCACTTCACACCGCAGACGGCTGCTGCTTCTGCATTTATGTCATATCACTTATGTTCCTTATGAAATTTAAAGCAAAGAGAGAAGATACCTCCCTCATACAGAATGGGGCTTTGTGTGAACCCACTGTTGTTAGGCCTCTGCACTGGTAGGAGAGGCAGTTGTAGAGCTGAGCTGGCAAGTAGGTGTGAAGTAGGCGATTGCTGCTGGTGAATCAGAACTCTTTACAATGACCTGAGCTGCTGTCTGCTCTGGATATCCTGGCCAGCTCGTATTATATTTTGCGATCAAGCAGGATATCCTCTGAGAGGAGGTTTGTTTTTGGGTTTAATTTTAAAATGAAGACCTAAAAGGAGCTTTAGAAGCCTGTATATCAGCCCTGGTGAGGACATTCCAGTCCAATATAGTTATAGTGGGTCTCCCAATGCTCCTAAAGATGTGTAACTTGTGTGAGTCAAAGTATTGTTTTTTTATGGGATCAATGTTCTTTCTGCTAGTGGTGGTGCATGGAAGGAAAACCAATAGTTAAAACTTCATCACATCCTTGAGCTAAAAAAGCGCTTTCACATAACTCATTTTTATGAAACCCATTTACCTTTTAAAATCATTGCATGCTTCCATTTTAGCAGGTAATGAAGTTGGTCCTGCATGAATACCATTTTGTAACTGTGTGTACATTTATTACCATACTTTGTTTCTTTTTTCACATCCTGCAGAAACCGTGAAACTGGCATTTAAAGGTTTAAAAATGATTAAGAGAAAATACTGCTTACAGTTGGTTCAGTGTAGGGTTGCAATGATTAGTTGATTCATCACGACAATATCGACATTATTGACAATAAATGTATTTGTCAACGTCATCGAAAAAAGAAAAAAAAAGAGCTTTGTTTTTCTCTTAAAACTGCGGCTATACTGTATGTCTATGACTCTGTCTGCCTCTCTGCCCCTGACGCACATGCGCAGCAGCACCGGGGATCAGGATCAGTTGCGGCGTAACACCGGAAAAGGCCAAGCTGTCATGGCAAGCTGACAACGAAGCAATAATGTTAAAAAGTGTTTGATAAAAATTGTACAGAAGTACGTGTAATCCAAAATCCACAGGGTAGAACCTGCTTACCGTAGCAGGACGACGGCGATGCTCCAGCTTCTTGACAGGAAGCCCGTTGCGGCTGACTATGAAGAGGGACAGTTGGCTCGCTAAGCTAATTAGCATGTTAGGCTTACTGAACATCCTCTTTAAATCGTGCATATCGGCTTTGCGTGTTCTGTCTGAGCCATTCATAGATCAATATAAATCTCTGGGTTTTTATATTTATCGCACCTTTTCTCTCATGTCACCAGCACCTGGATGGTGGCTGGTTCTGAGCCGTTCAAAGCAGACGGTGTAGCGCTGCTGCTGTCAACAAGAAATCAAACCATAGGTGAATTGTCGCGACAGTTGTACAGGAGTGCACATAGCTGGCTCATTTATTTCTTTTAATGCAGCATCCCAATACCCCGTTGGTCTCATGGAAGCAAAAAAACTATGAAAAGGCTGAAGAAAGTGAGAGTTTATCCATTAAATGGAAAATTAAATTATTTGTATTGATATCTGTAACATTAACAGTAGTGATTGTGATTTTATTTCCCTTAGCAATTCATGTGTCTGCTGTAACATTAGTTTATTTAATAATTAGTTCATAAATGTTGAATAAGCGATCAATTTAAGATCAGTATTTTAGATAGCTCATAATACTTAAAGAAAACACTTCAAGCTGGAAGCTAACGATTTATATATTTGAAGAGCTGCTGCAATAAGATACAATTTATGGGTGATCCGAATAATCGACTAATCGGCAAAATAATAGAGGATTAGTCGATTATTGAAATAATTGTTTGTGGCAGCCGTAGATCAGTGTCAAACTTAATGGCTCATTTAATTTTCAGTCTTTTTTTAAAGTCGAGAAGTTTGTGTTCAACTAAGCTGTGTAATACATGCTTGCTGTGTATTGTGTAAAGTGTGGTTAGTTGAAATAAAGAAAGATTAGGGTGTTAGAAAAATGTTTCAAAATGGCTTCATTTAAAGGAACCCGAGTTGTGTAATCCATCTACTAATCAGTATGTGTCTTTTTGCAATCTTGTTCTCCATGGTGCTGGTGTTATAGCCATGGCTACATTTTCCGTATCCTAAGTTAAAGCTCCCCAAAGCTTTGGCTCTCAGATACTGAATAAATCATCTCTCGCTTCCTCCGTACAAGTGCTAACCACCTTGTGAGTGTGTGTCTCTCTCTCCCACCTCTCATTATACAAATCTAGAGGAGTGAGGCATTGTCAGCTTCCTCAATGTGTCACTGGCCTTGATAAATGGAGCAGCTCTCATGGAAAATTACATTGGCAGTGTTACTTTCAAATGGAGGGGGGTACAGAGGGAAAGGAAAGAGCTCTGCCACCGCTCTGCATTGCTGCTGATGTCCAGCTCTGGGGGCTTTTGGGGATCTCATGAGAGCTAGCTTAAGCTCTTTCGTTTTGCCTGTGCCTGACAGACTGTTGCCATTGTGCTACAGCTCATTCTTTTAAGTAGTGCCAACGATTGTAAAAGCTCTGAAATAGAAGAAAGGCTGACTTGTTGTATCTACAAGTAGCTCGGTTCAAAGCCGGGCTTTTGGCGCACCTGTGTGTACTTATGCAGCAACCTATTAAGCATTATATTTAGTAGCCTATTATATTGAATATTTGAACATTTAAATCCTCAGATGTTGTTTTAAAAAATATGTCTGTGTCTTGAAGACCTTGTTAGTAGTCTATGAATATCTCTGCATTAGCATAGACTGAGATTCGCATGGCATTGTGTAATATTCCACAGCATTACATTATATACTCAAAAATGATTGTAAAATATGATTTATATAAATTTTAAACAGAAATGCAATGATTTTCTTCTACTCCAGTCAAATACTAAATATGAAAATGATACTCATAACATTTATTTGCTATTTTAGTATACAGCTTTAAAGATAGGAAATACTCACCTGCTGCATTAGTTTTGCTTTCAGAGTGATTATCATGCAAAATATCTCGGCTGCAAGATTTGCTTTGAAATGTGAGTTTCACATTCTAATCTGAGCTGGTTGATTAGTGGGACTACCTGCTCAGGTAGCCGGCCTGCAGTCTGCTGCTCATACTTTACCAACTAGAGTTTTAAACATTATTTTAACGATTGGAGGTGCTGTTTTTTTTGTTTTTTGTAAGAGCAGCAGAAAAACATCAGTGAACATCAACAACAAAGCACTGTATGTACTATTCATCCAGAGAAAACTGAGGTTAATAGCAGGGGTCAATGCTGATGAAATCTCCACAACTCTTTGCATACTAGGGATGTGTATTGGCAAAAAATTTGGTAATATGATATGCATCCCAATACAGGGATGATACGATATATTGCAATACTGATTAAAACTTTATATTTTGATTAATTTTAAAAAAACTGAAACTAGGGATGCACCGATGCTTGTATTGGGTATTGGGGCCGATACCACTCTTATGTGCTGTATCGGTATCTGTTACAGTTAACCGATACTTAAAATGTGAAAACTAATTTCACAGAAATGTGTGATTTTTTACTTCAAATTTTCGGGGTTTTTTGGACAGTTTTATTAATATTTTATTTGTTCATCTAATTCACCATCATTTTTTGTAACAATCGGAGAAGAAAATAAAACCAAACATAATTTTTCATGCTTTTTTTTGTGTGATAGAAGTATCGGTATTGGTACTCTATAGGGGTGATGATTAGATAAAATGCGATTTCCTAATTGCAAAGGCTGCGATTTGACTTGACGTAAACATATCTGGTAAAGTCACGTCACTTGCAAACAGCTCAAACAATGCAGAGAGAGAAGGAAACGTTGCACTTTAACCTGTTATAAAATGTTTTAAAGCTTAACAGAATCCAACGCTGCACAATAATTTGTACCAAAGAGGAACAGTACATCAGTTGTGAGAAATTATATCGGCTATGAAAACGTTGATGCTGCGCAACGCCAGGTAATGCAAAACCGGCCTTGCTACCTCACGAGGTACACTACGAAACTTTATCAACAACTAAGAACATCACACCACCATATATGAGAGTTGCACGGCTAAACTGACCGCCACCAGTGTTTAAATTTCCATTAAACAAACTTCCAGACGACGAGGATCGCTGACCGAGCTGTTTGAAAGAATCGCTCATTACTAAAATAAAAAATCGGCACATGGAAATAACTCGTGCTATAACGGGTTTTATAGCCAAGGGTTTGCTATGATAAGCATAATGAATGAGCTAGGATTCAATCTCACGAACACATTTTAGCCACATTTTACCTGTGCTGCATAAAAAATGCCGACAGAAAGTTAAAGCCGCACCCAAAACAGTGGAGTATTTTGCAACAACTGACCTGAGATCAAACCGCTCTATGGAGCCATACCAGAGTCTGAAAGTGCATTAGATCGGGGGACCTGCCAGCTGGGATCAAAAGGAAGAAAACCTTGATTGCAGAACGATGCCGATGACCATCAAGTGTGATGATTAAAAGTATATAAAGTTGTTGTTTATGACTTATTTTAAGTTGTCTTAAAATAAGTCTATCTTATGGAATAAAATAAATTATGTATAAAGAAAACTGTTTATAATACACAATATTTTTGCTTGCATTAATTAAAAAATGCATGAGAAAAGCCCCATTAAAATAATTGCAAATTAAATCGCAATATTGAAGAAAAAAAATCGCAATTAGATTATTTTTCAAAATCGTTCAGCCCTAGTACTCAATATGGGAAATTACTCAGAACCAAGTATCGGTATGGTATCGATTTGAAAAAAAGTGGTATTGTTGCATCCCTAACTGAAACGTAGAGCTGTGTTGAAATAATCGAAAAATCGATTCTGAATCCATTCTTATAGAAATCGAATCGATTCACAAGTTCAAAAATCCATTTAATTTTTTAGAATAGTTTGCCCTTTTTAAAGATGAAATGGGAACGAACAGTCCAGACGGCCATTTTAAGTTTTGTGTCTGACAGGGTTAATACAGTTTTCCATGGTGAACTGTTACTCACCCACTGTTAAGTCATTGAATTTCTGGCATATAATTAAGATGACAGTAAAAAAAAAAAAAAAAAAGCTTTTAATAGCACTGACCAATATCAATATTGAATTGGATCAGATTGAATCGAATCGATTCCAACTCGTGAGAATCGTAATCGAATCGATTCTTGAAATTTGAATCGATACCCAGCCCTACTGAAACCTTTGAAACCCCTTGTGCAGTTGTAACTGTGATATCTGCGTAAACGTCTTTTTTTCTGTGTGTATCAGGCAATTGATGCATACGTACTTAATGAGTTGTATGCACAGGAGCCGTTTTGAATTTGTAGCCAGTTTCAAGTTAGTGTAATTTGAAATAGTAGTTTTTTTGTATTTTTACATTTTACCAAACACATGCAAGTACCCGAAGTTAACCACAAAATGTATTTTACGGTTTGCAAATCAGTTTTACGCAAGTACCCGAAGTTACGCATGAGCAGGCTGACACAACTTACTAATCAGGTATTACTCACACAGAGATATTGTGAGTCTATTTTCTCTTCATAGAATGAATATATAGGAAACTGTTACAGTTGTAAACACTCTAGCCTGTTTTATGCTTAAAACATCCAGTTTTATTAGTAGATCTAGTTGATCTAATGGAATGAAGGTGAAAACAGCCACCAACTACCAGTCATACTTTTACCTTTACTGCAAAAAATACTGTCATCATTGATTGTTTCATTCTAAAAAAGATAATCAAGATTGATGCATTGCTTTCGGATGTCGATACAACATTCTGGCAAAATATCACTATATATCACCATATCAATGTTTTTTTCCTATTGCATACTGTGTTTTGATACATCAGAAAGAAATCTACTAAAAGATTATAATGATTTTGCAATACATTGATTCTAAGCTAGTCCTTGGAGAACCAGCAGGAACTCTCTCTTTGAGTCCTGAACAGCTTAAGTACTTTGACCAAACAGGGCATGAGACGGTTTATGAACCTTCTAACAATATATTAGATTTAACTTTTAGGGAAACGTTAGCATGCAGAGAGCTGCAGCTAACATCAGTGAGGATGTCATGGTTTAGGATAAGTTGCCCATCTTTCCTAGGGTATTACACACTGGATAGAAAGCCATGTACCAACTCCGTTACACCGAAGGGCTGTTTTGAGTCGGTTAACTTAAAATGCATGTTGTTTCATGCATGGGGAGAACATGCAAAAAACCAAACCAGTGTTTGAACCCAAAATTTTCTCGCTCCGAGGGAACAGTGCTCACAGCGGCTTCACCGCGCTGTGCTGCTCCAAAATGCACTGAATCCTCCTGATTAGTTCTGGCAAACTTGATACAATGGCAGGGCTTAGCTAACCTTGATCAGACAAGAACTTGTTTTTTTTGGCTCCAAGATAAAAAAAAGAGCTAAAGCTTCAATCACTTGTTGTATGCAAGTGCTTAAAACGAAACTCCTTCAGGATTTGTACACCGATTCACACAAATGGTAAATGGCCTGCATTTGTATAGCGCTTTACTCAGTCCCTACAGACCCCAAAGCGCTTTACACTACATTCAGTCATCCACCCATTCACGCACACATTCACACACTGATGATGGCAAGCTACGTTGTAGCCACAGCTGCCCTGGGGCGCACTGACAGAGGCGAGGCTGCCGGACAATGGCGCCACCGGGCCCTCTGACCACCACCAGTAGGCAACGGGTGAAGTGTCTTGCCCAAGGACACAACGACTGAGACCATCAGAGCTGGGGCTTGACGGTCTCAGTCGTTGTGTAGACATTTAAATGTAAATGTAACTGGAACTGTTCACTTCAAGCACCGCTCTTTAAGATTATCAAGAAGAGGAGAGGCATTTCATCTGTTCCTCCACATAGCTGTGAATGAACGTCTTGTAGTTTTTAACCACAGCATGTTTTCGTAGTCATTTATTTGAAACGGCCCTACGCACGGCATGCTGGTTTAAAAAGGGCATTTTAAGCCACAGAACAGTTGATATTTAATGTCTGAGTTGTCTCTGCTCCGGCTCATTGCTGCTGTGATTTCCACATTGTTGCCTATTTGAAGAATTTTCCCTCAGGGAGCCGCTCACTGCTGCTTGTGTTTGACACTAATATTTTTTTTTTCTTCACAACTACCATTAGTCGCCTTCACAATGATTTGAATTGCTTCAGGCTTGTAGGCAAAACAAAATTAGATACTGAGCATAATAATAAAATATTAAATAAACCAATGACTTCCATAATGGACATCGACTGTCCTGGCTTATGTAAGACTTATTCCCCCCCCCCCACTTCATCTAGATTTAACAAATTGCTTTATAATTTATGTTTCACTTGCATGTCACTTGTTAAGATGATTCCACAAAGCGGGGTTGACTTTAGAGTGAAGGTGTAGGCGATAATTGCAGTAATATGATTTAATAACGGCTCAGTCTTCATGTGTTATTCCTGGGACCGCTCCTTTTGGCAGCACGGAACGGCGCATACCACGCATTCCACACATCCTCAAGGTTCACCGTGCCCTATTCCTCACAGACATGCCAGTGCAAATCAAAACTGCCTGTTAGAATCTGTGTAAATCAAAATACAGCCTGATGGGATACACCAATGCCTACATCTATGTTGTTTTGGCATGTTTGGGGTTTATTATGCTAACACACTCATTTGTGGATCCTGTTTCTGTACCTGGTAAGCATCTCTATTGTGTGCCTCGAAAATAAGCTTTCTTTTTCTGTATTTTATTGAAATTTAATATTTGCAAACTAGAATTTCACTCTGATGCAGAGAGCTCTCAATAATGTTAATTACAGGAGTGTTTAGAGAATTTCTACTGAATAACAGTTATCTTCCACTGTTCAGTCTTGCAAGGGCACAGATTGACATACTGAATTGGAAAAAAAAAATCAGTTGTGTTTAAAGTTCAGTTTCTCAGGAAACAATTCATTTTATTTAGAAAAATCTGATGGCCACCCCACATCTTTCCATGTCCCAGCAGCAGCTGGAGTTACTTTTATAGCCAGGATGTTGAGCTCGGTTTGTGGACTTTTAAGGGTTGGTTATCACTTTTTGAACTAAACAAATTTTACCACAACTGCAGCCTGAAATCATGAAACGTTGAAACCACTGTGGATGGAAAAAGTTAGACCCTTAAAGTAGTTTATAGATCAGATTCTGCAACCAGAGTTTTCCAAAAACCTTTCAAATTTCTTTTCACCCGCTGCTCGCTCAGGCCTGACCTGCACTCGAGTTTTGGGGCCAATATAAAACCACAACTCCCTCCTTTTTGATGTTCAGCCGAGAAACCTGATGAAACGCTGTGGTCTGCACTTATATTTAAATAAGAGACGTTTACAGGTCTGGCCTTAACCTACACAAGCTGCCTGTAAACTTATAACTCTGTATCTGTACTATGAAGTCACTGAGAATTTGGATGTGTTGATGCTGCCTTCGTCACCGCTGTCTTTGACTAACACTTTGCTTTGTTTTTTCCACTCTAAAAAGTAGTGCTAATGAGTTGCCATGTGGTAATCCCACTGAAGTTCAAAGCTGCTTATCCATGAGACGAGGGAGGTGGTACTCGGCCATCACTGTAGAGTTTTTTTTTTTTTAGCTTACGATCCACACAATGTTCCTTTATAAGACACTCTTAAGCTCAGAGCTATGCATGTTCTGCATTCCTCCTTCTGTCTTATGTAATAGCAGATACTAAATGTTGGGTCGGAGGGAAGCCTAAAGCCTTCCAATGCGGTCACAGAGTAGATGTTGTTCAGGTTAGCCATTTTGGTGGTCAATGATATTGACCACCAAAATTGAATGCAACAATCTGTGTTCTCATTTATTTTAAAAGTTTTTCTCTAAAATACCACAGCTGGAGTTTTTGCTACCATGTCTCCCTTTCTGCCCTTGACACGAATGCACAGTAGGGAAAGTCGGGGTCGGCCGTGGCTTCAACGGGGATGCCAACGTCATGGTGAGCCGGCAATGCAGCTCAGAAGTATGGTTGGACGATATGGACCAACAGTAGAAGCTAGATATTTTTCTTCCCAAAAAGTATTGACACAAAAGCAAGTCAGAATCAAAGCTACATGTCTCAATTGTCGCACAGGAACTTTTATTGACATACAGCTATAGATATACATTGGAAACAGGGTCAAAAATGAAGTATCTGCATATATTAACAATTAATATTCTTCCAAACCAAAATAGTTATAGCTTTGCTATTAACAAGTTGGGCAAGGGTCGGATGGTGTTAAAATTCAGCCTGGGAGATTGGCTCTGAGAGGCTAAGAAGACCAAATTAATAAGGAATATAGTGCTTGAAAAAAATAAAATAAAAATAAGGTAGGGCTTAAGTATGCATCAAATGTTGCTTGCAAACTGCCATTACACAGAAGTTTATGGCTCATGGCGTTCTTTTCTGTGTTTAGTTTTATAAGTTTATAATGCCCTACATCTTTAAACTCACCATAATTATTGAATGTTCCTTGAACGCACTACAGGTGTTCGATGCAACACCAGCGCAGTGCAGACAAGAGTCTGCCTTCATGAGAGTTGTGAAGCGTAGATATTGTTCACTCATTTTTGTATCTTAAATGAAAAAAAGCTATTTTTTTTAAACTTAAAATATCATCCAGCCTTTACTCGGATTTTGGGGAGCATTTTATTAAGATTCAGAAGAAGCATGTGCGACACAAAATCTGGAAGGTAGAACCTGCGTTCCATGGCTGTACGACTGTGATGGACAAGCATCTGGCTGATGGGTAAGAGGGACAGTCGCCTCTGTAAGCTAGTTTGCTCATTAGCTGCTAGCTTTAACATGAACAATGGAGTCACCGAACGTCCTCTTTTCCATGGACGTGTCCACTTTTCACCTTCTGTCCGGGGGGATCCGATTGGCGTACTTAAATCGAATGGTTCGATGCGTAGAATATCACAGCCTTTCTCTCATGTGGCATCCTCCCTGAGCTGCTGCCTAGTCGGTGGTTGTGATCCGTTCATAGACGGAGCAGACAGCGGGCTGCCGCTGTTAACATGATGTCAAAGGGCAGGTGTAGCTTCACGGACGATTTGGCAAAAAAAAAGAAAAAAAGATGAAATTCATCCTGCCAGAGTTGCGACAAATGTAAGGAAGACATCCGCTGTAGCAGTCTGTATTACAGCAAGTTGGTTAAAGCTTCTGACGGAAGACACTGTTGTATTACTTGTATTGATAGCTGTAACCTTAACAATAGTGATGGTGATTTATGTACCCTTAGCACACATAAGCCAGGTATTCGCTTTAAGGTTTTAGATGATAATTGGTTAATTAAATGTTGATTTTAGCAATCATCTTGTCAATATGTTTAGAAATTCAGAAATAACGCTTCAAGGTAGGAGCTAATGATGATTGTATTAGAGCAGCTGCTTGCAGCAATACGTTAAAATGTACCCATGATCTGATTAGTCAATTAATCACCAAAATAATTGGTGATTAGATATTTAATAAAATAATCCTTCGTGGGAGCCCTAGTTGTCAGTGGGTGTGAAGTGGAGGCAGCGCTACATCATAACCACCGTCACTGGTTCCATGGGCACAGCTTCTCTTGCATAATCACAGATTGTTTCAGAATATAGCGATCCGGCAGGGTTGTCTTCCGAAAGGCTGGGGTGGATTAACAGGGGTCATGTTGTGCCGTTACCACGAGACTGTCTGGTAAAAATGCAGTATATCTAAAGCAAAATATTTTGACTCGTATTTGACCAATAATTTGGACAGGAGACATACTATATCCAGATGAGGAAACCAGTGAATCCTGATGATGAAATTTCCACCCTTAGAATGGTCTGGAACCGATCTGCCTCTTCTTATTGATTGTGGGTAAAATGTTTAAATGCTCTTTATTTAGTAAATGCAGTTTATTCTCAGACTTGTTCAAATGGTTTTGAATGAGTACACAACAGATTACCCTGCCATGTATTCTGTTTTCTTCACTGAAATCAGTCTTTTTTTGTTGTTCTGAATTGAGTGAATGAATATATTTTTATACTATATATTAAGTTATAATATCTTCATTTGATTTTACAATGACTGTGATTGTAATAAACCACTCACAAGAGATCAGGGTGGTTCTGCTATGATGTTTTTGTTTAGTTTTTTGTGTATTTTGTGTATTTTGCGAGAATCTAACCCAGTTTCTATCTGTTTATATGTTTGACCAACAGTTTGGTTTTAATTATTGCATTTCCACGGTTATATAATATATTAATAAATATTACTGTTGATAAATTTGCTCCTTTTGGAGACAATTATTGGTTCCTTTGTATATGTGTTTGTGAAGCCATTGGTTCTATTGCCTGTCACTTTGCTGTTGTTACATCTGAATTTACCCTTTGAGGGACAATAAGCATTTTTTCTATTCTATTGTACTCTATATTTTTTTAAACCCCTTAAACAATTAATATATTTAATGACTATCATTACAAATAGCACACATGGTGCCAAAATGGCTAATTTTGTAGGTTTTATTTGACATTTATCAGCTGATACTGCTGTAAAACTTCTATGCTTTTATTTTTTGCATGAATTTTGGTATAACTAATAAGCAAATAAATCAGATTCTGTACTTTGATTTGCTAGATAATTTGGTTTACAGGTACAGACCACAAAGAATGTTAAGAATATGCAGGGCCATTATTTGGGCAAAATAATTAATCTTTCTTTGTGTTGTGTGTAGGGCTGCCACGATTCGTCACGACAAAATAATCAACGTTATTGTTTTTTCTTATTATCTTTTTTAAACCTTTGTCTCTTAAAACTGTCGCTGTCACTTTATCTGCTCTGTCTGTCTTTCTGCCCCTCACGCACATGTGCAGTTCAGTTCAGTCGGACTGAGCTGCAGCTTAGAAAAGCTTTAACAGCAGTGAGCCGACAACGTAGCTCTAAAATTCTGAGGAGTTTTATTAAATAAAAAAAGAAGCAAAATTCACAAAGTAGAAGCTGCTAAAGGCAGCAGAGCAGTGTTGTTTGAGCTTCTGAAAGGGAAGCCCACCGCGGCTGATGACAAAAACGGACATTAGCATCAATAGTAGAGCAAGTTTCTTCTTTTTAGATGTTAAATGGCTGTGGGCAGGAAGAATATTTCTGTAAGGATCATTCAGTAGTTTTGATGAAGCTCCCGACTGAAGAGGCTGTTGCATCACTTGATAGCTGCAACATTAACAGTGCTGATGGTAATTTCACTACACTTAGCACACATCATGTGTCTGCTGTAACACTGTTTTATTTTTGTATACAGTTCATAAACGTTAAATGAGCTGTAATATTAAAAATCCCCATATTAGATAGTGCATAACACTTCAAGGTAACACGCAAATGTTTGAGCAGCTGTTCCTGCAATAACATGCATTTTTAGCGTTATCCGGTTAGGCGACTAATCTGCAAAAATAATAAGTGATTATTTTGATAATCGACTAATCGATCGTTTGTGGCAGCCCTAGTTGTGTGTCATATTAATTTACTCTTACTCAGTAACTTCAATATTGAGTAGCATTTATATTCACTGCAGTGTTATTATGTAACCTGAACCATTCAAGTAACCCTTCTAGTTTCTGAGATGTTTTGAATTCCTTTTAGGCATGTCATCTTTGAGCAGAAGAGGTTAAAACTGCTGATTATATATCTTAGAATTCTGGTAAAAAGTCTAAACATAATTAGTTTGAGGTTTAAAAAGCTCTTTGGTGTGCAGCGCAGCATCAAGAGCTACTGACATTTGTTGTCCTGAGCTGGAAAAAGAATAAGTTTGTTGAGTCTCAGGGAAATTTCAAAACGAACGCAACTGGACTTGGTAGTTTGTCTTGGAAGACGTTTCACCTCTTACCCAAGAGGCTTCATCAGTTCATGCAAGAGGTTAAATAGCTGAGTTTCCACACCAGTTAGTTGGACCAGTCCCAGCCTGGTCAGCGGCGAGCATGAACTGATGAAGCCTCTTGGATAAGAGGTGAAACGTCTTCCAAGACAAATTACCAAGTCCAGTTGCGTTCGATTGAAATTTCCTTGAGATAACCATGACCTGGATGAATGAGAATATTCACAGGCCTAGGTTTGTTGAGGTTTCTATTTCACAGTCAACCAATGAAATCTTTTCTGACATATTTCCTCCAGTAGTTCAGTAGTTGAAGTTGCTCCATTGCTGTTAATTCCAGATTGTTAATGAGCTATAGGTTTCTACCACGGGTACATTTGAGTTACTTTGGAGTTGGTTGTTAATGCTGTCTCATTGTTAGCCATTAGTAATCATTAATATCTATTAGGGCTGGGTGATAATTCGATAGCAGTATATATTGATCGATAGACGTGTGGTGCGGTAGAAAAAAAGGGGTCAATTAAAAAAGTGCCAAACCATTAACAATGACCAACGCAGCTCTGTCAGCCACCCTCTCTCCTTTCAAACCACAAAAAAGATGAAATGATTTGAGCTGAAACTGAATTTTCTTAATAGTCCCTAACCGAACCATCACTGTAGCTTCGCTGCAATAAATGTTTCAGTGGTGCAGCTAAATTTGCTGCAGTGTTGGAGCCCATCAACACTGGTGAGTAGCTTGTTAGCTTTAGCTTTAGCCTACAGCTGAAGAGCTGAAGTGAATAAGCTTTATTGATAAACTAAACCAAAGGTTTAAGCCATTAATATTATAAAGTGTCATGAAATGTTTAAAAGATTAAAAAGCATAAGTATAAGCCTTTAATTTAAATTACTAACATGATTAAAACATGTATATTAATTAATATTACTTTTCTTTGTATTTACTGATGCTACTCAGGTCTCTTGGTTTGTTTCTGTGTCTTACAAACTTATGATAAAAAGAAGCGTTTGAAAAATTAATTAATTCAATTTTTAGTTAAAATTACTTCATTGAAGAATAACAATATGACTGGAGAGGCACCTAAAATATATTTTTTAGATTATGTGATTTTCTTTAATCTATAATTGTCGATATCGATGAATATGACTTATTTTTTATCAATATGCTTTTTTTCTATATCGTCCAGCCGTAATATCTATCATGAGTGGCCTTTTATTGTGGCCAGTTTAAGGCACACCTTTGCAATAATCATGCTATCTAATCAGGATCTTGATATGGCACACATGTGAGGGGGTGGGTTATCTCAGCACAAGAGAAGTGCTCACTATCACAGATTTAGACAGATTTGGGAGCAATATTTGAGAGAAATGGTTATTTTGTGCACGTAGAAAAGGTTTCAGATCTTTGAGTTCATCTCATAAAAAAATGGGAGCATAAACAAAAGTGTTGGGTTTGTATTTTTTGCTCCGTGTATGTTGCATTGTCTTAAAAATATATTAGGTGTAAAAAGATTTTTTGTTTTGTGAATGATTTGGATAATAAAATATCCAAAAATACTGAACCGCTAATGCAATTCTGTCCGCTTAAAAACCCCATTGAATTTACTAACCCGTGCAAAAAATACTCCACATTAATTAGTTTGTTTAAAACGGTTTGTTTTTTACTTTTTTTATTTTTGTATTGCTAAATTAATGTCTCATTCCTATAGAACCAATATTGCTCATCATCTCCTGAGCTGGATGAATTGTTGTTACTCCTTGTTCAATTGGAACGCGACAAATGCTCGCCTCACATCCACCATCATCTGCAACAATAAAGGAATATGGAGATGCTGACCGATGCAAAACCAGGTGTCTGCCTGCTGTTTTACTCTGAACTGGCTTAAGAAAACATTCACCTGCTCTCTCAGCTGTCGCTCTGCACCTCTTTCAGAGAGCTCAGAAGTTAGGCTTTATTTCTTTTGTACTGAAAAGGTGTGTCAGACATTCATTGTTAAAGTTGCTGTTACTGTAATGCTAAAGTAGTTTCTTGGCACTGCATGATGCTCAATTGTGAAAGTAATTTACATACTGTTGTCTGTAATTTAGATTCCTTTATAGTGTGATAACTTCTTGAGTGGTCTCTTCAGTACAACAGAGCTTGTGTTTATCACTTCCTAATTGAGGGAGCTTTGAGTATTATCACCACCACTGCCCCTTTCTCTGCAAATGAGAGGGCGCTGTAAGAATGAAAGGCTTTTTCGACACTGCTTTTATAATTTCTAGGGATGTAATGAAATATCGATATGGCAATATTTTATGTCACGATATTGTATTGATATTCAAAACCAAAGTCATTCTTTTAAATAAAAAAAATTTGAACCATTAATGATAACCGTAATAATTTTTGTAAAATTTAAAGTAAGACCTCTAGTTGGTGGCTTTCTCAAGCTTCTTCGTTCCAATTGATGAAGTAGATAGAGATGTTCCGATACCATTTTTTCCGCCCCGATTCTGATTCAGATACTCGTGCTTTGGGTATCGGCCGATACCGAGTACCGATACCATTTTGTAAAAAGAAAAAAAAAAGTGTTAATTCATATCACGCCTGCATAACTTATAGGCCTATATTATCATTGTGATAATGCCTGGCTCAGGTTAAACCCTTTGTAAAACATGGATGAATACAGCAAATGGAATTTATTTCAACATTTATTTTTAAATAGAACAGTATAACAGTAGTGCAACAGCAACGTAAATATAGGAATTTTTTTTAAATTAAAGTGCAGCCACGTAAAATTAAAAAAATACGTAAAATAAAGGCATTTACATTTTTTAATAAAACAGTAGTGCAACAACAACTTAACTAAATAAATATATGAATAATATTTTTTTTTAAATTAAAGTGCAGCCACAATATTGTAAAATAAAGACATTTACATTTTAAATGAAACAGTATAAAACAGTATTCTAACAGCAACTTCAATGATTCGTTTAACAAAAAACTAAAAGTGCTGCCATTATGTAATAAAAACATTTGAATCTTCAAATAGTGCAGTATTTAACAATAGTGCAACACCAAGTAAACATGAAAAAAAAATACAAATCAAAACAATAGCCGCCATGTAGTAAACGAAAAACTCTTTACACCAAGTTGGCTACACATTACAGCAGCATTTAAGCAATTTAGTGTTGCTCATAATTTCAAGAGCAAAGGGAGATTCTTATTCAAGAAGATTAGTATTTCTGCCCTCTCTCCACCTAGCCTGTTCCTTCTAGCATTAATAATGTTGGATGCTACACTGAACAGTCTCTCACTGTCAACACTGGTACAAGGAGCACAGAGAAACTTTGCAGCAGTGGCAGCAAGGGTGGGAAAACGAAATTGGTTGACTCCCCAGTACTGGAATGGGCTGTCTGAGCGTGGGACCGTTTGCTCTGTCAAATATGTCCATATTTGATTTTGAACGTGTGTGCTTGTTGTGCTACTTGCCCCACGTTCCTCATCATGCTCCTGCAGGATTTCCTCAAACAGGCCTTTCAAACTGCTCTTTCTGCTGCTGCCTCGTTGTGTTTCCAGACGTGGGGCTTTATGGGGGTTTTCTGGCACTGTCTCTGCTCCCTCAGGTGGGGTCCTGCTCAGTAACGCCGCCTCCATCTTCTCCACCTCTTGGGTCAGAGCATCCTTGGCATGCTTGATGCTGTCTGCTCCTGTGAAGTATCTAAACAATGAAAAATAATAAATAAATACATGTCTTATGTGTAAAATAAACTTCCTCCACATTGTAGCTTTTTAGTGGTAACATTAATGCAACAGTAATCAATAATGATGCAATATCTAGATATCCAACACAAGATTTCTCAAAATTTTGTTTATAATGATAATAAAGACATTGAATAAACATATTAGACATACCTGTCTTTGAATCGTGGGTCTAAAAGAGTGGCAACTGCATACAAGGGCTCATTTTCAATGGTCCTGAATCTTTTCTGGACAGCCTCAAGAAGGGTTGCTTTCATGGTTTTTATACCCGTGTCCCCCTCATTCTCCCGAGCAAGCAGGCGTTTTAACACTGTGACTGAGGGGATAACTTCAGCTGCAGAAGAGGTGGAGGAGCTAATTTGCCTGGTCAGTTCTTCAAATGGTGCCAGAATAATTATGATTTTCTCCAGTAAAGCCCACTGGTAAGACGTAAGGGTCACTGGCAGGTCGTGGTCAGCAGCATATGCTGAAATTGACCGTTTCTGCTCCAGTAAACTTTCAACCATGTAGTAGGTACTGTTCCATCGCGTTACTACATCTTGGTGCAGACGTTTAGTGGGCATTTTGAGATCTTTTTGAATATCCTCCTAGCGTGTAGTAGCCAGTGGCGAGTTTTTGAAATGACCGACTATCTTCCTACCATTGGCAAGTGCATCGCTCACACTTCTCTGTGACAATAGGCCTTCATACACCACCAGCTGGAGAGTGTGGGCGAAGCATCCCAAACTTGCAACATCCATCTCGTCAATGGCTTTCTTCATGTTGCTAGCGTTGTCGCGCAAAACAACATGAATGTTGGACTTGGGGATTTTCCACTTTACTATCATCTCTTCAAATGCTTCGGCAATTAATGTGCCAGTATGTGCTCCTCGGAACTCGTTGGCGTGCAGCACCGCACTTCGAGGAGTAAATTTTGAATCCACCCAGTGTGATGTTAAACTTAGCAAAGACATGGGGCACACGTCGGAGATCCAAATGTCTGTGGAAAAGCTGATTGCATGCACGTCTTTCAGCATACACAAAATGTGTTCCCTAACTTTCTCATATAATTTGGGTAGCGCAGTTTCGGATATATATTTACGACCGGGCAACAGTACCTTGGCTCCAAATGCTCCATTAAGCGGCGAAATCCCACATTTTCGACTACAGACAGGGGTTGGTCATCCAGGACAATAAACTCCACAATTTTGTCGGTTATCTTTGTTGCTTTTTGGCTGTCTTTGGGGAATTTATCTCGTCGCTGGAAGGCAGTTTCCAGAGTTTGCTGCTGCAGTTCGTCCTTTTTCCCCCCCTTAGCTTTGGTGAATTCGTCGTGCTCTTTAGCGTGTCGCGTCTTCAAATGTTTGATTAAGTTGCTGGTGTTGAAATTTGCAATATTTGTGCCTCCCCTCGAAATTGCATCTTTGCATATGTTACATTTCGCCATCTTACTAGTGGGAAAATCCACTGTAAAATACTGCCAAACTGCCGACATGATGCGCTCACGCTAGCTCATATATGATGTCTGTGGTTAGCATTGTTAGCGCCTCCTTCGGACGCGTCACGTGGTAATTTTTCTTCGCCCCTCTAAAACAACAGCAGCTGCCGCTGGCCAAAGAAGAACTGTGAGCGAGCTAACGGAGCTAGAATAGATTCCTATTTGTAATAAATTACGTGGTATCGGATTGGTGCCTGGACACCAGTACTCGCCGATTCCGAAACCAACATTTTTGTCGGTATCGGAGGAATTTCCGATACTGGTATCTGAATCGGAACAACTCTAGAAGTAGACCTAGTAATGAAACTGGATGTGTTATATATGCAACAGGTTGGAGTGGTCAGAATGCTTTGATAGTTTTTCTACAGTTAAATTCTCTTTTGAAAATCACAATATATAGTCTTCCTCATGGTGTAAATATATTACTATACGATATATTACAATAAATCGCACTATATCATATTGAACCAGTTGTATCGGGATATATGTCATATCGCCAGATTCTCGGCAATACACATCCCTAATCATTTCCATTCAGTTTTTTTTTTTTTTTAAGAATGCTATATATGCGTTTTTAGATTTACAGTTCTTCAAAATAGAGGGCGACCGATGTATTCAATTTTTTTTTGTCAGAAATTTCTTTTTAAAAGCCAAAAAAAAATAAGAAAAAAGGTCACTGTGTGGCCAGTTGCAGCCACTACTTGACTGAAAATCCCCACACACTCCGAACCAGCCCACTAATTTTTTACTCTTAAGTTTGATGTTTAATCTTTGACTGCACTCTTTTTAAATATATTTTAGATTTTATCATTTATTACCATGTATTGGTGGTCTTTACTTTGTGGTGATTTTTCTTCGATACTGTAAGTCCGATTTTACCTAAACCAGCTATTTGCACCATTATTCTTGTTGCTGTTTGAATTTATTTTATTTTGTATACTTAGAGAAACTTGAATCTATTATATTTTCTTTTGTTCTGAAACCATTTACACAGAGGTTACTGTTTTGACTTTGATTTTATATAGTCTTATATTTATAGTTCAATAAGCATTTGAAGAGTTTTCTCGACTTTTTAATTTATGTTGCACACAGTGAGTGTTCAGTTGTTATTAAGCCTGTGTATATTTTCATTCATCCAGGTCATGGTTATCTCAAGGAAATTTCAATCAAACGCAACTGGACTTGGTAATTTGTCTTGGAAGACGTTTCACCTCTTATCCAAGAGGCTTCATCAGTTCATGCTCGCCGCTGACCAGGCTGGGACTGGTCAGCGGCGTTATTAATAATCAATGGTCAGTTGTTATTAATAATCAATGTGCCACTAAAAAGTATCTATATCTGCCTTAATAATCTGGCTTTAAAAAACCCAAATTGGCCGGCCTCTACTTTAAAATGTTGAATGATCTAATGAAAAGATTGGTTTTCTACTAGTGAGATCAGCTCCGCAAATTAAAGATAGTGCTTTGACTCCCACTTCTTTTTAGCTTTTCATATTTCATGCGGTTAAATAAAACCTGGCTCTTTCATCACTTCTCTTTGTTACATGTGCAGAGCTGAAGCTTCTTTGAGCAAACAGAAATGTGTCCACTTTAGCTGGGATGGGGGCTCATCCAGATCTGTCAAACAAAGCCCCCGTCACGCTTTGTCTTTCCCTCCCCTTCTTTCTCTCAGCTTAGCTTAGTTTTTCCAGGAGGTGTGCTGTGCAGCGTCTGGATCTGCTTGCTAGCAGGGAGGGGGGGTTGCTGAGGCTTGTACAACTAATTCAGCTCTTGAAAGACTTATGCAGCCAGAGCAGCTGTCTTCCGTTGTCAGCCTGCAAATTTCCAACGTGCCTCATTTCTCCTGCGCGAGCAGCAGGAGATGCTGAGACGAGAGAGCGGAGAGAAAACGAACCAAAATAAAGCTTTTTATTTGAGGGGGGGAGGGAAAAGAGAGGCAAATATTCTAGCTTTGGCGTCACTAAGCGAATATACACGCAGCTTTGTTTTTCTATTTAAATTTGTGGTTGCTGCGTGGTTGGACCAGAGTCTAAAAATAAACCTATTCAGATTCAGTGTGTTGAATGTAGAGAAGATAAGGAATCTACTGCTAGAGAGAGAGAGGGCACCCGAGGGCTAAAAAGGGGGGAGGGGGGTGGTGGAACGGCCTGAGATTAGGAGAGGAGGGAAGGAGGGTGAGCAATGTTATGAATGGATAGAGTCTTTAACCCCACAACACACTGAATAGTTTGTCACAGGCCGCTGATGCTGTGTGTGGAACGAGAGGAGCTGGCTGAGAGCTCTCGGATTCCTGAATCCTTGAGGCATGTGGTCTGATTAGCAGAACAAAACCCACACAGTGGGGAGGAGCAGACGTGGCTCTCACCACCAACACCCCCCTCCTTCAACTGGAATTTTCTTCCAACACGGAAAGAGGTGGCTCAAACCATGTACTGACTTGCTACGGCTGTAAAAAAACAGTCTGCAGACTGTGTTTTGGGGGGATTCCTCACTTATTTCTGTGAGGGCTTCGACTCCGCAGTGGTAACATGTGAAAAGATATGTGTACTTTGGCACCTCTGGCTGAAGGGTAAAAAAAAAAAAAACGTTTCACTGTAACGACAAACCGAGAAGATCAGTGTAATCCAACAGTACTTCCTTGTTTTTGTCTTTGTGGTGTTGTTGAACAAAGAGGAAGTTAAACAGCAGGGCATTGTTTGAAGAAGAATTATATTGACGCTTACTACTTGCCCCCCCCAAACAGATTGTAGTCACCCCAAAGGGAATCGTTTGCAGCCTGTGTGTTCAGTGGAACAGCTCTAGGGACTCTTTCTGATGTGAAGTTGTTTGACACCTTGGTCTGCTTTTTGTGCAAAGAACTTTCAGATTAGAAATGTTGATAGACGAGGGATAAAATCCCTGAGATTTAGGTTCAGTTGTATTTATGGAGGTTCACTGCAGCTGTAAGTACACTTTAAAGGTCATTTCAAATGACCCCCCCCCCCCAATTTCTGGCCCCCATTTTAGATAAACGAGTAAAAAAAAATATATCGATATATTTTAAAGAGAAATGAAATTTGACCATTACGCATATATCTATATAGTTTAAACTGTGCTGTGATCCTTGCTCCAGGCAAGCTTTTGCCCGGTCGCTCTCAGCACTGCTTCCGGCCCCCCCTCCTCCGTCTCTTTCACGCACAGAGCGGGGAAGGGCTTGGATTTAGAAAGCTACTCAAAACCACAGACTCCAGATATGAGCTCCACAGTCGCAACTACTTTGCGTGGGAAGAACTGCCACAAATTTACACCAAAGACAGGCAGCATCTTGCTGACCAGCTCGCGAACATACAACATTTCACGTTGACCAGTGACATGTGGTCGAGCAGGACGTGTGGGCCTTATATGAGTTCATTTTATTCAAGACTGGGAGATAAAATCAGCATGTCTTCGAACAAGTTATCTCCCACAAGTATGGGGTTTAACTGTGACAAAACATTTGCTCTCACTTTGTGGTAAAAATAAATAAATCGGGATATATATCGTATATCGATATTTAGCCAAAAATATATTGGGATATGACTTTTGGTCCATATCGCCCAGCCCTAAGTCGTAGGTATTATTAGGGGTGGGCGGTATGGCAAAAGTTTCATACGGTATTTTAAAAAAACATTACGGTATTTAACAGTATTTTTTTTTACCATACAAGAGCGTTCATATCCACATTATCTTATAAGAATGAAGAATATAAGCATGTGCTTTAAATGTCCCATTTTACTGCCATATGGACTGCATCATGTTGTTTTTTCCAGACACAGGTGAATGATATCAAAATAATTAAAATGATTATCATTCTAGTAGACATTCTTGATGTTCTAAGGCTGAATGTATAATTTTTTTTTAAACCTCACGTTGGCGCAAGCAACCAATTGCATCTTCTAATTGCTCTGCATGTAGTACTGAAGAATCCCACTAGGGTGCAGAGTATAGACTCAGACTGGATTTTACCAAAGAAGTAAAATAAACATGTCGACCGTAGGTGATTATTAGCTGGTTAATATTCAGATTACAACAGAAAAAAAGACGGCAGAAGTATCGTAGATGGTGTGTAAAACATATTTACCGCTATTAATGATTTATTTTCTACTGGTTTTGCCGCAGTTGACTGCGTTTACCTATAAATAGCGCTCAACACTTCCCCAGACTGGTTACTCTCAATAGCGTTTTTAAAAGGTATGCCGTTCGGTTCTCGTTTGACATTTTAAAGCCGATAAACTTTTTAAACTATAGACGAGGCTCCTCTTTTTTTGGAATTACTTCACCAGAATTGTGTGCTTCGCTCCTGCCAGCAGCTGTACTTAGTTAAAAACATTATTTTCTATACTGTGTTGAAGAGCGTGTAGCAGTGAAATCGGTCCTGGCTGAAACACTTCCCCTATTTGAACGTTCTGGTAGTTGTCCAAGGTATTCACCGGTATAAGGGTATATTAAAAGTTAATATAATGAAAATAAACACCGGTTTTCGGTATGAACCGGTATACCGCCCAGGCCTAGGTATTATAGCTCAGGAATGATATGCACAAGGACAAACATTTTAATCAACACACCACGGCTAGGTCCTTGAGATTATTGAAAGCCTTCCTGTATCGCCTATAGATTATGGTATTACACATTCATGGTCTCTTTCACTGAGGAACCGTAAAAACGTGTTCTTTGTGTAATACGATGGGTCTCTCTGAGCTGTATCTGCTAGCTGCACGTTTACATTTTCTCCAGTCCCCATAGCCTGCTTTAGCCACAGGAAAAAAACAGGCGACAAAAGGAGTGAGTCAAAAAAAAAAAAAAAGATTCCCTTCAATGTCACAGGGAAGGTTAGCATTCATGGTCTCGTCGACCTTTTCTTGCGACCACCCACGGGAAGGTTGGTGCTGGCTGGAGAGAACAGAAGCTAGAAGCCGAAGCTAACTGTTAGCATTTCTACAGCATGGAAGAACACGGTCAGGTCTGGTTTATGTGTGGACATAAACACAACAGCGTTGCATTATTTTACACCACCAGAAAAGTCTTTCATAATTTGTCTGAAGGCAGCATAAGAGTTGCATTGCTGTTAGCCAATCAGAGGCGAGACATTTGCATGTCATCATTAACGATAAGACTCGTAACCCAACTTCTCTGACAAACTGCAACCTCCTGAAACAGGAGCGTTTATTAACCCTAAAACAGCTCACAAGGCCTTCCTTCATTCATACTGGATATTACAACAAATTCAATGGAAGAAAAAAAAAAAGTAGTGATGAGACCTTTAATATCACAATGACTATTGTCGTATATAGTGCAGCTGTTTCCATGGTCTCATTTGTGAATAAAAATGAAGGCGATAAAAGCAGTATTTGTTGTAGTGAGCCAGCAGCTTGGGGGTGGGGTAAAAGAACCACTCTACACCGCATGATATTTCTTCATTCTTGGTGCCTAATTCACCTTCAGTTCAATTAGCTGTTTGGTCTTTGTCTTTAAATACGTTTTAACTGAATTTAATACTTATGTTTGTAATTAATATCTTTAGTTTGATGACACATTTTATTCTTTAATCCCATCTGTACCTCCTGGTTATAATTTTGTGCACTTACGGTTTGTTTTTAGATGTGTGATAGATAGATAGATAGATAGATAGATAGATAGATTATTATATTGTTTAATGAACTAAGCAAACAGCTGAAGCTGTTAGTTGTGGGGCGAACAGAAAGCTTGGAATGTAAATTATAAGTTCAGATCTTTTCTTTTTTTTTCTTACATTGATGTATGTGTTTTCTCCTACTAAAAATATGTTCTTTAATGAATTTTATAGTTGCACAGTTTTTTTTAAGTATTTGGTATAGATAGTTTATTTTGAGGTGGTAAATAGGATTAGCTTTTCTAGCTCTTTTGTGTGAAGAAATAAGGTATTTTTGTTATTGTTTAGCTCACTGTAACTGAACTCTATAGTTTCGGTACCTTGGGTCATGGTGTGGTACATTTAGTTTTCCTCTACCAACACACGCCATCGTGGTTAAAAAATGTAGAAAAAAAACGTGCGTAGGTAATTTTGTGGCAGATAGCGGTACCTGCATGGAGGATACCAGCAGTCTCCTCTCTCAAAACAAGTGTTCGTATTGTTTTTCCTCCCTCCGCATGCGTTTGGCTTCTTTGTGTTTCACGTCCCCGGTGCACGTCGAGCATTGTGGAGGTTTTGTTGTTGCACACTGTCGAATTGAGCAAGACTGTGAAGAAAATGTGTTTCTGATAGGTTTGCCACTTCTCTCTCTTATTACTTCGAGTTTAAATTCACTGCACAGATGAGTGGTTTCATTGTGCACTTCAGTACGCCATCTCCCACCGTGTGCGCCTATCTATGTTCACCTAAGAAAAGAAAGAAAAAGAAAAACCTCTTCCTTTTTGGAACACAACAGTAATTAGTAACGCAATCCTTTTTTGATTGTCCCGGTTCTGAAATCCGAAAAAATAGTTTTGTTACGTTTTCTTCTTCTTAGTGTGAAAACAATGTTAATGTAGTAATTTTTGAAGTACCAGTTCCTGTTGCAAACAGCCCTGTCGCTTTCACACTCACAAAGTTGGACAACTGAGCAAACACGCATAATGGCTAATCCATTTTCTTATCTGTCAGATGGTGTTATGCTGAGACGTTAGTTGCTCCTCTCAGGCTAAGGAGGTTCTGTCAACAAGCTGTCTGACTAAAATAGTCCAGCAGTCAACATTTCAGCGTGAGAAACGATGGAAGAAAGTAAGAACATAAGCGTGCCCCCCCCCCCCCGTCGTCAAATCCAGAAAGGTCAGCCTGGAGAACGACACTTCCAAATAAGCGTCTCTCTAATCGTGCGACTGTCAGACTCATTTGGAGCATAATTGAATTTCATCTGTTTAAATTTAAATAACTGCCTCGTGGGTGTTAAAACAGAATAAAACAATATAGAGGTCTCTGGATTTCTTTTTGAGGAGTGTGCATTAGAGGTTTGCACAAGCATGCCTTCCAAGCTTGGAAGTACAGATCTGAGATGAAAGGATTTTCTCTTCCCATTCTAATCCACACAGACAGCAAGGCCCTTGTGATTATTCCCGCCCCCTTCTCTGCACTCATCTCTTTGAATACTGGGCCTTTCTAATTCACCCTAAAAAG
Organism: Apricaphanius iberus; assembly: GCA_028564705.1. Taxonomy (NCBI): domain Eukaryota; kingdom Metazoa; phylum Chordata; class Actinopteri; order Cyprinodontiformes; family Aphaniidae; genus Apricaphanius; species Apricaphanius iberus. The sequence goes on from JAPXFQ010002931.1 coordinate 620,427, forward strand.
GCTTTCAAAAGGGGATTATTGTCCTGATAGAAATTAAAGGGGGAACACGTCCCTCCTCTGGGACCAATGTCAAACATTTATGAGATGATAGATTTATTTCACCACATACTACTAAAATTAGAACAGCTGAACCTGTTTCCAATTATTTGGGCTTTAACAAGTGCAATCTTTTTAACATGGAAATGTAAAGTTTCTTTTATTTTTTATTACAATTTACCTTTCATTTCTTTGTACTACTTTTGTTTCCAAATATTCAAGAAAGGTCTGCCTTTATTTATTTTAAAACTATCAGCTATCCAAGTTTGAAAATAATAATAAAAAAACATTAAGGTTTTTATAGTTCTGTGCATTTAACTAAAGGCAGTAAGTTGAGGGTGCTTCCACACTCTACCATTAAAAAAAAAGGGCTCTTTAACAGAATCATTTGTTCCGCTTTGACATGTCAGTTTTAAACTAAAAAAACCTACCCTTTGCAGTCAGTTAATGCATCGTATCTAAGCACTAACAGTCTGCAGTGAAGAAACACACTGAAGAAACACACTGAAGAAAACACTCTTCAGTGTGGAACTTATTACTCTGGTTTAGGAAGACTAGAAGTTAGTAGGTTTATTTTAGCATGACACAAATATAAATAATTGCTTTGGGCAGTTATTAATAAGATTAATTTTGTGTCAAAAATATTACATTCGGGGAACCACCAAGGATTCACAAATTGTAATGGCCAAATTGTTCTGTCTCAGTTAATTTTTGATTACCTGCTTGGTTAGGCTGAGATAATTGAAGAAATGATGGAGGAATTAGTTTTTGATGTTCATTGAACAGCACATTACTACATATGTACGTGGGATAATAATATAACTTTGCAAAATAGTTCAACAAAAATAAAATTAAGTCAAACACTTTAATCAAACTCACCAAGTTAGTAACACAACTACTAAGTACAAGAATGAATAATGAAAAAAAAACTGCTAGGAGTAAAAATAGTCAATTGATAAATATTAGGGGTGTCATGATTCTCGAAATCCTCGATTTTTTTTTTTTTTTTTTTTTTTTTTATGGTCACAATTCAATTCTCGATTTTTTTTATTTATTTTATTTTACTGTACAGAGCCCTATGCCACTTTTAGACTGGTCTATGATAATTGGTTTTATTCATTACATTTTTTACCGTAAATCTTATTTTAGAAGACAAAAGGGATGCACATTTTTTTATTCTTGTGTAATGTCTTAGGCATTGAAATAATTTATTTACAATAAATGTGCAACATGCTTTTTTAAATATTAGTACAAAGTTTAGTCTGAATATTAATGCTTTAAAACCAGGGCTTATATGGAAATGTTTTGGAAGTAGAGCTAAATTACTTTAAATTAACTGTGATTAGTTCCAAACTAGTTAGCATATTTTGGTTCATGTCCCAAAAAAAAAAAAATAAAGGAAAGAGAATACAAAAAGATTCTTTAGAGAAAGTAATGTTTCATTAATTCCTTTCCTGAATTAGAAAATAACATTTTATAGATTGGTCACCACATCTGATGGATCTGATTTTAGATTTTAGGCGTTCAAAAGCAGGCCAGATTAATAAGATTGAGCATCCAGAGTTTATTTATGTGGCACCGCTTAAAGCTTAAATGCTGTTCTTATGTCTTAGAAAAATTGTAGGAAAAAGGATCCCAAATCATGTCAAAGGTAATATTAAAAACAGAAAAAAGGGCTACAAATTTTTTATGTTGAGCGATTGTAAACCCCCCATTTCACCCCCTCTGCGTAATAATTTCATCTTTATGGAACTGAGGTATATGGCAACATAAGTAAGCTTAGGGCAAATGTCTGAGCTGATTCTGTAATGGTGAAGAAAGGAGAATAGAAACAAAGGAATACAGGGAAGAGTCTCATTTCCCACCATGACTCCTCTTAAAAATGTCTTACCCAGTGACAAGATTAGATTCAGAAGCTTCCGTCAATAAGGATTGACCTGGTGACCGCGGCGCACTTTTATCCGTCGTCCTTCCTCCCGCGCGTTCCCCTCAAGCTTCATAACGTGATGCGGTCAGTCTCTTGTTGTGTGCTGCATGTGTCAAAGGGCAGGCCTGGATAATGTCCAGATCGGGTTTTTGGGATATTTTCTGGAACTCTATAAGCTGGTCTCTAGGGTTCAATCTGGAACATCTCAAGAGCAGCTGGAGTTCTGGTGGTAACTCGCGCGTCGTCCTCGTCCTATAGAAAAACAAGAGATTTTTAATTCTTAATCAATTTTAGAGGGGAAAAAATGTTTTATTCAGTGCTCATTCCTCATTTTCAGCTCTATTTACCTCAGATTTACTCATTTGTAAACACACCATTCTCCCGAGAGCTTTAGAGCTGAACTGATTGTGTTAAACATTCAGGGAAATGTGAATATTTGACAATGAGGTAAGGCGTCTTGCGGCCCGGGCCTCGGTCCAACAGCTCCACTCGTCCTCGCCACACTGAAATCCTTACGCCAATCTACTGCTCTGGAACAGAGACGAAAATGAATCCGTTTTCTGTACCAAGTATCTGAACATATTTGCATCTTCCTCTGCCTTGCTGCCAAGCTTCTCCAAACTCGATGACATGTAACTGTTTGACTTTGCCACTGGGGGAGCGGGTCACTGTTGACGTGACATTTAAAATTTATGTAGTTGGCAAAGGCGTTTATACCGGGTCAGTCTTGGCCCGTGAAGGAATGAGAGTATTAAAAGAACAGTCCAAAAAGGAGTTAAGATGAAGTAGTTGTGAGCAGAACAACCCAATTAAACCATCTCAGTTACTGAAAGCTAAGCCAAACAATAACTTTGGGAACATTTTCACTTTGGGAAATATATACTTTGAAAAAATGAGACAAAGAATCTCTGGAAAGACTCAAGTCCAGTATAAACTGGACGGGGGACTATATAAAGAATTTATGAACTAACTACTAAAAAATATTGAGTTTGACACCTTGCCTGAGACTTTATTGCACTTTCAGCAATTTCTTCTGCCTCAGAAATCCAGTTTTCCCTTACAGAGTGTAAATTCCCCTTTATCCAGTCTGTTTTACATTATTTATTATTACGCAATTTTGAATAATTAAAGCTTAATACTACAAGTAATAAATTAAGGTTTTCCTTTGCCTAAACCGTTCAGAAACTGGCTGTATGCCAGTTACTTTTCTAGTCTACTGTGCATTGAACGTTTGATTTTTCTCATGCTTCTTGCTTTCCTTAAACATGCATCAAAGTCACTCCTGCCACAGCAGAGAGTCCTCTTATGAATGCTGATATGCTCACCAGAGACCGCATCGGTGTCCTTGAATACTGAAGCGTTGCATTATCTGTTGTGAGAACGAGTCCCCAGTTGTTCATCGTATCACGCTGTTTTTCTCACATCCTTGTTCCAGACACATATGGTCAGCGGTCTTCGGTTCTTCTTTACCTAGAAACGGTTCTGGGCAAGGTTATGATGTGGGTATTACAGCTGGAAATAATTAACTGTAACAGGGAAAACATTTAACAGTCCAGGTGGATATTGGACTGGGCTAGAAATCGCCTTGCCAAGGTTATAGAAACTGTTAATCCTCTTGTCTTTAGTGTTCAGATTCAACTTAGAAATGTTTTAATGTCCTCAATACATAAAGCAGTTAAAGACGGGAGGAATAACATAACCACATGCAAGAAGCATGTTTAGACAAAGGCTCCATGACTTTTACTTTTTCCCTCTGGCCAAATCCATTTTTTCCCCTGAAATCTTTCTTTCTAAATTCTGCATTTTTATCGAGTGAACAAATTATTATCTTAAACTCTTATTTGGTTAATACTTAAAATCACTTTTGTAGGTTTTAAATTAGTACCAAGACAGAAATACTGACATAGGAATGATTGAATAGATTCTTTAAATTTGAAGCGATATCCAGCTCTAGGTGTTAAGTCCAAAGATTTAGAATCGATTGATTAGAAATGTTTGGTGATGACTAGGGCTGGGCGGTATACCGAAAATTTACCGATACCGAAATTTATGAGCGCTACCGAAGTCATTTTGCCTGTGCCAGTAAATTCGGTATGTAAAAAAATATGAAAATATGTATTTTAGTTTAGCGGTTCTCCTGCCCCTTTAAGAAGGGAGCGTTGCTTTGAGTCACGTGACTACGCACGGTCATGTGGCACAGGGGGAAACGCTGCTAGAGAAGCTCTGGCGCGGTTAATGCAGCTACTGTTTAGCTATATTTAGCAAGAGTTTAGACTTCTCTACCATCTGGTTTTTAGAAAAATGCGACTAGCGACAAATAAATTGATTTTTTTTTTTTTTTTTATGACGTTATTGGATACTCAGACTAACATGAAGCACATGTGTTGGTTACTGCAGCCGATGCAGAGCGTTTGTAGCTCAACAGCTCCACCCGCCCAGGTCCTGCCGAGGCGGAGCAGATATTAAATCCGCTGTTGGTTTTGATACAGTGGTTGAAGCTGCCGCCTGTTCTCACCTGTGCTCGGTTGTAAAATATTTTCTGTCTAAAATAAACGACTGCACACTAAAATCACTGATTTCACTCGGCCCCTGTAACTTCCTCTTCTGGTCTGTGAGTTTAAACTGGACTCTTAAGAAATACAGAAAGGAGTTGGAATCTAACACTGAATTAAAAAGCTGTTTGAAGCCGTTCAATAGCAAAAAGCGAATTATATTTTAAAGAACATTAAGCGAATTTGGCCACTACCGGACATTTAATACAGAACATGACATGATTTAAGAAGAAAAAAAGAAAAGGGGGGTGGGTCGTCATTGTTATCGTCCACTTACCGTTATCGAGGTCAAATGCTCAATATACCGTGATATTAATTTTAGCTCATATCGCCCAGCTGCAGTTATGACTTCTTCAGGAAAACGTTTGCAAGACCCCATAGTTTGGCTCCACTACACTCATTAGCGAATGAAAGCAGAGTATTTTGTTGTTGAAAACGACAAAATACTTGGACATGAGATGTTAGTTATGTCACACGATTTGGCTCCCGAAGTTGGTTGTAGTTGTACTTCATCTTCATTCGATCGGCCTTTCAAATCGCTTTCCTTCTGTCAAGCTCATCTTTCTGTTTGTTTGTTGTGAAACCAAAATGGTGCAGGCGCTTTCAAAGGCTAACCATACTGTGGCTGTCGGACAACATTTTATTAAGATTTCCTCACTCCTAGCACACATGCCTGAATTCAGTGAAGCAACAGTGAATGGGGTTAACGCCTAACCCGGGCTTTCCACCAGATGCGTAAGCAGCGCGTTACAGGAGCAGCAAGTTTCACTCGCGTATTCTGCTGCTTGGCCCTTTCGAGAGAACACGAAATCACACGATTTGAATGGGGTAAAAAAAAAATTACGTTTTCTTGCATAAACTCACCGTCCTGCCCTAAATCAGCAAATACGTCACTCCATGCTTTATCCTCCTTGACGTTGTCTTTATAAAAAAAAAATGTGACTGGGTTCATACAGGATTGTGTGCTTCTTCACTTCAATGATCAACTGTTCGTTGTCCATGATGAAACCCAAATGAGACCCTCCCACGAGTTACTGACTTCTTACCGGGCCGCACAGGTAGTGAACTTTTTAAAATTAAAGCCACCGGAAAGCAGCGCGTTTCTTTTGGTTTTTAACATTTCCGATTGCCGCGGCATCAGATTTCCTGTCTTCCTCTATCCAAAATGTTCAAATTTGCACGTTTCGGAGGCTGCCCTGTATATTTAGAAAAGTGCTGCGACATGACGCTCAACCCGCTATAACAAACATGTCTGCCGTGTGGAACTTTTTTTCAGTCTGTGAGAATCATACTAAGTTTGCATCTTACAAAACTTGGAACGAAAAAATACGACGCGGAGGAAGCACGTCTAAAAGCTTCAGCACAACGAATTTGATCGGACATGTAAAGAATAAACACTTGACGGAGCATGGTGAGTTTTCGAGGCTCGCTGCAGAGAATAAAAAAAGTCAGCTAATGCAGCAAACACTTGGAAACACTCCATATGAGCGTGACGGTCAAAGCTAAGCAAATTACTTATGGATTGTGTTACTGATATTACATAATTTGAAGTGCATCCTAATTTGACTGAATTGTTGCTTTATTGTACTTGCAAGGTTTTTGGGGTTTTTTTCCTCTTGAAAAAGTAAAACCATGCTTTTTCTAAATTAAGGTGTTTTTATTATTCCTTTTTCCGATTCATGTAACACAAGCAGTAGCACTCACCATAACTAAATGAAAAATTTACAGCCAAACTATGTGATTGGTTTCGGTGATCGGGAATGTTCGGCATCGCACAGACTGATTATGAGCAAAAGCCCAAAATTTGAGTGTGTTATTTGGTCGCGATAAACATATTTAACAAAGGTAAACGTAGGCGTCGTGGACATTATAACTTTTGATTGTCATGTTTAATAACGCTTCATCTGGTAGACAGAGAAGCTTCACTGACCTGGCAACATGTGCTGACATGTTCTCTGGATGGGCGCTCGCTACCTTGTTATCTAAATGTTCCACTTAAAAAAAAAAGAGTTTTTAACTGTGTTTGCAGAGAAGTCTCCCCATTCAAAACTCAAAAGCTTGATTTGTGAAGCTTTGACTCTGTATTTGTCTCTGATGAGCAGAAAAAAGGCTGTAATAACAACGTGGGAGTTTGAGTTGGCACAGTCAGCTGCTATGCTGCTTTTGTGTCATTGTACTGTATAACTTAACACTCTTAATGACTGATAATTGAGTAGCACACTAAGAATGTGTTATTTTACCTTTATAGCAGCGATCCTCAGCTATGGCTACTTGGAGAACTTTCTAGTCTGGAAGTGAGGAACATGAGTGGACATTATGTTTTTATGCTGTTTGCATTATTTTATTTCCCAATTTCTCGGATTGTGTTAGGTTGACGTAGCCGCTGGCGGAGTAATGTGGGCGAAGTGAAAATGGAAATAAACTCCTGTTCTGTTTTTAATGGAGGACGGGGAGTCGTTTAGTGCTTGGCAATAAGCCGAAGTCGCACATTCAATTATGTTTTGCAGGAGGGACTTCTGTGTCCATCTGGAAAGAAGAATTATATTTAATCACATCCATTTGGCTTATGTATCCTTTTAAAGAACGAGACTGTGCTGCTTGCTCCATTTGTTGAAGTTATGTGCTCCAGTTATTACTTTAGTTCAGCGATATAACTGTAGCTGGTTAGAGAAATGGCTACTGGTTCAGATAGAGACCTTTATTACAGCTATAACACAATGCATTAGCTTTGCTGGTCTACTTAGCTCAACCTTCATTGTTTTTCTCAGTTCTGTGCTGTGTTTGACGTTTTTAATTATTCATTCCAGACTTCTCTTTAATGACTTGTTGTGCATGAATCATGAACATCAAAGAAAGCAGACACAATTCTCCCTAAAGCCATGTGGAGCTTAAATAAATATCCTTGCTCGACGGGCCTGGGGCTAATAATAGTTTAGTGGCTGTCATAAAAACGGATAACTCATCCAAGAATTTACTGCATACACTGATACTTGACTTAAACAAGCCGCATCATGTTAAAGGGCAGTTATCTCTCTTTGCACCGGCGGTACCCACAGCAGAATCCCCTCCCCCTCCGCTTCTTCTTACTGTCAGTTTGACAGTCAGTCCTCAGGATAAATAAAGATGGAACTATCATCTGTGTTCAAGGATAGCAGCTGCAGACAGGGTGGTGGAGGTGGGGGGACTTCAACGACTGCCCTGTTTATTTTTATCAGGGCATTAGCAGATTAGGCACTCAAACTAACAAGGTCATCAAAGTCTGACGGCTGAGAGCTGCAGACCTCTGCTGAGCGTCAGGCTAAGGGGGGAGATCCGGTGTCATATAGTGGGTTTCACTTTACTCCTGCTCAACATCACCACTTTCTGACTTTAATAGAGGTCTTAATGATCAGAAGGGGGTTTTCTGTCTGGGACTTGAGGTTCACAGTTCCTCTGGATTGGGCTGACATCTTGTTAAGTTAAACACGTCTTTTAGAAGTGCTTCTCTCCTTACAAGATCAAGAAAGCATCTTTCTTTTCAAGAAAGCATCTTTTTTTTTTAGGTGCTTTAAAACCTCCTTAAGCAGCTTTTCGTTTTTTGAGAATCACTGAATTAGTTTTTATCTCTTAAAAATTATTAGAAGTTACCAAAACAAGTATTTAAATATAGAGTTTTGCCATTCTCAAATATTAAGGATTAATTATTGAACAGGTGGAGAAGGTGGCAAAGCTGAATGTAGATTGGTTGACAAGCATGTCTCCTATTTTCTATTGAAGAAGTATTGCATATATGATTAGATAAATTGGCTCACATATGCTTTAATACCCATAAATTCAAGTTATGTGAAGGAAAAAAATCCTGAATCAAAGAAATATTTGAACGTCATGCTGGGGAAAAAAAATTCTTTGGTAGATTTTGCCTAGTAAGGTGAAGGTTTTTCTTTCGAACTTGGGTTAGACAGATGTACGGCTTTCCCTCTTGATATTACAGTCATGTTTAATATAACTTTTACTATCAATCAGGTTCGGCAAATTATTTATTTCAACAAATTAATACAAATTGAAAGGTCAATCTATCACCATGCAGCGGACTTAGCACAAGTTCGCATTAATACAATACCAAACAGAGTTCATGGGGAGAATATACACCCACCCTTTATATGCTGATTCATTAGATTGCCTAAAAATTTAACCAGCACAAATGTCCTTCACTAGCATAACTGGGTAAGTCATATGTACGGATCTGTACCATCTGTGGCACCAGAAAGGTTATTGTCAGCTACAGGATTTTGAGTGGTATATTTAATACACAGTGGGCCTCCTGTATTCACGGAGAGATAGACCACGGCCCCCAGCGAACATTTAATCCACAAATTCTTAGACCTCAGCTAAAGATTTTTTTCGTTAATACACAAAGTGGAAAATGCCTTGGTGCTACCACAGAAGCTAACATCCACAATGTTCCTTATCTCTCTCTTGGACGTGCAACCAATCAGCGGCAAGGAAAGCAAATGCTGCTCCTCGATTGGCTGCTTTGCGAATGCCAGCTTGTAGCACGTGAAATTGCATCATGCCTAGGCTTTTCTGCCTCCTAAGTTGCAATTTTTGTTGAATATTTTAAATATGCTTTATGAAGAAAAAAAAATCAGCTAATTTTCTGAAATTTCTTCTGAGTCATGCACAAATAGTTTTGTCACGGTGTGAAAAGTTAACCTCACAGTTATTTGACCAATATGTCACAGCAATGGAGCAGCGGAGGAAGCTGTTATAGATAAATGTTTCAGTGGCTCAGGTAAAGGTTGCGTCCTGTTTTGAACTGATCCTCGACGCACTAAAGTAAATCTAATACTATGATCAGCTTTCTTCAGCAGGACTCCCCTCCTCCGACTCGCTGCGCTGCAAATCTGTTACAGAGAGACACAGGAAACTTTCCCAGGTCACGCTCTTAACATCTGTGGTCCCGCTGCTAACCTGTGCCTTTTAAAATATCCCCTCGTTTCTTCCCCCGGTCCTCAGAAGCGAAAAATGCTTTAAAAACACAACCGGCTTCATCTCTGTGATTGGGCTCAGTGTTCTGGGATCTGTCTACACTCTGATGACTAGCTGGTTAGCTTTAGCCAACAGCTGAAGTGCTGAAGTGAATTAGAATACGCTTTATTGACTAACTAAACCAAGGGTTTCAGCCAATAATATTATGAAGTGTCATAAAATGTTTAAAAGATTAAAAAGCATCAAGATAAGCCTTTAATTTAAATGACTAACAATTAAAAAAATATCTGTAATGTTTAATATTACTTTTCTTTTAATTTACTGATGTTACTCAAGTTTCTTGATTAGTTTTTGTGTATTACAAATTTAGTTATGATAAAAAGTGAAAGAAAAATTAATACATTTAATTCTTAGTTAAAATGAGTTGATTGAAGAATGACAAAATGAGCAGGGAGGCACTTAAAATATATGTTTTACAGTTTGTGATATTTGATAAATATTGATATCGATCAATATGACTATAACTTTATCGATACGCTCTTTTTCTATATCGTCCAGCCCTATTATCTCCATATTTTATTTATTTTTAAAGAATGTTGAATATGTTTAGAAAGCATTGATAGTCCTACACAAGCTGAAAGAGTTTTGGAAATCTGTAACAGCGATTATTTAAAATAATACAGACAAAACTTGACATCAAAGTAAAGGAACGACTTTTGAGCATCCAAATCATTATCATTATTCTACTGTTCATATCAATATACATACAGTTGGCCTAAACCGTTTTTTTTTTGCTAAAAAAAATCAAAAGGAAACGACTCGCTAGAAATTCATTCTTACATGGCATATTATAAGTTAAAGGTATATTTGCTATTTATTCCAATATATATCATTTCGAGGGCATTACATGTACTAATTATAGCGCCAGACACGTGTTATAATATTTTCAGAAAACTAAATAAATCCTGACTGTATAGTTGTGGTTGATATTCACGCAGATGTGTGATGAGTGAGTATGCTGCTTTCGAGACCCCCCCCCCCCCCCCCCGTTCCACGTTCTGCAAACAGGATAGCTGTCTTCTATCAACTGTCCATTGGTATTCTTCAAATAGCCCAAATATGTCCGTACTTCTGGGTTTATCTTCTTTAAAGGTTGATAAATATCTTTAGTGCTGCTGTGGCTGGTAAGACTCACCGTGCATACAGCGCGGATGCAACAAGACTGGAATTATTATTATTGTCAACATATTTACCAGGATAAATAAAGAATCCTAGAAGTGAAGCAAAACTACTACCAAAGGATTGCAAAGCCTGACAAGATCTCAGTCTAATCATAGTCAGATATATTAGTATTTGATATATAATCATCAGAATAATATTTTTTTCACTTTATTTTAAAAACTCAACGTGTCTGTTGTTTCTAACTTTCACCAGCATTCAGAAACTACTTGCACTTGGTAATAATGCACATCAGCACCCATTAAGGTAGAAATGCTTCAATGAGACAGCCTGCCGTTGGGGTCAATGAGAGTAGCAAGCCCTTGGTTGAGAGAGGCAGATTGAAGGGTAGAACATGGAGTGCAGCTCAAGGGCCATTCGTAGAACAAAGCTGAGCCCTCTCCTCCGTATGTACAGATATACATCTCTACTCCTACAGCCAGAGCCTTAACCTCTGCTCATTTATCATCTGAGGCTCCATCTGAGCTGCTAAATCCTGGACTGCATCTTTTCTTTTTTTTTCCCCAAGGAGATGCAATGAGTGATTGTTGGGAGCTATTTAAAAGGTTATCTAAAGGTATCTCCTTGTTTTATAGCTATATTTCAATTTCTATCAGGTGGTTGGTAAAGTGAAGCCCTGTGTCTAAAAGTGTGCCATGTGCAGCCTAAATGGGCTTTGTTTTTGTTGGTGTCAGCCGATTGAAGATTAGGGAGTAATTCGGCACAGTTCTCGTTCATCTGTGGAAGTGGTGTTTATTGATGTGTGGCTCAGGATTGTCTTTTTACTGTTGGGAGAAGGCACCACCCACAGCCGAGTGTTAACACAAGGGAAACAGATTAACAGAACATCTATAAATAGTTTGAGGTTGGGAACTCTGGGGAAATCTCACCGCCTGAATAACAACTTGTTTTCTTCGTATGTTATGTAGGACTTGTAAAATGATGTTCTTTGTTGCTTGGCTGATAAGATTTCAGGATGGTATGTCTGGGTTCAAGTGTTGCTTCCCTGCTTGATTCTTAAACTGCCTTTGGCGTTTAAAAACGCAGAGCAAGTCGAAAGGTAAAACCGCCTTCTGCTCATGGCTGCATTATGGTTGAAGTAAACCGTGTGGGCTCCTTTTATACCTGGCCATGTTTTTACAAATCCTTTGCACTTGTAAGCAGTCTGAATCATCGGTATTTGGGTGGGGAATTTAGGTGCTTGAGCTGTTGATGACAGCCTTTCAGTTTGCAGTCAGGTTTCCCTTTACCATGAGATAAGATTTATGACTATGGCGTGGGCTGAAGAAAGAGAAATCCTCGTGGACTCAGCTTAGCTTATCTGGATTTCTGTTCCCAGCACAGCTTCCCTCCCTGTCGGAGGCAAGTGGGTGACCTTGACAAGGATGGGGCGTATCGCTGTAATAGATACTGTTGTCAACTGACCTGTAGTCTGGATGAGGAATGTGAGAAGTGGATAGAATCCCAAATCTACGTTTGGGCGGTGTAGGGTTGACCCGACCGAGAGAACATAGCTTGGTTGCAGCAACGGGTTCAATAATTGATTGTGAGGGGTAGAGATGGCGGTTTCTTCCTTGTGGGAATTCTTTAACCATGTGGTTTGAGATTATTTTACAGAGAGTGCTACAAAATATTGTCACATAAAATGCAATGTATAAAGAACTGTCCGCTTTCATGTTGCTTGCTTTTCAAGATTTGTTTCCCATTAACAAGTTAGAAAAATCATAGCTATTTCTTATTTTTTTCTGTCATGGGGCCATTTGGAGCAGTTTTGTTATAAATCTTTGACCTGCCAATCTAGCTGATTCCTAATTTTCTTTAAGAGCTAAATTGCATTCAGCATGCACAGTATTTGAACATTCAAATGTTTTAAATCTACCACAGAATGAGTTCACATTTTAAACTAACGCCACGTACACACCAAAAGCGAATTAAGCGAGCGGCGAGTCAGGTGTACATGTTATGTCAATGGAGGAGCGCGATGACGCGCGGCAGGTGGTCACAGCCTCGGCAGGACATGGAGGAAATACTGATAAAAATCGTGGCTAATCACCCCGAGCTACATGACACAAGCAGTTTGCTATACAGAGACAAAAAAAAACAAAAAAAACTATTTAGACAGGAATGCTCTTAAGAGGTTTGTGGGTGGCTCTTGAAAGAGCCGTTGTTGCTGTAAAAGCACCTCTCAGCCTTGAAACGGCCTCCTCACCTGGTTTCCTGGTAGCAGCTACCGCACCACGTCCCACGCTGCTCAAATATTATAAACTTTTACGAACCGCAGACAAATGGACAGCTGCTCAGAAATGTAGATGATGTTTCTGCAGGCGAGGCTTCGACCTTCACGGCACAAACTGGGTGAGCAGGTCACGTTCTCCAGGCGGCGAGGAGCCGGTGTTTATGAGAGGCTCACTGCTGTTTATGGATCCCTCCGCCGTATCCAGACTGTATCTGTAGCTCACCAAACCCCCAGTGCAGCGGTCCCCGGTCTACCGGAGGCCAGGCCGAACACCTAATCCACTCTGTCCTCCGTCAGCTCGGTCCATAATCCACCACCAGCTACACTGTAGCCCAAGCTCCGCTGAAGCCCGGGCTGAACACGCAGTACTCCGTCAGCTCGGTCCATAATCCACCGCCAGCTGCACTGTAGCCCCAGCTCTGCTGAAGGCCAGTTCGCGCATGAAAATACAATATTTGAAGCGCGTCAAGTTCGCGTTGTACACGCTTCAAGGTGCGAATGTTCTAGCATCCAGCTGGGGGCATGTGGCGCGTTTTGACGCTTTTGGTGTGGACACAGCGTAACTTTAGCATCCTTTGTTTACAGCTAGCAACACACAAATGGCCCCTCTGTGTGTTTGTTCAGGATATACTCGCCTTAAATAGGGGAGAGTTACAGTTCAAAAAGCACGTTAAATTAGAATAAAAGTTGCTGTACTCAAGTTTACGTTCCTGTTATTTATTTAAAGTTGAGTACTCTCACTCTCTCCTAAAGTAGAGACGTGTCTCAACATGTCATAGAAATAAAAATTCCCATCGAGCTGCTTCTTATAGCTTTGTGGTTTCTCTTTTTAGTCTCTTTTTCCCTCAGTTATGTTCAAAAGGGTTTTTGTGGTAGATCTTAGAATGGTCCATCCAGTGATCAAATTTTTGTCCATCCCTTTAACCGAAAAAACTCTCAGTTAAGCTAAGGATTATCTGATTCACCTCAGCAGCTCATTTTTTCATGCGTCAGTACCTGAAATACACCTACGGCTGATGTGGTTGCATGAAACCAAACAGTGACTACATAGAAGCATGTATAATTGGGCAGCTAGCATGATATTAAATGATTTTAAAAAACAAACTAATATAAGTTTTGATTATTCTGGTCACTTAGCAATTTAGAAGTCTAAAAGCTCTATTTAGTATTCAAGTTTCTCCGCTTTTCGGATTTCTCTGTGATCAGTATCATCAGTAGAACCACAAAGTATTCTTCTAAAACTACATTCATACTGACCCACATATTTTGTCTGCCATAAACAAAAAGGGATGTCCAGATTGCTTTGCTGCTCGGCACAGCGCTCTCACCACTCATGATAGCAAACAGCCCACCCTTGTGCACTTTCCACCCAACCCCCACTGTGTTGGCTAACAAACAATACCAGGCCCAGTCTCAGAGCAGCCAGCTGAGCCAGAAAAAAAGAGGAAGGAATTAGGTTGACAAGGTCAAACTGAACCTAGACACGAGGAACGTCTGCAACTCCACCTGCTCAATGTTAGCCAGTTAAACCAGCCTGCCGGCTACATTCCAGCAATTATAGTTTTTAGTTAGCAGGAAATTTTCACATACAGTTACAGGAGTGAGTAACAATGAGGATATTTGCATCTCTTGCAAGCAAGCAACCATTTGGCGGATTCAACGCCTTAACTATGTTAATCCAAACACGGGCTGCTAGTTAAAATGTAAATGTAGCTTTATATCAGCTGAAGGTGAGCCATCAAGAAAAACCAGTAGTGAAGGCGGTGCTGATGGCAGTGATGTCAATAACGACCCTAGCCTGTAAAAGGTAGCGTCAGTGGCAGTCGCGTTACCAAGCAGCCTAACAATATGTCAATGTGTTTACTGGCTCAGATAATATCTGTATATTAAACAGTGTGGATATGAGCAGCTCCATTTGTAAAAGGAACATTGCTACCAGGGATGTCGGAAAATGTCGATATATTGCATTTTTTTAATGTCACGATATTGTATCTATATTCATAAGCAATGTATAATTCACCCCCCCCCCCCCAAGCTTCTTGAATGGAACCATTAATGACAGTAATGTTTGTACTAATTTTAAATGAATAACTGGTAGTAGGTGGCTGTTTTCAGCTTCATCGTTCCTGCGGATTAACTAGATCTAGTCATAAAACTGGAGGTTTTAAGTATGGAAAAGGCTGGAATGGTTTTAAAAATCACTATATATCCAATCACCTCCCTCCACCCCCCAGTGTGAAGTGGAAAGTATGGAGAACTGATCCTGCCAAAATTGGTCAAATTTAAAAAGAAATAAAAGACTTGATGCAGTTATTAATGTTCCAAATATTGCCTTAAAAAGACTCTTCTGAATTCATTTGATTATTCAGCGTAAACAAGTAATAAACAATTTCAACAGTAGTAACATTATTACTATGATTTAGAGGCAACAAATTATAGCAGTGTAAAAAGTTTAGATTATCTTTAATTTCAGCTCAGCAAAGGGAGATTATGAACAATTTACCTGTCAATTTATCTATCTATTTATTTATTTTTTTAAACAAAGTTGTTACTAAGGAGAGAGATGCAGCTGAGGAGGACAAGACCATGAAAAGGAGTAAAGCTGCATTCAGACCAACTCCATGCGTCAGCGTCAGTTGCGGCAAGATTACATGTAAAGTCTATGGTAGAGTACGTCAGAGAACCTGTAGTTGGTGTCCTGGTAGGAGACATAAGCTCCGATGCGGCGGAGGAGGTCGTAAAATTAGGCGCGGGACTGACGGAAGTAGCACTGAAAGCGAACCTCATCCATACGCACATCCTGGAGCAAATAGTTAAACTCCCCAAACTCAGAACGCATCTGAATAATGAGCGCTAATGCACCCGATGTCAACGTTGTCTACCTTTATCTAGCAAATAAAGCCAGCCACTCTCTAGTTACGATCCACCATAGTTCAGAACGTGTGGCAACAGAGGAAGCCCCGCCCACGCGTTGTTTTTTCCTCAGAAGCAGGCTATGGAAGCCAAAAAGTACATACGTCAAACTTCATCCGTTGAATGCGTTGCCTGACGCAGACCAACTGTGCGGTGTGAATGCACCATTAATCAAGCTTAAAAACAGAGGGTTGAACCACAATTGTAGCTGTGATAACTAGGAGGGATAAAGATCTAAAGAAACATTAATAAATAACTTTAACTGAAGTAATAAGCTCATAAGTAAAACAAAACATGAGAAAATATGTTTTGATCCATTTTTTGTTTCGAGGATACCTTGTTGCCTTGGTCTTTATCATAATTAAAGTTTTTTTTTTACCTCGCTTTTGATGGCATGTGAGCTATAGTGATGATAATAGTAATAATAGTAATAATAATAATAGTGATAATAGTGATAAATAATTCAAACATTCAGAATGGCAAATGTCAAAGTTCTTAATTGTCTGCTGTCGCTACATTGATATGGGTGAACGCTGCAATTTAGTGACTCAGTGCTTTTCAATTTAATTTGTGCTCATAATTTTACTTGTATTAACATTTCAGAAACTGATAATTAGATAATGTACCTCAGGATAATTCGTTCACACATGTATTAACATGTAGCAGAGTTGCTGAATCTATATACATAATTCTTTGTATAGAGGGAGAGTAGTTATATAAAAATTTGGCTCATTTTAACGGTTGTAAATTCTGGTAAAATGGTCTGAGAAGCCACTGCATCTCTTCTGGTACTGCTGGATCCTGTAACGGTTTACATTCATTTGTTTTATCTTTAATCTGACAAATATAAAAATACATAAATTGAGATATGAGTTTAAATACTCCTAAATTTTAATGTTTATAATGTTAACGAAAATCTTTTTTTTTTTCCTTTCTGTTTTTGTTGTTGCTGAAAGCTTAAGTGTTCGTTGTTAAACCCGTCATAATATGACCTCCTTAAACACAAAACCTCACAATTTTCATGTAAAAAATCTAATGCTTAACATTATAGCTGGGTAGGTTTCATTCAAATTTCAAAAATCAATTCATTTCCAATTCTGAAGCTTTAGAATTGATCATGACCTGTACATGTTTTGGATGATGTTTGTGAGACAATACAATGTAGTGCAGTCCCGCTACCTTTAGCTCATTCAGGTCTTTAGCTGCTTCAGGCTAAAGAAAACAGTGCCAGTTATTTGTTGAAAACGACAGAATACAGGCGCGTGTCCTTATTTTGAGAGGACGTGCAGAATTGGCTGGTAGTTTTAGCGTTTGCTGGAGTTTCATGTGTGGGTTCTGAAGTTGGTTGTACTTCGGCAGTACTTGACCTCCATTCAACCAGCCTTGCAAATCGCTTTCCTTCTGTCAAGCTAATCTTTGTTTGTCCATTCTGAACCCAAAATGGTGCCAGACCGCAGCCCAGCGCTAGGCTAATGTTAGAGCTGCTTGTTGTTTAAAATCATTTTTTTTTTATGAGCAGCACTACTTAACACTGTTGTGCTGGTGTTATAACTGGAATGAAAACTGAAATAACCAATCACACACAGCATGGAAGAAAATAAAACAAGTGATTGTGTTTTTATATTATGGCTTGTCTTTGCTTTTCTCCTTTTGTTTACTTAAATTTGGCTATACCACAGCTTTATTAGCAGCAAAAACATATTTAGGCGATTTCGACCCAACACGGGCTTCGTTTTCCTACCCCAATTTTATCCCATCATTAAAAAAAGAAAGCTGTCTATCCTCTGTGACTTCACTTGGTAAATTAGGCCACTGCTTTATAAGTGAGCAAATTGGTAAGCTCCACTTATCTTGGCTCGGTTCTCTGCCCTGCGGTCCCTTGCGCCTTCTGCCTTTTTATATCACTTTTACTTCCCATTACCACCGCAAGCTGTAGCAGTGTTTTCCTGACTGCTGCCGACTGACTTTCCATCAGGCGCTCTATTCAGGTGAAGCCTCTTGTGGTTTCATAACTGTTGCTTAGAACCGTGACATATTTTTACACCAACCAAGGTGCATCGTAATAACGTGTAATTTAATATCAATTTCCAGTCTGCATGTTGTGTAAAGCTTGTCGTCACTGAGCATATAGCTGTTTTATTTCAGCTGTCTTTTATAATCATGTGGAGTTGTGTCAAATGGCAAGTACTGATTCTGTTAGCTGTTAAAATTCTTTAGATCCTTTCTTGCTCATTACAGCTCAAGTGAGATTGTAGGTCAAGGCCGACTGATTTTGTCGCCGTTTAGTTTCCTCGCTGTATTATTTATGCTTTCCTGAAATCACATTAGCAGCTGAAACCGAGAAGAGTTGCTTAGAAACTGGGAACCTTTCCCAGCTGGTAGTCAACAGAAGCTGTCAGGTGTTCCTGTTTGTGTTTTCTCTCGCTGTCTGTGATTAGTCTGAGCTTCAAAGAGACTGAGGGAAAGGAAGTGTGCGACGTCTGGAAATAGATTCATTTCATGTCTTTTCTTTGAGTTGTACATAGGTAGCCAGTCTGGTATACATGTAGGTTTTGAATAAGATTATTCATTTGTTTAATGATCCTTATTTTTCCTGAAATGCATTAGAAGTTGTATGATAAGGGTTCAGGATTGGTTAGAATTGAATTCCAGCTGTTTGTTAAAATCTGCAAATGTTTTTAGCAAAGTTGTTTGCAGACAGAACTCTGCAACTGGATCCCTTTTTAACGTTGAAAGAACACTGATGTGAGCCAGCAAGAAGTGGGAGAACATTACCTCCTCTGGCCTTAAGCCCCAGAAACTCAGCAGAAAGCTTAACTAGGTCCGTTCTTTGAGTCAGAATTTCATCATTAAACCAGAAGCATTGATCTTGGGCAGCTAAAAGTAAGATACAATTCTGTTTTAAGAAACGTTCTTGTCAAAAAGACTTGCTTCATTCTTCTTTCCCTTTCCCTACATTTCCCGTGTTGGATGAATATCCAACACGGGAAATGTAGGGAAATGTACATTTACACCCCATCTGCTTTATGGACCAAGGATGAAAGGTTATAAACATAATTCTTTAAACATTTATTGATTAGAATAGCTTTAGTTTGCTACGATTTGATTGTCAGATTATGACTTAAAAGATTTAATCAGTGTCAAAAGCCTTCAGTGAGTTCAAAGGGCAACCTTCAATTTGTTCCATTTGCTTTAAATATATACATTTTTCAGCACCTTAATGGGCATCTACACCCCAGTCCCCCTGAAAAATGCATTTCTATTGAGAACCTGATATTTCCTTATCTTTACAAACTGCTGACACCAGCATTCTGCATAAAGTAGGGCTGGGCAGTATGGCAAAATTGTCATATCACGGTATTTTTATTTAAAAGTATATTTATTTAAAAGCATATTGGTATTAAGATATTGAACTATTTTTTTCCATACAAGACTTTTCATATCCACATTATCGTATAAGAATGAATAATATAAAATGTGCTTTAAATAGCCCATTTTACTGTCATATGGACTGCATCATGTTTTTTTTTTTTCAGACACAGGTGAATGATGTGAAAATAATTAAAATAATTATGATTCTGATAGACATTCTTGATGTTCTGCGGCTGAAAATATACTTGTTTTTTAACCTCAGGTTGACGCAAGCAGCAGATTGCGTCTTGTACTGGCTTTGCATATAGTACCGAACATTCCCGATAGGGGGCAGAGTACAGACTCAGGCCGGCTTTGCCAAAGAAGAAGTAAAATAAACATGGCGACAGTTGGAGATTATTAGCTGGTTAATATTCAGATAAAAACACAGTGTTTGTTGTGGTCTTTAAAACTGAACCAACTGTAGAGAAACGGTCACAGCATTCGAAACACTCCAGCTTGTTTTGTACGCAACACATCTAGTATTATTACTAAATACAGTTGATCCACTGAAACGATAAAATGTAGAAATTCTGCAATAATTTCATAGAAAATGTTTATTTTGTACTTGAAATTTTTGTTATATATATATATATATATATATATATATATATATATATATATAAAACATTCTTACATTGTTTATCTATTGGTTGCAGTTGGAAAAAAATGAAGTGTGATAGGTGATTTCACATAGTTCATTAGTCAACAGGTATGCTAACATACAGGTTAACCTAAGCATATGCTCTAATGTCTTAAAGCAAGCTCACATATGTTGCAATATTTGTGTGTTGTCATAGTAAATTATTTACATTTCTCACACTTGTAGGTATAATTACCCAAGCTGTTCACTGCCACCTTTCAATTTTGATGATGAAACCCTATAGCTTCACTTAACACAGTCAGGTATTGTTTTACTCCTAGTAGTACCAGGTTTGCAGGCAGTTTAGACGATTTAAGTTAGGAGAACAACTTTAAATTAAGGCTGACTGAGAAGGAAAGTCTGGAATGAATTGAAGGAAGAAAAAAAAAATTTCTGCTTCTTTTGGTATTTGTTTTATAACAGATGCTAATGCAAAGAAAATACAAGAACATTTGATTGCAGGATTTAGCAGCGTTGGCTACAGAAATGCATCTGCAGACGGGATTTTCTGTGAGCCGCAGCTGCTGTGTATGAACACGTTAACTGTGACCAGAACATTTATTGTGCGTCGATGTTCTACATGAGGTTTGTGTGTGAAAATGATTTCAGTCAATGCTCTGTTGTTTAGAGTGACTCATTGGCGCTCTAAAAGCACGACCCAGGCTATACATGGCAGGATTACATGGGAGTAAATCAAAGTCTTCGGTCGTGTCTCACAATTTCTCGGAGCACTCTTATGATCTCCATAAGCAACAGAGCTGTGTTGTTTAGCTTTTCATAGTATTTTTCTGATGTGGTGTTTTTCATTGTTTCGTTTTGTTTTCACATGAACTCTTGTCTGTTGAAAGCGATAATTGGCTATGATTAATCAGCAAAACAAACTCTAAAACCTCCTTGGAATTTATTCATGCAAAAGACGGCTAAACAAACGTTTCCAACTATGATTTATTGCTAAATCCTTGTCAGTGTAACTCTGCACAGTAAAGGCGTAAAACCTTTATTTCTCTACTAATCTTTTCTATTAATATTTTGATTACTCTTTGTTTGTGTGCATTTGTCTCAGAGATTTCTTCTCTAATCCAGAGCAGAGTTAGTTTTTTTATTCTTTCAAAAGCAACCCAGATGGGGAGGCTTTAAATTAGTCCTCCCATGTTGTGTAGTATTCTTTAGTTCACAGAATTCACAATACGGTTGTTCTCGTTTACATTTCTTTGAATTTGTTTGTTGGGGAAATGACTGTAAGAAAGACAGTGTTGGGAATCTGGGTCACCATAAACAACATCCAAGTCTCCCTCTCTGTTTGTGTTTACCCGCCATAAGAATACAGCTGCAGATGTCCCAGTGTGACAGTTTGTTGCATAGCCTAATAAAAGTCAAAGCAGTGGCTGCTTAGCTCAGGTAAAAGCCCAGTCTGCCTCAGTTTACTGTTGTTTTGGTTGGTGTGTGAAATCCCCCTCAGTCAGAGCCCTGGTCATACACCGCTCCAGGCCCATTGTGGTAAACATAACTTTTCCCAGTGTGGCTTTTTCTCGTGGGGGGGCGGAGGTTGGCACGGGGATTCAGTTTAGAAAAGGATTGCGTGACAGTCAGGCATTGTGGTTTGCAAAATCCGTCCGTCAAGTATTGCGAGGAGGGAAAGAAATCTTTGAATCTGGCATGGGCTGGGCGTTGGTGGAAGCCTTATAATCTTACGAGCTCTGTAGTTCAGTTGCTCGTGGTTTTCTGGAAACCTCGAGCAAAACGTCAGGCGCTTTACTGTTTGTGTGTGTTGAGATTCTGTTCAGTTAATCAGACTTAATTGAATGGTTCTCTTGACTCTGGCAGGTTTCTAAGGGGAATTCTAGCCTCTTAAAATGAAATAATTTTATTCATTTGGACCACAAGCTGAGCATATTAAAGATAATTCAGATAGTGTTCCTAATTTAACAATGTAAGGTGATAGAGTGAATTTCAACTACGTGATAAGGCGATAATTAGGAAAACAAATTAACCTGTTTGTCTGGATTTGTCTTTGTTTATCAGTGATACTTTTTTTTTTTTTTTTGCATGGACACAACAATGCCCCTCAAACGGATACGGTACTTATACTTGGATCTGATTACTTGATGATCAAAGTACCAATATCATTATTTCTACCACATAAAAAATATGCAGTGAATTAGGAGACAAGTTTTATTTCTTCTGTTTGTTACAACAAATGATGGTGAGTTAGGTAAAAAATAAAATATAAATCAAAATGACCACAAAACAAAAAATTTCAAGTGTAAAATAAACATTTTCTATGAAATTATTGCAGAATTTCTACATTTTATCGCTTCATGGTATCTGTTAACTAACCGATACGAGTACATTAGAACCGTATGACTGCATCCTTTATTCTTTGCTTTTATTATCTACAATTCTAAGTAGGAATCAACTCAAGCTAAATGCTCAACTTGGCAAAAGTTGAATATAAAGCAAAATTAGATATAAAAACTATTTAAATTGAGAACAGTCGTCTAATATGTGAATATTTTTCTTACGAGATTTCCAGATTCTTGAGATGAGTTTCCATTTAGACTGCAGTCCAGAACTTTAGGGTGACAACTGTTTATAATTCAGCAGGTCATTTTTGATCCGTTCACATTTCGGATTAAATCCACCGATATTCTGACTTCTAATTTCTATGAACCTAGATTACATATATACAATCACAACTAGCGAGCACTTTTGCCAAACCCCCAGTAGGAAAAATGAGGAACTACCCCCATTTTTATTCTAATAAACGTGACAAAACCGATCCATCTCAAACGAAAGCATGCTCAAGGTTCCGATTAATGTCCTGCAATATAGTGGTTAGTCCACTACAACCATGATACTCAAACTCTCGAGTATATATTATAGAAAAAAGTTTCACCATAAATACATTTTTACCTCTTCGCTAGTTCCAAGAGATGAAAGAGAGACTGATGTGCTCGTCATGTTGCTGCAAATAGATAATTCTCAGGGAACTGAGCGTTTGAAAACAGCACTAGTTGGACGTCCGTTGTTGAGTTCTTACTCAAAGACACAGATACCGCATGCTTGTGATAATTTAGGTATGCACTGCCCCCTACTGGTCGAAAATTACACAGTGTGCCTTTTAAAATCAATTAAAAAAATGTGTAATTCACACACAGTGTGGCTGTGGCTGGCATTAATTAACAATAAATAATCCTTTTTAGGAGTAAATAAGCCTCCTTTGTTTATTGCCTATAGTTAAAAGGGTAACCCTTCTCTACTGTATGTTTAGGTTGGTCATGATCGTGGTACTAGGAGAGCTTGACATTTTCTAAAGTAGTACCCACTGTAAAGACTTTGAGAAATACTGCACTACAACATAAATCATATAGAATAGTAAAACAACAGTGAAAATGCACCTCTGAATTTTGTAGTCCTTAAACTTCCACTCTGTTTCCGATGACGTCATATCCGTTAATTCATTAACAAAAGCCTAAATGTTTCACTGCGCTTGCCTAGAAGTAACTTGATCCAGGTTATCTCTTCCGCATAGTACATCTACAGGCAGTAGTTGATGGATGGAAAGTAACGTTTGTCCTTCTTCTTCTGTGTGTAATTCGAACCAATCATGTTCTGCAATGCTGATGTATAACACATCGAATAGCCAATAAAATGCTGGAAATGCAGATATCTTGCATATTTAGGTGGCTTTATTACTGTCATTGTAAACTGGCACCAGTAACATACACCTTTAGCAACATGTGCTAACACTCTTTGTTGTCGAAATACAAGATTAAGTAAGTATTTTCTCCCGTTGGCTTCCCCTGCTTTAGGGAAGGCTGAACAGGACTGATGACTGTTTACTGTTAGCGGTTATTCATCATTGTGAAATACTACTTGTCTACAACAGACTGTTGATTTTCTTTCCAATTTCTTCATCCAATAAGTAACTATTACACAGTAAAAGAACTTTGAAATCACACATGGTTGTTTGTAGGAGATGATAATGAGGCGGAACTTTAGCATAGGCAGTTTACTATGATTTATGTGTTTGTAAAGTGTTGCAGAAATACATCTTCAACACCACAAAACTTTCTTGTTACCTCAAGAAAACCAGATGAAAAATATTTATGGTTGGTACAGCTTTCCACAAGGAGGTAAATTATGCCTAAAGCAGTTACATTCCTAATAATTTGTTGATCCTGCTAACCCTACAGGTCAGTTAAGCTTCAATTTATAAAAGCCATGCTGTATTTATTTTTCATTGTTAAGTATTTTCATGATATAGTCAGAAGAAATGGTGATGACGATGCTTAAACCTGAATTGCACCTCCACCTATTAGCAGTTGAGTATTCACAGTTTATTCTGTTTAGTATACAATCAAATTATTTAGAGCATATCTCAAATATTTGCAAGAAAATGGGGCGTGGGAAGCTGGAATACCTTGATAGAATACTACTTGTCACACTATTGGCCGGAATTGGCCAATAGGAGCAGCAGTCCCTTTTCTTCTTTGCGCTGATTGGCTTTACACCCAAGATGCAAAGTAAGGAAGACTGTATATATTACATTCTGTAGTAGAGCTTGGATGGTTTCCATTGTGGGTATTAACGTAGATTTGGTGTTTATAAACTGTTAAAATGAGCAATATCTAGAGTTTTTAGGAAGCAGTCCAGAAATGTGTGGCTATCTTTGGTCCCTCATTCTGAATTATTTGGTATTTGACCCAGTTTTTAAAAATAATGAATGACCCAAATAGCAAAGTTTGCTGGTAGAGGCTTTTTAGTGGAGTCACAAAATCCACAGCATACAAATACGTATAAAATATATATATGAAAACTAAAAATGGTCAGTCGCTAAAGGTTGGATTGGTTGTACCTGGGATCTGCTATGTAATGACCAAACTACAAAATAGAGCAAAGAAAATATAACCAGCTAACAAACAATTGATGAGTCCAGTTCAAGAAAACTTGGTCTGTTTTTGTTTTTTGCTTTCTGCTGTGCAGTCTTTGTTTTTAGTCCTCTGCGGCTCCATAAAGTCCAGAACCGTTAAATGGCGGCTGCTCGATGTGAATTACCTGTCCCGTCTCATCCACTGAGCCCGAGCTTCGACTCTTCTATGGACACGTTAATTTGCTCTTCCTCCAGGCACCAGGAAAAATGGGCCATCCGCTCTGACATCAGAAAGCCATGAAGCAAATAGCTTATATGAGCTAATATGAAATTTCATCAAAGATTAATGTTTGGTTTTCAAAGGACTCTGGTCATCGTGGCTTTAGATTAATCATGCTGTGACTGATGCAAGACACGTACAATCTTTCGCTGTATAATCTGTAACTATATATCCTAAATTGGTGAAAAAGGATTTAATCTTACTCCACCGTCTTTTGAATAACACTGAATGAAGCAAAACCTCAGTGTGGTAATTACTTTTTCTCTTTCGCAAGCAGAGGTGATTTTAATAGAATAATCCTTTCATTGTCCCACAAGGGGAACGTGGGTTATAACAGCAGCTAAAAAACACTTTTACAAACCGAACACAGAACAGAAAGACACACACTTTTTACAGAAGAAAAATATTTGTCATGTACAATAGTAACAAAAACAGATTACAGTGATTAAGTTTAAGTACAGACAAAGTGGTAAACTGAGGTTGTAGTGTGCAAACGGAGCAGGATACTGAAAGATTTTTAAATTATTAGAATATTTAGAGAACTTATAAAAGCGCAGATTGTGCGTTGAAAAGTGTGTCACTTCCAATACGTTATATAGTCCATGAAAAATAATGTGTGACTTTTAGCAGTAGTAATTACAGGAACAGTTTGGGTCTATGTTTGATCAGAAACATCTGAGCAACGTGGACGTCGAGTTTTGTCTAACGCTTAGTAAATCTTCCGGCAGAGCTCCCTGAATGAAGGCAATTTTAAATCAGCAGCTCATCTGTTTGCTTCTGTATCAAAGTGGTGGACTCACTGACTTTGAATGCATCAGACTTCCTAGTCGGGATCAACTGGTAGTTTTCGGATCGCTAAGTACGCCTCAAACAATTATTTAAAGGTTTGGCAGGCTGATAATCTACTCCCAGTTGTTGTTTTGTCATCTAAGTGTAATTGGATTCAGCGTTGGCAGCATATTCCTCAGCACCGAGTGGTTTGTGCCCAGTTAATAAATGCTGGCTGCAGTCTGGCATTCCTCCTGTAGTTCACTGCTAATTATTTGGAACGCTTTAATGTCGACTGGCCTGAATAAAGAGCGAGAAGAGTAGCGTGTTGTGGCGGGCCCTGAAATCATAATCATCAGTTTTTCCTCCCTAATCCTCTCCGTTTTATTTTAATGTTTAATTTTTTGTCCACCTACGTTTCTCTCTCTCTCTCTTGGGTTGCTCTCCCTGTGTCCCCTGTCCTTTTCACTTTTCTTCCTCACGCATTGTAGTCTGATCGCTGTCACGGGGTGTCAGAACAGGTGAAATCAATTACTGACCCTCGGCGGCCTGCTGCCTCACCACAACTAGTTTCTTTTAATGGAGAGAATTAATGAGCGATCAGTCTGTGAGATGATTTGGTGTCATGGATCTAGCTCTGCTGTGTGCGAGGGAGGAAAGCCTAGAATGGGGAGGAGGGGGTTGTTTGCTCGACCCTGCATTTCTAATTCTGTCCTTCCACAGAGACAGTTAAGGCTGTTCACATTCCTCCTCTTCATTCCCCGACTGCTAATCACCTCTGAGGTTGAGGAGAAAGGTTGAGGAAAGACACAGTAGTACATTGCACCACTTTACAGCTGCATCGCCCCTTAGCTCTGCTGAGGATCTCTTTCAAGGGCCAGTAAATAAAAAAAAGCCCCAACAAAATAGCTCAAATGTTCACTTCCCTTTCCTTGTTGGCATCAGCTCTGTGTGTGGGTTCTGAAGTGTACCATGGCTTTCTTTTTTTTTTGTTTTTCCTCTCTCAAACCTCTTCGTCCGTCTTCGCAGATGGAATCTCCCGTCTCCACCCCAGCC
Organism: Apricaphanius iberus; assembly: GCA_028564705.1. Taxonomy (NCBI): domain Eukaryota; kingdom Metazoa; phylum Chordata; class Actinopteri; order Cyprinodontiformes; family Aphaniidae; genus Apricaphanius; species Apricaphanius iberus. Next base: position 647,308 of record JAPXFQ010002931.1, read on the forward strand.
CCTCCCCCCCTCCACCCCCTGGCCACGGTGGGCAACAGCGAGATCGCCTCGCCGTGTGAGCAGATAATGGTGCGCACACGCTCGGTGGCGGTGAACACCTCCGACGTGGCCCTGGCAACAGAACCCGAGTGCTTGGGGCCGTGCGAGCCTGGCACCAGCGTCAACCTTGAGGGCATCGTGTGGCAAGAAACCGAAGACGGTAAGAGAAGTGGTCACACGTGAAACACATGAGTTCTGCTTTTTTATTATTATTTTTTTTTTTCATGAGGAAATTTTAAAATGTATTTCCTGTCAGTTATTTATTTGGTGGTTTGATCTCTTAAATTTCCTGCAATTTTATCTAAAAGGCTTAAGAAAAAAAAATCATGGCAAGAGAAATTACGGTGAAAATGTAATAAACAGACTTATTTGAAGAAAATTCAGGAAGCTTTCCGCTGCAGAATATGTTGGATTGTGAACACAAGACTTGTGGACTAACTTCTGTTGGAGTACATTAATTGGCCCCTTTTGGATGTAAAAAGACAGTTTTTGTTCAAGATGGCTCTGAACTGGGAGTTGGACATTATTTTGCATTTCTGAGTGGTTTACAAGAATCTTGGTGTTTTCAGTAAGCATTTTGTCCTTGATTGGTATTTACACTGCTGAAAAAATGAACCCTAAAGCTGAATGAATGAAATATTCTAATTAAATGCTTTCTTCTTTACACAGTTGAATGTGCTACCAACGAAATCACCCAAAAATTTTCAATGGAAATAAAATTTCTCTTATTTATAGAGTCAAAACTAATCATACACTGTAAAATACACTCACTGGCCACTTTAGTAGGTACATCTTACTAGTACCAGGTTGGACCCCATTTTGCCCTCACAACCGCTTAATCCTTTGTGGCGTAGATTCAACAAGATACTGGAAAACATTCCTCAGTGATTTTGGTCCATATTGATACGAAAGCATAACGCAGTTGCTGCAGATTTGTCACTGCAGATCCAGGATGTGAATCTCTTGTTCCACCACATCCCAAAGGTGCTCTATTGGATTGAGATCTGGTGACTGTAGAGGCCATTTGAGTACAGTGAACTCATTGTCATGTTCAAAAAAACGGTCTGAGATGATTCAAGCTTTATGACATAGCGCACTATCCTGCCGGAAGTAGCAATCAGAAGATGGATACACTGTGGTCATAAAGGGATGGACATGGTCGGCAACATGACTGCACGGTGACGTAAAATACGTCACTATGTTACCACTCAGTCGTTTTCCCAGAGAGGGCGGTGCAGCTGCTCAGAGAGCAGGATTCAGGAGGATTACTCAGCCATACGTGAATTAAACCACAAAAAAAACTCTGGCTGGGTTTTTTAATGAGGACATTTCACTACCAGTATAGAAGTATCGGAATCGGGACTCTGTATTCGCAGATGCTCAAAATCCGATGGCTCGTACTCAGACTTGAGGGCAAAAAAAACCTGATAGGGAAATCCCTAGTCTTTACTCACTTTTTATCAACCCTTTTTTTTTCTATCGCAGCACAATGTATCGATCGATACATATTGTTATTGAATTATCATCCAGCCCTTACGTGCATCCACTATTGTGTGGTTAAATCTGTCATTAGCTACATTAGCAACAAGCTACTAGTATGAATCTCTCCTAATATATGACCACTTTTCTTATCAAAAACAGCACAACTGTTATTTTTGTTGGTTTCCTGGCATTGGCCTTGATCTTGGGTGAAGTATTTATATTTAAATTGGCATCCGATCAGGACTTTAAGAAGTATAAAACTGTCAATCTCCTTTTGGCAGAGGTATCTGGCCTGTCACCAAGGGCAGCAATGGGGAGCCCAAGTCTCCTCCCATTCCGTTCGACCCATGGGTCCCCAAACAGAAAAAATAATGAATGGAAGTCAATGAAACGATAAGTTATTTTCTTGTCCGCTATGTCTGACGTCCTGAATCACACATATGTTGTACTTCGAATTAAATGATAACTAATGATGTACATTTCGACTGTGTTTGTCCAGTGATTTGGGATTTATTTGATTGTAAAAATTTGCATTTAAAATGCCTACAAATCAGAAGTCTGAAGTCCCATATATGAAGCCCTTTGGCTAAAGGGAGCTAGCACTAGCTATATCAGGTAAAACACTCACCTAGAGCTTGTAGAGCTTCTCCTCCATGCTGGCTCTCACTTGACCGTATGCTTTATCCCCAGCATAGCTGCTACTTTCCACATGGTCAGGTTTATAGAGGTTTTCTTCGTGTTTAATGTTCCTTTCTTCGGCCTGGAGGCTACGACCCTCGCTCTCCTTCTTCTGCAGTTGTAGTCAAGTAAACATCACACAAAACCTAAAATAACTTTTGCCGCCGGTCGAAAATCAGCGTTTTCTCTGCATCAAAATTTGTTTTTAAAATTCACGGACATCATATGTCCGATCAACAGCGCATTTCGAACTGGTTTAGAAAATAACTTTTATCCCTCTATTGACTCTCATTTCTTTTGGCATTAGGGGACCCATGGACCGGAAGTAGAAATGCGTGACTTAGGCTCCCCATTTCATTTATGCTTGAAGGGGCTGATTTTACAGGACGGACCTCCTTCTTGGTGGAACCTCGTGGGGCCTCTCAGTCCATGTTAATCTAAATCTGGCTTCACCGCCCCAGCTGGTTCCAATTTATGGCAGACTCGAAATGGCTGTGATTCTTTAACATCCTAATGGATTTTATTTAGTGTGAAGTCCTTAATCAGATGGTTAAAACGTGAACTCAGTTGGGTGTTCCAACATGACTTAGAGTCCTAGCACACATCAGATCTACCTTGAGTCACATGCACCAATGAGAAGTGTTTGTAAACTTCTGTCTAGTTGTCAGAAGTACGTAGTACTTTAACATAGTGACTGTTGTGTGGGTTAAGCCTAGTTTATACTTCTCCGACAGCAACTTTGCATCCAGATGCAGACGTATTGACGGAGACGTTTTATCGTTTATAGTACTCCAGTTTCTGTTCTCCATCAATTTTTTTGTGTTGCAAAGCAATTCTCGACCAAGACAGCAGGGGGTGCTAACTTTTAATGGCCGGTCTGCCTACTGTTGCAGTGTAGTTTTTTGTGTTTTTTCTTCAGGACATTTCCCCTTCAAGAAGCAATAGACGACAGACAATAAGTTTTAATTAAGCTGTAAATCTTTTTACTAGAAGTGCAGCTCATATAATACTCTAAAAACGCATGTAAAGAAACACAACAGCATGTTTTAATGTTTCTCTACACCTCCTTGTTCTCAAAATCGCCAAAAGACCAGATTAGATCAATTATCCTTAAAGTATAAAGCATGTAGTGGCCAAACGCTGCATTAACTGATTACAGCGTCTATAGAGTACCATTCTGATGAAGCGATCTCTGGCTGTTGTTGAACTGACCAATCACAGGCAGATGCTCTCCATTGACAGAGACGGATACTTAGAAAATGGGGCTTGACACTGTATGTCCTTGCGTAGGTGAAAGAGAACCCTTTAGTCAAATGATAATGTTGCTGCTTCAGTCTGTCTCTGTCAAAACTGAGAAGTATAAACTAGGTTTTAGACATCAATGATTTTTCTTTCAGTTTTTACCAGTCATCATTATTCACACCTTGCCTTCTGAAATATATTTCGATATACCCAAACTGCCTGCGGAAATGGTAACGGTGCCAATTTGGGCTTCAACAGCACACACTGCATTATTTTGCCAAGCAGAATAGTGGTTGGCAGCCAGTTTTTAGTTGGCCTTGATTTGTTTTTTCCTGTCTGGGAGTGTGCAGACGGGAGTTTGTTGCACAGAGATATCTGCTCAAAAACATCATGCCTCCACAACAAAGCTGTGGGGTTTTTAAAAAATATTTTTTTGTTTTGCCAGCTGGGAATAGGGTTGGCTCGTCTCCTGCGGCGCAATCCGAGTGAAATCTTAGGCACTCTGTTTCCCAGCCTTTGATTGAAAACACATTGAGCTTATTTAATTTTAAGATGTATCAGTATCATTATCAGGTTCCTCAGGATCTGAGAAACTCTGCCGGGTTTTGTTTCTCTTTTTTGCTTCTTTCTCTGTTGTGAATGTGAAATAATGCAAACACAGAATCTTCAAAGCAGCTCGCGCTCAGCCGCTCTGCGGGCATGCTGGGTACAAATCGCCCACACATCCACTCTGCTGCCTGTTGGTTCACTTTGAGGAATGGGGAGGGAGAGGGAGCTCTCTGCCTCATCAACATTCCCAGCCCCATGCCATTGAGTCCCCCCCCCCCATTCCCCCCATCATCCTCTTATTTTTTTGTGATTTTTGCTCCGGCTCTGAGCTGTGTGTGATTCCCTCCTTTTCTCCTCTCCTTTGTTACCGAGCATCCAGCCGGTCGCCCCTTGACTCTGTATCCAGGCAAACTGGGAGAGAGTGAGTGCATGGCGTGGGGGGGGGGGTGTTTGAGGGAAGACAAGGCCACTTCTGTTAGTGACACAAATATGGCTCTGAGCCAGCACCAGTACTATGCTGTTCTCCCTCATTCTCTGCCTCCCACAGAGTGATTAAACCCCCCACTTTTGCCCTACCCCCCTTCCGATTCCCTCTGTCCTTGGCCTGCACACTCTCTCTCTCTCTCTCTCTCTCTCTCTAGCTGGTATTTTGGCTGAAAGAGGTGGTGGTTTGGTCTGGTGGAGCTGTGTTTTCCTCTGATTCTGTCCCGTCTGGCTCAGTGGGTGCTTTAGAGTGGTTTTAAAGTGGCGGGGTGGAGAGAGAGATGGGGATGGTTGGAGGGAGGGCACTCTGCAGGTGTAGCACACAGGTTGTTATGGCTGTCAGAGCTTTAGAGACCACTCGGGTAAGATTACAAGTGCACTCGCTTTGAAGATGCTTTTTTTCTTCTTCTTTATCTGAGAGGAAAAAGACTCATCAAGCATACAATTTATTTCTGTCAGGGTTTTTCAGACTTGCTTTGAAATTTTGCTAGATAAGGAGAGCTACATGTGGTCTAACTTTATAAGTTTCAACGTTTCATGTTCATTTAAGGTTGCAGCTTCTTTTTTCCCAAAAGAGTCGTCGTTTTTAAAAGGGTAGGGCAATCACCTATAAATACCTTATAGAAATAGCAGAAGCACACAATTTATTACAGGAGATGTATGGACACTGGGAAAAAAATATGGCCAACGCTAGCTGACAAGAACAAATAGGATTCTTGGAAATTGCATGTACATGGTAGTACACATGCTGCAATACTCATTTGGTGTACCGTAATTTATCTGAGTGATTGTCAGGAGTGGAAATGAAAGATTTCTTTCACTACCCTCTGTTGCTAGTGGAATAAACAGATGTTTGTGTAGTATTTGTCTTGTTGCAATAAAATCAAAAGAAGAAAAAAACAATCTGTTTATTGTTAACTGGTACACACTGATGGTTCCACTTCCATTTTCTACCCAGAAACAAACCAGCTCCTCTCCATATTCAACCAATGCATATCAGGTTGTTTGTTTCTTCATAGTTTACTGGGTTTAATGAGTAATGAAGATGGATACTCAGTGTGAAATTGTACATATGCCTTCATTAAATAAATAATTTTCTAAAGTTTTTGTTTTACATAAATTTTGCATGGATTGTGATCCCTTTTGGGCCTACCAATTTCTTATGTAGTATTACAGATTATCACCTCTGAAACTGTAAAACTGAGCAGAAAAGAACATGATCCTTAAAATCTATAAAATCTTCAGATTATACAAAAAATACCCAAGGTTTCCCAAATAAAACTAGTTTGGCTGTTCTTTAGTTATTTCTATATAGCTCATTTAACCCCAATAACTCAGTCTACTACTTGGAGATGATTTGCGTAAACTTTATCATTAGATATTTTATATTTATGCTTAATTCTACAATCAGTATAACGATACATGTTTCTAATAATATATGCTGTTTTTACTTGATTAGATTTTTTGGCAACTGCTAAACCAAAATGTTATTTCTGTACATAAAATAAAAATGTAGTTTATGTGGTGAAATGGCATTATGAAAACAAAAATTGTGGGTGAGCAGCTACGATTTTTAGGGCGTAGTCTGTAGTCATTTTGTGATGTAGAACCTTTTGTAGCTCTTGTTTCAGGTACCAGCCCTTTTTTGTGTGCATTCTTACAGATAAGAACTAGGATCCACACCCCTCAGTCCCTATAAACTTTTTAGCTCCTACTCTGAGGCAGGTTCTTTTCGTGGTTCCATCAGAACTCGTATGATGTAGTAAGCCTGTGAATATTCTCATTCATCCAGGTCATGGTTATCTCAAGGAAATTGAAATAGACTTGGTAATTTGTCTTGGAAGACGTTTCACCTCTTATCCAAGAGGCTTCATCAGTCCCAGCCTGGTCAGCGGCGAGCATGAACTGTTGAAGCCTCTTGGATAAGAGGTGAAACGTCTTCCAAGACCAATTACCAAGTCCAGTTGCGTTCGATTGAAATTTCCTTGAGATCGTATGATGTAGGTGTTTGGTGAACTCATAAGCTGCGCACCTTGCTAGATTTCTGCTTCTTAAGGCTGTGCCATTTAAAAAGAATGAACTAAAATGAGAAGAAAATACACTAGAAAAACGTAAAATTGAACCAAACTTCTTTTTTTGGGGGGGTTTAATCCCATCGATCTCTATCGAGGTCCCTGACTCCGATGCAAATGGAATCTGAAAAGGTTCCCGGAACACAGTTCTTGGAACTTTTCTGTCCCGAAAGCGGCTTATATATGAGGACACGAATGATTCAGCAATCGGAATTAAAACGGGGTCAGCATTCAGGGTTTTTCCTAGGTCAAAAAAGGGCAGTGGTGGTACCCACTGGAGGACTTGAAGGCAGGAGTGAGGTGTCTTTTTTGCTTTGTTTTTTTCCAGCCCATATGTATACACCGCGAATTAAAAGTCATAAGTACTCAACAAATTACACATTGTTCAGTAACCAAATGTATTTACAGAACAGAGCCATTGTGGTTCAAAACCACTGGCTCTGTTTTTTAGATCTAGGGGATTCTGTTCAATTACATTTCTCTGTTTGGTAACTTAATCAGTGTTGCTAACTGTCTCTGACAGAAATTGACTGAATTTGACCCTGAAAGTCGCTTGAAGATGCCAAAAGACGTCACATAATTAGTTTACTGATGAGCTTCTCAACATTCAATACAAATGAAACCAGAAATGGTACTTTTGTCTTTAAGAAGAGTCTGGAACATGTTATTTTATATAATTTTTTCTTGAAGCATACTGTTGAGAGAAGGGATGAAATTAATTGGAGTGAATATAGTTTTTGTTTTTTAATACTCCGTATAAATACATATGGCATATTTAATATGCATCAAACATTGATTGCCAACTGCCATTAAACATGAACTTATGGCTTATGTTTGTGTGTTTTCTTTTGTGTTTTAAATGTCCTAAGTTTTTGAAACTCTTATAGCCTACATTACAAACGTTACTTGAACACAAAACAGGTTTGCAGCGGATCGGCGCGGATGCTGCGTCGTTACGTACAGTCTCTGCAGAGTGGAGAACGATGTCCATGTGTAGGTTATAAACAAAGATCGATCTTACAAACCTGCATATTTCTTTTTAACTTTACAGTTAATTTTAAAGATAAAACAAATTTGTTTGGGTGACATCAGCATCTTCTCTCTCTGTATGGCTCCCGGTGAAATGAGCCGAGCTACATGAATTTACAATCCGGTTGCAAAGAAAATCGGGTCTCTAATCTGCAGGGGAATATTGGTGAAAAAGCTTGATATAAAGTAGATAAAGGTGGTCCGAACTTTTGATGGATTTTTCGCTAGGCGTTTTAGGAAAATAGGGAGTCTAAAAAGTCATTAAAATCAAATCAAAACTTATTAATAAAGCGCTTTCCAACTACATAGTTGGAATAAAAATAGCAGCAAAGTCGCTAAATTGGGAACATTGGACTTAATGCAGGTTAATGTGCTGATTTCGAGACAGCGCCACCACTGTGGTTGTGTTTGTTTTGAGTAACTGCAGTTAAATTCCGACCATTGAGCGCATAGACCTGACAGTGCGCTGAACGTATTTATTAACATCCCCATCGTGATTTTGTGGCGGAAGTAAATTGGACAGTGGCAACTGCAACTGGAAAAAAAAAACTGGCATTTTTTTATATCTTTGCATGTTTGAAGCTGTTGCAGTTTGAATTAGTTTGTTCAAAATAAACGTTTGTCGAAAACGCATCCTCATGATGTCTTGATTATTATTTTTCTTTTCTATAACCAAGGCTTTTGGTTTTGTTTGGCTCTACTTGGTGGTTTTCTATCAAGGTAGTGACAATTCAACCTTCTACCTGCATGAATAAAATGGTCCATAGCTCCAGTCTTGATTCCACCTTTGAATAACATTTATCAGCTTTGTTTAATACCTTCAGTTCAACATTAAAAATGTCCTTTGTGTGATTGACTTTAAAGCCTACTATTTTGCTTGGGGGGAAAAAAAACTATTTTGTGAATTTTGCTTGCTTGTTGGCTTCAGATAAATTAGCTTCTGCATGTAAGAGAGCCTGACGTTCTATCTTAAAACTTTTAACAGAGTAATTGATTGTTAACTTTGGGTGTCCTGGTATGGACAGTGAGCCTGTTCTCAATGACTGCCATTGTGCTGCTTTTTTCACACCACATTAAACAACACAAAGATGTATGCTGTACTCACTCTGCATAATTTTTTATGGTACAAGCTCTTAAAAATCCGCTGACTAGCCTTGGAATGAAACCCGCCTAGCTGCATCGCAGTCCCATGCAGCTGCATTTCTTTAAACAAATGAGAACCAACACACGGCAAATCTAATCAAAGAACCAGGACCAAAACCCAAAGACACAGCAGAGACATTCTGATGGGAGCTGAAGTTAAGAAGTCGTCCACCTTCTTTCATATGTGAGGAGTTGAAGCATTGTAACCCAGATATAAATGCTTAGCGTGCCAACCAGCAGCTGCTTCATCACCTCTGCCTTTTGGCCTTGTGGGAGTAAATGAACAACAAGCTCCTAGTAATTGTCTGTGCCTCGGCCGACTCTGTGAATGCCAGAGGAGGAAGCAGACGAGGAGGAAGCAAGCAACACATAATAAAAAGCAATCAAAGAAGCTGGAGCTCTGTTCAGAGCATTCCTGCTTGATGAGGATGAATGAATTTCTTTTTTTTTCTTTTTTTTTCTGGGTGCTGCTTAACTCCAGGCTTTGAGCACACATGCATTCAACTCTGGGTGATTACTCAATAGAGGCCAAAATGCATCGTGGGTTGCTCCCAAACAAAAATAACCCCCATATTGTTTTTTTCTATTTAAAGACAGATCTGTGTAAAGGAACAAAAAATGTCAATCGTAGGAGATTGTCTTTGTCATGTGAGTCTGGAGGCAAGTGAAGCATAGAGGGGGGGTCAAAGCAATGGTATTTTAAGGACTGAAACAAATTCCCTCAGAGCAGACGAGGCAGTGGCAGCTCCCAGGGTCGTGTCAGCAGGGCGACGGGGGCGGCCCCTTCCAGGCCTAGCATGCTGATACCTCCAAATGCCATCTCTGAGATGCAGGAGAAGTTTATTGGTCTTGAAACGCAGCCCGGAACGTCTTGGCTCCTGCTCCAGGGCAGAGGGAACACAGAGGGGGCCCCTTTAGCCAAACACTGCAGCTCCATGCAAGTGGCAGTGTGACGTTTGCTCACACACACACACACCCTTCAGTTCACAGCAGCCCATTCCCATAGCAGGTCCCACAAGTTTCTTATGCTCCGTAATAGATGAATAGAAGCTGTTTGTGAGAAATGTTTGTCTCATGGATTATTTGAGCAGGCATCACTGCAGCATCTTCATGTTATATGGACTCATCATGGTGGTTTGAAAACCCGTTTGCCGTCTGTGTAGAAGACGTGTTAATGCAGAACACACGGAAGTTAAGTCTGTCTCCTGTAGACCTGTTTAGTTACTGTTTTAGTCCAACCTCTGATAATGAGCTGTGGATATAAGAGGAGGGCTTTACAATACTGTCCCTATATGAGGCTTTTAGTTTGAAGTTGGAAAAAACACAGACAACTAGAACTGAAACTAATAAAAACTAAACTGCAAATAAGCGTTTTGGGTAGTTTTTATTTTACTGATAACAACCTTGGTCTACACACACGTGGTTTTAATTTACCTGTTCTTTGGTCGCTCCTTCAGCCAATCTTTTCCCTCACATGTGCCTACCAATCAAAAGTGGAAGTGACCAAATTCCAAGCTGAAATTTTGCTTGCCTAAATGTATGTGGTAAAAATCCTCATCATATCATCACAGATTGTTGTTCCTGAGGGGAGAAAGCCTGGTTTGTTACTCACACATTTAGTCCCGGGGTGAAATTGGCAGGATTATCCCCAAATTAACCCAAATCTCGTAAAAATAAAATAGACATTTGCTCCCCATTCTTATTGGCCGACAACTGCCTTTTTCCAAACACTTAAACAGTCTGGAAGTATAAATCATGCCTGGAGGAGTTGAGGGCTTTGCCAGTGGTTGTCACAAGATATCATGTTTTCCTCATACACGTCAAGGAGAGCTTGAGTAATGCGCCTTTGGCCGATCTGTCTCTTAATCTCAGCACCATCTCCTCCAAGGAAAAACACACGAGGGGTTGTTTTAACAAGAGATTGCAGATTCACCCAGATGACATTTAAGGAAACTGCACCCTGCTGTAGTACTGATTACTTAGAGGGATATTTGCATTTAAAGATGGGAAGAATGTGAAAGATGTAATATTTTTGGTCATTTCCAGCTTTGCAGGCTGCTGGTTTTTTTCCCTTCTTTATGTGGTTGTAGAAACTGCTGCATGCAGCTGATAGTGTGGGGATGATGTGGAAAGCATACTAATACTCCGCTCTGTTCCTCTCAGTGGTATAAAAGAATTGACCTTCTCACAGGCTGTTATTCCTGTCAGTGAGAGTTACTTCAGACTTTCTCCTTTTATAAACCAGAAGGCAGCCTGAACTTTTCAACTGCAGCTTTATATTCCAAATAAAATCATCAACCAGACCCATCTCAGATCCAGCAGTATTCTGTACCATCCTTCACCTCAAAACCTAAACTATGTATGTGCTTTATGTTTCCAACATTCTTTGCAATATGTGCATCTTTATAAACAGCAATTTTGTTTGATGTTCATAAAATGAGCATCAAGATTCTTTCTAGAAATAAAATAAAAAAATACACTATCATCAGAAAAGACAGCTTTTTCCTTTTGGCTTTAATATTTGGATATAAATACAGGAGATGTAGCAGCATGACATTTTAATTATGATTATTGTAGGAATTCCTCCTGTTTTCTCAGTGTTCTTATATTATGTGCGGAAAATGCAAAAAGTGACTTTTCAGTGGTATTACTCAGTTTCCTTATGAACATTAATATTATCAATAGTACTAGTGGGAGTAGCTATTTTTATTCTTACAAAGTAGCCCATCGAATCTAAGCACAATGCATTTCTTCTGCAATGCATTTTTTTTATATACAAGTTGTTTTGTCTTGAGAATCACTTAATTCGTCCAAGTGAAATGAGTTTCAAGCTTAGTATATACTGTGGACCAGTGCTGTAGGCAAACAGCTAGAATCTGGGAAAACATTGAGACCCCTTCTAAAATGCACATAACTGGCTTAATTAATAGTCACACCAAATATACCTTAATATGCTTTAAGATAAAGTAGAAATAATTTTCTTCCTTGTCTATGTTCTTGGGGATACTTCCGATAGGCACCGAAAAAAAAAAAAAAGCCACTCTTGGATTGGCTGCTTTGCAAATACCATTTTGTAATGCATCGAGTAGATTGCATTTAGATACTTCAGCTTCCTAACCTGTATTTCTTTTGAACGTTTTAGATATGCACTGTGAAAACATCTGTGAAAATGTAAAGTTTCAGTAAATAAATTGGAGTTGCGTTCCACTAGGCCTATGGTATACCGGTTTATACAGAAAACTTGTTTTTATGTCATAATATGAATTATTTATATACCACTATAATGATAGCCCAGATGACATCCAGATTGTTTGATGTGGGAGAGTGTTACAGTGGGGACAGATAACACTGCCACACACTAACACCATAGCAAGGAAAGGCAATTTTATTTGTATAGCACACTTTCAACACATTGCAATTCAAGGTGCTTTACATGATAGCATAAATCAGTTTCATTAGAATACAAATGAGCAGTTACAATAAAAAAAATAGAACAATGTAGGGACAAGTGAGTAAAAAACTGTTTAAGTTCATTAACTGATCTCGCCTAAGAAAGCTCACAGTTTTTAACACACAAGAAAGCATTTGCAGTAATTAAGACAATAATTCGTGTGACAGTTAAAAACAAGCAAGTAAAAATAGTTACTCATAAGTGATTCTAAATAGGTGAGTTTTAATTTTGGATTTAAAAGGGTTCAGTGTCTCTGCAGCTTTGCATTCTCCCAGTAGTTTGTTTCAGATATGAGGAGCATAGAAACCAAAAGCTGTTTCCCCATGCTTGGTTCTGGTTCTAGCGACGATCAGTAAACTAAAGCTGGAGGACCTGAGTGATCTGGATGGTTTGTACCGTGATAGCAGATCTCTAATGTACCCTGGTGCTAACCCATTCAATTATTTATAGATTAATAAAAGCACTTTGAAGTCTATTCTCTGAGCTACAGGGAGCCAGTGTAAGGACTTTAGAACTGGTGTGATGTGTTCTACTTTCCTGGTTCTAGTGAGAACACGAGCAGCAGCATTCTGGTTTAGCTTCAGCTGTCTGATTGATTTTTTAGGTAGACCTGTGAGGACACTGTTGCAGTAATCAATCCAACTAAAGATAAATGCATAGATCAGTTTTTCAAGCTCCTTCTGTGACATCAGTCCTTTAATCCTAGAAATGTTCCTCGGGTAATAGAAAGCTGACCTTGTTATTGCCTTTATATGACCCTGGAGGTTCAGGTCTGAGTCCATTATTACACATAGATGAAAAGTAACGTTTTGAACTAAGCATTGTGGTTCACGGTGTCAATGGAGACAAAACCAGTAGAAAATAAAGCAACAATAGTGTTAAATATGGTCTTACATACCATCTATGATACTGCTACCAACTTTATTGTGTCGTTATCTGAAAATTAACCAGCTAGTGATCCCCTATGGTTGGTGTGTTTGTTTTGTTTCTACCCTACAAATTCTGTACTCTGCCTCCTAGTGGAATTCTCCAGTACTATGTTCAAGACGCAGCTGGCTGCTTACGCCAACGCAAGGTAAAAAGTACGGATATTTTCAGCCTTAGATTATCAAGAATTATATTTTTGACTAGAATCGTAATCATTTTATCTAGGGATGCACTGATGCTGATAATGGCATTGGATATCCTGGCCATCCTTGTTTCGGTATTGGTTAGTTACCTGATAGTATGAATCTATACTTAAAGTGACAGTGTGTAGTTTTTGCAGTACATCTTTGAAAATACCCATTAAAATATTATGTAATAATAATCACGTAAAGCAGATTAATTGCAAAATATTGACGATATTGTAAAATATGACTTTAAAAATCTGTTTAAAAAATACATAGGCGCGGGTCCTCTTTTCAGGGGAAACCCATATTAGATGACGTCTTTACTTCTACAAGAGCCTGGACGGACAAAGCGCACGGAACACACCCGCAAAAAGTTTCGCCATAAATACATTTTTACCTCTTCGCTCCAAGTTCCAAGCGATGAAAGAGAGACTGGTGTGCTCGTCATGTTGCTGCAAATAGATAATTCTCAGGGAATTGAGCGTTTGAAAACACACTAGTTGGACCTCCGTTGTTGAGTTTGTTACTCGAAGACACAGATACCACATGCTTGTGATAATTTAGGTATGCACTGCCCCCTACTGGCCGAAAATTACAGTGTGCCTTTAAATTTGTGGAAACTGTAATAATTTCACAGAAAATGGTTTTCATTTGAATTTTTATTTTTGTGGTCATTTTTATTAATATCCATCCATCCATCCATCATCTTCCGCTTATCCGGGGTCGGGTCGCGGGGGCAGTAGCCTAAGCAAAGAGGCCCAGACTTCCCTCTCCCCGGCTACTTGGGCCAGCTCCTCGGGAGGAATCCCGAGGCGTTCCCAGGCCAGCTGGGAGACATAATCCCTCCAGCGGGTCCTGGTCTTCCCCTGGCTCCTCCCGGTGGGACGTGCCCAGAACACCTCACCAGGGAGGCGTCCAGGAGGCATCCTGACCAGATGCCAGAGCCACCTCAACTGGCTCCTCTCGATGTGGAGGAGCAGCGGCTCTACTCTGAGCCCCCTCCGGATGACCGAGCTTCTCACCCTATCTCTAAGGGAGAGCCCAGCCACCCTACGGAGGAAACTCATTTCAGCCGCCTGTATCCGCGGCATGATATTTTTTAATATTTATTAATATTTTATTATTTATCTAATTCGTCATAATTTGTTGTAACAAGCAGAAAATAAAATTAAACCTGTCTTCCATTTCATTGCATTCTTGTTGTGTGGCAGAAGAGTCAGCATTGGTACTTGGTATCGACAAGTACACAGATCCAAGTATCGGTATCGTTCCATCCTTAATTTTATTTTGTTTCATAGCATTCACCTGTGTCTGAACATGAAAAAAAGCAACATGATACAGTCTGTATGACAGTAAAATGGGCTATTTAAAGCCATGCTTGGGCATTAATTCTTTTCTTGTAAGATGATGTGATAATTCACTTATCTTTGTAACAATTTAAACCAGTAACGTTTTTTTTTTTTTTTTTGAACTGTGTTTTTTATTAAACATAAAAATAACACAATACAGAACATTCCTTGACAACACCACAGATATCCCAAATATATAAAACAATGTTGAAAGAAAAAAAAAAAATTACAACAGTACATCGAGGTCCAGGAGTTAAGTATTAGTGTCCAATGCAAAGTAAGTAAGTAGTTGTGTCACTACTTCACAGTGTGGGAGTTCCCCTCAGAGAGGAATTTTGCTACAGGTAACCACTTCTCTTTAAAGACATCAGACCTTAATTGTAATTGAGCTGTTAAGGCCTCCATTCCATACACCTCTCCCAGCTTCTGTTTCCACTGGGCCACTGTAGGTGGCTTTGTATTCATCCAATTGAGTGTCACCATTTTCCTAGCAGTCATCAGAAGTATATGCAACAGGCGTTTTTGCTCCAGGGTGTACATGTTTTCGGGAGTCAGATCGAGAAGAAACTGACTTGGAGTAAATTGTAAATTGATCCCCAAAACTTTTTCTATATCACTTTTTACCCCTTCCAAAAAGGAAGCAGTATTGGGCATTCCCAAAATATGTGTGAGTATTCGCCAGCCATTCCACATTGTCTCCAGCAGTATATTGCAGCTGGGTTATCTACATATTTGGAGATCACCGAAGGTGTCTTAAAGAACCTCATCTTGATCTTCCAATCAAACTCCTTCCACATATTACTGTTGATATTCTTATGACATCCGGTGCACATTGTTTCCCACTCTTCATCCTCAATGATAACATTTAACTCCAGTTCCCATTTATTTTTTATATAGAAAGTGTTATCATTAGTATCCAACAACAAATTCCTGTATATATAGGAAACATGCTTTTTGTTGGGCAATTGATGTTTAATTATATTTATGAAGTAAGTTTCTATATTTGTTGGGGCATTTTTAATCGTATTCCAATCTTTATGGTTCATGATGTAGTGTCTAATCTGAAAGTACCGGAACATGTCACTTTGAGGTAAGGAGAATTTTTCTTGGAGATATGAGAATGGCTGTAAAACATTGTTACAAAACAACTGGTCAATGACCCTTAGTCTTCTGTCTGCCCATCTCTTAAACGTGGTATCTGTTATTGAGGGTGGGAAGTCTGGATTTCCATCAATCTGCATAGCCCTTGACAGGGTAGCTGTCCCTCTAATTCTCCTTTGGACTGTTGACCATATTTTTAGGGTGTGCTTTACCCAAATATTTTTTACATTCAGTTTCTTTTGGGACTGGTTGCTCAAAAAAACTAGAGCAGATAAAGGTATACCTGGCAAGGAGTTCTGCTCTATGCTTACCCATCCCGACTCTATATCATTATTGATCCAGGCTACCACTGCTGTTAGCTGCGCTGCCCAAAAATAATATTTTATATTGGGGAGGCTGAGTCCGCCTCTGTCCTTCCCAAGTGTGAGAGTTTTAAATTTCACTCTTGGTTTCTTATTTTGCCATACAAATTTAGATATGATCTTATCCAGCATATTAAAGGCTGATGTTGGAATCCCAATAGGGAGAGATTGAAATAAAAACAAGAGTCTGGGAAGTAAATTCATTTTGACAGCCTCTACTCTGCCCAAAAGGGATAATGGTAGCACATCCCATCTTGCCAATTCGTTTCTGAATATCTGAAATATTTTTTTATAATTCGCCTGGTATAATTGTGTTATTTGGGGGGTGAGTGTAATCCCTAAATATCTGAAACCTTGTTTGGATCTGCGAAAGGACACTATGCCATCAAGCTGGCTAGGCCATGTCCCAGACACCATCATTGATTCTGATTTACTGGGGTTAACTTTGTATCCAGATACTAGACCGTATTCAGTAAGATTTTGTAGGAGAGCCGGAATCGAGTGTGCAGGATTTTCAATAAATAATAAAATATCGTCCGCATATAGAGCTATTTTATGTTGGTTTCCACTATCATCCCTTATTCCTTGGATAAGGGGGTTGCTTCTTATAAATTCTGCGAGGGGTTCAATGCTAAGAGCAAACAAGGCTGGTGAAAGTGCATCTCCCTGCCTTGTCCCCCTTTCCAGATCGAAGAAGTCAGAGCATTGGCCATTAACTCTGACTCTTGACCGTGGATTCATGTAGAATACACCAATCCATTTCAAAAAAGTCTCCTTAAAGCCCATATGAGCCAGTGTTTGCTCCAAAAATGTCCAGTCCAATCTATCAAATGCTTTCTCAGCATCTAGGCTGAGAAGCATCGATGGAGTCTCTCTTTTTGAAGCAATAGTTTGTAGATTTAGAGCTCGTCTAACATTATTGGTGCCCTGCCGTCCTGTAATGAACCCTGTTTGATCTGAGTTGACTAATTTACGGATGTGTCCTTGTATTCTATTTGCTAGGATCGAGGTCAAGACTTTTAAATCCTGACAGAGCAAACTTATAGGCCGATATCCCATACACTGAGTGGGGTCCTTCCCGTCTTTGTGTATAACCGTGATTATTGCCTCTGACCAGGTTTTTGGGGGGTCCCCTCTATCCAGTGCATAATTATATACCCGGCATAAAATTGGGGCTAGCTCATTAACAAAAACTTTATAGTATTCCCCAGAGTATCCATCAACACCTGGGGATTTACTGTTCTTTAACTTACTAATACTATCTACTATTTCCTGTACTGTTATAGGGGAACATATGCTGTCCGCCTCCACCTGTGATAGTTTATTCAATTGGATGGAGTCCAAAAAATTTGTTATTTTCTCCTTCTTCCCTAATAATTCTTCACCTTCATATAATTTTTTATAATATGCAGCAAATGCATCTGCTATTTCTTTTGGTTGAGACGTAGTTCTATTTGTGTCAGGGTGTTTTATTTTAGGTACTACACGGTTCGATTGAGCTTTCCGTAACTGAAACGCTAATAACCTACTTGCTTTATTCCCCATTTCATAATATTTTCTTTTCACAAATCTAAGCATTCCTTCCGCTTTATATGTGAGTAGGTCATCTAATTTCTGTCTTTCCTGTTTTAATAAGTCCAATATATTCCTTCTTCTTGATATTTTGTGTTCTTTTTCTAACCTCTTAATTTCAGTTTCCAATTCAAGTCTCCTGCTTTCTCTTTGTTTTTTTATTCTTGATGTAATTTGAATGATATGTCCCCTCATGACAGCCTTGGCACCCTCCCATAGAACAGATGGAGTAACATCTCCGCTGTCATTTATTTCAAAATATTCTTTTATCTTGTCACGTAGTTCTTGTTGGATTAAGGGGTCATTCAATATTGAAACGTTAAGTCTCCAGTATTTGAATGATTTTTCTTGACCTAACTTTATTTTCATCGTAATGGGGCCATGATCTGACAAGGTTATGGGTTCTATCTTGCATTCTGTTACTCTATGTACATCAGCTTTTGACACAAGAAACATATCCAGTCTAGAGTAGCTCCCATGAACTTGGGATCTATATGTGTAGTCTCTGTCTCTGGGATGATAATATCGCCATATATCAATTAAGCCCAATCCATCCATCATTCCCAGAGCAGTAACTGTTTTTCTAGTTTGGGGTCTTTTCTCAGCAGGCAGTCGGTCTATTTTTGAATTTAGAACACAGTTATAGTCCCCCCCAACTATTATGATTCCCTCCCCTTCATCTGCCAATTTGGAGGCTATTTTCTTAAAAAAATTTGGGCAGTCCTCATTTGGTGCATACAAGTTCAAAAACGTAAATCTATTCTCCCCGATCGTACCTATCACCATGATATATCTGCCTTCCTTGTCTTTCAGTACCTTTTCAAAACGTTCCTTCTGAATAAGATAGCAACACCCCTTTTCCTCCCTCCTTGATGAGATGCACTGAATATTTGTTCCACCCAGTCCCTCCTCAATTTCTGGTGTTCTGCCTCAGACATATGTGTCTCTTGTAGCATTGCAACTGAACAGTGTAAAGCTTTAAGTTGGTTGAGTATTTTCTTTCTTTTAATTGGGCTTCCCAGACCCTTTATGTTGTAGCTAGCCACGGTTAGATCCTCCATGTAACAATACTTTTAATCCTTACTATCGTAATGCATTGGTATGTTCTTATAAATTATAGCAGATACTCCATCAAATGTTGCAGATATAATTTTAGTTGTCAAGGGACTAACACAAAAGAAAATCAAAACCATGAACAGTTTCTGATAAGGAACATCAGATATCGAACACATTAACCTGGCTTCCAAGTCCTCAACTGGCCTATCTTCGATAGTGACCAGTCCCCGTATGGATCCGGGCGGAGGGTGGTGGAATCCCTCCGGAAAAATGTCACATTGTGCTGCAGTCCCATTCCGTTGGGTTAACTGCTGCAGCCTTATGGCTGAGTGGAAATCACTCATAAGTCTGCTACTGCTGACGCCCCACCCCAAAACGACCAAAAAAAAAAAGTTATTACATTCTGGAATCGGCAAAGTATAAGTACAGTAAATTAAGAAAGTAATTATAGTGTAGATAAACCCAACACCACCACTTAAACATGAGTAATGAGAGCATTTAACTGGCCCGTCTAACAAAAATAAAAAGCTTTTCACAACCTGTCTAAATCCTAATTCAGATAAAACTTACTTTTTTCATGACAGGGCAGTGCCCATAGACTGCATTTCAATTAAAAAAAAAACCTGCAGTCTTTTTCCGTGAACATGCCGACGTCCCGCCCCCTTCGATTGGCGTCCTGTCTCTCCCACCTGTGTCTGGCCAGCTCTCGCTCCACTTTATCCCGCTCATCAACTCTGACCTGGATGTTTAAGTCCTGAAGTATCGACGCTGCATCCATCACCGTCTGAAAAGTTTTTTCTTCGGAGCCCACCGTCATCCTCAGCCGAGCTGGGTAGATGCACTTCGCTTTAATATTCTTCTGCTTCAGCTGTTTAACGACGTATCTGACCCGTGCGCGTTTCCTTTGCAGCTCAGGTGAGTAGTCATTATCAAAGTAGATCTGCTTCTCATCCATTTTCACTGTGCGCTGTCTCCAAGCTTGCTGCAAGATCTGTTCTTTCACTGTGTAGTCCGTGAATTTAATTACGATGGAGCGAGGGGTGTCGTTTATTTTCGGATTCTGCGTAAGCGCTCTGTGTGCCCGGTCAATCCTGATGTCGTCTGCAGTCAGTGGCAAATCAGTCAGTACTTTCGGTAGTAGCTTTTTAATGAAGGCCACCATGTCTCTTCCTTCGCTACCTTCGGGAATCTGATACAGCCTTAAATTGTGCCTTCTCGCCCGATTCTGAAGGTCCTCACATCGATCCACAAGTTCTGCTTCACGTTGTAGAAGGAAACCGATGGCTTTTCCGTGAGCCGCTATGGTCTCCTCCGTGGTTGTTATGCGCTCCTCTGTGTTAACGACCCTCTTTTCCAACTTTGTTAGTTGTGCACTCAAACTTCCAACTGACGTTTCAAGTCTTGTGAATGAATCCTTGGTTTGGCCTTTAAATTCCTTTACATCCATCCTCATCTGTGAAATGTCCTCCCTAATTTCTCGGTTTGATTGAACGATAGCTTGCAGCATCTCCTCCATGTTAGCAATTTTCCCTTTGCCAGCGCTTTCTGCGTCAGGCTTAGCAGGCTTGTTAGCTTCAGTTGTTTCCGACGATTTTCCCTCTCCTTCTTTGCTTCTGAACTGATATCTGGCGAGTTTATCGGTAGCGTTGGTCTTAGTGGAGTTGTTGGGCATTGTTTTTGCCAAGATTTGTTAAAATGCCGTTTGGTAGGTTGGTTTATCAGCAGAGCTTGAACTTTTGCGACTTACTCAAACATGGCACCACCGGAAGTCCCCACCAGTAACGTTTTTAACCCTAGAAAATTCCATTTTGTAATAAGACAGATATTCATCTAAAACTAGAAGCTGTATCTTAAGACATTTTTTTGTGTGCCGATTTTGTCTCAATCTTTTTTTATGAGAATAAGTATTCCAGAATACATTTCTTTTGCTCTTTAGTGGGTCAGGGTGCATCTCAATATAGGACCACACAAACGCTTAACCCAGGATTTTTCGAACTGAAGTGCTGAACCGCTTCAGGGGTTTTACCGACAACTACCAGGACTGCATTCCAATGTACAACTTCCACATTCAGTGCTGAAAGTGACTCACACAGCTCATCCTAAATTGCTGTCTGCCCAGCATTTAAGCTAAAGGTCATCCCGAGGACTTAGTGTTTTGACACTCACATAACCCGACAAGCTCTACTTCACTTTATGCACAGCGAGAGCAGAATAACACAGTAAAATGAAAACATGCTCGACACTCGGGTGCTCAAACGCTTCATTTGTCAAGGTTGCGGTTATTGCTCATGGCAGCACCCAGTTATCTTTTATCTGGGGTGATGAATACTGACACCATTTTTCTCATTGTTCTCCCCTTTTTTTGGGTTAAATCTACATGCAGAGCTTTCGTACCGCACAGAAAACCAAGAATGAAGAAAAGTGGATCTCTTTAGCAGGATACATAGAGGGTCTGTCAATCACATTAGATTCTGAGTGTGTTTTGAAGGGTGATAATTGCAAGTGGTGGTAATTATTCACACAAGCGAACACTTTTTTTGCTTTGTTTTGCCAGTTCCCCCCCAAGCCTTGTATAACTCAGACATCTTTTTCCACATTTAAAGACTAATAGAAACCTTTACTATTATGCTACTAATTCAGTGTTGCACCCAATTATCGCAGAGAAGCATTCTGCTATTCTCAGAGATAACTAAGGCATTTTGACAGGGTCAGTCAGTGAAAATGCCATTAACCCCTGCAGATTCCTGTTGGGCTGGAAGGGATCAGAGGTCAGCTGGTGAACTCCCAGCTCTCAGACGTTTCAGCAGCAGCAGAGGACCTGATATTTTTGCTCCCGCTGGAACATAATGAAATGTGTTAAATGTGGAGGAGGAGGAGTGGAGGCTTAGAACAGCACATGGTAGACATGCTACTTCTGACTTAATTTTTCGCCTTTTATCATCTTCTCATCCAAGTAATCTAATGTTTGAGTTCAGAGCCCCAATAGAGTTTCCATTTGTTGTTCAACAGTACTGGGAGGACATGAGTGTTAAAATTACAGGCCAATTCCTCTCATTAATATGGGCTTCATTCAGCTCTCCTGGGTGACCCTATTAAGCCTGACACCATAAGGGGGGAGGGCAGAGTGCAGGGAACTGGGTTTGCTTTATAGTGCTCTGACCCTTTCCTGAAACCCTGCTCTATAAAACAAATCCAAAGCGAAATGCTGCTCGGTTCAGCAAGTGTTATTTTTTGATCTTTCAACTCCAGTTGTTTTTGTTGTTGTTTTTCCGCCCTGCTAAAATAAATCCAGATACAAATAAAGTGAGTCAACAGTGGGATCAAGGCTCAAGCATACACATATATATTCAACAAGTTAATAAGTATGCAAAATCATCTTGAACCCTTCACTTTAGTGAAAAGTTGCTAACATCTGGCTTTTGTACTGCTGAGAGATGGATGGATGGAGTTTGTGTATACTTGCAACTACACTTGCTAATAACTAGGGCCCGACTGATATGGATTTTTGGGGTCCGATATAAAACTGTAGCAAAGGCCGATGGCCGATATAATCGCAGATGAAATCCAAAAATGAAAACAAAACAAAAAGAAATCTCAAACCCTGCCTTCTCTGCCCCTTTTGATTCTCATATATTTTACCCTGGTCTATTCTGCACATTCTGTACACATTTTTAATTATTTAAACATCTTTAAGTATCCTGCTCTGTTGCACTTACAACCTTGGTATGTTGCTTTATCTGTATTTTTTATCTTACTATCAGCACAGTTCTCTCTTTTTGTAACTATCTCCATAATGTATTTTTTTGTTCTGTTCTTGCTTTTTCTGCCGTTACAAATGAATTTCTCCTTGTTGGACAGTAAAGGATTGTTCTATTCTATTCTACACACCAAATAAGAGTCTCAGTAACTCAATGGATTCCAAGTAATGTAAATAAGATTTATTTAGGAATGATTTTCAAAAACAACACAGAACACGAAACGTTTCTTGAATGCACCAAGTGTGCATGCAGCTCATAATGCAGACAAACTACTGCAAACATGAAGAACGAGACGGCTCTCTAATCTGTAGGGAATATCGGGGACAAATTTTCACAGAAAGTAACAAACGGTGGTCAGAAATGTCGCCAGATTTGTCGCTTGGCAATTTTTAGGGAAAGAAATTAGCGGCATCGAAATAGCGCATAACCAACCCTATTGGCGTTTGTCCAACTGCGGTTAAATCCCAAGGCTTTTTTGTGGCTAATAAACATATGATTTCTAGGTTTTTTTGTTGTTTTTTTTTTTTACTGAAGTCCAACCTGGTAATTT